>JANAVB010033020.1:1341447-2086992 GCA_029216955.1 Iris pallida
CTCTGCTGAAGATGAGAGCAATGAAATTCAGATTTTCCGTGAAGAAGAAGACGAAAATCGCAATCCAGATCTGAGTTTTTTGAATTCAAATACATATAGATGACCAATTCGCGCGGAGGGGTAGTTTCGGTATTATAAAAATAGCAGCTTCCAGCGGGTGGCATCTAAAAGGGAATCTTGGAATATTTAACGTGAAAAAACATAATTCTGGATATTTCATAAAACTCATCCAGCGGGTGGGCATTTCATAAAAGTCCACCCCGAAATTGGGTTTCTCAGCAATTTTCAGTATATATATATATATATATATATATATATATATATATATATATATATATATATATATATATATATATATATATATATATATATATATATATTGTTTGTGTGTGTGCGCGCGTACGTGCGTGGTGCATAAGTGCGCACACATGTGCGCAAGAGTGCGTAGTTAAAGACTCTTTTTTGGTTTATAATGATATTGCTATAGTTTCAATTTATGTATAGAGTTATTTCATTGTTATCCATAAAGTTTCGTTTGGTACGCAGAAAGGAATTTTTTTTTTAATTTATTTATCTTTCATGGAAATTAAAAATTGTAATTGCTATCCATTTTTATTTCTGTTGTTTAGAAATGTCAAGAATATAGTTAGAAAATAGAATATAGTTCTAAATTTTGGTAATAAATATGCAGATATGTACAAATGTCCCTCGTCTTTTTCAATTATGTCTGGAATCTACATGCAATCTAGCTAGGTCAAGTGATTGAATATTTTGTCAGTATGATAGCTGGTTTTGGATTCTTCTTGTTGCCTAATTGTTCCAGCTAGCTGTTCCTTCGTGTATTGTTCTGATACAACTTTGTCCCCACAGTGCTTCCAGCTTGATTTGTCCGAAAATTGGGTTAACATGAACTGTCTTGGTCAAACATTTGTGCTCACTACGTATCGGTTTGACATTATTATTGTTTATAATGTTTGGTCCTCTAATGATCTTTATTTATTTATTTATATATTACTATACTCGAGCAAGTGTTATGTTCAATTTTGAGCAGATTAATTAAGTCAACAAGGGCCAGCAGACATTTTGGTTAATTAGATTGCATTATTTATGTTTTTATCCATCAAGGAGCGATTAGCACTAGAATTGACGATGATTTGATGGAATGGAACACCAACTCCCAGAATCATACATAAGAAAATGAACTGTTTCCTTAGCTTTTGATAAAGTGGAAAAAAAGGGAAAGATAAAGAAAGAGAAGGATTGTTTGGTAGCTTGATGTGACACTACAACTCACCAAAGTTTCTTGTGGACATCTAAACCTTCAATCAACACATGCATGAAATCTCTCGAAGTTGTATTGCAGTTGGTTTATGTGTTATAATCAGCTAAAAGTTGGGTTTTTTTTTTCTTTAGCTAAAAATCTTGGATATTGATATCTAAAAATCATTTTTTTGTGTTGCTTGTCGAATCAAAAGGATGACCATGCACTTTAGATCGTGCTGATGTGACAGTTTCTCATTTGCTCCAGTGAGCTCCGTGCTAGTGGGAGACTAGAGCCAATGAAATATTGTCACATCAATATGATCTGACGCATACAATCCTCCGAATTGGCAGGTTTTTTTTTTTTTAATATAATCAGATTTATGGAAGCATCAACTCGAGTGGGGTTCTCTTTCTGTAGCTTCATCTATTTGTTCAACTTTTCTTGTTCCATTTATCTTGTCTCAATTATGTTCCCCTCCCCATTATATATGGGCCGTAGAAGTAGATAAGTGGATGTGGTCCACATGTAATAGGAAGTGGGATAAAATTGGAACAGAATAAATGAAACAGCATATCTGCTTTCCTGCATGATGGGATGATTCTTGATGTTCAACTATGTTGAGCAGCACAAAGGCTTATGATTGGAGTATAATCTGTTGGCCCAATGATTGTATCATGTTTTTGAATATGGTTAATATGTTAAGTTTAGCATTTCATTATCACTAATCTTCATACTATTGATATAGCATTTCTACTTATACTTATATCTTTGGTGATATGTGCCTATTGGTTTACATATTAGTGATATGAGCTTATCTATCTTAAATTTAATCGGGTTGCCAAAATCAAAACTATGTTTTTGATTGTGGTCATTCAATTAAGTTTAATCATTATGATATCACTAACATTTATGCTATCACCTTAGCACTTATACTTAAACTGTGAAACCCTGATTTTCAATTTATTGGATTTTGCCAGTTGATGATAATTAGTTTAGTTATTATTATTTATTATTATTATTATATATTATTATTACAATTATTATTATTATATATTATTTATTAGTCGAATTTATGAAAAATATTATTTTAAAATTATCGTTGATTTTTTATTGTGTTCCTGCCCCGATCCCGTGACCGGAGTCTGACCCGAGTTCGAACCCGGTTTCCCGAAACCCAATCCCGTCCCGAACCCATTCTTCTTATTTCTTTTTAATTCTGATTACATATATATATATATATATATATATATATATATATATATATATATATATATATATATATATATATACCACGTTGGGCCTGGTCACCCACGACCAGCACCCCTACCTATTCTTCAGTACTCCCCTTATTTCTCCTCAGCTTTCTCCTCTCCTCCACACAAATTCACTTCACTACTTCACATTTAAATCACCCACACCCAAAAGCTCCATCACTCCTTCCTTAAAACCCAATCTCCCCTACAGGCACAAGCACCAACACCACTCCCACTCTAATTTCTCTCTCTCCCACTCCCCTCACTCACATTCCTCACCCTCTCACTCTCTCTCCCCAAAGTTCAGCCCCAACCCCGAGCCCTAGCCGACCCGAACTCCGGCGCCCCTCCAGCAACTCCGTCCGGCGCCGCCCTCCCGTGCACGCCCTAGGCCGCGCCCAGCCGGCTGTCCGTGTCTCCCGCCCGCGCGCGCGACCCCGGCCGCCCCGTGCCCGGCCAGCGCCCTGTCACCCCCAGTTTTCATGAACAGGGGTATTTTGGTAATCTTCCACTTTAATATTTTTTTTGGAATTATTTATTTATTTATTGTATTATTTTGGGGTTGTTTGAGTCGGATTCGAATTTCAACTCATTCCGACTTGTATCGAGGACCCGGGGTAGTGTTGACCTTAGCGGGCCCACACACTAGTTAGCCATGGCCCACATGTTAGTTATTTTAGTTAGTGACTAGACTAATTATTTTGGTTAGTATTAATTTGGATTAGTGATTTAGGATTGACCAAACTACCCCCGACTTAACCCCTTACCAATGTAATAGCAAATAGATTAGTGTAGGGGCTTTTGGACTTTTCCCATATAGGACAAAACGCCACTTTATGGCCGGCCACCCATGTAGGGATAAGGTTCCATCACTTCATCATTTTCCTCTTTCATTTCTCTCTCTTGTTCTTCCCCAAATTAATTTGAGAGCAAACCCTAATCAAATCATCACCAAATCCTTCCATTTCTTCACCAAACCTTCATCCTTTCTTCTCCATTCTAGCCAAGGGAGGAGCTCCTCAAGTTTGAGAGGATTTGGAGCTCGTTCGTGTCCGTTTGGGATTCCTACGTGTCGGTGGCATTTCGGGATCGATTCGAGTCACCGGGAGGTATAAATTCCTTCTCCTTCTCATTCTTTTCATGCATTAGATTCATTTTGACCCTTAGGATTGACCCCCATGGTTTGGTGCCCATTGGTGTCCATTTCGTGTCCATTTGGACATTTGTAGATGTGTCCTAAGAGTAGGATCGTGTCCTAATGGGGAAAATCCTATTGGGACACTTGTAGAATCATTTGTGTATTGATGTGATGTTATTCTAATATTAATTCCAGATTTTTCATGTGTTTAGATTTGTGGTTTCCATACTATCATAATGTATCATATTCCTAAAATCTATATGCGTATATATATGGTTATATATATATATATATATATATATATATATATATATATATATATATATATATATATATATTATATATATATATATATATATATATATATATATATATATATATATATATATATATATATATATATATATATATAAAATATATATATATATATATATAAATATATATATATATATATAGTGGTTTATATATATATGAGTATATATATGGTTGTGAATGTGTGTGATACTTGGTGATTTGGTTGTGGGCTTAGAGGGGTCGGTCAAGTGAGCCATGGGTGTGTGTGTATGTTAGTGTAGGGGAGGTGTTTGAGTTTTGGTTGGAGTAGGAAATGGTTGAGTGATTAGCTAGAAGGGTTTGTGAGATGGTATGTGTTGTGTTTGAGAGGGGAAATATGAAATAGAGTGAGTGTTTAGAGGGGAGGGGATGACCCAACTAGCAGCTATGTGGCTGTCACATGACAGTCCACATTGCTCATTCAGGCCCTACTTGAAACCCCCCCCCCCCCCAACTGTCCAGATTTTTAGCCATGATGGCTGTCATTACATCCCCATAAAACCCCCCTTTTGGACTGTCCTGCACAGCCTATAATAAACCCCCCATGGCTGTCCTAATTGTCCCCCAAAACCCACACATATCAGCCCACATGTAAGCCTCTGTTGGCTGTCCATGTGACAGTCCTAGACACCACACATATCAGCCCAGATTTAACCTATACTTGGCTGTCCTTTTGATCACCATATCAGCCCATAAACCCCCCTCACCTTGCTGTCCAAATGCCCTATATGACAGTCCAACTTGGCCTATAGTTGCTATCCTTTGACCCCACAAATAAGTCCCTCACTTGCTGTCCAGAATTCCCATATATGGCAGTCCATAGTTCAGCCCAATACACCCATTTCAGTCCCCATATTCCTGTCATGTATACCACTTCATATCAGCCCATTCACCACTTCATATCAGCCCCTTGTTGGCCCTCAAAAATAGCTCATATCAGCCCCACATTTAACTCCAAAACCAGTCCACATTAGCCCCATTTTAGACTTGAAATCATTCCTGTCATTGCCTCACAAACCTGTCCACATTTTGCCTATGTGTGTGTGTGTAGTTGTGAGGTTTGTGTGTGTGTGTGAGCCTACATAAGAGTGTAGTTAGTGCCTATAGGATAGCCTATATCTAAACTAATAGGAAACCTATAGAGAAGCCTATGAGTGTGATGTATATGAGTGTATTATGTGAGGGTGAGTGGTGTGGATGAGTGTGAGAGTGTTGTGAGGGAAATTCATGATATGGGTTAGGTAATAGGGTAAACCAATACCCATGTATCCTAACATAGCCTAGATACCTAGGATACCTATTTTCCTTGGTAGGTAAGCCATAGATAGGATAGTATCTAGCTACCCTAAGGAGCCTAGGCTAGTATCTTGGGTATTAGCGGGGTTTCCTTGGTGTTGGACAAGGTATCGGGATTTACCTTGGTAGGGTAATGTAAGTTTACCTAGAAAATAGGGTATTAGTGTTAGGAGTCTAAGATAGGGTTAGAACTAGACTTCCTTGGTTGGTAACGATCAAAAAGGTCAACCGAGAGTCAAACGTAGCCTTTAAGCGACCAGATTTGACCGAAACCGAACCAGAGTTGACCAGTTGACTGAAAGTCAACAATTGGTCAACATTAGACTAGTTTGACCTAGGGTTAACCTAAAGTTGACTAGAGTTGACTTTTTGACCAAAAGTCAACTGTAAGTCAACCTTTGATCCCGTTTGACCTAGTTTGACTTGGATTGACTCCCAGTGACCTAGTATGACCTAGTATAAACCAGTATGACTCAGTTTGACCTAGATGGACCTAGTTTTGACTTAGACTTGCATTCATGACTTATATTAGTTTCCTTTTCAGTATAAAACCATGTTTGACTCATAGTATCTTATTTTAGGTCTGTGATCACTCTGAGCGTCTGTTCACCCTATCAGCTCAGGACCACAGGCGAGTACATTCACTGATAGTTTTTATTGTCTTGATATCTACTATATTCGATTCAGTCGTAGTGTTTTACATGATTCCTGACACGACGTTTCACGGACTAGTATACGTCGGATCCTGTCATGAGATGTTATTCCTAGACTCCCTTGGTATATGAGTATGTGATATTTCTGTGTTCCTGTACTTATATAGACACTGATTTGGGAGTGGGCTGGCCCCCTGCACTCGAACACCGTGTCATGACGTGCCATGTCCGGATCTGTGATACTATTCGGGGATGGGAAAATTATTAGGGGTTATGTGATCAAAGCCTAGCTCCCTGTAACTATATTTTGCTAGCGCCACCCTCACCTCACGTAGGGTGTAGCAGACACCCCATTACCAGTTATCCAGGTTGGACGGCATGACTCTCCGTTGAGGACGCCGCGGATTGCCGGGCCAAGTGGATAACCATCTCTTGCTTCCCTAGCCGATCACATATCGCTCTAATAGTTCAAATCACTTTTTACATTTATTAGTGTATCTTATATTCCAGTTCAGCTTTACTTTCTGTACTTCTCACCATGCTATGATTTCCATTTCTCACATGCTCTATCTGTTTTTATACTGTACCATGATTTGAGACTAAGTCCTGTTTGAAAGAAGGGTTACAACTCTGGTCCTTGTTTGGTTCAAGGGTTGTAACTCGGCTTTCAAATGGTTCCCAAGTCGCCTATACCTTTGTCTTGTATTTCATTATTGCTGTCTCTTATAGTATTTCTCAATTCATATGGAACTGCTGTTGGTGTTTGTACTTGGTCATTTTCCTGACAGGATACGTTGACAAATTTTACAGATGATTCAGAGGCTGATTGTCCGACCTACTATGGGGTTGAGTCTGATGGACTAGATTTAGACCGTGGCTTGTTGGTAGAGCCACTAGACTTTGCTCACCCTGAGTAGCTTAGTTTAGTTAGGTTTGCTGGCCTGCGAGCCAGCTAGTACATTCCAGTTTTGTAGTATCTATTACATATATTTTCTGAGACTTGGATGTTTGTGTTTAGCTCTGACTTGTGGATTTTGGACTCATTTTCTGTTTTATCTATCATATCTCTTTTCCATGCTATCTACCTTAGTTTGATATATGTGATTGAGACTGTATTGCTATGTCACCTCCATTAGGAGTGTATATACTGTACAGGTACATTTATCTGTTTTAGTCGTAGTATTTACAGACCCTATATACAACGTTCTACCGCTGATACTGCGGCGTAGGCTGGACGTAACCACGTGCTCGTGCCCCTCTTTAGGGTGCGGGTCGTGACACGCCCCTCCGGCGTCGACCTCACGAGCCCCTGCGTGCTGCCTCCCAGCGCCAGCGACTCCCGCACCTTTCGGCCGTTCCCCCCGTGCCCTAGCCCCGGTGCCTGCCGATTTTTTCTTCGACGATTTCGGCCAGACCCCGCCCCTGTCCGCGCCCGGCTCAGCCCGCGTGCGCCCCGCTGTTCAACAGCGCTGTCTAGCGCTGTTCCGATGTTTTTTCGCTGCTGTCCGCAAGTTAGGACTTTCCCGAGTCCGCGGGAACGTGGTTTTCTTTTCCTATATCATCTGAGAGCTCTAGCCGAGCAACCCAAGGTATATCCCGTGTCCCCGTGTCCCTACCTTAGTGTCGATGATGATACGGTCCCCGATCCCGTTACGGGATTCGGTTTAGGCGATTGTAGTTTCGTATTTTTCCGAATTCCAATTAAGAATAATTCGGTTTTGTGGATTCTGGTTTCCCGAACTTTATTTCGGGATTTTCAAATTTAATTCGGGAGTATTCTGTGGTTTTGGCTACGAAAAATTATGATGTGTTTTCGAGTTGGATATTATTTCTGCGTGGAATATTATTATGGATGGTTTGGGTTGTTTCCCTGGTTTAGGATATTGTTTATGTTGATTTTGGCACCGTCCCAGGATTGGGTTGTCCCAATTACAGAGGAGATGCTGCCCAAATTTTTGGAAAAGTTTTCAAAAATAAAGTATTTTAAAATAGGTTCCTATTTTCAATTCGGTATTTTGCAAACGGATTTCGAAAGTGGTTTTGTCGATTTAAAAGTGGGTTTTTGGAGTTTCGTATCCCCGATTAGGCGACGACCGTATCGGTCGAATGAGTCTCGGCGAAGCGCAAACGCTACAGGGTTCCTGTACGTTGAGGCATTAGCTAGAATGCGAAGTGATATTTTGGACCAAATCTGAGACACTTTAAATTTATATTATATTATATTTGGAACTGGTACTGCTTTTTAGCATTTATGGTGCAGGGCCTCGGCCTGCTGAATGGACCTGTCACGACCCGTTACCCAAATTGTTGGGCCGGGCCGAGCCATGTCCAGCCTACACTTGTTAAAGCGTAGTAAGCTGTTCTAAGAATAGACAATAAAGGATCTAAGCTACTAACAGTTCTAAAATCACATTTAAATGTTCATCACAACACAGCATCTATAAGCGAAGGTAAACAAACACAGATTTAATAATACACTCCCAAGTATCTAACTGGAGACAAAGTCCAGTATCCAAATATAAGTACAGACCAAAGTCTAAGTCTCAAAACACAAGAAAGATAACTAAGCAAGGTTCCCGGCTGGGGCCTCTTCTGGAGCTAAGGCCAGGTCCATGGTAAGTAGGGCATGTATCCTCAGGACTATCATCTGTAATATTTTCAACAGGTCCAATCAGGGCAGGAACGAGTACAACCCATCTAGAAAACCCAAGTAAATGACAGAGAACTCTACAGCAGTTATAGACAGTTTTATTGATGTACATGGTAGTTTATATTCAGGTGATGGTATAGAGAAACAGTTAAGATACAAGAAAAGAAAGGTAACTAAACAAGAGAAGAATCATGGCAATGATGACGGTAATAAAAGCTAACTAAACTAGAATAACATGTATGAGTCCAGACAGTACAATATAAGTCTAATATAATCCCAGTGTGAGTCCAGTCCATATAATCCGATACCAGATGATTTCCGGTACAAGATGAGTCCAACAGTGATCAATGAATCCAGGGTGAGTCCAACTATGATCTAACAGTGTGTTTTAAAATACCGAGGTCGACATGTAAACGGCTGTAGGTATCAGGCACATCTCTCACTGATCAGACAAGAAATGGCTATGCTTCCGGTAGATTCCAGTAGGAGATTCCGGATTTGGGGTATGTCTACATGTCTTACTCAATATTTCCCCGCCCAGCAAGTGAATCCAAAATCGACAAAAGAATCGAGATGAGTCTGGCCAATACATGATGATTCCAGAAATGATTCCGGAATGATTCCAATGACTCCAGTAATAGAGGCCAGCAAGTAAGGTATGTGTCGATACATGAATCCAGAAATATCCATACGTGTTGATACAGGGAATCACATAGAACTAACTAGAACTGAAATACAGTAATTGACAAATAAATGAGAGAACTATCAGAGAATGTACTCGCCTGATACTCTGAAAAGAGTAGTGTAATATTAGATGTCTGTACCAGGGTCACAATGTCCTAAAATAGAGTAATACAGTTATGACATGTCCAAAATGAAAGTAAACGAAAGAACTAATACAATCTATATGATTTCTAAGCCAATCTAGGTCAAAGTCAACTCTAATCAAACATTTTAGTCAAACTAGTCAAGTAGGGACCTAGCATAAAAGTCTAATGTGGAGTGCCACTATACACAAACTAACTTCCTAGGATCTTTACACTAGTGCGGGGTGAGGTCCAATACGTCTATAACTCAAAACAACACAAAATATTAAAAGTCGTAATTATTCAATAAATAAATCAAACTGTACACTATGGTCCAATAATTTTTGAGATAGACAAAAAGCTCAATTATACATAAAATAAAGTACCAAAATGATCCTTGTTAATTATAGAAATTTATACTAATTTTTCTGGAATTTATAAACCCTCATAAATATTTATTAAAAATCAGCTAACATAAATATACTGAAAATGAGTTCTGTTTTTCTATTTTTATAAAATACCAAAAGTACTTATTAAATACTGGAAAAATTATAATAAATTAGCTAAATTGACATAGTATCTAAATACAATTTTTTCAAGATTTTTACAGCAATTAAAATATATATAAAAATTCAAAACCTGAAAGTAACAATTTCTAGAAAAATAATTAATTATAAATTAAGGAATGACTCATAAACAAAATCTACAAATGTTGTCGGATGATAAAATAAATATCACCAACGTGTCCAGAACGGTCAAATTAGCTAGGATAGCCTACCCATAAGTCGAATTTAGACACAGGGGCAAAACGGTAATTTTGGGTCAAAATGATGTCCGCCGTTGGACACATTTTGCACCGAAAAATGTGTCAAAATAGAAGTCTACAAAACCTAGCAAATTGTATGTCCACGAATCCAGAATGATGATACGAACCCAACTGTATGTCCGAAATGGAATTCCGATGTGCTGATCTCAAAATGATATGTTGACGCGGACACTTGGTATCCGGTTTGCATCGAAATGCGTGCCGGAGCAAATGTCTTCAAAACTCAGCAAATTATATGTCAACGAGTCCAGAATGACGATACGAACTCAACGGTATATCCGGAATTGGATTCCGATGAGCCGATCTCAGAGTGACCCGTTGACTCGAAAAGTGGGACCCGCTTTGCACCGAAATGCGTGCCAGGGCCCACGTTCTCCAAATCAAACATACTTTATATGAAAACATACCATAACGACGCTACGAGTCTACTGGTGGTGTCAAAAATTGAATCCGGAGTCTCGGGTTCAGAAATGGAATTTAACAAGTGCAATTTAAAGAATTCGGACGGCCAACTTTGTCGTCTAATTCGACCAACCGAACGTGCTTAAAACAAAACGAAATCTAAAGGAGACAGGAAGATGGTTATACCAGCTGCGCACAGGAACTAGTAGCGCGCCAACCGGAGCTGCGACGGCGAAGATACGAGCTGACGAAGTCGGCTCCACAAAACTGTCCAAAAATAGTTCAATTTAAAACGTCAACTTGGTGGCCAGTTTTGATCTATCAAACGATAAAATTAACGGACAAAAATTAACAGGAGTGAAGATGGATATACCGAGATTGCGACGGAGCAAGGAGTTCGACGATCCAACTGTCGGATCTCCCAAAAAATGCGTACGAAGTTGCTGCAAACGGAGCGCAAATTCTGAGTTCCAAACTCGCGCGCGCCGACGGGATCTCGTGCCAAACGCACGAATCGTGTGTTTCACACGTCGGAAAAGATGGTGGTGGACATGGGGTGATCGCCGGGGGGTCGCGCGCCATTGGGGGGGGGTCGCCGGTGGCCGGTAGCCGGCCGCGGTGGCGCGCGCCACGCGTCCATGCGCGCGCGCGGGTGGCGCGGCAGCCACTGCTGTAACTCGCTGCTGCTGCGGCTTGCTGCAGTACATGCGCACGACTGCGGCGGCGCGGGGCGACGGTTGCAGCGACGCATCGCCGGGGCACGACGGGGGGGGGTGGTTGTGCGGTGGTGGTTGTGAAGTTGGTGATGGTTTTAATGGTGGTGGTGCATGGTGTTGATGATGGTGATGAAGTAGTTGATGGTGGTGGTAGTGAGTATGATGGTGAAGGTGATGAAGAGTGATGAAGAAGAAGAGGAGGAGAAGGAGGTGCTCGGGGAGCTGGGCTCGGCCAGGGAGGAGTGGGGAGTTCAGCTGTAGAGGGAGGAAGAGATGGAGATTGTATGTGTGTGTGGGTGTGTTTAAATGAGAGAGAGAGTGTATATAGAAAGAGTGAGAGAGAGTGATAATTGAGAGAGTGTGAGTGGGAAGTCGGCTAGGAATAGGGGGGGTTGTTCCTGCTGGCAGTATGGGGGGTTGAGGTGGTGTGTGTGTTTTTGTAATAGGAGAGAGAGAGAGAGGGATACATGTTTATATATATATATATATATATATATATATATATATATATATATATATATATATATATATATATATATATATATGTATATATATATATATAAGATATTTAAGATATTAATAAAGCAAAGAGAGAGAGGAAGAGATATTTCCAAAATAGGAAAAAGAGAAATATTGTGTAGGGTATTTGGACAGTCATGAGAGTATAACATGGGGCTTGGGTTCGGGTTCGGTCGAGCCGGGTCGGGTCAAAATCGGACCGGGTGAAATAATCGAATTAAAATAGGCATTTAAAATCATGGGTAAATAAATACCATGCGGGGACTCAAATAAATGGGACACAAGTTTCATGCGGGTAGTAGGCTTCATGTGGGCCACGTCCATACTTTGGGTCGACTAGGTTGGATTGACGTCAGGTCCCGAAATTAAATCAGAAATTAAATCAGGTTTTACGGTAGAAAATAAATCGGCCTAAATTGACCCGAAAGTTGTGCGAAGAAAATAGAGCACAAAATGGAGTGTCTGATTGGGACACGAAGGTCATGGGTGGAGAGTGTCTCGAGTAGATCATTCATGAGATGTTGGTTCTGAGAAAACGATTGGTCTGGTGCTCCTAAATTAAAAGTCACGGTAACGTGCAAACGAAGATCAAAAATAAAAGTGAGAATAATTATTCAATGATTAATTGGTCTAAGTTGACCCGAAGTTGCGCGATACAAAAAGAGCACAAGGGAACGAATTTAAGTGGGACATGATATATCAAAATGAAGATAATCTTGTCTACTTCAAAACTCGTGAAGAGAGTTTACAGAGATTGGCATCCCTGACGCTCCAGAAGTCAAAGTCATGGAAAGGTACATTAATGATCAAAAATAATTAAATAATAAACACTTATCGAAAATAATTTATTTAAAAAATTTTAAAATAGCCCAGAAATTCAGGGGGCATACATCCTACCCACCTTACCAGAATTTCGTCCTCGAAATTAAAAATCATCCAATAGATCAAACTATAACATGTAGCTACTCTGGCTACGTTACTCAAACTGCTATCGTTGTAATCATCCCTTCTGTTTCTCCTACAATCTTTTTGGTTCAGGTTCAATCAAAGTCCTTCTATCATAAACTACGTCATATATCCTTTAGAATCTTCCATACTAACATGAAACTTTTATGTATACCCTAAACTATAGGTCATTCTCTGGGTATGTTTATAAGCCTAAAATGCTTAATCATCAATCATATTTCCAACCTCAATTGTAAATACTTGATTTCCTTATCACATCCTAAGTATCCATATTCTATCAATCTACTGGCCCTTTGCATTATTTGTCGTCAATCTTTTCCTACAGTTTCTCCTTGAAATCATACGTTCAATTTCTATCCTTGGTGTAGAGCCTTTTTCTTTTTACTCAAGTCCTCCGAATATAAATCCTCGATTTCAAAACTTCCGATTTATTAATTACCAATGTACATATGTCTCTGTCTTGTTCCTTGTCTTTTAACTGATATCTTTTCGATCTCGTACGCAATACGATAACTCATTCTAATTTATTCTATATCAATCCACATATCGATCTACCCTCTAATCACATGTAATTAGCTATGGATAACCAACCAAAATTCTACAAAGCTAAATCCTCAATTTGTAAGTACATGATTCGGATCCTCAATCCATAGTCATAACAATATAATATCTTATTATTCTATCTTATATACCCTATCATCAAGTTATACTATCAATACAATCGTTCTTAATGGTTTCCAAATCTACTATAGTCAGTCACCCATACTTGTCCTGTAAGCTTAATCTAACCAATCCCTAGGAAAAGTACTTATCACAAACACACAATACATTTATAGTTATACTACAGGATCAGTCAACAAGGTTTGGCTATTTCGGTCGCCTATGAAGCAGAAGGTAACAAGGCCTAAGACTGGGTTAAGTAATCCATAACAGTGTCCAAACAAGTTAAAGGGTCAAGCAAGACAAAAAAAGTTTGTCGGAATATCTCCAAGAATGGTACGAAGACAACGAGATGCATAACGAGAAGAATTACCCAAGAGGTTAACGAAGAAGAGTTTAGTCAAGTCATAGGAAAGATGGAACACAAAAATAATTATGTCCAAAAGATAACATGAAAGCAATCATGTTGGAGTCCTAGAGAGCCTATAATCCTAGTTGCAGATGTAGATAGAACGGAGTTAATCAAGACGGGAAAGAATAATGATAGGAACTTATTCTTGCTCATTCGGTCATAACAAAGTAAACCAAGTTGGGATATGATCTGATAACCATACACGTCTTCCTGAAATTATGTTGCCAGAATTTTTGCCCCACCAGTAAGCTTAGATGCAATAAACGGTAGAATCATAACTAAGGTATACACCCTATAATCATGTTATTTAGAATCCTCGCCACGCCAACCGGTATGGCTGCGAGAAAATTTAAATTCTATGAATAGGATAGTATATCCAAAATCAGGCTCTACGTTTTTGTCATACCAGCTAATATGGCTGCGATAAATTCTAAACTCCATAACTAAAGCAGACGTTTACCTTATCAGGATATATCATAATTCAATCCACAAAATTTATCACGATGCAAGATCAAAGTTAACAACGAAAATCAAAAATTAAATTCAACAACGAATTTAAAGGAGGGTAAATAGAAACAAGTGGAAACGAATTTCTAGGTAAAATTAGAGTGAGATCCTCAGGGGTCATCCCAAGGGTACAAACTTGGTCTAAATTGACCCACTGAAATACAAACAAGAGGCTAATTATAGCTAACAGTCCTATGCTGTGACGAGTTTTCCTATGTTGTACTCCTAGAAATCCTCTAAATGTTCTAAATGTTATTCCTAGTGTTAACAAGTTGTCCTAGATCCTAATTGCAGGTATGCTTGGTACAATAACGTAACCAAACAACTTAAGTCTGGACCTGCATGGGCCACCACTAAAAACATGTCACGACCCGTTACCCAAATTGTTGGGCCGGACCGAGCCATGTCCAGCCTACGCTTGTTAAAGCGTAGTAAGCTGTTCTAAGAATAGACAATAAAGGATCTAAGCTACTAACAGTTCTAAAATCACATTTAAATGTTCATCACAACACAGCATCTATAAGCGAAGGTAAACAAACACAGATTTAATAATACACTCCCAAGTATCTAACTGGAGACAAAGTCCAGTATCCAAATATAAGTAAAGACCAAAGTCTAAGTCTCAAAACACAAGAAAGATAACTAAGCAAGGTTCCCCGCTGGGGCCTCTTCTGGAGCTAAGGCCAGGTCCATGGTAAGTAGGGCATGTATCCTCAGGACTATCATCTGTAATATTTTTAACAGGTCCAATCAGGACAGGAACGAGTACAACCCATCTAGAAAACCCAAGTAAATGACAGAGAACTCTACAGCAGTTATAGACAGTTTTATTGATGTACATGGTAGTTTATATTCAGGTGATGGTATAAAGAAACAGTTAAGATACAAGAAAAAAAGGTAACTAAACAAGAGAAGAATCATGGCAATGATGACGGTAATAAAAGCTAACTGAACTAGAATAACATGTATGAGTCCAGACAGTACAATATAAGTCTAATGTAATTCCAGTGTGAGTCCAGTCCATATAACCGATACCAGATGATTTTCGGTACAAGATGAGTCTAACAGTGATCAATGAATCCAGGGTGAGTCCAACTATGATCTAACAGTGTGTTTTAAAATACCGAGGTCGACATGTAAACGGCTGTAGGTATCAGGCACATCTCTCACTGATCAGACAAGAAATGGCTATGCTTCCGGTAGATTCCAGTGGGAGATTCCGGATTTGGGGTATGTCTACATGTCTTACTCAATATTTTCCCGCCCAGCAAGTGAATCCAAAATTGACAAAAGAATCGAGATGAGTCTGGCCAATACATGATGATTCCAGAAATGATTCCGGAATGATTCCAATGACTCCAGTAATAGAGGCCAACAAGTAAGGTATGTGTCGATACATGAATCCAGAAATATCCATACGTGTTGATACAGGGAATCACATAAAACTAACTAGAACTGAAATACAGTAATTGACAAATAAATGAGAGAACTATCAGAGAATGTACTCGCCTGATACTCTGAAAAGAGTAGTATAATATCAGATGTCTGTACCAGGGTCACAATGTCCTAAAATAGAGTAATACAGTTATGACATGTCCAAAATGAAAGTAAACGAAATAACTAATACAATCTATATGATTTCTAAGCCAATCTAGGTCAAAGTCAACTCTAATCAAACATTTTAGTCAAACTAGTCAAGTGGGGACCTAGCATAAAAGTCTAATGTGGAGTGCCACTATACACAAACTAACTTCCTAGGATCTTTACACTAGTGCGGGGTGAGGTCCAATACGTCTATAACTCAAAACAACACAAAATATTAAAAGTCGTAATTATTCAATAAATAAATCAAACTGTACACTATGGTCCAATAATTTTTGAGATAGACAAAAAGCTCAATTATACATAAAATAAAGTACCAAAATGATCCTTGTTAATTATAGAAATTTATACTAATTTTTCTAGAATTTATAAACACTCATAAATATTTATTAAAAATCAGCTAACAAAAATATACTAAAAATGAGTTCTGTTTTCCTATTTTTATAAAGGCTTAATTGCTAATTGCTACCCTCAACTATCACACTTTTTCAAGTTGATACCCTAAACTTTTTTTTGTAACAACTTGATACCCGGATATTATTTTGGACAAAAATGCCCCTACCCCTAACCCCCCTCCCCCGTGCTAGCTTCGCCCCCCCCTCTGCTAGCTCCGGCCGCAGCTCCCTCCCACCCCCCCTGCTCGCTTCAGGCCATCCCCCCTTCTCGCTCCGGCCGTCCGCCCACTCCCGCCTCTTCCTAGGGCTCGACAGTGGGAGGAGGGGGGCTGGGAAGGGGGGTGCGGAGCGGGAGGCGGGGGCAGGAGGTGGCCCGGAAGCGAAGAGGGGGGGGAGGTCGGCCGGAAGCGAGGAGGGGGGGTCGGCCGGAGCTAGCAGGGGGGTGGCCGGAGTGGGGGAAGGGGTGGAGGGAGGGAAGGGATAAGGGCATTTTGGGGTTTTTTTTAAAATGTTAGGTATTAAGTTGAAAAAAAAAATAGTTGAGGTATCAATCTGTTACGAAAAAAAGTTTAGGGTATCAACTTGAAAAAGTTTGATAGTTGAGGGTAGCAATTAGCAATTAAGCCTTTTATAAAATACCAAAAGTACTTATTAAATACTGGAAAATTTATAATAAATTAGCTAAATTGACATAGTATCTAAATACAATTTTTTCAAGATTTTTACAGCAATTAAAATATATATAAAAATTCAAAACCAGAAAGTAACAATTTCTAGAAAAATAATTAATTATAAATTAAGGAATGACTCATAAACAAAATCTACAAATGTTTTCGGATGATAAAATAAATATCCCCAACATGTCCAGAACGGTCAAATTAGTTAGGATAGCCTACCCATAAATCCAATTTAGACACAGGGGCAAAACGGTAATTTCGGGTCAAAATGATGTCCGCCGTTGGACACACTTTGCACCGAAAAACGTGTCAGAATAGTAGTCTACAAAACCTAACAAATTATATGTCCACGAATCCAGAATGATGATACGAACCCAACGGTATGTCCGAAATAGAATTCCGATGTGCTGATCTCAAAATGATACGTTGACGCGGACACTTGGTATCCGGTTTGCACCAAAATGTGTACCGGAGCAAATGTCTTCAAAACTCAGCAAATTATATGTCAACAAGTCCAGAATGACGATACAAACTCAACGGTATATCCGGAATTGGATTCCGATGAGCCGATCTCAGAGTGACCCGTTGACTCGAAAAGTGGGACCCGCTTTGCACCGAAATGCGTGCTAGGGCCCATGTTCTCCAAATCAAACATACTTTATATGAAAACATACCAGAACGATGCCACGAGTCTACTGGTGGTGTCATAAATTGAATCCGGAGTCCCAGATTCAAAAATGGAATTTAACAAGTGCAATTTAAAGAATTCGGACGGCCAACTTTGCCGTCGAATTCGACCAAACGAACGTGCTTAAAACAAAACGAAATCTAAAGGAGACAGGAAGATGGTTATACCAGTTGCGCACAGGAACTGGTAGCACGCCAACCGGAGCTGCGACGGCGAAGATACGAGCTGACGAAGTCGGCTCCACAAAACTGTCCAAAAACAGTTCAATTTAAAACGTCAACTTGGTGGCCAGTTTTGATCTATCAAACGATAAAATTAACGGACGAAAATTAATAGGAGTGAAGACGGATATACCGATTGTGACGGAGCAAGGAGTTCGTCGATCCAACGGCCGGATCTTCCAAAAAATGCGCACGAAGTTGCTGCGACGGAGCGCGAATTCTGAGTTCCAAACTCGCGCGCGCCGACGGGATCTCGTGCCAAACGCACGAATCGTGTGTTTCACACGTCGGGAAAGATGGTGGTGGCCATGGGGTGATCGCCGGGGGGTCGCACGCCGGGTCGAGCCGGGTCGAGTCAAAATCGGACCGGGTGAAATAATCGAATTAAAATAGGTATTTAAAATCATGGGTAAATAAATACCATACGGGGACTCAAATAAATGGGACACAAGTTTCATTCGGATTGTAGGCTTCATGTGGGCCACGTCCATACTTTGGGTCGACTAGGTTGGATTGATGTCAGGTCCCGAAATTAAATCGGAAATTAAATCAGGTTTTACGGAAGAAAATAAATCGTCCTAAATTGACCCGGAAGTTGTACGAAGAAAATGGAGCACAAAATAGAGTATCTGATTGGGACATGAAGGTCATGGGTGGAGAGCGTCTCGAGTAGATCATTCATGAGAAGTTGGTTCTGAGAAAACGATTGGTCTGGTGCTCCTAAATTAAAAGTCACGGTAACGTGCAAACGAAGATCAAAAATAAAAGTGGGAATAATTATTCAATGATTAATTGGTCTAAGTTGACCCGAAGTTGCGCGATACAAAAAGAGCACAAGGGAACGAATTTAAGTGGGACATGATATATCAAAATGAAGATAATCTTGTCTACTTTAAAACTCGTGAAGAGAGTTTACAGAGATTGGCATCCCTGACGCTCCAGAAGTCAAAGTCATGGAAAGGTACATTAATGATCAAAAATAATTAAATAATAAACACTTATCGAAAATAATTTATTTAGAAAATTTTAAAATAGCCCTGAAATTTAGGGGGCTTACAGGACCGCTTCCCGGCGTTCAGGATTCACGTGAGTTTTATTATTATTTTTAAATTCGATTTATGTAAAGGATGTAAGGGCATAAGCCCAGTTTTCTATTTTCTTTGCTGCGACCATGTATTGCGTAGAATAGATTTTATTTATTTTCTGGGATGTTGGCTTGTCGATAAACTCGTAAAATATTACAAAGACATTATTTTGGATATAGAAAATTATAATATTTTTTTCACATTAAATAATTAGTAAAATTACAAGTTTGTATTGTTTAAACAAATTCACATCTTCTTATTTAAGAAAAATCTAGTTTTATATATATTATGAAAAAAATACAAATTTTTGCCAAATTAACCGGTAATTGACTTTTTTTCCAATTAATCAGTAACCGACTTATTTAATTAAAATAATAACGAACGTAGATTGCGATGTTAGACGATTTTCGGTAGATTAATTAATAAACTTAAAACCTGACTAGGGTCTACTTCTAGAGATTGTAACTAGCACACCTAGAATGGTTTCATTATGGTTCTAAGCCAAGGTTCTCAACTGTAGGATCTCGGAGACGAATCTGACATCCTCCTCGGTACCAACATTCTCGATCCAGTCAATTAACAGAGGCAAGTTATGGTTATGTTTTCTTATATTTTATTTAGTAATTATCTAACTGCAAGTTTAAACCACATTGCTACACGGGACCCTCTCCTAGGGTTCAGATATTGATTGATATTGATTGTGGGGGGGAGGGGGAATAGTGTAAAGTTTATGGCCAATACCCCCCTATATTGCAGGATTGTACAAGCTTACCCCTCTTACACACGGGGATAAGCCGTATCGCGTCGCTAGGACGCTATTGTATAACCCAAGCCGGTCATAGACGATTACACATTCAAATCACATTATTTTTAATCGTAGAACTACTGGAAAATATTGTTTCAACTGTTTAGCCTACACTTTTCCATTATTATTTGAAATATGAGATACATATTCGTACTTGCTTCCTCCTGACTGGAGAAAATATTTTTAGGTGACATTGAGGATGCTGAGCTATTGTACAATAGCTATTATGATTCAATTTTGTACCTTGTGGTGTTGCCAGAGTCCCCCTTGGAGGACGCAGGACCTGAGGCCGACGAGCCGACCGCTTAGCTAATTATTTCCAGTTTCTAGTTTTATTGTTTTGGAATTTTGTTAATTTGGATTCAGCACTTTATTTTCAGTTCTTTCATTCCAATTGTACTTTTCAAATGTTGAATAAAAGTTTTAAAAAATTTCGTATAATGAGTTGTGACAAAAGTATAGATGTTGTTGTGAATACCTGCATATAGAACAGCTTACTGCCGCCGTCTCACAACGGTACAGGCTGGGCATGATCCGGTTCGACCCAATAATTTGGGATCGGGTCGTGACATGTTTTTAGTGGTGGCCCATACAGGTCCTGATCAACAACTTAGGAGAACATACTTAGAAACAATTAGAACACTAGAACATCAATTTGTCATGACATAGGACCGAAATATATATTATGGGTAAATATTTTTGTTTGCTATAGACTGGTAGGCTACCTTGCTTGTGTTTGCAACCAAAACCTTCCAGAGTACGGCCAAAGGAAAGACCACTCGTTTCGGCCCTGCTGGCGATGAGGTCCACCATCGGTCATACTTGGACCCACACCCATCATCGAGACTTGTAACTGTCCCATAACTATCTCAGGCCACAAATTTTTAACACCCTTACTTGTGATGCCCTTTTCCAACTATGATGTAGTCCTAGGGATAGACTGGTTAAGTGAGCAGCATGCGCTGATAGATTGTCACAGAGGATGTGTAATCTTCAGCCCACCAGGAGAACCTGAGTTTGAAATCTCTCGAGCTCCGGAAGACATGAAGAGTGTTACCTACTCCTCTATCACCGAAGAACCCGGGCCTCCTCACCCTATCATAGCAGAATTCATGGACGTCTTTCCAGATAGTCTTCCAGGATTGTCGCCAGATCGAGGTGTGGAATTCACCATCGACTTAGTACCCGGCTCTTTCCATATTTCTCGAAGATGCTACAGGGTCAACCCCAAGGAGGCCAAGGAGATGAAGGACCAGATTGACGAACTGAAGGCACGAGGATTTATCAGAGACGGGGCTTCATCCTGGGGAGCACCAGTTTTGTTCGTGCCCAAGAAGGATGGAACCGTACGGATGTGTATTGATTACCGGGCGCTGAACAACATCACCATCAAGAACAAGTACCCTCTGCCCCGGATTGATGACCTGTTTGATCAACTGAGTGGATCTAGGGTATTTTCGAAGATAGATCTCAGGTCTGGCTACCATCAAATCAAGGTCAGGAAGGAGGACATTCCAAAGACGGCGTTCAACACCAAATATGGTCAGTATGAATTTTTGGTCATGCCGTTTGGACTGACGAATGCCCCTGCAGTATTCATGAACCTTATGAACAAGGTCTTCCATGAATACCTGTATCAGTTAGTTGTTGTCTTCATCGACGACATTCTGATCTACTCAAAAATCGAAGAAGAGCATGAAAAGCACCTGAGGAAAGTTCTGAAAACTTTAAGGAAGGAGAAGCTCTATGGTAAGCTATCTAAATATGAATTCTTCTTAGACAAAGTGGATTTTCTTGGCCATGTTGTCACAGGAGAAGGAATTTCGGTGGATCCAATGAAGATAGCTGCTATTGAAAAGTGGACTGCACCAAGTTCAGTTGCAGAAATCAGAAGTTTCTTGGGTTTAGCTTGCTACTACCGAAAATTTGTGAAGGATTTCTCCAGGATTGCTGAGCCGATGACGAAGCTCACCTGGAAGAATGAAGAATTTGTTTGGTCGGAAGCTTGCCAGTCAGCTTTTGAGGAACTGAAGAAGAGGCTTACAACGGCGCTGATACTTGCGCTACCCTCAGGTACCAGTGGTTTCTCAATTTATAGTGATGCTTCCAGTAAGGGGTTGGGCTGCGTTCTTCAACAAAACGGAAAAGTAATTGCTTACGCATCTAGGCAATTACGGACTCATGAGAAGAACTATCCCACGCATGATTTTGAGCTTGCAGCGGTGATATTTTGCATTGAAGCTATGGAAGCACTACCTTTATGGAGAGATAGTGGAAATATTTACAGACCACAAAAGGCTTAAATATGTTTTCACTCAGAAGGAGCTGAACATGCGACAGAGACGATGGCTGGAGCTGATAAAGGATTTCGACATCAACCTGCAGTATCATCTGGGTAAGGCTAATGTTGTTGCAGATACACTTAGTCGATACCCAATGGCAATGTTCTTGACCAAGGAGCGTCATTTGCTGGAGGACATGGAAAAGCTTGGACTGGAGATTGTACTGTCCGAAGAGGAAATGAAGAAACTGGAAAGAGAAGCCATTGTACCAGGAGCTGATTCATCAATGATACAGTTGCTAGTGCGTTCAAGTCTAATGGATAGAGTCAAGGAGACACAATTTCAAGACGAGACGCTTTGCAAACTCAGAGATCAAGTGCTGGTAGGAACACTTGAAGGATTCTCAATCGCCAGCGATGGAGCACTGAAGCATGGTACGAGGCTGTGCGTACCAACTAGCGAACTGAGGAACGAGCTGATATAAGAAGCACACCAGTCGCAGTATTTCATACATCCAGGAGCCAACAAAATGTATTGGGATATGCGTACTATAGTATGGTGGTACGGAATGAAGAAGGACGTATCCAGGTATGTAGCTAGATGTTTAATTTGTCAACAAATGAAAACTAGCAGACAGAGACTAGCATGACTGTTGCAGCCGCTAGACATCCCGGAGTGGAAATAGGAGCACATAACGATGGACTTTGTATCGGGACTGCCTCGATCCCAAGGAGGAAAGGATGCCATTTGGGTTATTGTGGACCGACTGACGAAGTCAGCTCACTTTATCCCCTTCAAGGTTGGTCTATCCACCGAGAAGTTGGCAGCACTGTACATGCGGCACATCTACCGGATTCATGGAGTTCCGGTGAGTATTGTGTCTGACAGGGATACCAGGTTCATCTCTCACTTCTGGAAGAGCTTGCATGGCAGTTTGGGAACGCAATTGAAGTTCAGCACCGCCTACCATCCCCAGACTGACGGACAATCAGAGAGAACAATCCAGACGCTAGAAGACATGCTGAGATCCTGCGTCTTAGAATTTGGAGGATCTTGGGAAGACCATTTGCACTTGGTAGAGTCCTCTTACAACAATAGCTACCAAGCTAGCATCGGTATGACACCATTCGAGGCACTCTATGGACGTCGTTGCCGCACTCCACTTGCTTGGGACGACGTAAGAGAAAGAGTATTACTTGGACCTGAGATGGTGACCGACGCAGCAGAGAAGGTAAAGGTGATTAGAGACAAGCTCAGGATTGCTCAGGACAGACAGAAGCATTGGGATGATAGCAGTCGCCGACTATTGGAGTTCGAAGAAGAAGACAGTGTGTTCGTAAAGATCTCCCCTACCAGAGGAACCATTCGTTTCGGCAGAGCAGGAAAACTAAGCCCCAAGTACATTGGTCCTTTTGAAGTACTTAACAGGATTGGAGAAGTGGCTTATCGGGTGGCTCTACCCCCAAGTCTCGAAGGCGTCCACAACGTCTTCCACGTTTCGCAGCTGAGACGCTACATCCCGAACCCGAGCCACATCTTGGACCATTCGGAGCTGGAGATTGGACCCAGCCTCACAGTGTCAGAGAAGCCAGTGGCGATCATAGACAGATGTGAGAAGAAAACTAGGAACTCTGTGCCGCCTCATAAACTTCTATTTCTTGCAAGCATTATCTTTTGTTCTAATATTTTTGACTGATGCTGCTAAGTTAGATTTTTGAGCTTATTTCTTTATCGAGCTTGATCATGGCAGTATTTTTGTAGAAGCATGGGATTTCAGAACCAGAAAGCCCATGTGCCAGACTACATGTGCCAAAGCTTGGACAAAGTGCTTCACAGCAAAGAGCAACAAATATAGACATTGAAAAAGGACTTTTTATTTAACATATAAAAGTCTATTACATGTCTAAGAAAGACCAACCACCATGTGCCTCCAGTCAGACGCAGCAATCACCATACGCCCTCAGCCAGGCGCATCCCACCATGCGCCCTCAGCAAGGTATATCCTTTTCAGCAGCTCAGTTATGTGCATCCCCAGTTATGTTCATCCCTTCAGCAGCCCAGTTATGTGCCGCTCTTCCAGCCAGGCTCACCTGATAAATGCTTCGACTAATGAAGCATTTAACCCTCTGGCTGGAATCAAGGAAGAGAAGAGCACCGCAAATCTGTGGACAGGGGAGGCTTCGAAAGAGCCTCCAAAGGCGAAGGAAGACCGTGATCGAAACCACGGCTAAAGGAGCAGCTTTCAACACAACCAGAATGGGGTACACCCATTTTGAAGGAAGAAAGAGCCACCAAAGCCGCAGCACCGCCATTCCGATCTACGGCTCTTCCGGAATAACGGAAACGAGGCCCGAACATCCCTATCTTTGGATGCAACAGGCACCTTCCGCCTGCCTCGGAAGCCCTCGATTCCGTCTTTTGGATGTAACAGTCACCTTCAAGTGCATCAGCGAAGACACTGCGTCGCATCTTCACCCTCGGGAGCATCTCGTCAACAGAATGCATTCGAGTACACAAGTTCATGTCGAAAAGACGTGAGAGAACGAGAGGCCAACCCTCTCTCCATATCACTATTTATAGGCCGGGCAAATCAAACCCATGCGCCAAGTGGATGGCTCAACGAATTCCGTGCAATGAATTTGCATTAAATGGATGAACCAGATGCTTCGAATTCAGCCAAGTCAAAACGGCTATTTAAAGCACTCGAAGAACGTAACAGTTGCACCATCAAAGACGTCTCACGAAGCGGATGTGCCGGCCAGACCGCGTATCACACAGACGCGCCCCTCTACATCAAGCGCATCACACAGACACGCCCTTCAGCACCAAGCACATCATAGGGGATGCGCCCCCATGCGTCCCCATACGCCTAGTGGAACGCCAACCGACGCGCCCACTCAGCTGTCCATCGAATGTCACAAACATTAAATGTTGAACTGACAGAGTTGGCAGCACGCCTCCCAAAGTCTGAGCAATCGGCAGCTTTTTCAGAAGACGAAGCATCGCCAATGTCAGCATCATTATTACTCCTCTCCGACAGCTACTGCCACGTGGCCACCCAACCATCTCGCATGTGCCTATGCGGCTGCGCCCGAATCTGCATACGCCTCAAAAGCTGTGCGCCTCAGACTTTTCACTGATCCCTAAAGACAGAAGGAAAGTCATTGTTACAACTCCGCATGCGCCTCAAAAGCCATGCGCCCCAGACTTCTCCCTGATCCCGAAAGATAGGAGTAAAGTCACTACTGAAGCTCTGCATGCGCCTCGAAAGCCATGCGCCCAGAATGGTTCGTGACTCCTAAAGGTTACGAGCCAAAGTCTCCTCATGCGCCCAATCCTAGGCGCATCCTACCAGATCATTCCCCCCACCAAATCCGAGATCTCCGAGCCATGGGTTGACGACACGCGTCCTTTGACTCGACTCATCCAAGATCTTAGCAATAGAAAGATCTTCTTCTCCGCTACGTACCGGTTCACAACAGCAACATGAAGAAGTCAACCCCCTCGATCAGGGCACATCGTCCATGTGCCTCCATCAGCAATCAACACGTGGCGTACCCACGTACAGGCGCATCCTACATATGCGCGCATGAGCAGCCACCCTGCAAAACTATAAATAGAGGGATCATTTCCTCCTTTATACACACACAGAGACGGACCAATCAACGTGCATACATATCAACCTCCACAGCGAACAGACAGAGACTTCGCACCACCAGAGAGGCAGATACAGACACTCAACATCTTCCTCCTCTCAGCAAGCTCCAGCACCCAGAGCAATCCAGACCTTCAGAGAACCGATAACCGTCGTCAGATCGTCAATGGAGTCAACGCATTACTACTCTCTCCATTGGCACAAGGAACCCAGATTAAACAAAAGTGTACTCCTAGGACTACGTCTAAGTCCTATATTGTAACAATGTTCTGTTTGTATTGAAATTTACAATCAAAGAATTTTAATGGCAAACAAGCTGGCGACTCTGCTGGGGACCTCTTTCTCCTCCACCGAGAAAGCTGTGTCACAGTCCGACGACGTGAAGGTGGGCTCCTCCCACAAGATGCTGGTCGTACGCCTCAATCAACAGGCGTATGAGGAGTTCATATCTGAAGGCAGTGCGAGTCCTTCGAAGCGGCTGCCGAAGCCGAAGAAGACCCGCCGAGTCTGGGTGCACAAGGTCGACGCCTCGGGCACCACCACCGAAGGGGATGTGCCAATCCAGCCTTTCCTTCCTGCTGACGTCCTCAGCAACCAAGATGCGCCCGCTAGTGCAGCACATCTCTCGGGGAAACGTGCGGCTAACCACGTTCCCCAGCCATCTTCCTCTCAGGCGAGGAAGATGCGTCGACGGAGCAGGGGCACAGCCGATGCCCCGCGCATCACCTCTGATGCGCCACAGAAGATCTCTATCTTTGACAGACTCACTCGTTGTAGTGGCGTAGAGAATTTGGATTCTGAGTACTACGCGCCCCAGCGGCCTGGTACGAAGAAGTCCAAGGCAGCACGGGCCATGCATCCCAAACGTGCTATGCCAGCAACAAGCCAGAAGCATGCGCTCACAATCATGCGCGCTGCTGATGGTAAGTTGTATAAGGTCGACTCGAGTGCTGCGGCGCCGAGAACGAGCCGACCTTCAAAGCCCTTGTCTCACTTGGGCACATCTACTGCGTGCACAACCAGGTCGAGCAAGGAAAATCCAGTGGTCTTGAACTCCCGTGCCTCCTCCGGTGGTGCGTTTGAGGTCCGTTCAAGTCACTCCAAATGCTGTGGTTCCCCCACTACTGATCGGGATGCCTGTTTGGTATTAGATCAGGGGGCGCAGCACTCACTTGACCACCCCAGCGCTTGGCCTTGCTATGCGCTTGAAGGGGGTGCGAAGGTGGCACTCTCCTCCAACGATCTGCGCAACGTGATTACTCACAAGCGTTGATCAGGAGAGTTAACTGACAAGCACGATGCACCTCTTACGGGGCATACATGTGCTGTGGTCACCATCAACTGCTGTTGCAAAGCGGCAGTCCCACCAAGGCAGTCGGTGTTCCAGCGGCTGCAATCATCGACACCCCTCCGACGTCGCCTCGGAAAGAAGGTGTCAACAGAAGAGGAACCAATGGTTGCTTCATGCAACGTGATCTCCAACTCCTTGTCAGTCCGAAAGGCGACTGGCAGCCTCTCTTTCTCGTCCAAGAGCCAGCCGAGGAAAACCAAGACAACTGTCTCATCCTCCGGAGTGTTCGAAGGCACTCGAGCGAGGAAGAAGTTCTTGAAGGAAGCTGGGGGTAGTCAGACCCTTGTCGAGCCTCCTTTCGAAGACGAGTGCGTCCAAAGCGCACTTGGGGCAGATCCTCGAGGCGAAGTCAGCCTCCCAGAAGCCCCTGAAGACGAGGATATCCCCCAGAACATAGCTGGGGGTAGCCTAGCATCTGCGGACCCGAGTTCTGGAGACGAAGAGGCCCTTCAAGATGGAGCTGAGGGTAATCAGGCCCTTGCAGATGCGCCTGTGGTGAATGTTCTCCCAAACATAGCCGGGGGTAGCCCAGACGAAGCTTCAGGAGAGGTAACTCCCCTACAAGGGAGTGAGGCCTCAACTCATCCATCCATTCCCGGCCGCGTCATGACAGTGAACGTGACTGAGGCTGATGTCGAGTCTGATGTGCCGCCAACAGACCTCGTCCAGCGCATAGATACCCTGGAGGGAGGTCTCAAAACCCTCTCTGCCTCCATGCAAACATTGACTCAGGCAGTGTTTGAGATACGGTCAGCTTTGACCAGGACGCCTTCTGTCGGTCCCGACCCAGGGGCCAATGGAGAATCAAGTGTACCCCTTCAACGGGTATCCTCAGACGCAGATCGCCGAGAAGCACCTCGGACGTCGGAGCCCTCAAATGCTCCACATCCGGTGGTGCCATCCTTCCCGACTCCCAGCTCCACAGAGGATGTGGTCGAGATGATCAGGGACCTGCGCGAGCGCTTTGAGTCCAAGACGAAACAAGAGGAGCGCCAGAAAATGGGCATCCCCTAGCCTTATCCCCTCGAGTGGAACAAGGTGGTTTATCCTCCAAAGTATAAACCACAAACACTGACGCCGTACGACAGGAAGGACTCTCCTTGTCGCTACTTGACGTATTTCCAGTCTCAGACGGGACATCTTCCGAAGGAGGATGCGCTTCTTACCAGCATATTTGTTGGGGCACTGAAAGGAGTGGCGTACGACTGGTACTGCAGCCTCCCCAACAATTCAATATCTTCCTTCGATGACCTGACGCGCCTCTTTCTCGACCGTTTCTACAACGGCGGAAAGGACATGACAATGGCGTCCCTTATAGAGATACGCCAGAAGGAGAAGGAAACAGTTCGAGTGTTCATCGAACGTTTCCGACAGGCCTGCTTCAGACTGCCCCCCGGCATGCCAGAACATGCGCTTCTCTCCTCCTGCAGCATGAACATGCTGCCTGCAGTTAAGCTCTGGCTCAACTCTACTCCTCCTCCCCACTGGAGCTCCTTGATCATTGAAGCAGAAGTCGCAGAAAAGAAGGCAGCCAACGCTCGTCTCCTGGGAGTCAGTTTCCATGCCTTCGAGGACAAGGGAAATCGGCCTACAACCAATAACCCCGGACGAGAAGCAAAGGAGAAACAGGCATTGACTGTCAATGCCTCCAAAGCGTCCCGATGAGGTTGGGAAAGTGGACAACCCGAGGTACTGTCACTACCATCGGTTTGTCGGACACCCAACCAAGGACTGTTATGTCCTCAAAAATTATATCCAGCGCATGATCAATGCGGAACGTGGTGTCACTCCAGTTTGGCACCCTGCCGCCGACTACAACACAGGACGACGTTGTCCCTATCCCTAAGGCGACAATGGAAGTGGTTAACTTACCACCAACCCGTGACAACGTGAGTGGACTCATCCCACTCACCACATCTCGAGGAGAGATCCTGTGGGTTCACCCCGATCTCGTCTCCGAGGTGACTCAACCGGAGGTGCGCTCTACCTCCAAGTCCAAAGGCAGGAAGATCAAGTCTTGCCGCATGGTCTCTTCTTCAGCGGAAGAGGCACTTCCTGTGCAGACGCGTTCACAACAGAACGTCCAACCCGACGAAGCTGCCGTCGAGGTGGTGCCTCCTGGCACCGTCCCTGCTGTCCAGGACAAGGGCCCGTCTAAGCCCTCAGCAGCCAATAAATAGAAGCAGATAGAGGCCCGCTTCGATAGGCCTCTACGAAAAGAGAATGCTTCGGGGTTAGCCAAGCCCCACAACTTCGACATACTGGCGCAACTCGCCAGTACTCCTGCCCGCCTATCTCTGTTCGAGCTCCTCCGTCTTTCCAAAGACTCCCGAGAAGCTCTCTGCGAAGCTCTGAAGGATACTGAATCCTTTCTTAGTCATGTCAAGCAGCCGGAAGATCTCCCGATTGCGTGACAACACTGCCATTGTACGGAGGAGGTTATCCCCAATATAACCTTCACCCAACAGGACATGTTGCTCAAACACAATCGACACAACAGGCCACTGTATTACACAGGGTACATCGGCTCAGTCAAGGTGAAGCGGATTCAGATCGATCCGGGGTCTTCCCTCAGCATCATCCCGAAGACGCTGCTCTCAACACTGGGGATCCCAATGTACCGACTGGCGCCCTCCAACATGACAATCAGTGGTTTCAACGCCAGCAAAAGCGAACTACTGGGCAAAATACGACTAAAGTGCCACATCGGTAACCTTAGAACCGAGGTCACTTGTTATGTCGTGGATGCTGAAGTCAACTACAACATTTTGTTGGGTCGCCCATGGCTGCACGAGTACATGGTGGTGCCATCCACGCTCCACCAATGTATGAAGTACGTGTCTACCAACGGCGTCATCCGTACGGAGTTCGCGGATATTGACCCCTTCAAAGGGATTGAAACCTACTTCACCGATTCTGACTTGTACAAGTCACCTGACGAGGAGGAAGCCAATGATGCTGATGACGAAGCAGAAACAGCAGCAGAGCCGGACATGGAGCCTGAGGTCACTCCCGATGCTCCTATAAAAATCCGACTCAAAGGCAAACCGCCTCAGAAGTTACCCCCCATGAGCATTAAGCTATCCGGGAAATCACCAGCTGCTCCTGAAGCTCCCCTGAAGATACGGCTCAAGGGAAAGCCCCCTCAAACATCGGCTCCCCTTGTGGCAAAACTACAGGGGAAGGCGCCAATCACCAGAGGCCCAGCAGAGGCACCTCTGAAGGTGCATCTTAAGGGCAAGCCGCCGCCATCCCAGCCGCCGGAGAAGGCTCATATAGTCCTTTTGGACTCCCAGATCAATGCTGTGGTGGACGCTCCCGATCTTACTACAGTGCTTACAGATGAAGAGCTGAAGGAATATATCTCGGCCGATGTAGATGCCCCATCTCTTGACAATGTAATCCCATGGGATAAAATCTCGCATTTCATCAATAATAGAGTGTCTTTTAATTATTCTAGTCTTCCACATTGGAATGCCATGTATACATTAGATAACGCTCTACGGTCGTTGCAAACACAAATAACGACCGTCCATCATGTAAATCGAGTAGTCCCGTCCCAAGGGGTCTGTTACATAGTCCCACCACGGAGTCGAGACGAAGAATCCATCATCTTCGACAAGGTCGAGCGTTATCAAGACCTCCCGCCACTCGAGCCAGAACCAGATGCCGGCAGAATGCAACTCTATCGGTACATGGACAAGGCAAAGTACCTCATCCAAAAGATGGGTTACGACCTAAAAAGCGACAGAGACCTGAACTACGGCAAAGGTTGACGTCTTCCTCTCCGGCTTCCAACACCTAAAGGAAAGCCGCAGGACTACTACAACAAAACTCGACGGGGGGTAGGCTATGTCACGCCACCGTCAACTCCAGAGAGTTCAGACGCAGAGGAAGTTGAACATTCTCACTCATCTGAAGCGTCAACGTGGGATTCCGATACCAGTATCAGATCTATCTTCAAGAGAGTGCTGTCAGCCAACATGACATCTGCACAATCTCAAGAAGAAGAAGGCGAAAACCAAGCGCCGGAATTCTTCGAAGAAGAACCCTGGGCTCAACGCCTGGGACAACAATTGGAGTCTCGTTTTGAACTACGTGAACCTTCCACCGAAGACGAAGTCGAGCATATCGACCTTGGGGATGGATCTTCTTCCAAACCCATCTTCGTCAGCAAAAGCCTCAAAGGAGAAGACCGAGAATCTTTAATCCAGCTGGCTAAAGAATATATCGACGTCTTCGCCTGGAGCTACGAGGATATGCCGGGACTTGATCCCTAGATTGCGATGCATAGGTTGAAAATCTTGCCTGATGCCAAGCCTATCAAGCAACAATAGCGGTGCTTCCGTCCGGACATCATAAACGCCATCGATCAGGAGGTGGACAAACTCTTGACTAGCGGCTTCATCCGTGAAGAGCAACACCCAGATTGGGTAGCCAACGTCGTCCCCGTCACCAAGAAGAATGGAAAGATACGAGTCTGTATCGACTTCAGAGACCTCAACTCTGCTTGCCCGAAGGACGAATTCCCGCTTCCAATCACCGATGTGATAATCGACAACACGTGTGGCTTCGAGCGCATGTCTTTCATGGACGGGTATTCGGGCTACAACCAGATCAAGATGTTCTCCGATGATGTAAAACATACGTCATTCAGGACTCTAAAGGGCATTTTCTGCTACACAGTGATGCCCTTCGGCTTGAAGAATGCTGGTGCGACATACCAACGTGCTATGAGCACCATTTTCTGTCAGCATCTTCGTAAGACAGTCGAATGCTATGTTGACGACATCGCAGTCAAGTGCCGTCTTAAAGGAGATCACCTGCAAGACCTCAAGACAGTCTTCGACCTCATGCGGGCGCATCAACTCAAGATGAACCCCGTTAAATCCTTCCTTGGGGTTTCGAGCGAAAAGTTCTTGGGCTTCATCATCACGGCGAAAGGCATTCATGTCGATCCAGAGAAGACCAAAGCAATTCTTGATATGGACCCTCCGAAGAATCTTCGAGAACTTCGAGGCCTACAGGGACGTCTGGCATACATCCAGAGGTTCATAGCAAATCTTTTCGGTAAATGTCAACCCTTCACCCAGCTTATAAAAAAGGGAGTCTCTTACGTTTGGACAGAGGAATGCCAAAAGGCTTTCGACGACATCAAAGCCTACCTGACGAGCCCTCCAGTCCTGGTGGCACCCGTCGCCGGCAAACCATTCCTACTCTACGTCCGTGCCATGGATCATTCCATCGGCGCCCTGTTAGCTCAAAACAGCGACACAGGCTATGAGCAAGCAATCTACTACCTCAGTCGAACCCTAATCAGGGCCGAACACCGGTACAACTCCGTTGAAAAGGAGTGCTTGGCTCTGGTATTTGCCATCCAAAAGACTCGTCATTATGTCTCGGACCAGAGAATTCACGTCATTTCCCGAGTCAATCCGATCAGGGTCCTCATGACGAAGCCAGGATCACTGAACTCCCGGCTAGCCACATGGGCGATCTTGCTAACACCATACAACATGGTGTTCGTTCCACATAAGGCTGTTAAGGGTCAAGCTCTGGCCGACTTCTTAGCTGCACACCCCATCCCAGAGTCCTCAAGACTCTATGAAGATATCCCGGATGAGGTCCAAGAATCAAATATCATCGAAGAAAGCTCCGTCTGGCGGATGTTTTTCGATGGCGCTTCAAGAACAGGTCCCAAAGGCCAAATCGTCGCAGGAGTGGGGGTGGTATTAGTCTCCCCCGATCAGCTGGTCATCCAGCGTGCTTACTCCCTTTCGAAGCCGTGCTCCAACAACGTGGCCGAGTACAACGCGCTCATTATGGGGCTCCAGCTAGCACAGCAGCTAGGGGTAGAACATCTGAAAGCCTACGGCAACTCAAAGCTCGTCGTAAATCAAATCAGAGGGCAATACGAGGTTCGCCATGAAGATCTGATCCCCTATCATGAAGTTGTATTGAACATCATTTCAACCTTCATCGGGTTCTTCATCGAACACGTACCTCGTCTACAAAATCTAGAGGCCGATGCTCTGGCTGGCCTCGCAGCCTCTCTGGCGGCACCCTCGGAACTCAACACTACGTCACGGTAGTGGGTCGAGACTTGGTCTGTCCTAAAAACAACCTGCGCTCACAAGTGGCCCATGCCATGTGAACGGGTGCCGGTGTTAACGTCCGGGACTGGAGATTCCCGTTCATCGACTTCGCTGTCAACGAAATTCTCCCAGAGGACCCGAAAGAAGCTGTCTCGGTCAGGAGACGCTCTCTTCGATTCTACTACGATACGGCTACTAAAATGCTGTACCGACGCTCCTACGTTGGACTTCTCCTTTGATGTTTGTCTAACGAAGAAGCAGCTGAAGCCCTTCGAGAAGCTCATGATGGAACCTGCAGGGCCCATCAGCCCGATCCTAATTTGCAGGATCGACTGCAACGCATGGGCTATTATTGGCCAACCATGGCCGCTGACGCTGTTGAATATGCTAAGAAGTGCCATGCGTGCCAGCTGCACGCAGACTTCATTCATACACCGTCCGAACCACTACATCCTACAGTCGCCTCTTGGCCCTTCGAAGCTTGGGGAATGGACATTGTGGGACCAATCATCCCTCCTTCATCGAGAGGACACCGCTTCATCCTAGCGATCACTGACTACTTCTCCAAATGGACAGAAGTAGTTCCTTTGGCAGAAGTGAAAAGCTCCAGGGTGATCAGCTTCATCAAGCACCACGTTATCTACCGTTTCGGGATACCCCGGAGGATCATCCACGATAATGGTCCTCAGTTCATCAGCCATGTCTTCAGCCGATTCTGTGAAAAGAATCGCATTCAAAACGTGGCATCAACCGCCTACAATTCGGCAGCAAACGGATTGGCTGAGGCATTCAACAAAACCATCGTCATGCTACTCAAAAAGGTCGTGTCATCTAACAAACGCGACTGGGACGAAAGGCTCGGCGAATGCCTTTGGCTACCGCACAATAGTACGGACCCCGACAGGCAACACACCATTCTCCTTGGTCTACGGGAGCGAAGCGGTACTGACTCTCGAGATTCAGATACCCTCACTCCACGTAGCAATCACAAACCAACTCACAGAAGAAGACAATCAACGTCGTCGTCTGCGGGAACTGGAGGCACTTGACGAAAAGCGTCTCCTAGCTCAACAACGCATCGAACTCTACCAAGCCCGTATATCACATGCTTTCAATAAGAAGGTCAATCAGAGGACTTTCGAAGTTGGCGACCTGGTCCTGGCAGTCAGGAGGCCGATGGTATTGACTCACAAAATGTCAGGAAAGTTCGAGCCCAAATGGGAAGGACCTTTTATCATCGAGACGGTATACTCAAACGGTGCTTACCGTCTCGCCAAACCCAATGGGGACTTGTTCATGATGCCCATCAACGGCAAGTTCCTAAAGAAGTACTACTCTTGACATCTTTTCAGACATGTACTTCTATTCCACACAAAAATCATACGCTTCCGGAACCCAATTGTTCCGTAGCATCCTCCAGTAGAAGGACAACCACGTCCACATCACCTCTGAGTTGTCCCCCTACATCCTACAAGCCGAAATCTTACACCCCGTAAGACTACGCTATCCTTCATGTTTACCATGTCCACATTACCTCTGAGTAAACATCCTGTACAGACAACCCCCGCGTTGCCGTACATCGATCGCAGAACTTCCACGTCCACATTACCTCTGAGTAGTTCCGCGCATCTCCCAGAATCATTCCTACCACGTTCATAACACCTCTGAGTAGGAAGATTCTATCATTTGAACCCCATATTTGCCACGTTCACATTACCTCTGAACAAATATATTGGGTCCTTCAAACTTATTATCTGTATCTGAAACCAAGGTACGCAAAAGATAATAGGTCCACACAAATCATCAAAGTTCATGACAAGCAAAAAAATGAACACATCGCAGAAAATGGTGTACTTCTTTATTATTTCTAAAAAAAGGAGAGTAAAGGATTACACTATCCCCAGCAAGAGTTGCGAAAATACAAAAGAGCAGAGATTACAAGCCCTAAGTATCTCCAGGGTTGGCGGAAAGCTCTGCAATTCGGCGTTTCAAGTCTGCCGCCCGAGTCTCCACAGTCGCCAAGACTCGACGTTCAGCTTCTTGACGCATCGCTTCGACAGCCTCAGCAGAAGTTTCGTTCTCGTGCTTCTCATCAAGCTGCTGTCTCTGCTGAATCAGGGTAAGAGCTCGGAGAGTGAAAGCTGCTTTCTCCTTCTTGAACGCTACATGTTCAGCCTCGACACGTTCAACGTCCAATAGGAGTCGGGCCCGCTGATCCTCAAGATGGCGCATCTGTGCAACAATCTCCGCGATATTTGCATCCAGCGCAGCTCGCGTCTCCTCCGTCTCCCGTGTAGACTGAGATAACCGCTCCACTGCAGCTTCAGTCTCAGACACTTCGCGTTCCCAGACACTCACGGTGGCCTGGTAGGAAGATACAGTCTCGGCGAGCAACTTCTCCTTCTCCGCATCTATCAGGACGGAGAGGTCATTCCGCTGGATGTGCCCTAACTCAGAAAGCCGCTGGTCCAACTCAGCCACAGTAGCTTCCAGAATGTCAGCCATATGCTCGTGGCCCGGGTGAACACGGATCAAGTTGATATGAGGCAATGCCAGAGTTCTTGCCGTCGCAAAGCTCCCCTTGGCGTCCATCACTGCCGACAACCCCCTCTGCAGCATTTTGTACACTGCCTCAACGATGAATCTCATTTATTCATCTGCGTCCGCCAGCACCTGCGGCGTCATAGCAGGGGTTGGAGGAGCTACTCCAGTCGGCGGACCGGAAGAAGACCCGCCAACCTCAACACGCGAGGCCTGTACCTCGGCATCAACAGGCTCTTCATCAACAGGGGCTGGATTACTAGCCCGAGGAGCCAAGGGAGCAGAAGGAGCCGGCACAGGTGTCGAGATAGTACCCCAAGTAGAAGGAGCAACACAGGGTTCCATCATACCCTTACCCTTCCCAAACTTGGAAGTACCACCGATGTCAGCGACTGCCTCTCCATTCCCCAACACGCTATCAACAGCCAATACTTCCCCTGGCAGAACGGGGAGATCAACACTTACCTCCTGACTCGTCCCTGAAGTCAGGACCGCCAGACGGGTCTCTTCATCAAATCCCTCTACAGGGACAGGATCTGTCGCTACTTCCTGATTAGTAGCCACCTCAGCTTCCGCTGCTGAGTCTGGGGTAGGGCTTGGCAATGATGCAGCCGACCTCACATCATCATAACAAGGAGGGGAATCAACCCTCTCCTCTGTTCCGACCATCTCTGTTGCCCCCGCAACAGGCTCTTGCAACCCTGGAGCGACGTTATCCGAAGATGACGAACTCCACCCCACATCATCATCACGAAGCCCCGTGTCCGCCGGACCCTCAACGTCCAAGGCCCTAACGGCAGCTGGCACCTCTCTGGAAGTTGCTGCAACCTCTGTATCTCTTTCAGCAAAGTCTGGAGATAGTAAAACCGCTGCGGGAACATCTTCAAGACCCTCCTCTATTGGAGACATTACCATCGGAGGGATGCGCTCATCAGAAGAGCCTGCTATCTCCTTCGGTTTACTGACACCCAGTTTTGAAACACGGGTCTTCTTCTTCGACGATCCCTACATAAAGAAAAGCACAAGTCACCAAAATGATAAGATAAGCCAAAGTTACGAAGGACTCCTTACCTCAGCAGGAGCCGATTCCCCTGGCGGTATAGGTGACACTCCCATTGCCTGTTGGTTCGTCGTCTTCCTCGACCTTTTTGGTACAGACGAGCCGGCTTTCGCGTCAGCCCGCCTCTTTCCAACAAGAGGATCTCTCACTGATGCCGCAGCAGCAGCCCAATACCCCGCCGGCTCTGGTGGGCGATATGACCGAGCCACCATCAACATGTCCGCCGTGGCCTCCAGCTGAGTTCCAATGATGAAACTAGTCTCTCTGTCATAACCTGGAGACGCAGCATTCATTGTGCAAAATAGCTTAGCGGCCGAATACAGGATCTGTGGCCGAGGGTTGCGAACGGACGCCGTAAACTGAACACCAGTACACCCGACATTATAATATTGCCAGCCCCGGGCTCTGTCCAGCAAACTATCGATGAACCCCCAGACTGCTACTGGGATTCCGTAGCATCAGCTGAGTATAGCCAAACTGGCGAGCGAACCGGCTGGGCAGATATGGCTCCAGATAACACCTATTCTGGTTGCGATAGACTAAGTGAGAAGGCCGAATACTCTGCAACCAACGAAAACTCCATTTCGGCAGAGTAATCGCATCTTCACCTGAGTCGACTAAATCTTGGTCAGCCTCAAAATCTTTGAAGATGGGGGCAACCTTGACAATCTTCCACCCCTGAAGGTAGAACAAAACTCTCCTGCAAACGGGGACGCCAGTGTGTAACCACTTCCTCTTGTAGAAGCAGCGGATAAAGGCATCTCCTTCAACATGATCCTCCTCCGGACCGGGACTCATCACATTCGGATGATGCAGAATTAGCCATCCCATAAGATAATGGAATGGCAATTCAGCCCGGGGAAAGTTATCATTTTTACCTCTTCCCTGGATCACGTCATCAGCAAAAGTCCTCAAACTCCGCAATAGGTTACACACCATAGCGGGAAGGAGAGCTAAGGGACGCCCGAAGGCCAACTTTACGGTAGGCAAAATAAGGTTTCGGTGTACCCTCTCCACTGCACCGGATCCGCCCGCAAACACACAATCTCGGAGCCATATCATCAAGTATGCTGTCAGCACCGCTTTAGACGACATCCGGTGTGCACAGTGCCAGAAGCAGCTATACGCCTTCTCACCATCCTCATTGGAACGAGGAGTCCTCTCGTCCAGCCGGCTTATCTCAGAAGTCACTTCCACAGGTTTCAGCCCTTGCGGAGTCGTAAATCGGATCCTCGAGGGATCCGTCAAATCCTGCTTGAAAACATAATCCCTCCAAGCAGTCACATGAGGCTGAGTTTTGACTTTGTCCTTCCGATGCATCAAATAATGATGGCTCGCCACTTCCTTGAAGACGGCTATCATCTCCGAGTCCTTATTTTCTAGAACCTGGATCTCTTCATTTGATGGGAAATATTCCTCGTACGTCTCTGAGCCCCAGGGAAGCTTGGACACTTCGTACATCTCGTGGAGAGACAACCCCAACTCCCCCATGGGAGTGTAGAAAGTACCAGTCTGGGTATTGAACAACTCCAAGAGTGCAAGGAACATAGGCTTATTGAGATCCACGCCAGCCTGCGTGGCACGAATAGCGGCTGTCAGCCCAATCTCCTTAAGCTCAGCCTTGAACTTCGAAAGCACCCAAGTGGTCAACTCGTCCCACCTCGAGATATGATGACACCAACCTTCGACCCTAAAGCTACCTTTCGGATACACGACCCTCGATGTCAGCATCCGGCTCGCGAAGGTTGAAGCATTGAAGGCAAAAGTGTCAGTTGGGACTTCACTGTAGAGGCTCCCGGGACGCAAAGTTCGGCAACTGAACGAGGGACCGATTCGTGAAGCAGATAGGGTATCCCTTTGATTCGAGGTAGCATCAATCGAAAGAGTACCTCCTAGGGCCCCTCCCTGAGAAGGAGTAAGATCCCAGGACATCCTTCTCTTCGAAGCTAGACGATAGAAGGCTGTCAGCGGCAACTGGCGGTCGAGTTGTCGCATGTACAGCACCATGCCTTTTGCTGAAAAGAACCAGTCTTCTTTGACCTTCAGTATCTTCGCTTCCGTGGAGATCAGGCGGTCACCGAACAAAAATGCGGGTTTCAAGAAGGTCATATTTTCGGATTCAGTAAATTTCAGTTTTCCGCTCTCCATCATACTCTGGAGGAAAGTCGGCAACTGGTTCTGGATCTGCAGCATCCTCTAAGGAGGTTGATCCTGTAAGATAACACCCTTGGCAGGATTGACAACTGCCTCGTCAAAATCAACTCCCATTTGACAAAGGAAAGCATCCAGAAAGACCTCATTCAGCAGCGGAATCGTCATCGATACTGGCACAACAAAAATCAAAGGTCAGACAAAAAGACAAAGTGTGTCAAAGCAGCCTGGCGCATCATCAGGGTGTAAACCCATGCACCTTAGTGAAAGGCTTCGGCGCATCATCAGGGCGTAAACCCATACGCATCAGCAAAGGCTTCGACGCATTTAGGGTGTAAACCCATGCGCGTCCGCAGTTAAACCTCGGTGCATGATAAAGGCCTAAACCTATGCACGTCGGCAGGGTGAAACCTCGACGAAGACAGTAGTCCATGCACGTCGGCAGAAGAGAGTTAGGGCACATCAACTCAGTCGCATGATCCAAAGACCGCCTGAACAAAGAAAGTAGTGGAAAAGACGACACCCACCCGTCACAGCGGGGCGAACGTCGGTCGGAGTCACAATGGTGATAGGGGCATCCCCCTCGGCATATTCCACCGGCTCCTTTCCCTTGCCAGCACCGCGGCGAGGAGTCTTGGGAGCCATTTCTTTGAGAGAAGAAAAGTAAAGGTTTTTTGAAGAAGAACTCTAAAGAAAGCAAAAGCAAGGAGAAGAAGAACTCTCTCTCTCCATCTCTTGCCTATTTATAGGGCTTGGTCGCACGCGTGAACCGATGATGTGTGATCTCAGCCGTCGCCTCGGGTTCTGTGAAGGATAACCACAAATAAAACCAAAAAAAGATCATCATTAATCTTTTTTAGGTTACCGAGGCATCATCATTCGCACTAACTGAGCGGAGCATACACCCAGCACTGACGCACGGAGTTTCTATGCGCCCTGATGGTCATGCGCCTCCACTACCATGCTTCTTATTCAAAGTATTCCAAAACTTATCCAAAAGTTTTGAAAACTTTGAAGGGGGTCTTGTAGAAGCATGAAATTTCAGAACCAGAAAGCCCATGTGCCAGACTACATGTGCCAAAGCTTAGACAAAGTGCTTCACAACAAAGAGCAACAAATATAGACATTAAAAAAGGATTTTTTATTTAACATATAAAAGTCTATTACATGTCTAAGAAAGACTGTACAAGGAAGAATTTCTACAAAGAAAGGATCCTAAGTCTACAGCCAGCAACCACCATGCGCCTCCAGTCAGGCTGTCACGACCCGCACCCTAGAGTTAGGGCACGAGAACGTAACAACGCCCAGCCTACGCCGCAGTGTCGGCGGTAGAACGCTGTCCTAGGTCTCAATGCATCTAACAGTATAAGACTAAACAGTTTATACTCCCCGAATGGGGGTGACATAGCAGAATGTAAACTCAATCACATCTAAGGTAGAGCATAAAGGAAGATAGATAAAACATGAAATCGAAAAGAGATACAACAGATATAAGTCTAAGTGTCTAAGATACAAACTCAGGATACATCTTAAAACTCAAATACAGTAATCCATAAATACAACTCAAGATGACTGAAAATAAATTATAAGCAAAAATCCTAGCTATCTATGCAACCTCTACTGTCTCTTCTAGGCTAGCAGGCAACCTCCAGGCTATCTGTAAAATTTATCAACGGGTCCAGTCAGGACTGGAGCGAGCACAGTACATCTCAACAAGTCATAACAGGATAGGAAATGTAATCATGCTAGAGAATAAAATACAAGATCTGAAGAAATAGCATAATGTAAAAGAGAGACTGTAAGTAAATATCTATGATATATATAAAGAGAGACAGTGCTAGTGATTCAGAGTACTGCATAAACATGTGAATGGCTAAGGACTGATTCATGATTACACTACTGGAAATTGATTCATGATTACACTACTTGGATTTATTCACATGTTCACTTATACTCCTCCATTCCCAATCAATACACAAGGATCCATTCAAGTTACGTTAAGATTCATGATTATACTACATTGCCCATAAAGGGTGATTCATGAATTGATTTGTGAAGGCTCGGTGATCATGAGGGTACATGAATCACTAGCTGATTCCCGAAGATTCATGATAATAGAAGCATATGATACGTGATGTAAGTGAAACACACATGACAAAAGTATCTGATGCTCCCGAGAGGGATAATATCTCATGAAGGGATCCATATAGTACCAATCCGTGTTACCAACGTGTCAGCATCAAGTAAGATAGTCTAAAGCAGGAAATATAATCCTAAACATGATATGAAATGATCAGAGAATGTATTCGCTTGATATCTGAATGTCCAAGGTAAAGATACTGTCCGAGGAGAGGTGTCTGGCTCCTAATTAGAACAGCACAAGTCACAACATGTCCAGAAGGGTAATATAAAGCACTACAATGCATTCTACATGAATCTAGGTCAAACTAGGCCAAAGTCAACCCTTGGTCAACTCTGGTCAACTACACTAGTCAAACTAGGTCAAACTAGGTCATGTCCTAATCCATCAAGTCTTACTAGGCCTAACCAAGACTATCCTAGCAAGCACACATCAATACGAGGCTATACAAGCCAACATACACCCAACTCTATATAGCATGCAATTATTCAATACTCAAATAGGCAAGAATTCACATTTTATATACACTAGGTAATCTATTACTTTAAGCTATATTTGTCTACACATATATACACATACATATATTGGTATTCAACATTAGGTCTATAATCATGGCATTTCAAATGGTTATATAAACTTATATATTACAACATAATATGCTAGTATATATATATATATATATATATATATATATATATATTTTTTTTTTTTTTTTTTTTTTTTTTTTTTTTATATATATATATATATATATATATATATATATATATATATATATATATATATATATATATATATATACATATATACACACATAGCTAAGTTAACTATATTCATAAATACTTATTTAAGAGGCTATGTGTGTGTATATGAACATGGCAAAGGGGCAAGTGAGGGTTAAATGGGTATACATAGTGTATACATATCAAAGAGTGTCAAGGTGTAAGTGAACAATTTGTCAAGTGTGATAGTGTCAACATAGTGTAAGAGGGTACATGAGGTAATATAGGATTTGTGTTAAATAGAATATTACATCTCATTAACTTGTATATTGCATACATTACATCTATTATTACATTACATTCATGCTTGCATTCATTCATTATTCATTTATTCTCTTGCACTACTATATGCACCATACATTACATACTATGGAACCTACATATTCATTACAAGCCATACTTATACATGCTTACATTAGATAGGATACTTACACCTCATACATCATTTATTTAACTATTTACTCATGCTTGTATTCTCTATTTAATTACATAATGTATATACATTAACATGGGTTAAAATCAAATAGAACATTATATTACACATAAGGGTGCACAAAATGCATATGCCGAATAGTAACTCCTACTAATAATCAATACTGTACTATCTCAGCATGAATTAAAGTCTAGGATTAAAGTATGTTATAGATCTATGTGTTACCTTTCCGAAACTTCAAACGGGTCGCGTTTTTGTTTCCGGAAACTCCCGAAATCGCGAAAACACCGAGAACGCGTTTGTCTTTCGTACAGCTGACACTCAAATAATTCTCCAGAAAGTTACAGAAAGAATTAGGCCTATTAATATATGTTTTTGGAAATCTAACTTCAATACGCTTCTTTTAAAAAAAACGAAAGATTAAACCGAGCTTCAAGCTAGAAGTTATGACATTTCTAAGTTATGGCTAAAATTAAAAACGTGGATAAAAATCATGACGGATTTGGGTAGTTTGAGACAAAAGAACACAAGTATATAACATAATATATCAAGAACTCACTCTCTACACTAATATATATATATGAGACACTATAGAACACATCTCCAATACAAAAATATGAGATTAAACATGTAATAATTCATTCATACATAACAACAACACATAGTGTGTCCAAATTTGGGATTTTCCCACATGGACACAACCACAACACAAAGGACACTCCTATGACCTCCAAATGGACACGAAATGGACACAAATGGAGATACAACCATGGGGGTCATTCCTATGGGTTCAAAATAGACCTATATGCATGAGGAAATGAAAAGAAGAAGGGATTTATACCTCCCGGTAGATCGAATCGAAGAAAAGCCTTCCCGGAGCGACACCGACACGTAGAGATTCCAAAAGGACACGAACGAGCTCCGAATCCTCCCAAACTTGGGTAGATTCCTCCTTGGCTAGAATGGAGAAGGAAAGAAGAAGATTTGGTGGCAAAATGGAAGGATTTGGTGGAGAAATTGCTAGGGATTGCCCTCAAGAAATTTGGGGAAGAACAAGAGAGAGAGTGTGGATGAGAATAATGAAATGAACTTGAGCCTATCCTCTCCCAAAGTGGCTGGCCATATAGGGCTATTTGTCCTATTATGGTAAGGTCCAAAATGTCCCCACTAACCTATTCTATGAGTATTAGGAAATGGCTAATTGGTTGGGGCTAAATTAGTCATTCTAAAGTCTCTAATCACACTAACCTTATCCATAATAATTAGTCTAACCTCTAACTAAAATATTTCTATCATGTGGACTAAATTTAATATCATGTGGGCCATGCCTAACTAGTGTGTGGGTCCCACTAGAGTCAAACTACCCCCGGGTCCCCGTTTCAAGTCGGATTGAGTTAAAATTCGAACCCGACTCAAATAACCCCAAAATAATATCATAAATAATAAAATAATATCAAAGGTCAAATGCAAAAATATACTTAGGCCAAAAATGATATTAAAATATCATAATCATATGGTTAGGCTCTAGGTCAAACAGTCTCTAGGGTTTCACTAGCAAAACGTCAAAACCATAAGTCATTGATTTAAATAATTTTAAAATAATTTAAAATCACCAAAAATCATATCATGAATTAAATATCATTATTAAAATAATTATAAACACGAAATTTCAAAATTTCCCTCATTTGGAAAACTGGGTGCTACAACTCTATCCACCTTAGAAAAATTTCGTCCTCGAAATTTAAGATCGATAGTACTCCTTCTAGAGCCTCTAACCTACCCAATATCTAAGGTAACACTTCCTAACACTGGAATAATAAACGGACATCTAAAAAGTGTCAATCTAGGAATACCTCCAATACTGCTCTGCTGTACGGCGGTAATGGAACTTCAATAAAATATGGACTGGAACCTATATCCAAGGGACTGGACCTATTTTAAAGTGGTCTTAACTAAGGATGAAAAGAACTGATCATAGGCTATAGGTATGCTCAAACTATTATCTTTCTATTAACCATCTATTAATACATTCTATTACCATAGGAACGATGCATTACTAAGACATATAGGCCCCTATCTTTTATAACACATTTATACTCACCAAAAGACTAGTACATCCTATCAAGGCTGATACTATAATCTCTCATAAATCTCATAAGCTGCATGTTTAGAGACACACATCCCCACATCAAGGACTAACCTATATATATCTACAACTGATACTAATGGGGTGACGTCCCTATTTTCCAACAATCAAGGTCTAAATTTTTTTTTTATCTAAATCATGCAATTTGAAGGAATAGTATACAAGGTCAGGGCATACCGTAGCAGTTGGAAGTCTCACCTAGGTGCACTGGTCATTCTAGGTCAAAACAGTACTATGGTATCAACACACAAACAATCTAGGGTGTCCTAATTGGAAAGGTAAGGAAACAACAATCATCAAGTTTGTAGGGTTGTCTACCATCCTATATAAAAATTGGTCATTAACAAGCAACTAAGAAATTATTAAAAGGTTAATATTCTATAAAATGGCAAAAATTGAAAATTTAGGCACAACAAATCACAAATAGATTTTTTTCTTGACACGATCTAAGTTGATCAATTTCGGGATAAAACGAGATTTGGGCAAGAAGGAAAATCAAAGAAATCAAAGTATGAGCACGAGCATCCAATGATGGAGGTTCAGGTCATGATTAAATTTAATTCGACTGAGTACGAATACGAGGTTCATAGGCGATGAAAAGATTTCAAGGAGAATTGTCAAGGCTGTCGCGAATGTGACTCTAGGGTCAAGTTTAACTATGTCTCCATTCTCGTAGATTGATACATGAAAAAGTGAACCAAAGTGCAATAGGTTGATCAGACCATCATGTACCGGTTCTGATTAGACAATATGTTAGTGGGTGGCCACCCAATAAAATATGTCATGATCAAGCTCAAAAATAGATAAGCTTGCAAAACTAAGGCTAATTGAGAAGCACAAGATATAAGGGTGGTAATGATGAAAGGAATTACATAGTCCAAGTTTCTTAACCAATGGGTCAAGTAATCAGATAAGGTACAAGGTTAAGCATCTAAGGAAACAAGCAGAACACCATCACATGTCGGATCGAAAGAATTGAGTCAAGGCTGGATTTCTAATTGAAATAAGAAGAAATTTAGTATAATGGTAGAGGTTATAGTTTAGCCAGTTGACCAGAAAATTATATCAAGAAAATAGAGTACAAGAAGACGGGTTTTAGTGGGACATGATATACCTACACGAAGGTGAGCTCGTCTAGGTCTTGCATATAAGATTTGTTGGAGGGTAACAGCTAGTATTACATTCCGAATATCAAAGTCACGATAAGGAACGTCAAGGATCTCAATTAGAAAGTGGGAGTTCAAGAGGTGGTAATTAAAGCACAAAAATAATAAAGATCGAGTTAGTCATCTACTTCTGATACTCTTAACTTCATCTGGTCATAACTTGCCAATCATATCTTCACCTCACCAGTCTCCATATGAAAATTTAACCTTTACTTAAACCCTTACCATGACTACCATAGGCAATTCCCAATTTCCAAACATCACTCTTGAAGAACAACCCTCACATTTAGGAATCAACATTAACCATTTATTTAAATTTCCAAGTTCTTTCACCTTGTCTTAAATTTGACCCAAAACATCTAAATCCCGTTTACGAATTCCTTGAACTTGTTCAAATTGTTCTCCTCGTATTATTTAATTTAGATCTCTAGGCCTTACAAAACTTATCTTTCATCATAAAATCAACTTCCGTATTTTCTTCGACATACACCCTTGAATATTATTCTCCTAAAAATATTTCACAACAATCTCTAAACTTCCATAACTTTGTGCTCTCTCTATCCCTAGTCATTTTCTCGCAACATCTTGTTTAATATCCTTATTAAACATAATTAACTTCTCTTTTCCATTACTAACCTTCTACATAGCCTCAGAGTAAAAGTTTTCCCCAGAATCAATAACCAAGATTTTCTAAGTTCTCAAAACTAGGTTGACCTCTGATATCCTCATTAGTTTTGAATACACCTATAAACTATCTCATAACCCCAAAATTTCTCTAAATGTAATTGTTTCCAGATTGGCAGTATACATCTCCTTATTCTATTCGAGACCTTTACCACATTTCTATCTCAAGTTTCCATATGGAACACTCCACATTTGATTTCCTTTAGATCATTATAAAATAACCAGTTACGTCTTCTCTGAGCTACATTATTTACGTCACTTCCTTAGCCTTTTCTATGCAAAAGATACGAAGATTCAAGGGTTTCGAAGTACATCTGGTAGGAACGACAAGATATGGGTAATTAATGTAATGAGACAATGTTTAAGATAAGAGGTAAATAAGAATGCAAGGGAATAATGGCGAGAAAGAATAATGAAGATATGTTCCTTCTCATCGGTTCAAACGAGAGGAACCCATCAATCTTAAATTCAATAGCAAGGAATGAGTTGAATCCAAACAAGAGGAAAAGGAATTCCAATTGAAGTTCAAAATGAATTTCTCAGGGGTCGTCCCAGAAATCTCTCAAAGAATCCTAAGTGTGATTGAGTACCTTGGATTTAAAAATATTAATCTAAATACAAAATTAAATCAATAACTACAAAATTTTATCAAAATCATCAACTAATACCAGGATTCAAAGTTCTACAATGAATCCACAAAATCAAATTCAAATCAAGGAAAAAGGTGAATCAAAACAAGGAAAAGGAGTTTAAATCGGAATTCAAAATGAGATTCTCAAGGGTCATTCCAGGAATCTCTCAAAGAATTCTAAGTGTGATTGAGTACCCTCTCATCCTAACACCTTAATTTATATATCCTATAGCAGGCTCGTAGTAGTACAACTAAGTCGTTGTGCTACTACGAAATCGCACTAATGCGAATCTCGACCTGCATGGGCCACCACTAAAAACGTGTCACGACCCGCACCCTAGAGTTAGGGCACGAGAACGTAACAACGCCCAGCCTACGCCGCAGTGTCGGTGGTAGAACGCTGTCCTAGGTCTCAATGCATCTAACAGTATAAGACTAAACAGTTTATACTCCCCGAATGGGGGTGACATAGCAGAATGTAAACTCAATCACATCTAAGGTAGAGCATAAAGGAAGATAGATAAAACATGAAATCGAAAAGAGATACAACAGATAGAAGTCTAAGTGTCTAAGATACAAACTCAGGATACATCTCAAAACTCAAATACAGTAATCCATAAATACAACTCAAGATGACTGAAAATAAACTATAAGCAAAAATCCTAGCTATCTATGCAACCTCTACTGTCTCCTCTAGGCTAGCAGGCAACCTCCAGGCTATCTGTAAAATTTATCAACGGGTCCAGTCAGGACTGGAGCGAGCACAGTACATCTCAACAAGTCATAACAGGATAGGAAATGTAATCATGCTAGAGAATAAAATACAAGATCTGAAGAAATAGCATAATGTAAAAGAGATACTGTAAGTAAATATCTATGATATATATAAAGAGAGACAGTGCTAGTGATTCAGAGTACTGCATAAACATGTGAATGGCTAAGGACTGATTCATGATTACACTACTGGAAATTGATTCATGATTACACTACTTGGATTTATTCACATGTTCACTTATACTCCCCCATCCCCAATCAATACACAATGATCCATTCAAGTTACGTTATGTAGCTCCCCTTCCCGAATTTTTTTTAAATAATCTATTTTACTTATTTTAATTAAATGGTAACTTTTAGATTTTTTTTATAATTATCACATTTAATTGTTATATTAAATTGTGATAATGTGGTTTATAGTTTATGCGTATATAAATTATATATATGTGTATATGCATGTATATATAAAAATATCTGTGTACTAATTGTGTATGTGTATAGAAATACACATATTAATATAATAAGTAAATATACATAGATATGTGAATTATATATGTGTGTGTGCATTTATATAAATAAGGACGTATATAAATAAATGTATACGTATGTGTATATATATATTAGTGGTAAATAAGAGGAGAAAATAGAAAAGCCCAAACCCGGCCCTAAACAGCTGAACCCGGTTGCAATCTCTTTGAGTTGGCTCAAATCCTACCAGCTAACAGGAGTGTTGTCACTTTCACAAGGAAAAGAAAAGAGATATGTACACAGCAAACACTCTGCACTCCAAATATGACTTGTACCACTGCCTAAAGCAACAAGTGCAATGGTGGTGGCCTCTGTTATTATTATTATTATATAGTAGTAGTTGAATTGAATTGAATTGAAATGAAAGTTGAACTGAATTGAATGGGAAGTCAATTCAATTCATTACAATATATATTAAGTTACAAGTTGTTGCAACAACAACATTCATGCATGCAATCATGCATCAGCTTAGTCAAATTGTAGTCGGTTGCCATCAGCTATAAGCTTCACGTGAACCCTCACCTCACTTGGTCACATATTACATGGCCAACAATGTAGAGCCTTGTATACAAAAAAAAACTATTGATTGATCCATGAAACAAAGAACCCCTCAAACCGTGAGCCCACACGCTCCAAACCGAGAGCCCAGCTCTCTGCTGGGAACAGCAGAAAGCCCCCAAGGCCAAGCTTGGTTCCCCTGTAACCAAGCAAACCCGCTCGGGTTAACGCCAATCCGCACGCGCAAGTATAAGGGAGAGATCGAGAATTAATACTCGAAACCTAAACCCTAATCCGCGTACCAGAGCCGCGCCACCCTCGGCGTCTTGGGCGGCCACCCACGGCCAAGGCCGCCGCACTAGGTCGGAGGCCGACCACGCAGGGTCGCACGCACGACGGCGCAACAGAGCGGATGACGCCAAGCGCGTAACAGCAGCCACACAGAGGTACCGAATTCATTAGTTAATTTCTTCGTGTATACTCGACAGTTTTCGATTTCGTAAAATCGTATGGACAGCCCATATAACCATCTAGGAACCCTTCCAAATAGTTCGTAGCGAATCGATCCAGAGTTGAAGATAAATTGACGCAAAGTCGACGAAAAACCAGCCTAAAACAGAACACTAGTTCAGCCCAAACCCCCAAGTTCGAAGATCGATTCCGATCGATCCAGGAAAATATTAAAAAAACTATTTGAAGACACTTTTTGACAACATGTAGGGCTCCGAATTCCTTCTTACAGAATTTGAGTTCATCGACTACGTGTCGAGAAATCAAATCCCAAAGTTTCCCAAAAACCTGTTTTAAAAATAATAAAAATCATCCACACGACGTGCGTCACGCCAATCTGGACGACGTGGTCGTGCACCGTAAGTATCGAAAGTTGCATAACAGCTTTGTAGTCGTGTGGGCTTTGACGGAGTTCAAATTGGTCGCGTGTGCGCGACGAATTCGACGCATATCCGTCAGAATCGTCCCGTATCCGTTCATTGAAAATTCAGTCATAACTTTGTACACACTCGTCAGATCGAGACGAAACTTACGCCAACAGGATCGTATCGTTTTTGTGGTCCTGTATACCAAGTTTGGTCCAATTCTGAGACAGTTGAATCCGACGTCGTTTTGCGGGCCCCACGGTCCGACTCAACGGGCAATTTTGTGCACGGCCCACCGGAATCCAACTATGGACATACGGTTGGGTTCGTATCGAAAAACTGGATCCGTAGACATGTAGTTTGACGACTTTAGAGACTGTTGACTCTGGCACGTTTTTCGGTGCAAAGCGTATCCAACGGCGGACATCATTTTTGCCCAAAATTACTGTTTTGCCCTTGTATCCAGAATTGGACTTAAGGACATGCAATCCTAGCAAATTTGACTATTCTGAGATCATTGGTATTATCTATTTCAGCTTCCGGGGACTGTGGTACGGGTTTTGACTATTGTGGTATATTGAGTGATTTGGATCATCGGTTTCACCAGCACAGGACCACAGGCGAGTACAGTTTATTGTCTGTATTTCGATATTGATTTTCACTATATTTCATTGATTGGTCATTGGTTATGTGATTATTTTCTATTATAAATTGTTGAGTCGGGAATGAGAAGTACCAAGGATGTGTGATCCGACCGTAGACCTCGTTTACTTTCATGCAGTAGATCTCGTAGACATTGTTACTTTCATGCAGTAGATCTCGTAGACATTGTTACTTTCATGCAGTAGATCTCGTAGACATTGTTACTTTTATGCAGTAGATCTCGTAGACATTGTTTACTTTTATGCAGTAGATCTCGTAGACATTGTTTACTTTTATGCAGTAGATCTCGTAGACCTCGTTTACTTTTATGCAGTAGATCTCGTAGACCTCGTTTACTTTTCTGCAAGTAGATCTCGTAGACAGTATTTAATTTTTCTGCAAGTAGATCTCGTAGACCGTGCGGTGTAGTGTCCCAGACTGATCACATATCAAAGGTACTTCTAACGGTGGAAAGTATATTGGTCTATTTATTACTATTGATTTTTCTTACGGCTTTACTGTTATTTTCAAAACTCATGATTAATGCCTAACCCTTGTCTTATAGTCATTTTCTTTATTTGAAATTGCATTCAGTGAATTATGCTCGTTCCATTCCTGACTGGAAACCATATTTTTCAGGTTAGCCGTGGATTTACTTAGCTTGGGGATTGACGGGAATGTTTGCAGACAAAGCCTAGAAACTAGCTAGACAGTGGAGTTGTAGTCATTCCAATAGTTGTACAAGTTTATATTTTCTGTAAATGTAAATCTTGTGATTATTGTAAATTAAATTAATGTTATGAATGAGCATATTTGTGATTACGATCTTCATGGCCGTGACAGCGTTCTACCGTCGACACTGCGGCGTAGGCTGGCTTGGACACGTCTCGTATCCGTAAAAAAAAAATAGGTGCGGGTCGTGACACGTTAAGATTCATGATTATACTACATTGCCCATAAAGGGTGATTCATGAATTGATTCGTGAAGGCTCGGTGATCATGAGGGTACATGAGTCACTAGCTGATTCCCGAAGATTCATGATGATAGAAGCATATGATACGTGATGTAAGTGAAACACACATGACAAAAGTATCTGATGCTCCCGAGAGGGATAACATCTCATGAAGGGATCCATATAGTACCAATCCGTGTTACCAACGTGTCAACATCAAGTAAGATAGTCTAAAGTAGGAAATATAATCCTAAACATGATATGAAATGATCAGAGAATGTACTCGCCTGATATCTGAATGTCCAAGGTAAAGATACTGTCCGAGGAGAGGTGTCTGGCTCCTAATTAGAACAGCACAAGTCACAACATATCCAGAAGGGTAATATAAAGTACTATAATGCATTCTACATAAATCTAGGTCAAACTAGGCCAAAGTCAACCCTTGGTCAACTCTGGTCAACTACACTAGTCAAACTAGGTCAAACTATGTCATGTCCTAACCCAGCAAGTCTTACTAGGCCTAACCAAGACTATCCTAGCAAGCACACATCAATACGAGGCTATACAAGCCAACATACACCCAACTCTATATAGCATGCAATTATTCAATACTCAAATAGGCAAGAATTCACATTGGATATACACTAGGTAATCTATTACTTTAAGCTATATATGTCTACACATATATACACATGCATATATTGGTATTCAATATTAGGTCTATAATCATGGCATTTCAAATGGTTATATAAACTTATATATTACAACACAATATGCTAACATATATATATACATACATAGCTAAGTTAACTATATTCATAAATACTTATTTAAGAGGCTATGTGTGTGTATATGAACATGGCAAAGGAGCAAGTGAGAGTTAAATGGGCATACATAGTGTATACATATCAAAGAGTGTCAAGGTGTAAGTGAACAATGTGTCAAGTGTGATAGTGTCAACATAGTGTAAGAGGGTACATGAGGTAATATAGGATTTGTGTTAACATAGAACATTACATCTCATTAACTTGTATATTGCATACATTACATCTATTATTACATTACATTCATGCTTGCATTCATTCATTATTCATTTATTCTCTTGCACTACTATATGTACCATACATTACATACTATGGAACCTACATATTCATTACAAGTCATACTTATACATGCTTACATTAGATAGGATACTTACACCTCATACATCATTTATTTAACCATTTACTCATGCTTGCATTCTTTATTTAATTACATAATGTATATACATTAACATGGGTTAAAATCAAATAGAACATTATATTACACACAAGGGTGCACAAAATACATGCCGAATAGTAACTCCTACTAATAATCAATACTGTACCATCTCAGCATGAATTAAAATCTAGGATTAAAGTATGTTATAGATCTATGTGTTACCTTTCCGAAACTTCAAACGGATCGCGTTTTCGTTTCCGGAAACTCCCGAAATCGCGAAAACACCGAGAACGCGTTTGTCTTTCGTACAGCTGACACTCAAATAATTCTCCAGAAAGTTACAGAAAGAATTAGGCCTATTAATATATGTTTTTGGAAATCTAACTTCAATACGCTTCTTTTAAAAAAACGAAAGATTAAACCGAGCTTCGAGCTAGAAGTTATGACATTTCTAAGTTAGGGCTGAAATTAAAAACGTGGATAAAAATCATGACGGATTTGGGTAGTTTGAGACAAAAGAACACAAGTATATAACATAATATATCAAGAACTCACTCTCTACACTAATATATATATATATGAGACACTATAGAATACATCTCCAATACAAAAATATGAGATTAAATATGTAATAATTTATTCATACATAACAACAACACATAGTGTGTCCAAATTTTGGATTTTTCCACATGGACACAACCACAACACAAAAGACACTCCTATGACCTCCAAATGGACACGAAATGGACACAAATGGAGATACAACCATGGGAGTCATTCCTATGGGTTCAAAATAGACCTATATTCATGAGGAAATAAAAAGGAGAAGGGATTTATACCTCCCGGTAGATCGAATCGAAAAAAAAACCTTCCCGGAGCGATACCGACACGTAGAGATTCCAAAAGGACACGAACGAGCTCCGAATCCTCCCAAACTTGGGTAGCTTCCTCCTTGGCTAGAATGGAGAAGGAAAGAAGAAGATTTGGTGGCAAAATAGAAGGATTTGGTAGAGAAATTGCTAGGGATTGCTCTCTAGGAATTTGGGGAAGAACAAGAGAGAGAGAGTGTGGATGAGAATAATGAAATAAACTTGAGCCTATCCTCTCCCAAAGTGGCTGGCCATATGGGACTATTTTTTCTATTATGGTAAGGTCCAAAATGCCCCCACTAACCTATTCTATGAGTATTAGAAAAGGGCTAATTGGTTGGGGCTAAATTAGTCATTCTAAAGTCTCTAATCACACTAACCTTATCCATAATAATTAGTCTAACCTCTAACTAAAATATTTCTATCATGTGGACTAAATTTAATATCATGTGGGCCATGCCTAACTAGTGTGTGGGTCCCACTAGAGTCAAACTACCCCCGGGTCCCCGTTTCAAGTCGGATTGAGTTAAAATTCGAACCCGACTCAAATAACCCCAAAACAATATCATAAATAATAAAATAATATCAAAGGTCAAATGCAAAAATATCCTTAGGCCAAAAATGATATTAAAATATCATAATCACATGGTTAGGCTCTAGGTCAAACAGTCTCTAGGGTTTCACTAGCAAAACGTCAAAACCATAAGTCATTGATTTAAATAATTTTAAAATGATTTAAAATCACCAAAAATCATATCATAAATTAAATATTATTATTAAAATAATTATAAATACGAAATTTCAAAATTTCCCTCATTTGGAAAACTGGGTGCTACACAAGCGCAGCAATCACCATGCGCCCTCAGCCAGGCGCATCCCACCATGCGCCCTCAGCAAGGTGTATCCTTTTCAGTAGCTCAGTTATGTGCATCCCCAGTTATGTGCATCCCTTCAGCAGCCCAGTTATGTGCCGCTCTTCCAGCCAGACTCACATGATAAATGCTTCGACTAATGAAGCATTTAACCTTCTGGCTAGAACCAAGGAAGAGAAGAGCACCGCAAATCTGTGGCCAGGGGAGGCTTCGAAAGAGCCTCCAAAGGCGAAGGAAGACCGTGATCGAAACCACGACTAAAGGAGCAGCTTCCAACACAACCAGAATGGGCTACACCCATTTTGAAGGAAGAAAGAGCTACCAAAGCCGCAGCACCGCCATTCCGATCTACGGCTCTTCCGGAATAACGGAAACGAGGCCCGAACATCCTTATCTTTGGATGCAACAGGCACCTTCCGCCTGCCTCGAAAGCCCTCGATTCCGTCTTTTGGATGTAACAGTCACCTTCAAGTACATCAGCGAAGACACTGCGTCGTATTTTCACCCTCGGGAGCATCTCGTCAATAGAATGCATTCGAGTACACAAGTTCATGTCGGAAAGACGTGAGAGAACGAGAGGCCAACCCTCTCTCTATATCACTATTCATAGGTCGGGCAAATCAAACCCATGCGCCAAGTAGATGGCTCTCCGAATTTCGTACAATGAATTTACATTAAATTGATGAACCAGACGCTTCAAATTCAGCCAAGTCAAAATGGCTATTTAAAGCACTCGAAGAACGTAACAGTTGCACCATCAAAGACGTCTCACGAAGCGGATGCGCCGGCCAGACCGCGCATCACACAGACGCACCCCTCTACATCAAGCGCATCACACAGACGCGCCCTTCAGTACCAAGCACATCATAGGGGATGCGCCCCCATGCGTCCCCATACGCCTAGTGGAGCGCCAACCGATGTGCCCACTCAGCTGTCCATCGAATGTCACAAACATTAAATGCTGAACTGACAGAGTTGGCAGCACGCCTCCCAAAGTCTGAGCAGTCGGCAGCTTTTTCAGAAGACGAAGCATCGCCAACGTCAGCATCATTATTACTCCTCTCTGACGGCTACTGCCACGTGGCCACCCAACCATCTTGCATGCGCCTCTGCGGCCATGCGCCCGAATTTGCATACGCCTCAAAAGCTGTGCGCCTCAGAATTTTTACTGATCCCTAAAGACAGAAGGAAAGTCACTGTTACAACTCCGCATGCGCCTCAAAAGCCATGCGCCCCAGACTTCTTCCTGATCCCAAAAGACAGGAGTAAAGTCACTACTGAAGCTCTGCATGCGCCCAGAATGGTTCGTGACTCCTAAAGGTTACGAGCCAAAGTCTCCTCATGCGCCCAATCCTAGGCGCATCCTACCAGATCATTCCCCCTACCAAATTCGAGATCTCCGAGCTATGGGTTGACGACACGCGTCCTTTGACTCGACTCATCCAAGATCTCAGCAACAGAAAGATCTTCTTCTCCGCTACGTGCCGGTTCACAACAGCAACATGAAGAAGTCAACCCCCTCGATCAGGGTGCATCGTCCATGCGCCTCCATCAGCAATCAACACGTGGCGTCCCCGCGTACAGGCGCATCCTACATATGCGCACATGAGCAGCCAGCCTGCAAAACTATAAATAGAGGGATCATTTCCTTCTTTACACACACACAGAGACGGACCAATCAACGTGCATACATATCAACCTCCACAGCGAAAAGACAGAGACTTCGCACCACCAGAGAGGCAGATACAGACACTCAATGTTTTCCTCCTCTCAGCAAGCTCCAGCACCCAGAGCAATCCAGACCTTCAGAGAACCGATAACCGTCGTCAGATCGTCAACGGAGTCAACGCATTACCACTCACTCCATTGGCACAAGGAACCCAGATTAAACAAAAGTGTACTCCTAGGACTACGTCTAAGTCCTATATTGTAACACTGTTCTGTTTGTATTAAAATTTACAATCAAAGAATTTTAATGGCAAACAATTTTATTGGGTGCACCCACTAATATATTGTCTAATCAGAACCGGTGCATGATGGTCTGATCAACCACGTGTACGTTGGTTCGCTTATAAATATTCTTGTTCTACATGGATGGTGACATAGTTAAAACTTGTCCCTAAACGTCTCATCCACGACTGCCTTGGCAATTCTTATTGTTGGACCTGAGTTACGGGCGAAGTATCCATACCTGTTTGATTTGAGTTTATCCTACCCTATCCTTTAATTTCGAGGACGAAATTTTCTAAGGAGGGAAGATTGTGAAACCCTGATTTTCAATTTATTAGATTTTGCCAGTTGATGATAATTAGTTTAGTTATTATTATTATTTATTATTATATATTATTATAAATATTATTATTATTATATATTATTTATTAGTCGAATTTAGGAAAAATATTATTCTAAAATTATCGTTGATTTTTTTATTGTGTCCCTGTCCCGAACCTGTGACCGGAGTCTGACCCAAGTTCAAACCCGATTTTCCGAAACCCAATCCCGTCCCGAACCCATTCTTCTTATTTCTTCTTAATTCTGATTACATATCTATTATTAATTATTATTAAAAAATATATACCACGTTGGGCCTGGTCACCCACGACCAGCACCCCTACCTATTCTTCAGCACTCCCCTTATTTCTCCTCAACTTTCTCCTCTCCTCCACACAAATTCACTTCACTACTTCACATTTAAATCACCCACTCCCGAAAGCTCCATCACTCCTTCCTTAAAACCCACTCTCCCCTACAAGCACAAGCACCAGCACCACTCCCACTCTAATTTCTCTCTCTCCCACTCCCCTCACTCACATTCCTCACCCTCTCACTCTCTCCCCAAAGTTCAGCCCCAACCCCGAGCCCTAGCCGACTCGAACTCCGGCGCCCCTCCGGCAACTTCGCCCGGCGCTGCCCTCCCGCGCGCGCCCCTAGGCCGCGCCCAGCCGGCTGTCCGTGTCTCCCGCCCTCGCGCCGGACCACGACTGCCCCGTGCCCGGCCAGCGCCCCTCCGGCGTCGACCTCGCGAGCCCCTGCGCGCTGTCTCCCAGCGCCAGCGACTCCCGCTGTCACCCCCATTTCCTGTATTTCATATTTATACTCGTAATTGATTTTGGCACGTATTTTATTTTCTCGACTTGTGGATTCGGGTTCTCGTAAATGGGTTTTGGACCAGGCTTGGTTTTATTTTGTGGAGTTGGTATAATTTGGTTTGGTTCATCATGAGTGGAACACCTTAGCCTATTCTCCACTTCCATTCCATCACAACCACCCTTATTAAAACCCACCAACTTCTTCTCTCTCCTCCATAACTCCATTAATTTCTTTCAACTTCTTCTTCTTCCTTCTTCCACACAACTCCCCAACCCATAGGCAAGTGCACCTTGCCATCAAATAAGCACCACTTTTTATTCGTCCATTAACTAGATTAGGCCATGGAGAACAACTTTAGAACTTGATATTTTGTGATTTGGAGCTTTCATTCTTCTAGATCTAGGTTTTAACCATTTTCGAAAATCCTTGGTTTTGATCTATTAAACTTTAATTTTTGCTTGTTTTGATGCTTCCATGTGGAAGAGAATTCGATTTTACTCAAATTAGACCTTTGAAAATCTAGATTTGGCTTTGAATTGACAAAGTTATGAAGAATTGAAGTTCTTGGTGTTCTTGGACCTGCTCTCGGCCAAGAAGAACATCCCTCTGCCTTGCGCTCTTTAGCGCATGGCCGGTTGCGCACCCCCGGCCTGTGCTCTTTAGCGCAGGACCGATTGTGCATGACCTCAGCCAGTGCTTTGCGCTGCGCTGGATTGCGCTGGCGCAAGCCATCCATGCGCAAGCCAGCCATGCGCAAGCCGACCTCTGCGCAATCCACCCTTGCGCAATCCACCCTTGCGCAATCCACCTCTACGCAATCCGCCTTTGTGCAATCCACCTCAGCGCAATCCACCCCTGCGCAGTCTACCCTTGCGCAAGGCAACTCTTGCGCAGCTCTTCCATGCGCAGTACATACCCTGCGCAGCCCAACCCCTGACCACCCTTGTATAACCCACTTGTCTATGATGAATTATTTATTTCTTTAAGCTTGGCTCTTCTATAGCCCTATATATATTGGTATTTTATTAGATCTTTTACGTCCATTTTATATCCTTACGCCTTTTGTCATGAACTTGATTTTACTTAATATGTTTGGAATGACTATTGTACACGGCATGGTATGGCAATGAACTAGTATAACACGACAGTGACCCGTAGTGGTGCACTCCTGACATGACCAACCTAACATGACAGTGACCCGTAATGGTGCACTCCTGACAGTACCCTGACATGAATTATCTTGATGACTTGATAGTGGCCCGTGGCGGTGCACTCCTGACTTGACTTGTAACTTGTAACTTGACTCGTATAATCAACTTGACACCGTGGGTGTTCCTGCTTGCTTGCTTGTGCAATCTACTTGTCTTGTCTTGCATCATGTCTAGGACGTGACTTCCTGGGTACCACGGCCAGGAACTCGCGCTAAATTGGATTAGGCTAATTATTAGATCAAACTAGAACATGAAGAATTTCCAGTCACAGGCAATCTCGTTATCTGGGCGCTTTAATGGACTTGTAGCTTGCCGACGAGTAGAGCACATTTCCAGCACACTGTCATGTGTTGCACCCTCTAAGTCACCTAAGGGTACATTTGTCTCCCGGGCAATGTACCCACCTATAACTCTCAACCCGCGGAAGGATAACTGGATAGTCTGCAGGGCTTGGGACTGGAATTCTCACTTGCATCTTGTTAGTAATTAGGTTTATAATAATCGTAGTTAGTTAAAGTAGTAAGCCGTAGTATTTGTTTGGCCGATTGCAAATGGATGGTGTCCAGCCTTGTCTAAGTCTTGTCTAGCTCCAGTACCTGCTATCTCCTGAGCATGTTTGTTTTACTTATCTTAACGATAAATGAGTAGAGACAGTGAGCTATTCAGGCGAAGGGTTACAACCCCGGTCCTTGTCTGATTTAAGGATTGTAACCTGGCTCCCGGAATGGTTCCACGTCCCTAGTCGTTTATCGCCCTGTGTACTTTACTACTTGTACTTTCTTTTATTCTTTATGTTCTGATATGCTGGCTTTTGTTCTTATTTGTGGCCTCCTTTGTGGCACTTGCTCTTTCTGGGGTTTGACCCAGCTGGTTTTGTGTGGCCAGATTTCGGAGCAGCTCCCGAGGATCTACCGAGCTTCCAGTCCAATGGTGACAACTAGACGGAACCCGGGCCAAGAGTGGATTTTCCTTTTTGTTTCACCCACTTATATGTAAATTTATTCTTTTGAGGCGTTTAACCGACGAGCACCTGTTAGCTCGATGCACATTTACTTGATGTCTGCCTACGGGCTGTAAAACATGATTAACAAATCCTAGGGTTGATCATGTATGACTGAACTCTTGCTAGTCTTATCATTTTGTACGACTAGCTTCATGATCATCCAATATGTAATATTTGGGACGCCTTATATATATATATTTGATGCTCTAATATCTTGTAACTCTGTTAATTGTTTGAGATTGAGACAATAGGCTTGACCTTAAGAGACTGCTGGCTTGTAGTAAACCCTCATATCTGGACAGCCGTGACCGTATAGTTGAGATGTATTCTATTTCAATATACGTAGTTGGCTATGTCTGCCCCCGCTCTCCAGTATTCTGGTTCTGGGGCGTGACACCCGCACCTTTCGGCCGTTCCCCGCCGTGCCCTAGCCCCGGTACCCGCCGATTTTTCTCCGGCGATTTCGGCCAGACCCCGCCCCTGTCCGCGCCCGGCTCAGCCCGCGTGCGCCCCGCTGTTCAACAGCGCTGTCCAGAGTTGTTCCGGTATTTTTTCACTACTGTTCGCAAGTTGGGACTTTTTCGAGTCCGCGGGAACGTGATTTTCTTTTCCTATATCTTCTGAAAGCTCTAGCCGAGCAACCCAAGGTATATCCCGTGTCCCCGTGTCCCTACCTTAGTGTCGATGATGATACGATCCCCGATCCCGTTACGGGATTCGGTTTAGGCGATTGTAGTTTCGGATTTTTCCGAATTCCATTTCAGAATAATTCGGTTTTGTGGATTCCGGTTTCCCGAACTTTATTTCGGGATTTCCGAATTTAATTCGGGAGTATTCTGTGGTTTTGGCTACGAAAAATTATGATGTGTTTTCGGGTTGGATATTATTTCTGCGTGGAATATTATTATGGATGGTTTGGGTTGTTTCCCTGGTTTGGGATATTGTTTATGTTGATTTTGGCACCGTCCTAGGATTGGGTTGTCCCAATTACAGAGGAGATGCTGCCCAAATTTTCGAGAAAGTTTTCAAAAATAAAGTATTTTAAAATGGGTTCCTATTTTCAATTCGGTATTTTGCAAACGGATTTTGAAAGTGGTTTTGTCGATTTAAAGTGGATTTTTGGGGTTTCGTATCCCCGATTAGGCGACGACCGTATCGGTCGAATGAGCCTCGGCAAAGCGCAAACGCTACAGGGTTCCTGTACGTTGAGGCATTAGCTAGAATGCAAAGTGATATTTTGGACCAAATCTGAGACTCTTTAAATTTATATTATATTATATTTGGAACTGGTACTGCATTTTAGCATTTATGGTACAGGGCCTTGGCCTGCTGAATGGACCGCTTCTCGGCGTTCAGGACTCACCTGAGTTTTATTATTATTTTGAAATTCGATTTATGTAAAGGTTGTAAGGGCATAAGCCATTTTTCTATTTTCTTTGCTGCGACCCTGTATTACGTAGAATAGATTTTATTTATTTTCTGGGATGTTGGTTTGTCGATAAACTCGTAAAATTTTAAAAAGACATTATTTTGGATATAGAAAATTATAACATTTTTTCTCACATGAAATAATTAATAAAATTGCAAGTTTGTATTGTTTAAACAAATTCACATCTTCTCATTTAAGAAAAATCTAGTTTTATATATATTATGAAAAAAAATACAAAGTCTTGCCAAATTAACCGATAATTGCCATTTTTTCCAATTAATCAGTAACCGACTTATTTAATTAAAATAATAACGAATGTAGATTGCGACGTTAGACGATTTTCGGTAGATTAATTAATAAACTTAAAATCTGACTAGGGTCTACTTCTAGAGATTGTAACTTGCACACCTAGAATGGTTTCATTATGCTTCTAAGCCAAGGTTCTCAAATGTAGGATCTCGAAGACGAATCTGACATCCTCCTCGGTACCAACATTCTCGATCCAGTCAATTAACGGAGGCAAGTTACGGTTATATTTTCTTGTATTTTATTTAGTAATTGTCTACCTACATGTTTAAACCACATTGCTATACGGGACCCTCTCCTAGGGTTCAGATATTGATTGATATTGATTGTGGGGATTGGGAGAATAGTGTAACGTTTATGGCCAATACCCCCTATATTGCAGGATTGTGCGAGCTTACCCCTCTTACACACGGGGATAAGCCGTATCGCGTCGCTAGGACGCTATTGTATAACCCAAGCCGGTCATAGACGATTACACATTCAAATCATATTGTTTTTAATCGTAGAACTACTGGAAAATATTGTTTCAACTGTTTAGCCTGCATTTTTCCATTATTGTTTGAAATATGAGATACATATTCGTACTTGCTCCCTCCTGACTGGAGACAACATTTTTAGGTGACATTGAGGATGCTGAGCTATTGTACAATAGCTATTATGACCCGGTTTTGTACCCTGTGGTGTTGCCAGAGTCCCCCTTGGAGGACGCAGGACCTGAGGCCGACAAGCCGACCGCTTAGCTAGTTATTTTTAGTTTCTAGTTTTATTGTTTTGGAATTTTGTTAATTTGAATTCAGCACTTTATTTTCAGTTCTTTCATTCCAATTGTACTTTTCAAATGTTGAATAAAAGTTTTAAAAATTTTCGTATAATGAGTTGTGACAAATGTATAGATGTTGTTGTGAATACCTGCATATAGAACAGCTTACTGCCGCCGTCTCACAATGGTGCAGGCTGGGCATGATCCAGTTCGACCCAATAATTTAGGATCGGGTCGTGACATAAACTCAACATTGTCCTAATGTGCATTAAACTTATCATACTTGCTACTATGTATATTGCTTTGTTCGTCTAACATGTATATGTAGAAAAGCAATAAGAAAGATCAATATGGACATATGAAATGAAGAAATCATGGTGGCCCAAAGATGACGGATCCCACAAGATTTCTCTGAACCACCCGACGACATCTCCGAAGCCATGCACTTGGGGGTTCCGCTGCCCGGTTAGCTGATGGGGGTCGAGGGGGCAGCGTCCCTCATCGGGGTTCGCCTCCGAAAGGTATTCAGTTTTTATAAACTGGATATCTTTGGACAGCTGCTGCCAAGGAAAAAAGCCAGCACCTATCAAAGGAAGAAGCCAAGCCATTCCATCATCATTTCAAGACTCTGAAGAAGCCTGTACCTGCTACAGTATTTCTGAAGTCTGTAATGAGTCTTAGGAATAATTATAAACACAAAAAATGGATGGCAAAATCGAAAGCTAGGGCAGAAATTAGCCCAGGAACATTTCGGATGAAAATCGGCATACCGACGGTATACCGGTCTATACCGACGGTATACCGATTTTGTTCACAGAAAGTTTATGTCTATAAAATTGACATACCGACGGAATACCGATCTATATCGACGGTATACCGATTTAGTAACATTTAATGATCCCAACGGCTATATTTCTAGCCGTTGCAATTCCAGACCGGTATTTCGACGGTATACCGGTTCGTACCGACGGTATACCGATCGCTGACTGAAAAGTTGCCTTTGAACTCTTTTCAATGTTTTGGTTATAAATAGGCTTGAACCCCTTCATTCAATGTAGATGCTTTGAACCTAAAAATTTCTAAACCACCAAAGCCTATCCACAAACAACTCTACAAAGCTTTCGTTTGCCATCCACAAATTGTGTTAGAGTTATTGAGTTGAAAAGTAAGATCTCCATCTTATTGTATAAGGAGATCAAAACCTATTGTGAAAGGTTGAAGTTGGAGAGTCTTCGGATCCAAACTCTCGGTTGAAGTTGGAGAGTCTTCGTATCCAAACTCTCGGTTGAAGTTGGAGAGTCTTCGTATCCAAACTCTCGGTTGAAGTCGGAGAGGCCTTCAGACTAAAGCTCTCGTGTAAAAAGTTGGCTAGTTCTTCGGATCCAAACTCGTGTGCAACTATTTACTCAAATAGTGGATTAAAGCCGTAGAGAGTTCCGGGACTGGAGTGCCCCTTGGGAGGATACCAGGATATATCGTGTGTCGGTATTGTTGTTGTTTCTTCTGTTGCACTTATATTTTTAAATTGTCCATTATCTTGTGCTAAGTGCTTGATTAGTTAGCTTGACTCTGTAAACCCCCTAAAATTTTAGTAAGATTTTTTTAAAAAATAAATTGGTATTTGTTTGTAATTCGTATTTATACGTCGCATACAAATACAATTGTCGTCGCGCGCGAGTTTGCGATTTGTATTTCTCGTCGAGTGCGAATATGTGCGAGGTACATATTTTCAGAAAAATATTTTATTTATAGATTTTATTTTTATAAAAAATATAGTTTCCAAAATAAATATATCTGTTTGCCGTTGTTGCCAAAACCTTATTTATATATATAATATTAAAGGGTAATTTATTTCATTGTTTAAAAATAAGTAGTAGTTTAAGAAAAAAATTGGTTTATATAAAATATATTCTAGATAATTGCAAAATTTGGAATTTGTTTATTAATCTATTTTGTCATTTACAAAAGCTATTTTATAAATTAATATTTAGATAATATTCTTGATTTTCGAAATTTATTTATGCTATATTTTAATATTTATGAAAAAGACATTTAAAAATTTTATTTTAATTATTTTGATAATTTAAACTTGGAAAAGATTTTATTTTAAATTAAAGGGGGTTATCTAGATTGATTTGATTTTGATCGCTTAAATTCTAATTCAATTTAAATAAAGGATGTAATTATCCATCGGGGTTTAAATCATTGCAATCATTATCCAACTGGGAATTTTTACCTCCTATAAAAGGAGAGGTACTCCTCCAAAATTTTCAACCACAATTTCTACCCTATTGTGCATCGTGTCCGTGCCTCCCATCCACTATAATCTCCACCAATACAAATACATTATTAATCGGGACCGACAATTTTGGACCTCCATCCCGTCATGTCAAACACCCTCGACATGACGAAACCTATCCTACTGCCGTCCTAGGCCATCGACCGCAGATCCAGCCAATTCACCACCACCTTCAGTAATTACCCGCCATCGCCACCAACCCGTCGTCATCATCGCTGTCACCACCACAACTATCATCACTGCCACCCTCATCAGCATCACCTCCATCTATACATCCGTCACCGCCGAAATCCCCTCGGCCACAACCACCAAGACCACCACCGCCTTGGCCACCGCCGGCCGGTGCCACCACCAAATTCCCCAAAACAAATCATCACTACCAACAACAAAGAAAAAATAAGGAAAATCTCTCACCTCGACTTCGGGACCGACGACTCGGCGTCGTCTAGAAGACCGTGCCACCTTTGCACGTCCGACGACACCTTCAGTCGAGTTCCACAACCGCTGCTGGGAACGTCCGTCGGTGTTGAGCTCTCCGCGTGCGCCCCTCGTCGGCCGGACGCCACCGCAGTGGTGATTTCCTCCGTCGGCGAGCCCCCGTCTCCACAGTGCCAACCCCGGCGCGCCCCTACCGCGACCACCGGCGCCGCCCGGCCGCGCGCCCGATCCTCTCCGCAGGAACGTTCGCTGACCGCTGCCTCCTCCGCGTGTGGGCACCCGACTGCCCCGACCGCCGTACCGCGTAGAGTCTAGCCGGAAACTCCTAGATCTGGACACCTGACCGCGCCCATCCTCTCCGACGAGGCGTCACCCTCGTCGTCGGTGGCCTGGCGTCGCACGACCGACGCAGTCGAGCGCATGCCACAGGGGAGTTCCCTCTTTGTCGCTCACTCCTTCAGCGCCGGCCGCCGATCATCTTCCCGCCGCCTCCACCGTGGCCGAGCGCCAGCACCGGCCGCCTCTCCTCTCGGTGAGCCCCTTCTCCATCTTTCTCCCGCTCACTTCCTTCTCTCTCTTTGCCTCTTTTCTTCCTTAAATGCCCTTCCCTTCCAACAGTACCAACAATGGGCATTTATTCTTCTTCTTTTTTGTTTTGTGTTGGTTTTATTAAAGTTTTATTTAATTGTTCTGTTATTTAATAGGTTGAATAAGTTTTTTTTATTATTTAAATCAATATATATATATGTATGTATAGGTGTAAATAGATTATTATGCTATTTTTGTCACTATTATTAATATCCTTGTTTTATTAGTATTATCATTATTATTGTTTAAAAGCATTTTTATGAGAATTTTTACTGTTTTAGTATACAGTTACTGTTAGCAATATTATTATTATAATCAATTTATTACTACCACTATTATTAATATTTTATCTCGGGTTTATACTACTATTTTCTAAAAGTATAATATAAATATTTTGACTAATGAAATATTCTTATCAAAAAAATCATATTTTCACAAACTTTGGATATTTTAGCCTAATCGATTTATCATATTTTCGAGTATCCTCCTAAAAATTTATACTAATCAAATCTAGTTTTCCATATTATAAATGCTTTCTAAAATAGTATAAAGTACTTCTCCGCAAAATTTTCTTTTATTGCCAATGACTGATCATATTCCTAATTTTTTCGTGACCCCTACATACTGGCCTTGGCAATTGGACAAAACAGGACTTGTTGGATCATTGCACCACACCAGTCAAGACACCTTGCCTTTACTGTTTAATTTATTGCTCAATATCATGCATGTTTTTTCTTTATGTTGTTCTTTCAAAACTATATATAGATGCAAATTATTATACTTTATGCAATTGACTTAGAGTTAAGGGACCACCGTATGTTTAATGCATCTCATAAACTGTCACGATGTGTCACGGATTGTGTGTGAGTTGTGAGTCGCATATAGATGCGGACTTGCGTGCTGACTGATCATTAGTGCGTACAGGCCGTACGTTAGGATATAATTGCTAATAGATTTGTGTAGAAGACTTGACAGTTATTAAGGATTAAACAGTGTCGTGGAGTCGACACATGTATAGTATCATTGGGGGGAGGGGAGGGGACAGTTATTAGCGTAGGGGCTACATTTTATTTTTACACACATTTTGGGCCGAGGGTGACTCTTATGAGCACTACCTTTTGTCCAGGGCCGATAGTGTCTCGGATGAGCGCTACTTGACGACCACTCTTTATTACTTGCTTGCGTGAATCCGTTACAGCCCCTGCGTAGAACGTTGTCCTCTAAATTGCAATCCATATAGAATGGTTAGGAACCCTTACTCATGCATACTTTTCTGTTGAGCTTTATTATTCAGTTTATTGGCATAATATTATGTGTCTTGTTACGTCCCTCTGAGGACCTGGTTATCTCGCCAGGTGTGTGTTCTTGTCTTTCGTAGGTGTTCTAGCCGTGGCCATGATCGTCATTATCTCTTCGAGGATGATTGTACTTTGATCGTCTTCGCTTCGTCCGTCAAACTCATTTCATTTTCCATGTATTTTCCTTACTTGTTGGTAGTGAATTTGTCTCCGCCCAACATATTTGTATCAAGAAAATTTATTATCATTATATGATATCTTTTTATTTTGTGTGGATAAGATTAGTTATGGTTCTATTGCATTTCACAGCTTACGTATATATACTATACGACTGGCATGTCTACGTTCCTAGTCCTACGTATTTTGGGACTGGGGCGTTACAGACCCTATTCACCCCCCTCTAGGGTTACTACTTAATCATCTGCCCAAAGGCCTTTGACACATGATAAGAGGACAAGGAATATATATGCGAAAATTTTTATACAAAACATTAAAATTTAATTAAATGATACATACAGCACAAAGTTGTTTTGACAAATTATGAAAAAGAAAATCAAAACATCCAAGTAATAAATGTTTTATTTGAAATTAAACAATAAATTGATCTCCTGACCACTCGGGCCGCTAACCATAGTTGTTTTCTCAGGTAGTTGAATATAAAATTAAAACCTAAAATCCACTAACTACATGAGTATGTATAAATTCTAAAATATTTTAAAATTTAAATTATATTTAAACTAATTAAATGATATTATCTAACTAAACACATATCCAAAATTTTAAAAATATATTTATAATAAATCATAATAAAAATATATTCAAGTTATATTCAAAATATTTTAACATAATTTTAATTTTTATATTTCGAGCATATTCTAGATTCATTTTTTAACGTACAACGTATGTGAAAGTAACTAGTATAATTTAATAAAACTCACTTAGTAAAGTTAATTTTTATTTATACTTCTTTATTTATACTTCTTATGTAAATGTAAAAGAGTAAGAGCTCAAGGCATAATTTTTACGAAAATGTTATTATTCATGTGACCTAACACGTCGTTTGTCTTTGAAACAAAGTTCGCTTTTGGTGGGTTGTTAGTCCGATAGGGATTGTCGGTATAACTAATTTAAGTATAGCGACTACTAAATAAATAATAATCATATCAATCCCTATAAGAAGTTGAGCTGCTCTTTTTTTTTTTTTTTTTGTCACAACATTAAATCGTCACCGACAGGGCCCACCAGATGCGGGTGTGCGACTACGTGGAGCGCGTCTGCAGTGGATGGACGCCCTGAAAAATTTATTAATTTTCTCACTATTTAATTATATATTTATATGACAAATTTATTTTAGAATAGTATAAAAATATTAACATAAATTCATTTTTGAGATGAGAAATATTTATTGCGATTGAAGTGTATAATTATTAGGCCATCTTTAATGGTAATTTTTAAAATTGAGTTTCTATTCTACTTGGAAAAGTTTTTACATAGAAACTGTACCTACAACAAAATACTCTCAAATATTCTCCATTTATATCCTATGTGTCATACAATAAAAGAATCAATTCAATGGTGTGAGGTCCAATAATAATTGTCATGAGAGATGAAGAGAGTTTCTACATGTAAAAACTCTCATAGAAACTCTTCATCCTACTTCGCCGCCACGTAGGATAGAAATGGAAATAGAAATTTCCATTGGAAAATATTTTTTTTACTAAAGTTGATTTCTGCCAAAAAAAAAAATAGAGGAGATGGAAGTCCCAATTGGAGATGACATTGGTTATTAATATGTTAGTGAAAAGATGTATAATTTATATATTTTAATTTAGTTAATTTAAATATATATATATATATATATATATATATATATATATATATATATATATATATATATATATATATATATATATATATATATATATATATATACACACACACACATAAAAGCTCTACTGTGAAATCTAAAAGCTTTAATATTATCTAACTGTTGTATAATAAAAATTTGAGGTTTTTCCGTAGATTTTTTTTTCAAAAATATCTATGTTTACTAATTAAAATTTAACATGTGCAGTTAAGTATTACGTGTAGAAGAAATTAAAATAATTATTGTTTATTCTTTACAAATAGTAAAAAAAAAAGAGGTGGTTGTTTGTTTTTCTCAAACTAGTAAAATATAAAGAGACTTGTTTGTTTTCCTTTGGTGTCACCAACCTTGTTAGCAATCACCAAGAATAAAATTCGTATTATACGCGAATTTTTTCGTATCTTTCAGAAACGTATAATACTTGTATATTTTTTACAGATTCAAATTAGTACGTAAATTTTAAGCATACGAAGTTTTAAATATGTTACATACAAATTATTGAAAAAATTGGCACAAAAATATGGTAAAATCCTGTTTAATTAATCAAATTTGACAACATATTTAAGATTGTGAAGTTTCTAACCTCAATATTTCTATTTTTGGAATATTTAACCAAAATTTTAAATATATTTTATTTGTATTGGACCGATTTATACTCGTACTTTTACCGTTCCAATTTTTTTTTCCATTTGTCGAATTGCTAACAAGGGTCACCAAACAATACTAAGACAGTGTAGTTACATCTACTGTAAAAAGTAAAAAAATGATCTATAAAAAGGACAATTAAAGAGGACTTGGATGGAAAAATCTGAAAAATCAGATGCCTAAAAACCAATCATTTGCAATAAAGACATGATTCCTAAAGTCAACGCTGCACCAAATCTTCTCAAAGCTATACATCATCCGTCCATTTTTCATCCAACGATGCATAATACTTTAACTAATTTTTCCTTTAGTCCACAAAAAACCCGTGAATCCATGATTGCTCCCGTGAGAATAAGTAAACTTTTTTTTTTTTTTTTTTTTTTTTTCCTTTCCTACTACAAATTGAAAAGCATTAAACATTCTCTTTGCATATAATTTCCTCAAGTTATCTTAGTTTTACATGAGTTTCCAAAAATATATTGTAAGAATATAATAGGTAGATAAATAAGTGGTAAATAATACATGCCACACATTTGCGTATAAGCTCCATAAATACCTATTTTTAAATAAACCCTCCAAATCCTATTATTTTCTTGGAAGCCTTCCAATTTATTAACAAATGAATCATATAATCCCTATTGGTTTAACTAATGAGAATGACAAAATTACGTCCTCTTTGCTTTTCAGTGCCTCAAAATTTTAAATTATATAAAAAAAAATTCATATTTTTATTGAGAAACGGTTTACAATTATAGGGTGAGTTTGTTCCCAGAGAACAAAAAATAGAAGAACAAAACAATCTTTATGTACTATTAAAATAAGTTATATGTGTTGATGGGTCTTCCTTTACTCCTATGTTTTGTTTGACACCATAAATTAGGTGAATGAAGTAGTTGACTTGGACCTCCTTGAATATGTGTCAATTTTTGTTTTATATTTTCAACAATTTGAGGGAATTTTTAGAAAATAAAAATTAAGGATACGCGAAACGTCGAAACTTATATTTAAGAAAATAACATTCATTTTTTTTAACATACGTCCTCCAAATCTAACTAAACAGCCTCCTAATCTCATGGAGCTAATAGGCTTGTATATCTAAAAAGTTAATTAACCCATTTAAAAAAGAGGATATTGTGTTAATTTTAACCGGACTAATTTATTTTGATCGATTTTTTCTTTTCTGATAATGAATACAATTATTATTTTTAAATATTATTTTTGTCCTTCATTATTCATCATTACCGATCTTTTTCATCTTTATTCAAATCTTCCACTTTTCTTAAGTATCACTCTCTTCTCCATCACCTTCTAAGTTTTAACTTCTCATAACCTTCATTCTCAAAATTAACTCCTCTTTTACCGATCTCTTTTTTCTTACTGTCTTTCCACGGTCCCTTATTTCTTTTTTTCTTTTCCAAATCAACGAAACTGTCATCATATTCAAACCTTAATAACAACTCTATAATTTTTTTGATTTAAAAATCTAAAAATTTACAAGAAAATAATATGTTCAAAAATAGTTGGAAAAAAAAACAAAATATGCAAAATTAAAATTTGTTTGAATAACTTCACATTTTCTTAAAATATGCGACCAAAATATGATTCTTAGATGTTATTGATAGTGATGACCAAGTATTTCTTGCTAATGTTATGATATTAGTTGTGAAAAATAATAATTTAGAGTTTCTTTTTCGGACTAAAATTATAAAAGTGAAGAGGAAAGAGTTTTGGATGGTTAACTGAGACAAAATCGTCCATTAGACCATCTCCAATGGGGGTTTCTATCTTTTCTATTTCTATGGAAGAAATTCATTTTAGAAAAAATTTCTCCCAATGGTTTCTATCACAATTTCTATCATAGGTGAAAAATAATGTAGGATGAAAACTTTCTAGAAGTGTTTTTACATGTGGAAGTTCTCATAGAAATTCTACTATCTCTCATGACAATTATTATTGGGCCCCACACCATTAAATTAGTTTTTTTACTATGTGACACAGGATATAAATGAATAACTATTGGAGATCATTTTTGTATGTCTATAATTTCTATGTAGAAACTCTTCCAACTAGATAGAAATCTCGTTAAAGTACAATGCCAAGTAGGATAAGAACTCAATTTTAGAAATCACCATTGGAGATGGTCTTAGAGTTACCTTAAACCATGAATAATGTTTAAAAAATAAAAATAAAAATAAGGGATGGAGATTCACAGCTCTAGTTTCTATTAATTTGGGAACTTGCTAAACAAAAGAAAGAAATTTAGATGATCTTATAAAAGTACACTATATGTAATGGACTTAGGGTCTGCTTGGCAATTATCGAGGTAGCGGTTATGAGGTATTTTTAGAGTACCGATTATGAGCGGTTATGAGTGGTCCGGTTTTGGATAGTTTTTAAGTAGCGAATTTTAAACCAGTCCAATCAATGCTTGGTAATTCACTAATGAGCGGTTCTGAAAGTTTTTTACACGAATAAATTAAATAGGGATGGGTATCGGTAGTTATAATTATATCTATTTTTGTGAGAATATAAATGGAATAAAAAAATAGAGCCGCTCAAAATCCGTCGATTTAGGGTGTTTACAAAGCCACCAAAAAATATATTACACCAATTTAAAAAAAAATTTGAGCCGACGAAATCAGTGCCTCAAAAAAATTAACAAACAAATTTTTTTATAAACGGTCCGTTCAAAAATATTCCAAAACCGGTGAAAATATCGTTACCAAGCAGACCCTTATATGCATAAAAAGCAAATAGTACTACTTTTTCACTCTCCCAAGACAGCTAGCTCAGTGTTTAACTGTGGTAATTATTCCTTGTACAAGAATAATAATGATTCTAAAATAAAAATATAATAATATATATAAGAACCAAGCAAGAAAGAAGAAGGAAGAGAGAGAGAGAGAGAGAGAGAGAGAGAGATGATGGTGGTCATTCTGTGGGCATTGCTTGCATGCATTTGGGTTCTGAATCCAAGCTACGTCAGTGCCTCTACCGACCAATCTGATGGTAATTAAATCTCTCATTCCTCTCTTTTTTCCCCTTATTTTTTGTGATTTTTTTTTGCTCTTTTTCTTTTCCGTGATCCAACCCATTTTTTCCCTTCCGTATTGCCATTTTTATGTAGTTTAGTGAGATGGGCCTTGCTTAGATTTTGTTAAATGTGGGTTTTTCTTGTCCAAATTAGTATTTTTTATTCTTTAAATGGTGCTTGTCTTGGGCTAGTTTTTTTGTGTGCTTGATTTATTTGCATGTAAGAAGTAATTTTTTTTTTATAGTGGAAAATTGAACAAAAATATAATTCAAACTATTATATAGGTAGCCTGATGCAAACCCATTTTGACAGTCAACCATTCGAAGCAATCTTGCTTCAAAGGGCTTGGTTAATTTCTGGAAAATGCTTATTTTAGTTTTTGAGTGAGTTTTTTCTGGATCAAACTAGTATTTTTTTTTTCTTATATTTAATAGTGTTTTTTTTTAGTTTTTTTTGGGGATTTATTGTGTTTTTGTTTTGTGTGAGGGTATTCTTTTTTTTTTTTTTAATATTTGCATGTAAAAAAGTGTTTTTTTACGGTGGAAAATGAACAAAAGTATAATTTCAAACTATTATATAGGTAACAGTGGAAAATTGAACAAAAAATATAATTTCAAACTATTATATAGGTAGGCTGATGCAAACCCATTTTGACAGTTAACCATTGGAAGCAATCTTGCTTCAAAGATTGTTATTTTGGTTAATTTCTGGAAATGGGTCATGCCCAGATTTTAAGAAATATGTGTTTTTTTTTGGGGATCAAACTAGTATTTTTTTTGTGTTCTTGGTTTTTTGTTTGTGGTTTTTGCTATAGATTCACTTGCATCCAAGTATTAGATTGTTACTGGTAGTCTGATGTAGTACTCCTATTTCCTGTGTGCAGTTTCTGCTCTCAATGTCCTGTACAGCAGCCTGAACTCGGCGCAGCAGCTGACGGGATGGACCTCGAATGGCGGCGACCCCTGCGGACAATCATGGAAGGGCGTCATTTGCTCGGGATCGTCGGTCACGTCAATGTGAGTGTTCTAACGATGAGCTATGGCTTCAGATGCACCTCTGCTTTATTTGTTGATTTGGGTGGGTTTCGTCAATCTTTTCCAATCAGCAAATTGTCGGGTTTGGGACTTACTGGCTCATTGGGCTACAACATGAACACCATGACTTCGTTGTCTGATCTGTGAGTATTAGAGATTTGATCAATGATATTCTCTTCTTAGTAATGATTATCTTGAGGGTTAAATTGATCCTGTAAATGGTGCAGAGACTTGAGCAACAACAATCTCGGAGGCGGGAGTCAAATTCCCTATAACCTTCCTCCGAATCTCCACCGCCTGTAAGTTTGCTGCTGTGCTTTGTAGTTGTAAGATGGTTTGATCGTTTCCCGACAGTGACTAACTTGTTAAGAGATTTCACCTGCAGTAATCTTGCCTCAAACTCGTTCACGCAAGGTATTCCTTATTCGATTTCCCAGATGAGCAGTCTCCAGTACCTGTGAGTGCCGTTGAGAATTGTAGTTATAAGGTTAGCTTTATCTTTGCGCTTTTCGGTCTCAACTCTTCTCACGGAAAATTTTGTTTCTTGTGAACATAGAAATCTTGCTCATAATCAACTCCAGGGAAATTTGACCGATTTTTTTGGATCACTTCCCAGTCTTACAACAATGTGAGTACAACATCCATCCTCGCTGATCGTAAATCACACTAATTGCATAACTTAAAATAGTACAACAGGAACTAGAACTTCTATTATGGAAATGTTAACTTTCACAACCATGCATTTTTTACTAAATGACTTGGACATTATAGGAATGCAACATTATACTATTCAATTTTAAGAACAAAAAAAAAAAAAAGAATATGATCCTGTGATCTTCTTAACTTTTGACTTACTGTTTATTGGCCGCAATATATTGCTAGTGAGCGAAAAAAAATCATGTATTTGGACATTAAATTTACTGTTATCGTTTTATGCACTTTACTTTTTTGTAATTTGTCCTCCCACATGGTAAGTTTTTGGATATCTTATACTAGATCTCTCTATTTCCATTTCCACGCAGAACACATGAATTCCTGGATATCAAAACTTTTTTGCTTCAATAATTCCCTAATGTAGTACTTTGTTTGATGCAGGGACCTCTCATTCAATTCTATTACAGGAGATCTTCCAGAAAGTTTTAATACACTATCAAGTTTGAGTACCCTGTAAGAACTATTTGAACAATTCATGCACTTGTAATGATACTTAGGCTAGCATCATAAACTTCATATCAGCTAAGACATTTGTTATCTTGCAGATATTTGCAAAATAACCAGTTCACAGGTTCCATAGATGTCCTCGGCAGTCTCCCACTTCAAGATCTGTAAGTAATCTGTTGCATTTGCATTTCATGTGTTCTATACGAATCATTTTTGACTGTCTTGGTGCATTAACTTGTGATTCTGCTTTTAGGAATGTGGCAAACAATCGCTTTACTGGATGGATCCCAGACCGCTTAAAAAAGATAAATAACCTTCAGTGAGTTATCAGTTTATGCAATTTAATATTAAATAATCCGTCAGATATGGTGGGTGTTATATCTGAAACCAAAGCTAATGCTGGACTTGTATTACAGGACGGATGGTAATTCATGGAGCTCAGGACCTGCACCCCCTCCGCCACCATTTACCCCTCCGCCAAGTAGACGGGTCAGTCCTGGTCGTAATTCAGGTGGCAATAACAGCCCATCTCATGGTAGCAGTGGAGGTGGAAAGAGTGGTATAGGTGGTGGGGGCATAGCGGGTATCATTATAGCTTTTCTTGCTGTTGGTGGGATAGCTGCATTATTCCTGATGAGGAGAAAGAAAAAAAATTCATTAAGTGAAGAGCACCATGAGCAACACCAATCCTTTACTGCACCTCTTGCTCCAAATGAAGATAAAGGTAATTTATATATCTTGAGTAACTTGCTATACATAGAACCCATACCATTTGAGTTCTCTATGACTGAATTAAGTTCTGTTAACTCTCGTTTGTACATTTTATGGTCTGTTAGGTGACATCAAACCTTCAAAAACCTATTAAATTAGCCCCTTAGAGCTTGTAAAAAGTTGAGTAGGGGTAAAACCTTGGCATTTTCTCCTGTTCTCTTTAATGGTTTCATACTAAATAAAAGTTCTCACTATAATATAAGGAATATTCATCTTGCAAAAAACTTAGGTTCAAGGCATTGGCCCACCATATCTGAAACCTTCCTCCTGGAGGTTTCATGCTAAAACTTGGTTGGATTTCATGAGGTTTCAAAGTATCATGAGAAGATTTATAGTGCGAAGTACATTAGGAAACCATTAATATTATATGCGTTTCTGATTACATGTAAGCTTAACTTTCTGCCGGAGATCATTATATATGATGAAATTTTCAGATGATATATGAGTGAGGGAGATTGAGAAAAGAGTCAACAATCAGTTGATACTTCATTTGACATAACAAATCTATCTACTTTGTACCAGGATCAGTATTCTAGACACCAAAAAAACTATGGCCCTACATGTATATGCAGATACTACCATCAAGGTTTGCAGGATCAGTGTTGGTTTCCCTTCCTATGAGTCGCAACTCGCGATATTGGCAATTTTGGCAGTTTCATCTGTTTCAGATTGGAGTATTGGATTATTCGTTTCAGGAAGTCAAAAATGATAAAAGTATTTTAGAAGGCTATACAAAATATTTGATACATATTTAGACATAGCTTTATATATTATATATTTCTTGTTAGTTTTAAATGGGATAATAATATTCATCGTTCACGCAAAACCCAAAATAGCTATTATTGTTTATTTACTTGCCTCTAGATGTAGTACAACCAAAATAACTAGTTTTGAAGGGAATATTAATAATATAAATGAGTGGTATATAAAAAACTTCAACAAATGGTAATCGTTACAATGTGTCGAGAAAGAATCTTATCAGCAAATTGTAACATTGTCGATGTTTGTCACAAACGAATTGTTCTGTTGAATGTATTTTTGCATTCTCTCTTTCGTTCAATTTTCTTGATAGGAAAGATATCCTCAACACATCGGTATTGGTAGCGGATGGTATCGGATTTGAGACATGCCAAAGCCGATACGATATGGATCAGTATTGGTCTATAGTGTGAACTATGACTAGCATACGACATATATGCTATTACGTTATATTAATATGACCCGTTATTGATACCAAGGCACACAAGGATTTAATTTCCTAGACTCTATAAAACACTCTTTATCAGGGGCGCGTCCAGGAGCCTTAGTCAGAGGGGTCTACATCCAGTATGAAAACGCAAATAAGAAAAAATACACTAGAAATGTAATTTTATCATTAAATGTTGGGTAACCTAATGGTTAGTAAGCTGCTTTATAATTATTTGATACATGGTTCAAGATCTCGTCTCAAAATTACCTTTTTTTTTCATTTTAAAAATGCTATATGCTAATTATTTTTCCCGCCAAAATCCAAGGGGGCTTGAGCCCCCTCTGGGCCCCTAATGGATCTGCCCCTGCTCTTAATACCATGGTATATTTATAAATTGGTTTTTTCATTAATCATATTAAACTTATCTTTATATGAGACATGGGGTTACAAGTTTTTTTTTCCCTTTTTTTTATTGCACTCCGTCAAATTTGTGGTGGGCTTGGTTTGAACCTTTGCTAACTCTTCCAGTCCCTGCCAACTGAACCACCATCTGGTGGCACAAGGCTTTTTTCTTTTTCACTGTTTACTAGTAGATATTGTTATGCATTCATCAACTAATTTGTTTATTATGTCTCACTTTGGTAGAGATGAAGACTTTCCAGACACCCATTGTGGTTAACACAGTAACTAATTTGTTTATCTTGTCTCACATTGGTAGAGATGAAGATTTTCCAGACACCCATTGTGGTTAACACAGTAACTATGCCGCCCGCTGCACCAATTAGCCTAAAACCACCTCCTAATTATTGGCAGAAATCATATGATGGAGACGATTTTGCAAACAAACTTGTCGTGAAAAAAAAATCATCTCCAGTAAAAGCAACAGTATATTCAGTGTTACAAGGCTTTTTTTTTCTTTTAACACAGTAACTGAACCACCATCTGGTGGCACGAGGCTTTTTTCTTTTTCACTGTTTACTAGTAGATACTGGTATGCATTCCTCAACTAATTTGTTTATCATGTCTCACTTTGGTAGAGATGAAGACTTTCCAGACACCCGTTGTGGTTAACACAGTAACTATGCCACCGGCTGCACCAATTAGCCTAAAACCACCTCCTAGTGATCGGCAAAAATCATATGATGAAGACGATTTTGCAAACAAACTTGTCGTGAAAAAAACTAAATCACCTCTAGTAAAAGCAACAGTATATTCAGTGGCAGACCTACAGGTGGCTACAGACAGTTTCAGCATTGACAATCTTGTTGGTGAAGGGTCTTTTGGACGTGTTTATAGGGCTCAATTCAACGATGGAAAGGTACGATAATTTCTTTAAATTTTAGCTCCACTTTCATATCATAGATAGACCAAGACAAACACGAGTTTTGTTTTATCTTCTTTAAAGTCTTTTGCATTTATTTGATCCTTTTGTGTTGGCATTAAGAAAAAGAAATTGAGATAGCAAGGAACCGAACTGTACGTGCACTGTAGATGATACAGTAGCAATAGGCTGGAGATAATAGCGACTGCGGAGAGATTGTGATCCGCTTATACGACTGAAACTGAAGAGGGGTTGTGGGAACCAGGTCTGATATGGATCTCATACAGGGCATGGGGCCATCTTATCAATCACATTGACATACCAAATAGGTTGAATTTGGTAGATATAAGTTGAAATGAGTAGAATTTCTCAGATGATTTTATTGATGGGCTCCTGCCACTACTTATAGAGAGTACACCTCCTCTTCACAATACAACTTCCGATGTGGGACTAAAGTCCCTTATTAGTTCTCAACACTCCCCCTCAAGATGGGTGATAGATATTAATCATCCCCATCTTGTTACATAGCTTTGACAGACTCAATGAACTAAGACCCTTAGTCAGACAGTCTGCAACTTGTTCTTCTGAGCGAACATGGTCAATCTTCAGTATCCCTTGTTCCAGCTTCTCCTTGATGAATCGATCGATCTCGGTGTGCTTCGTTCTGTCGTGCTGAACTGGATTGTTAGCTATACTTATTGCAGCTTGACTATCGCTCAGAAGACGTAATGGTGCTCCCTTGTCCAGCTTCAACTCTGTCAGCAGTGCTCTTACCCATAGAAACTCTGACACTCCCAGAGCTATTGTCCTGTATTCTGCTTCAGCTGTCGACCGTGCTACCACTGGCTGTTTCTTGCTTCTCCATGAGACTAGATTTCCTCCTACAAAAACACAGTACCCCGTGGTAGACCTTCTGTCGTCTATGCAGCTTGCCCAGTTTGCATCGCAGTATCCCTCAACTTCTATGTGTCCATTCTTCTTGAACCAGTCCTTTTTTCGACGTCCCTTTCAGATATCTCAAGATCTGAAACACTGCTTCCATATGACCCGTTCTTGGATCATGCATGTAGCGGCTCACTATACTCACCGCAAATGAGATATCCGGACGAGTGTGTCCCAGATAAATCAATCTCCCTACAAGTCTTTGATATCTTTCACGATCAACAGGCTCTCCTGCTTCTGCTCTCAGCTTGCACTTCTGGTCAATTGGAGTTACTGATGCTTTGCATCCCAGCATCCATGTCTCCTTTAGCAGATCTAGTCGTATTTTCTCTGTGAGAACAATTCCCTGTTTGTCGTCACACACCTCGATACCCAGAAAATACCTCAAACTCCTTCGCGAGTTTTGACTTCAGCTTAGTAATCTCGACTTCATCATCACCAGTGATTATTATATCATCCACATATACATCAAGTATAGTAATGTGGCATCTTGTATGCTGGAGAAAGATCGTATGATCTGCATTTGTTTGATGGTACCCCATGCCTGTAACAACCTTTCTGAATCTGTCAAACCAGGCTCGAGGAGATTGCTTGAGTCCGTATTGTGACTTCTTTAGTTTACACACTTTACCATGCGATGTCCCTCCGTCTGATTCTGTCGCATAGCACCCTGGCGGGGGTTCCATGTATACTTCTTGCAGGTCCCCATGGAGAAATACATTTTTCACATCTAACTGGTATAGCTTCCACCCATAGTTTGCTGCAATGGAGACCAGAGTTCTTATCGTGCTCATTTTTGCTACTGGGGCAAACGTCTCATCATAGTCAATGCCATATGATTGTGTGTATCCTTTTGCAATCAACCTCGCCTTGTACCGCTCTACTTTTTCTTCTGGCGTCTCCTTTACTGTGTACACCCATTTGCATCCCACAGCTTTCTTTCCTTTGGGTAATGGAACCAGCTCCCATGTCTTATTTTTCTCTAGTGTCCCAAGTTCTTCCATCATTGCAGCTTTTCACCTTGGATTTTTTTTGCTTCCTGCCAACACTTGAACAAAGAAGTAGAGTCTAACGATGCAATGAAGGCTCGATAATTTAGAGAAATGTTAGAATAAGACAAGAAGTTGGCAATGTCATGTTCATAATCATCATAACACGAGGAGCCTTACCCGCATTGATGCGAGAAGATCTCCTTAAAAGAGCAATAAGTGGTGGAGAGGACATACCATCAGAGTCAGAGAGATCCACATCGGAATTAGAGTGATTCAGTGCGGGGGCAACATCTTCAAGAGTCGGGGCAGGAGTAGACGAGGGACTTGGTATGGTAGGCACTAGACTTGGTACAGTAGGCACTGACACTGGGCACGGCTTCTCCCCCTGCGTAACATATGTATCATCTTCTTCATCGGAGTCACTGCTATCTCCCCCTTTCGTCCAGTTCTCCACGACCGGGCACGGGACCGATCCGACTACCACGTTTGGACTTAATCTCTCCCCCTTACGTCTAACACCCTCTGTGTTAGGTGTGTCACCAAACGCTGAACCTTCATCTGAACCATAGTATGGTTCCAGTTCTCGGAATGTAACGTCCATGCTTACAAACAGTTTTCATTCAACCGGGCTCCAACATGCATATCTCTTCTGAGTCGCCGTGTACCCGACAAAGACACATTTAACCGCTTTAGGATCCAGTTTACCAACTCCCGGCCTATTATCTTGGACAAAACACACACACCCAAATACTTTCGGTGGAACTGTGTAAGTGGTTACACCAGTAAGCATTTCCAACGGTGTCTTCCAGTCCAATACCTGAGATGGCATTCTGTTGATGAGATAAGAGGCCGTCAAGACAGCTTGTCCCCATAAGTGTTTTGGGACATTCATAGCCAGCATCATCATCCGTGCGACCTCCAGCAGGTGTCTGTTCTTCCGTTCGGCCACACCATTTTATGCCGGTGTATAGGCACATGAAGTTTGGTGTAGTATTCCATGAGTGGATAAATACTCAGCAACCTTCTTATTAGTATACTCCGTCTCATTGTCAGACCGTAAGCACTTAATTTTAGTGCCATATTGTGTTTCTATCCGGCGATGAAAATCTCGAAATGCCTCAAAGACGTCACTTTTATTCTTCATAAGGTAGACCCAAGTCACGCGAGTATAACAATCAATAAAAGTGACAAACCATCGAAAATCGTTAATACCGGTTGTAGGACAAGGATCCCATACGTCCGAATGTATCAGGTCAAATGCAGCTGAACTTCTATTTTCGGAGCTCACATACGAGCTTCTGGTATGTTTTCCCAACTCATAAGCATTACAAAATAACTTCTCTTTATTAGCCATTTGATATAAGGACGGATACATTCGACTAATAACTTTAAAGGAAGAATGTCCGATACGCTGGTGATGGAGGAGCAATTCGTCTTCTACACTGCTACGTGAAGCGTCCGGTTGTGCGTCTGCTACTAGAGATGCCAATGCTTTGTCCAGTCCGGTCCTGTCCAAGTACCATAGCCCCTTATGCCATGTGCCAGTCCTTAGTCGCCGTCCTGTCCCCTTCTCCTGAAAAGTTACCTTAGGAATGTCAAAGGAAACAATACAGTTTATATCAAGGATAATGGCACTAATAGATATAAGATTGACAGTAAAAGAAGGAGCATGTAAGACATTATTGAGAGTAAGGGAAGGGGTGCATGCGACAGTGCCTTTACCCATTACAGGTCTGGAGGTACCATCAGCAGTCTGAATACTCTCCGGCAACGGTAGGTGAGTATAGTCCTGAAACTCACCACGGGACCTCGTGACATGGCGAGATGTCCCAGAGTCCATAATCCAACCTGGCTGATGGACAGATGCAAGAGCACGTGCAGGTATACCTGTGCTGGGTTGGACAAAGCAAGTGATGTGATTTCCTGAGGTAGATGACGTCCCAGGAGTGACATGACTGTCGGCCGAACCCAGCTTTGTGCCTCGCAACTTTGCAAGGAACTCCCGCTCAAGCGGGATTATTTCTGCCAGTTGATTTTCTCCCCCTTCCTCCGCCAGATGTGCTTTGTGTCCTCCAAAATAATCTTCTCTTCTACCAGCATATCCTCCTCTACCACCACGACGTCCTCCACGTCCCCGTCTGCGATCACTAGACTGACTTCGCAGGGGTTTTGGACAAAATCTGATGTAATGTCCGGAGTCACCATAGTTGTGGCACACACCACTCACAGATGGAGGCTGAGTGAAGGCAACAAGGGCAGACTTTTCAACCACGGCTTGGTCCCCTGGAAGGAGTCCTTGTTGGGCATCAACTTCAATCGAGCTTCTTCCTGTGTCATGACCGCTATAGCTTCCTCCAAGGCTGGAAGCGTGGGTTGGGACAGGAGAATATTCCTTCTCTGCTCAAATACAGGGTTGAGCCCCTTCAGGAACATCATTCGCTGTCGCGAAATATAAGCCAGAAACGTCTGAAAATACTTCGCAAATGCCGGTTCGACTTGTGCATCTTCCATCCGAAGAGGATCATAGTGATCCAGATCAGACCAGTACTTCTTCAACATAGCCGCATACTCAGAGATGGTACGGTCGTCTTGGGCCACCCTATCAAGTTCATCCTGAAGTTGGAAGACCCGCATAGGATTGTCCGAACCTGAGTACATAGCTTTCAAAGTCCGCCATATATCAGCGGCAGCCTCCATCGTCTCGACATTGCCCGACACCTGGTCGGTCAAGGAGGCTGTCAACCACCCAGCTACGACGTTGTTGACAATCTCCCAGATAGCAAACTCCTTTGAGGAGGGATCGGATGGCGCCTTCGTTTGGCCATTGACATAGCCAACCAAGCCACGTCCCTTCAGCGTCCGCATCGCCTGCCTCGACCATTTCAAGTAGTTGGACGTTCCTTCCAACTTTGTCTCCAGCTTTTCCAACTTTCCCATTTTGTAGGGTGACGGATCCACATCAGTATGGGTCACCCGTGGGGTTGCCTCGGTTAATCTCTTTGATAAGATCTCATCAACCAGGGCCTTCATCTCTTCTGCCATCAGTTTACCACTGATAGAATCCATGGCGTCTTCAACTGTGAGTAGGAAGGTCTTGTTGTATCCCTAGTCGTCGTCCTCGTCGTCGTCTGCTAACTGTTGGGTGTCCTGATCTCGGGTGTCTATGTCATCAACTATAGAGACCAGGGTGTCACGTCCCGCTCCCGTAGGAGCGATCGTCCTCGCTAAGGCGTGATACCGCACGAGCCTAGATTGCGCTCGTACAAGGCGGATTCCATAACGGCCGATTTCAGCGGCTGCGACGGGATCGTCGCACAGAAGTCCCATGCAGAGATATTGAATAACAGCAGCGGAAATTTAGAACAAACACAAGTTATTCAAAAGAACTCTTTATTACTATTGAATCAACGGTTACATTGGGGCACAAGGCCAAGATTATAAGTCTCTCAAGCTCACTCAAGCACACATTACAAGTCACTCAGCTCTCTCTCATCTCTCGATACAACGCTTGAACCAGCGGAAGCTTCGGAAGGCGACGTCCATACATTATGTCCCGTATAAGTCTTGACTCCATGCGGCCGCACGCTTCGAATCGCCAAGGGACTCCGTGCCTCAACGCATTCAAGCGAGCTCCGCGCCACGAGCTTCTACCTGTGTCTGCACATGTAAACTATGTGGGTGTCAGTACTCAACTGTACTGGGGGAATGAGCTACTCGCCCACCCATACAAAACCAACACGTTTGATTTACTTTGTGCAACATAGTCCCTTCTTATCGATTGTCTTTCTAGTCTTGTCTTAGGATCAGTTTTATGACGGACGCCTTGGCATACTTGGTGTCTGAGGACCATCCCGTGCTAGCACAACGACGTTAACTCGTACTTTGCCTTAGACATTTCTCGTGCCAATAACGTTAACCTATCAAGTCGTGTTTGCCTTACGGCCATAATCAGGGACACAACTACACGATAGACTCCATTTCCGTGTGACCGTGCCATCGCACCGATAACATCCTTATCCTTGCCTCAAGACCTTCTCGTTTGCTTACAATGTCAACACACCGACTCATACTTATCTTTTGTGCCAAACTCTGGGACGTAACGACTCGGTCGTGCCATGAACTCGATTCGTGCTTCAATATCTTTGAGGCAGCGCCTCCTCGCTTACTCTTGCCTATACTTGTGTTGTGACAACGCGGTCGTGCCTCATATTTCGAGGTCGTGCCTAGCGACTCAACGTAACTTCACCCAACTTGTCCTACGGCCCTTCTCGACTTAACTTGCAACAGCCCAAGTCTAACTAATGCAAACTCTATGCCAAACTTAACACTCGATGCCACATCTCGTGCCGAAGCACGTCGTCTTCGCTGTAGCCAAATCTTAGGCCCAGACATTCTGTCTCTCTGATTTGCGTACATATTCAACTCAACTCAATCCAAAGGCACACACGCGGATTGTCGCCCATACCGACACATCTATATGAATGGTCACTGGCATTAACTAGCCATCGTGGACATAGCCTGGCATTCGGGACCCTTGTACCGCAGATGGCGATCCCCGATGCAAGTCCCCGACCTACTGGTTGCCTATTACCCAGCTCGGCTATACCCTGTTTCCTCCTAGGCCGAGTCGGTCCCTTGGCCCTGGGTTGCCGCTCGAAGAAACATCGCCCTTGTCGACAAGTTGTCCATGACCACGCGCCTACGCTAACTTCTAGACTTAACGTAATTGCAGGGTCTCATCATCATCACTTAGTTCCTTTGCTTTACTTCTTCCACTTTTCACACTTCTTTTGCAGAGCCCAAACCAGGGTTGCCTCGGCGACTGAACTACAGTCCCGACATAATTCCTCTCGGCGACTAACCATCGCTTAGACTTAACATTCTTCGAATTCAGGGAACGGCTATTGCATAGCCTTCCAACTTAACTTGAACATAACGTGTTTCCTTAAGTATCGACAGACCGTGGCTAACTTTCCACTGAAACAACTGTGGCTCGTGCCTTAAACCGACTCGTGTTCTACGCAACGCTATCGTCCAAGTCATACCTCATATGGCGGGCCTTGGGATCGTGGAACTATTTAACTTGACAACCGCAGAATGAGCGGGACAGCACTTGGAATGACTTAGGTCGACCGGCATAACTTTGCCTAACTTACTCAAGCCTACAACTTAACCCGAGGGACGAGTAAAGGCTATGCCAAGCCTTGCGCATTGGAACCGTGCACGCTTTATCAAGCGTTTACGCGGGCGACGCCTATGACTTAGGCAAGTTCGTAGTTTTGTGTTGGAGACCAACTTTCCTTCTCCCAAGCCACGGGACAAAGGACCGAGTGTCATTTTCAAAACACGCCGTGCACTAACTCTAAGCCGACCGTGGGACGTTTTCTATGTTCTAAACTCGATTTGATCCGTCGAGATTATTCCCTTAGCTATGTGGATTCGTCTCTTTTATTATTAAGCCTACTTGTGCAAGTTGAAAACACGCGATTTATTATGTAAAGGCAAAGATGAGGCAAGTTCACCGAAACTACCCCACCTGAGCGATGTCTCCGAACAAGCCGTTGCAAGGCTAAGTCCGAACGCCGTTGGCGTTTTGAATCCTCCGATTCACTGAGCGGGACGGGGCACTACATCATACACTACTCAGAAAAAGTTTCGTCCACGAAACTAACTGAGTACTTACTTACTGACTTATCACTTTACTCAACATTCAAGAACTCTCGCACACACTACGCCTATGCGTTTCCCAAATTCGAGCCACGCTCGTGCTACTATCAATCTTTTCTTCAATCTGATTTCAAAATCCTTGACACTTTTCCATTCCTCAAGTCTCATTTGATTCAACGTATCACTTAGTTGGATCGTGCACATATTCTAGGCGTCCCCAAAATACATGCATTTCAGCCAAGCCTCGTAATAGAGAATCTGCCAATCACCACTCGAGTCGGATCGTGCACATATTCAAGCGTCCTTGATATACATGCATGTCAACCGAGACTCGCGAGTGGTGCCTCCACAATCCTATCGCTCCGTACCGGAACGTCTTCCTAACCGCTAGGCTATGTCTTTTAGGCTATAGTCAATCCGTCAGTATTGGAATCATAGCTCCCAAACAACAACAATATCAACACTGACCCCATCCTAAGGTCAAACCAAGTTGATAGTACGGGGTTTTCTACCCAAGCTCGCATCACTCTGATTTCTAGACATCGAGCATTGATTCCGTACACACATCCCAACATTCGTCGCACGGGGTCTGAGTCATTCAGCAAAGCTATCCTACGATAACTCACGTTTCCACTAATTCCTTGACAAGAACATATCGCTCGTTCATCAAGCCATTTCGTATAGTCTATCCCTTCGCACACGTTCGACATAATCCACCTATCAATCATTCTCAAGTCAAGCACGCTATGACACAATTCATCTCTAAACCATAATTCACATTTCACGTTTTCGAAATCGTCTATTCCAATTCACGTAATCGATCACAAGGTCGTCTGACTTAACAATATGCCACGCTCCGATCTCACGCGAGTTCGATTATCAACGGTGGGCATGAAATCACCATGCAACGCTCCCGCGGAATAATCATTCTCATCGGGGCGTAACTCTTGTTTTGGGTCTAGACTAAATCATTCTCGATGCGCGGATTGGACCTACACAATCCTCAAGTTTATTTCATTCATCAATCGTAAGTCCTAACATCCTCAAATTTTCCTTCGCATCAAACCGACAAGTCGAGACAATCAAAGTTGCCGCATCCTGATTTTTCGAGTTCGATCATTCCTGCGACATGAATCACCATGTCAGCGCTAACGCGGAACAATCGCCCCAAATCCGACGCAACGCATGTGCGAGGCTGGAGTTGCGCTCGCACAAGACAAAATCAAAATCATCGACGTTGTGGTTATCCGCGTAACCATCAAGACAAGATCACTTTCATCCAACATTCCCTTCAATCAAAATTCTAAGTATTGCATCCATCAGAACGATAACACTTGCACGATCGTCCTTCACCGAGTCAGAGTACCCCCGAGTTATCGCATATCTATCTTTGATACGCCTCAATACCATCGATGATATGCGTCACCTGACGATCTTCATCTGCAACGAATTCTGAGTCGTGCGACTGATGCTATCGTCCGACTGGATAATCTCCTCGACATTCAAACCCAAGTTCGATCATCATCCCTCGAACCGTTCACAAATCAATTCCAATCCTCAGAGTCATTTTCAAACATTCGAATCAAACTTTTCATGCACGATCCGTATCACTTTCCTCGTGCTAACTTTTCGTATACGATCCGTATCACTTTCCTCGATCAAGACATCTGTTCACTACACCTTAACTTTTTTCTCGATTCGATTTCACCTACTCAATCACTCTCGCGTTTCATGCTTCGCACAATCCTCGATCCCGTTCACGTTTTGTGCGCGTCAATTTCTAGGTCGTTCGAACCAACTCGACCAAATCTTCAAGACTACAACTTGTTCAATGACACTCAATCTAAGGCTTTGCATAACACAATGCTTGCTGATAGACTCACCGACACTCCGCATCCCCAATCGATCGACCGACATCCCTGAGGCTATCGCATACACCACTCAGGGATGAAGCCATTCAACAAATCCTTAACTTATCATTTGATTCACAATCGACTTCTTCAAATTTTTCGTTCGAACCATTCCTCAATTTCCAAGCACGCTCACCTTATATCGCACCGACGATAACATCGTCACTCGATAGCACCCCTATCGATAGTCATCTCACTTTTACTCAATCGAGTTCAACTTATTCTTGTTCGACACAGTTCAATTCCCGCACTCGGCTTTTCTAAGGTCGACGCAACTTTAGTGTATATGCCCAGCCCGACTTAGCCAACCGTGCTTACACGAACCATCTTTTTGTTTTATCAAAAACTGTTCTCCTACGTTTTCCAAAATAGTTAGACTTATTGTATGGACATCCCGTGGGACATTTGAGAGAGAGCGCACCAACGATATCAACTTTGCGGAAGCAACAATTCGGAGTTTGCGGAAACAACAGAGTTAAAGAATTCAATCGACAGTCCAAGGACGTAAAACCGTGCTCTGATACCATTATGTCACGCTCCGCTCCCGTAGGAGCGATCGTCCTCGCTAAGGCGTGATGCCGCACGAGCCTAGATTGCGCTCGTGCAAGGCGGGTTCCATAACGGCCGATTTCAGCGGCTGCGACGGGGTCGTTGCACAGAAGTCCCATGCAGAGACATTGAATAACAGCAACGAAAATTTAGAACAAACACAAGTTATTCAAAAGAACTCTTTATTGATATTGAATCAACGGTTACATTGGGGAACAAGGCCAAAATTACAAGTCTCTCAAGCTCACTCAAGCACACATTACAAGTCACTCAGTTCTCTCTCATCTCTCGATACAACGCTTGAACCAGCGGAAGCTTCGGAAGACGACGTCCATACATTATGTCCCGTAAAGTATTGACTCCATGCGGCCGCACGCTTCGAATCGCCAAGGGACTCCGTGCCTCGACGCATCCAAGCGAGCTCCGCGTCACGAGCTTCTACCTGTGCCTGCACATGTAAACTATGTGGGTGTCAGTACTCAACTGTACTGGTGGAATGAGCTCCTCGCCCACCCATACAAAACCAACACGTTTGATTTACTTTGTGCAACATAGTCCCTTCTTATCGATTGTCTTTCTAGTCTTGTCTTAGGATCAGTTTTATGACGGACGCCTTGGCATACTTGGTGTCTGAGGACCATCCCGTGCTAGCACAACGACGTTAACTCATACTTTGCCTTAGACCTTTCTCGTGCCAATAACGTTAACCTATCAAGTCGTGTTTGCCTTACGGCCATAATCAGGGGCACAACTACACGATAGACTCCATTTCCGTGTGACCGTGCCATCGCACCGATAACATCCTTATCCTTGCCTCAAGACCTTCTCGTTTGCTTACAATGTCAACACACCGACTCATACTTATCTTTTGTGCCAAACTCTGGGACGTAACGACTCGGTCGTGCCATGAACTCGATTCGTGCTTCAATATCTCTGAGGCAGCGCCTCCTCGCTTACTCTTGCCTATACTTGTGTTGTGACAACGCGGCCGTGCCTCATATTTCGAGGTCGTGCCCAGCGACTCAATGTAACTTCACCCAACTTGCTCTACGGCCCTTCTCGACTTAACTCGCAACAGCCCAAGTCTAACTAATGCAAACTCTATGCCAAACTTAACACTCGATGCCACATCTTGTGCCGAAGCACGTCGCCTTCGCTGTAGCCAAATCTTAGGCCCAGACATTCTGTCTCTCTGATTTGCGTACACATTCAACTCAACTCAATCCAAAGGCACACACGCGGATTGCCGCCCGTGCCGACACATCTATATGAATGGTCACTGGCATTAACTAGCCATCGTGGACATAGCCTGGCATTCGGGACCCTTGCACCGCAGGTGGCGATCCCCGATGCAAGTCTCCGACCTACCGGTTGCCTATTACCCAGCTCGGCTATACCCTGTTTCCTCCTAGGTTGAGTCGGTCCCTTGGCCCTGGGTTGCCGCTCGAAGAAACATCGCCCTTGTCGACAAGTTGTCCATGACCACGCGCCTACGCTAACTTCTAGACTTAACGTAATTGCAGGTCTCATCATCATCACTTAGTTCCTTTGCTTTACTTCTTCCACTTTTCACACTTCTTTTGCAGAGCCCAAACCAGGGTTGCCTCGGCGACTGAACTACAGTCCCGACATAATTCCTCTCGGCGACTAACCATCGCTTAGACTTAACATTCTTCGAACTCAGGGAACGGCTACTGCATAGCCTTCCAACTTAACTTGAACATAATGTGTTTTCTTAAGTATCGACAGACCGTGGCTAACTTTCCACTGAACCAACCGTGGCTCGTGCCTTAAACCGACTCGTGTTCTACGCAACGCTATCGTCCAAGTCATACCTCATATGGCGGGCCTTGGGATCGTGGGACTATTTAACTTGATAACCGCAGAATGAGCGGGACAGCACTTGGAATGACTTTGGTCGACCGGTATAACTTTGCCTAACTTACTCAAGCCTACAACTTAACCCGAGGGACGAGCAAACGCTATGCCAAGCCTTGCACAGTGGAACCGTGCACGCTTTATCAAGCGTTTACGCGGGAGACGCCTATGACTTAGGCAAGTTCGTAGTTTTGTGTTGGAGACCAACTTTCCTTCTCCCAAGCCACGGGACGAAGGACCGAGTATCATTTTCAAAGCACGCCGTGCACCAACTCTAAGCCGACCGTGGGACGTTTTTCATGTTCTAAACTCGATTCGATCCGTCGGGATTATACCCTTAGCTATGTGGATTCGTCTCTTTTATTATTAAGCCTACTTGTGCAAGTTGAAAACACGTGATTTATTATGTGAAGGAAAAGATGAGGCAAGTTCACCGAAACTACCCCACCTGAGCGATGTCTTCGAGCAAGCCGTTGCAAGGCTAAGTCCGAACGCCGTTGGCGTTTCGATTCTTCGGATTGACTGAGCGGGACGGGGCACTACACAGGGGGGAACAACAAGTGGCCTCCTCACAGAAATTCTTCAGACATACGAGCAATTAGAACCGCGTCATGATGACGAGGGTAGATAGTGCAAGCATAACCAATTGGACCGTGACTTTGTGCATGGTTGATATTTCCAGAACTCCGAGGGGAGCTGTGCGAAAATAACGAACTTTTGCAAGCACTTCCAAAGAAGGTGCAAAAAACAAAAAACCGGGGCGCTGCACAGCAGTTCCGGGGGGGCAGGTCCGGGGCGCTGCACAGCAGGTCCCGGGGGGGAGGTCCGGGTTGGGGGGGAGCCGGAATAGTAGATGGGGGGGGGGCTGGCGTCAGGGAGGGAGGGGTGGTCCGGGGCGCTGCACCGCAGGTCCGGGGGGGGAGGAAGGAGCTGGAATAGTGGATTGGGGGTGGGGGGCTGGCGTCAGGGATGGAGGTCAGGTCCGGGGCGTTGCACCGCAGGTCCGGAGGGGGGGAAGGAGCTGGAATAGTAGATGGGGGGGTTTGGGAGGGCTGGCGTCAGGGAGGGAGGATTTTTTTTTTTTTTTTTTTGAACCTGGCTCTGATACTAAGTTGAAATGAGTGAAATTTCTCAGATGATTTTATTGATGGGCTCCTGCCACTACTATAGAGAGTACACCTCCTCTTCACAATACAACTTCCGATGTGGGACTAAAGTCCCTTATTAGTTCTCAACAATATCTAGCTCCTTCTAGTAATTAATCAGAAATCAATTTCAATATTCTAAATAAGTGTGTGATTGTCTCTCACAAATAAGGAATAGTTGCCAAATAATCTCTCCTCTCTCCTAGGAAACCATTAGTTAATAGCCGAATCGAACCTCTCATTGTAATGCCTGTATTTCTAGTAAAATGCCTGCAAATATGGGTCTGAAGGGGAAACATATCCAATTCAGATATGGAACAAAGCATGGAACCAACCCAAACTAAGTTATGTAAATTATGGTTCTGAAATCAATGTTAGAGTGGACTATGGAATGGTGCACCGAGACCGGTATTTCATTTCTTCATTTTCGTTACTAAAAGATAATTTGTCATAGCTAACATCATTAGTTATGACCAATTGATTTTCTTCAGTCATAACTGTGTTTGTGCTTAGCTCTCTGTAAGAATTTGGAACTATTAAAATGAGTATTAACACAATCTTCTTCCTTAACTATGCACAATTGTTGGGGTTAGTCCAATAATTACCCGGCCCCACAATTCCATTTTGGAATTAACCCCATGTGTGTATTTAAATATTTGATTATTCATTTATTGAAGTGTATACATATCTTGTGTTAGTTGAAGTGTATACATATCTTGTGTTAGTTGAAGTGTATACATATCTTGTGTTAGCTCAAGTGGTATATGTGGTGGTGGTGGGGTGTGTGTGTGTGGGGTGGGGTGGGGGGGGGGGGGGGGGGGGGGGGGGGAGGAGGAGGGGTTACTAGTGGTCTAGGTTCAAATTCTACAATAAACAATTGTTTTTATCACAATTTCTTGGAAAATTCCTTCGGAGTTATGCTCCGAACGGACTCGGAGTCAAGGGTGCAAAGTAGCCCTTTGATGACGCACTTTGCACTTTGCACATTCGTACGAGAGCAATAGCGAATCATTTGGCTCGTGGTTGCAGTTAGCTTCGTGGGTTACTCCGCTGGTAGCTTTGTGAGTAGCTCTGCAACTTGCAACACGGTTGCTCACTGGTCAGTCTTGCTGTTAGCCATTTTGTAGTCTCGTTTCTGGTTGTTCAGTTCTTAACTGCCCATTATCGGAAGTTACTCATGATTAATACCTCTATGTTCTTAGTGGACTGGCTGTTCAGTTTTGTAATTGCTAGGTCTTAGCTCTTCTGTAAGGAATGCTTTGGCACTTCTGCTATGATACTCTGGAAGTAAAAAAAAAATAGAGATTCCTCTCTAGTAGCCGGTGCTTTTTGCAGCAACACTTGTCCGAGCCTTTGCTTCAGCGCTTGCTCTAGGAAGGGATATGATTATTCGAGCGTTTTAGAAGTTTGATTGACAATACAACCGGAACTTGCTGGTTCTTGGGAACGAATTCATGCGATAGACGGCCTAGTCTCGCTTTGAGAAACGGTGATTTTGATCACCCCATGCTATTCTCTTTAGCAAACTTATCAGTATGACAATTTTTGCTATTCTTTTCGGCAATGGTGATTCCCCAATATGAAATTTTGCTATTATCTTTAGCAAACTTATCAACAATTTTCACTTCTTTCATCTCTTCAACAATTGTTCTGCTTTCTGTAGCAAATTATTCTACTTAGCAGTTTATGTTGTTGATTTCTTAGCGGTTCCGCTTGTTGGAAAAAATAAAACCTTTTCCGTCTTTGTGACGAGATGAGAATAAATTAAAAATGGACAAGATTTATCGAGATTCAGCTCAATTTGAGCCTACGTCCTCCGTCCGCTCCTTCGCCTTTTTTACTATAATCGAATGAAAGATTACAAAAGACCTTCTTTCAAGTTGGTACAACTCAACTTGAGGATCACTTTCTCTCACAAACTCACTTGAAGTGGACTACAAGTGTGAGGATTACAAGTTGTGTGTGGTTGTGTTTTTCTTCTTCTTCATGTTCTCAACTTTCACCGTCTCCCTCCTATTTATAGAGAGGATATGCCTCTTGGGTACACCGCATTCGTTGTATGGAGAAGACCAAAAGGTAGCCCTTCCATCTTCCAAGGTTCGTTCTTCCTTCCAAAGTTAATTCTTTCTTCTTTCAAGGTTCGTTCTTCCTTCTCCAAGATTCGTCGCATGGAGAAAGGTAATGCATCAATGTTGCATGCATGTGGTCATCATGGAGATGGACCCCGTTCCCATCACTGTTGTTGAAATTATTATAATAGTTTTCACTACTGAGATTTTGTTGATATATGTGTTAAGTATTATTGGACTTTAGTCCCACATTGCCTAGAACGATAGGAGAGGAGGCTAGCCTCTCCTATATATATGTAGTCTCTATTCCAATAATAATCACTTAAAAAAAATCTCTACATGGTATCAGAGCCTAAACTTGCTTAGAATACCGTCAGAGCCACCCTTTCCACACAAATCCTACCATAATCTCGCCCTCCCTTCCCCCCCTCACGCCGTCGCTGCTCCCGCTGTCGCTGCAGCCGCTGCTGCTGCCGTGGGTGCCTCCGTGCATACCACTTTTAGGGCTCCTACTGTGTAGGTAAGCCTAAACTTGAGATTTATCTCATCTGTGGCACCTACGGTGTAGGTAAACCTAAACTTGAGATTTATTTCATCTGTGGCACCTACAGTGTAGGGAAGCCTAACATCGTTCTTGAAGATTTATCTCATATGAGATTCTCAAGGAGATGTCGATGATGCCTAGATCCGATGAAACCAGACATTCGAATTTAGGAGAGGACGACAAGGACAAGCGTGAGTCGTGGAGCAAGTGTGACGTGATCGAGAAGAAGCATCGATGGAGGCGATCCTCAAGAAGCTGGATGCTGACGATGTGGCGACGTTGATGAAGTTGATAAAGGTGTCGGCTGGTGATAGCACGACACGAGCGCCGCCAAAGTTGGAACTACCCTCCATCGATCTGAAGTTGGATGGACCAGCCACCTATCTGAGTTGGTCACGGCGGGTGAGAAGGATCCTTGCAGGAAATAACCTGGAGGGATTCTTGACGGGCGAGAAGACAGAGCCGGAAGAGGGCTCGATAGGACGCGACGAGTGGAAATCCACTCATATGGTGATTTACATATGGCTTCTCAATTTCTTAGTCCAGTCTATTGCTTCCACAGTAGATGGCATTGAGATGGTGAAAGACGTATGGAAGAAGTTGAGGAGAACCTATGATGGCGTGGGAAACAACCTATGGATCTTCCAGATAAAAGGGGATATCGATGACACCGTACAAGGGGAGAAGACGGTGCAGGAGTACGCTACGGAGTTGGAGCGTCTCTGGCTGGATTATGATCACTCCTCGAAACGGGCAAGCTGCGGGGACCCGAAGTGTAAGGAGAGACATGTGTGTCTGCAGGAGAGGACGATGAAATTTCTCAAAGGGCTGACTGCAGCATTTGCACAGAGGACAGCCTTACTCCTCGCCCAACCAGAGATCCCTAGTCTCGATGAGGCTATCTCAACCATGATCCAGGAGAAGACGCGGATCAGATTACAGACAGGGACAGGTGGTCCCCCCGAAGCAAAGTCAGCACTAGCAGCTGCTAGCTCGGGCGACACAGGATCCAAGGGAGCGTTCTGGCAACACAATCGGCAGTGCTACAACTGCGGGGAGATGGGCCATCATCGATATGCTTGTACCAAACCACCTAAGGAGGGAGACTCAGGTGGTGGACGAGGATATATTGGACGTGGACGTAGTCGAGGAGGCCGACGAGGTGGTCGACGAGGCGGCCGAGGAGGCTATCGGGCAAACTTGCTGGTGGCAGAAGGAAATAGAGAAGGTGGTGGCACCTTTACTGAGGAGGATCAGGCACTGCTGGACCTGCTGGAGAGAAAGCAGAGAGCGTCGACCGAAGGAGACAGGAGGAGCGGAGCAGAGGAGACATCCACCCCATTCTTCGGAGGCAACGCCGCTATGTATGCTCACCCATCAGAAGGTACTGACGAGTCACTCGCTCTTGCATCTATGTCTTCCCTTAAAACGTCAGACTGGATTATCGACTCAGGAGCATCTCGGCATGTGACCGGGAACACTAGTGAGTTTTCTTCATACACTCACCTAGCACCAGCAGACACCATTCAGACTGCAGATGGCACTTTCCAACAAGTGGTCGGTGAGGGTACTGTTAATTGTACAGGTTCAGTAAGATTATCCAATGTGTTACATGCTCCATCCTTTCCAGTCAGTCTCTTGTCTATTAGTTTTATAATTCTTCAACTAAAATGTACTGTTTTTTTTTATATTCCTAAGGTGATCTTCCAGGAGAAAGGGACGGGACGAAGACTTGGGACTGGCACCTGCCATGAGGGACTGTGGTACCTAGATCGGGAAGGACTGGACTCAGCATTGATATCTATGGCAGAGAAGGCTGGAATGGGAGAGCTGCAGCAGAGGACTGAAGATACTTTGATACTTCATCATAGGAGGATGGGACATTCTTCTTTTGATACTCTAAGTGAGTTGTATCCAGAGATGTATGCAAAATCAAATAAACAAAAATTAGTATGTTATGCATGCGAGTTAGGAAAGCTTACTAGAAGCTCATATGTTGGTACTGGTCATAAGAGTTCTCTTGTTTTTGAAGTAGTACATTCTGATGTTTGGGGTTCATGTGCTACTAACACTATGAATGGATATAAGTACTTTATCTCCTTTATTGATTGTGTATCTCGTGTCTTCTGGCTGTATTTAATGAAAAATAAGAGTGAAGTATTTGCTTGCTTTCGGAACTTCCATAAACATGTCCAGACTTGGTACAATGCAGTAGTGAAGGTACTGAGGTCTGACAATTGAACGGAGTACACCAACAGGACACTTGCAGAGTACCTGTCAGCACACGGAATACAGCACCAGACCAGCTGTGCATACACTCCAGCACAAAATGGAGTAGCAGAATGGAAGAACCGACACCTTCTAGAGACCGTAAGAAGTATGATGATCGACATAAATGTCCCACAAAATCTATGGGGACATGCAGTATTGACAGCAGCTCAACTTATCAATAGGATGCCTTCAAAAGTCCTGGGATAGAAGTCCCCATGCGAAGTATTACAAGGCAATAATAGTGGGATACTCCCACTAAAGGTATTCGGGTGTGTGCTTTGTGAAAGACAACAGACCATCAGTTGGAAAACTTGACCCCAGAGCAGTCAAGTGCATCTTCGTGGGCTACTCAGCGACTCAGAAGGGATATGTGTGCTGGAGTCCAGTAGAGAAGAAGTTCGTTAGTATGGATGTCCACTTCCGAGAGCATGAGCCATATTACTCAGCGACTCAGGAGGGCACTTCGCACAACACGCCTAATACTACCAGTATAAGGCGAGAGGGGGAGATGGAGAACTTGGTGGTAACCGATCTAGAAGTATGGCATAGAGGCATGGTTGAGGAGAAACATGAAGGTGAAGCAGAACAAGGGGAGGAGATAAGAAGTATCAGGCCTACGGCTCAGGGGGAGTTACTTACCTACAACAGGAGAGAGAAGCAAACTGCAGGTCTAGTACCTACAGTGCCAGTGCTAAGTCCCTTGCATGCGTCTGTCCCAACTCCTGAGACACCACCATCCTCCTCATCTACACCACCACCCTCCTCAGGTGATATCATTCCTCCTACTTCTCCCATACCACTACCTACACGAACGACTACTCGCAGTAATGCGGAAAATTCTTCGGACAGATATGGTTGGGACCTTGCTAAGTTTGTTTCTTATGATCATATCTCTTCTTCTCATGGAGCATTTATAGCATCTTTGGATAGTATTACTGTACCTAACAATTGGCAGGTTGCCAAGAACGATCCAAAGTAGAAAGCGGCAATGCATGAGGAGTTGGGTGCTCTTGAGAAGAACCACACTTGGGAGTTGGTGAGAATGCCAGAAGAAAAAAGAGCAGTCGAATGCAAATGGGTTTTTACTTGAAACAGAACCCAGATGGACAGGTTGAGCGTTATAAAGCTCGACTGGTGGCAAAATGATACAGTCAGACGTACGACATCGACTATGACGAGACCTTTGCACCAGTGGCGAAGATGAGCACTGTCAGGACCTTGATCTCCCTGGCAGCCAATGGAGGGTGGAAGCTACATCAACTGGATGTGAAGAATGCATTTCTTCATGGGGATCTAGTGGAGGAGGTGTACATGGAGATACCACCAGGATTCGGCACCAAACAGACAGAAGGCAAGGTCTGCAGACTGAAGAAGTCCCTCTATGGACTGAAGCAGTCTCCTCGAGCATGGTTTGACAGGTTCAGGAGAGCAATGATAGGGATGGGATATTAGCAGATCAATGCTGATCACACTGTCTTCTTCAGACGAAGTGGGGGCCACATCACCATGCTTGCGGTATATGTAGATGATATGATTATCACAGGCGATGATGAGCAGGAGATCGTCCAACTCAAAGGAAAGCTTGGCAAGTAGTTCGAGGTGAAGGATCTTGGCCCTATTCGATACTTCCTTGGGATTTAGATTGCTCGAGATAATGAGGGAATCGTTCTTTCTCAAAGGAAGTACGCACTGGACCTGCTTACGGAAACAGGAATGATAGGATGCAAACCAGCTACGACACCGATAGACCAGAAGTTCAAACTGGATGCTGAAGCTGGAGAACCAGTTGACCGGGATAGATATCAGAGATTGGTGGGCAAGTTGATCTACTTGAGTCACACTCGACCTGATATCAGCTTTGCGGTCAGTGTAGTGAGCTGCTATATGCATGACCCCCGGAAGGGTCATATGGACGCAGTATACCAGATTCTGAGGTACTTGAAGGGAGCCCCCGGGAAGGGACTGATCTTCAGAAGAAATAATCATGTAAGCATCGAGGGCTATTGTGATTCTGACTGGGCTAGCTGTGCTGACGACAGGAGATCCACATCGGGCTACTGCATATTTGTAGGAGGCAACTTGGTCTCGTGGAGGAGTGAGAAGCAGTCAGTGGTGGCCAGATCAACAGCTGAAGCAGAGTATAGAGCTATGGCCGTGGGAGTCACAGAACTATTGTGGTTGAAGAATATGCTGACGGAGCTAAAGCTGGACCAGGGAGCCAAGATGAAGCTATGGTGTGACAACCAGTCAGCTATTAGTATTGCCAACAATCCAGTGCAGTATGACAGGACCAAGCATATCGAGATTGACAGATTCTTCATCAAAGAAAAGCTGGAGAAAGGAGTACTAGAGCTGGGCTACGTTCCAACCAAAGATCAGATAGCAGACGGACTGACAAAGGGGCTTAGTTCTATCAGCATGATGAGAGGATGTGACAAGATGGGTTTAGTGAATATCTTTCGCCCATCTTGAGGGGGAGTGTTGATATATGTGTTAAGTATTATTGGGCTTTAGTCCCACATTGCCTAGAATGATAGGAGAGGAGGCTAGCCTCTCCTATATATATGTAGTCTCTATTCCAATAATAATCACTTAAAAAAATCTCTACAGATTTTACTCTCTAGCAAGCTACACCTGCTCTTTGATAACTATTTCTGGTTAGTCTTTGAAGACTTGTACTAAGAATATTAACAACAATTTTAGTGTTCTCTTTCATCTCTTAATTATCATTACTCGGTAATTTTTATCCTAAATTTTGCCTACATACTAAAATGTTCTCTTACATAATGGAGATGCACAATGCAGAAGTGCATTTAAATGTTGTTCTCTCTGTCAGGTTTTAGCTGTGAAAAAAATCAATTCTTCTGCCATACCCAGCCAATCATCTGAGGACTTCATTGATGTTGTCTCAAACATTTCAAGGTTACATCACCCAAATCTGGTTGAACTGGTAGGCTACTGTTCTGAACACGGGCAGCATTTGCTGGTCTACGAGTTCCAGAAGAATGGCTCACTCCATGATCTGCTTCACCTCTCTGACGAATACAGCAAAACATTGACTTGGAATTCTCGTGTCAAGATTGCTCTTGGAAGTGCACGGGCGTTAGAGTATGTATAATACTGTCATATTTTTTTGTTTGATGCATAATGATACATTTAATTACAAAACATTTGCTATTGAGCAGCAGTTAGTAGTAGTCTTAGAAAGGTAAGAGTTTTGAATCAACATTTATTTCCATTTTAACATGATATGTAGTCCTTGCCTGTAATATTTTATGTACAAAACTATCAGCAATACTGTTAAATTAGTTAGGTTCCGGCTATCTGTGCCTCGTACACATTTTCCTGTTTATTGACTCATAAGACCCTTTACACATTTTATGTTGGGATATATATACTATAGAAAATTGAACTAAAACCCCTCCTAACTGTTTATGCAATATAAAGAATCATTGGAATCATTGTGTAATAAGGATTAAGTGTATTTTTCCACTTTTGGGTAAAATGTCAGAAACACAGGACAAGAGGAGGTAAATTTCTGTCGCATATAGATTCTAGATTAACATGCTCCACTCTTCCTCTCCACACATCATTCTACGACCATGTTACACGGATACAGCTCTGTAGGAGTGCATCTGTGTCCCTATCTGTATCCAACATGTATTCAATGATACTTCCTCGACACTCATGTGAGACATAGTGCGCCCATATCTAGGCTCCAAAGGGACACAAAACATAGTTGAAACTTGAAATGATATGGCATGGTTATGATTCTGCCAAACATAATTGAGATATTAGAAAGTAACATTTCTTTGGAGTGAATCCCTTCTAGAAACTTTTGTAACCTAGTTATAGCCCAAAACAGGCTTAAATATATGTTGTAGATATGTTTTCACAACATATCTACCTCATTTGAAATCCATATCCATATGTGTCTATGGCTCTATGCAACCTAGTTCTACAGTGAGGACAAAGCTTAAATGAGTTTTCTGATAACTTTGGGAATGCAATCCTCTCAAAGCTTTAGTTTCCATGTGTATGAACTTTCGGAGAACTCAGATACTGAGACCAGTCTCATGCAGGCAACCAAGATGGTGGAAGCATAACAGCCTCAACAATTCAGCTATTCTCTAGCAGTGCATGAAAATGCTAGTGTACAATGCTGATTAGCTTCTGTGCCTAAACTAATAGAAGCAGAAATGTCTCATTTGGGAGAGAGAATAGTATTAGGAGAGGCTTCATCTTGTAAAAGAGAAGATATTCTGATTTACTTTTCACCTCCCTGTTTTGTTTTCGTACACAGGAATGTAATCCTTACATCATATTATTGTGCATAAAGGCTACTTTGCTGTTTTCCATTTACTCTATGGTGCTAATAGCTACACTTTGAATCAAAGGAGTTTGAGTTTAAAGAACTCAATAAGTAGAATTGTTGTCACACAATTTCCCTCATTATGCTACGGTGTTCTTTGACATCTGAATCTCCTCCCCAATCTGAAACTGCTTCTCTTGGAAAACAAAACTTTGGACTGATCTTTTTGTTCCATGATTAACTAAAAATGACTGCTTACTCCAGGTTCCTTCATGAAGTTTGCTCCCCGTCTGTCGTGCACAAAAATTTCAAGTCTGCAAACATATTATTGGACATGGAGCTCAACCCTCGCCTTTCTGATAGTGGACTCGCAAACCTCACCCCTGATGCAGGATTTCAGGTAATGCCGACCCCATTTAGTCCTACCACCGATTCATAAATTAGGAAGTGGATGTACCGATATAACTATATAACTATATAACTAGCCAAGCTAAGATTGGTATTTGGAGCTCATTTTTACTATCTGGGTGGCTATATTTCTGGAAATCATTTGAAAAAGAATTCTGTGAGATATCAGTATTAGACTGACATCTGATCCTAATGGCTACTGATTCTTAATATTTTTTGATAAAATATCTCCAATTCTTCTAGTTATAGGACTTATCTTTCCGAAGCTTGGCAGGAGTAAGGCTTTCGGCGATTGAAACAGATAGAACGATGTGTTATTTCTCACTGCTTTTCTTCAACATTTATTAAAGACTAGTTATAGGACTTATCTTTCCGAAGCTTGGCAGGAGTAAGGCTTTCGGCGATTGAAACAGAGAGAACGACGTGTTATTTCTCACTGCTTTTCTTCAACATTTATTAAAGAATTTACATATGGTTTCTGGGAAGCTCTAAAACTCCTAAGTTTGTGCCGCCTCCTTGTCATGTCTCTGTTGGACTTGGACAGGGCAAGCTCAAATGTATACTGGGACATGCCATAATCTGTATCATCTCCGAGCCACGGTCGTGGCATGACCTATCGATGTCCATGCAAAAATGTGGTAATTTCTTAGTTGAAAGATTTTACGAAGTTCTCACGGAATAGGAATCTGATAGAAGTTTTGCATTATCGGATATATATACACAGGTAAGAGTGAAATTCCATCAATTAGCACTTTGGTTATTTTCTGCTAAACTATGGACATAATTAACGTAAGTAAGCAAGATATTGCAGATTAAACCCATACAACAAGGATAGATAAGGAACAGTCTTTAGATAAGGAACAGTCTTTTAAACTCTTTGTTCTGCTGTGGCACAAAGCAATTAGCACCTTCTCTTTTGTCTGGCTAAAAGCCAGTTTCAGCTTCCTAAACGCCCTTCAAGCGATTGCCCACCACCAAAAAGTGATGCAAATACAAGTCAGAAGATACAAGGTGAGGTGCTATCTCACACTAATCACACATTCATGGTGAAGGGTTGCGTTTATGTCGTATGTTTCTAACTGTGGGATGTTCAATTCCGGAAGTTGGGTTAATCGGTGTAGAGCAATCTTCAAGTGGGTTGAAATAGGCCTAGGAACATAGAAATTATTCAGTGGTCCGGACTCACCACGTGGCAGTGGTGAGCCTCGACCCCCCACCAATAGTGCCATGACATACCAGGAAATAGTGACATTGAAATAGCGGAGAAGAGTGGTGTGTCATGACACTATTGATGGAGAGTCAAGGCTCACCACTACCACGTGGTTTCTCCTAGGAACAGAAGTGTAGCCCTTCGTATAAGGCAACAGAAACAGGAACAAAAGCTGTCCAGTCAAGTAGTGGTTGCAGCAGCAGCTGGCAGTTGTGGGCCTCTGAGTCTCCGACAATTGAATCTTTTACATTTGGGACCTGGGGCTGCTTGATGGTGCACCTGTAGTGATAGTCTGAATGGCCCCACACAGCTTTGAACTGCAATCTTGGGTCTGCTACTAGTTTTAACCAAGATTTATGTGTCAAAAATCAAAATATCCTCCTCAACTAAGTTAGGGTTAGCGCGAGGGTTGTAGTGGGGTTCTCCTGACAGCCCATCCACTTAGTCTTGGTTTGTAATTGCTGCTGCTTTTCAAAAAGCCACAGCAGAAGCAGCTTTTGACAGCAGGTGGGAGGCTGCTGTCAAAAGCTGCCCAAAATTGAACCGACTTTAAAAGAAAAGAAAAGAAAAACTTAAGTTGTTGTTACCAAATAGCCTTGGACCGCTTTCCAAGAAAAAAAACATAAGTAGCCTCCAATAAGCAATCCCAAACCCAGCCTTAGAAAATCGCATCAGGGAACAAAGTATAACAAGAATCTTTATTGGACAGACGTTCCAAGTTTTCTTGATGCAATTTCGAAATGTTTACCAGGGCTTTAGTGTATCACTCCTCCATCGTCTGATGAATTTGATGCTTTATCATGTTCCATAGTCATCCAATCCATGGGAATGATAACTACATATAACAGTGCACCTATACATTCTCAAGACTAGGAGTCTATGACGAGACAATTTCACCTGATGTCCCATATGATTAGAAGATCCTGTCAAGGACAACAAAAAAACAAAATCTAGTGAGGATCTACTTTTTATTTTATGAAATGCTTTATCAAAACTTCAATGCACTGATCAAATTGATGCTTTATCATGCTCCATAGTAATTGGTCATCAAATCCATGGGAATGACCACCACATTTAATAGTAAATCTACAGATAAGTTGACCTATAATTAATGGTGTGGATATCATCAAAACCACATATTGTGAGATTTATAACACTCACATAGAGACGATGAGTAACCATGAAGAAAAAAAAAAGCGAGGAATATTTCTTCAATGGAGAGATTCCTGAATAGTAGCTAATATTTTGAGCTAGTTTGGAAGATTATATATATATAGCCAATGACCTTCAGCTCAAGTGGTTAGAGTGAGGCACAACCTCCCAAGAGGTTGCAGGTTCGAGCAACGGGAGAAGTACATTTAATTCCTTGTGGAGGAATAAATGTGAGTGCGGGCCGGATGCGGTGAGATATATAAGTGCTGGTGCGGGCCTTCGGGTCGAGCTTGATGTGGTGAGATACAAGTATGGGTGCGGGCCGAGTTTGTAAGCCTTCGGGCCAGGAGTCTATAACACAAGTTCCAAATATATATATATATATATATATATATATATATATATATATATATATTGTTGCATGTTTCATGCAAAAGCCAAGTCCTCAAAAGCCAAGTCTTCAACATGCCAAGTCTTCAACATGTGTCATTTTTAAGTTGGAGACTTAGCCTCTTTTGGCTAATTTTAGTATAAGCTATTTTAAGCATAGACTATCTTTAGCATATGCTTAATGCTATATAAGAGAGCATCATTTCAATAAAAATCACAATCTTCACTCCACTCTCTCCCTCTCATTCTCTCTTGTTCAATTCAAAGCTTTGTTCTTCGGTTTGTGCTCTGGGCAGAAAAGCTAAGTTCGGGGTCGCTCTTTCCGAGTTGTGTGCGACGGGGAGATACCGGTAGAGCGGGAGTTTTACCACTAGGAGCATTCGGAACAAGTCTGCACATAGACCCGAATCAACTCTTAGGGCAGTGCTTCGTGCGCGACTTTTCCGGAGGCCGGTAACATTTACTTTATTTTATTTTGTGTGCAGATTTTTTGGAATAATTTCCAACAATTTAAGAGTTGAGTCATTTATAAAATAAAATCTCTAATTGCTGCTACGAAATTTGTTATCAACATTGTTATAATATACGGTGCTTAAATTATTGTAAGCATTAAGACTTATATGCATTGTTGTAACTTATATTAGTGTTAGCATATCTCCTATTCACTCACTAAATTTGCTATACATTGCTTACTCTTTACTATCATCAAGCAAATATTTTTAACCTACCATTAACAAGTTATTTGTTAATTTTGAATATTTGTCACATTAGTAACAATTTGTCATTTTCATAAAGTAACACCTGAGACAACATTATTGTGTTAGTAATTTTGTCAATTCTAGTTTTCTTTACTCAATATTTATATTTAGGCTAAAGTAAACAATTAATTGATTTAGTAAAATTCCTTTAATTTTAAAGTTCTAAAGTAGAGATTTGTTTGGGAACAAGCCGAAAGGGCCCTTCTGTCAAAAAGACGTAAATCATCTAAGCGACCGGTTCTTAAGAGTTCCTAGTGAACCTCCGCTTGCTGGGATCCGGCCCCTACAGCTAACCCAACCTTATCAAAACTTGAAAAACTAAAATTTTAAAGGTCTATTACCAAAAATCATTTAAATTGTTAAGTTTTAGCTTAATCCATCTTATTGAGTAAATATTTTATTTTATTTTCAGACCTTAGAATCATGTCTACCAAAGACGAGACTTCGACTGCTAAGCCAGCCAAGTTTGATGGCACCCATTTCAAGAGGTGGCAGAGTCAAATGAATTTCTGGCTCACCACTTTAGGACTGATTTCAGCCATTGATGGTTCCACACCCATCATAAATGATTCTGACGACACCGAGTCTGACATAGGAATGTCCAAACCCTCCAGTTCCTCCAAACCTAAAACCTCTAAGGAAATAGACTTTCACTGCTTCCATCGAATTCTAAGCGCTTTATCTGATTCACTTTATGATATATTCTTTGAATATAAAAGTGCCAAAGAACTTTGGAATGCTTTAGAAGATGAATATGGTTGTGATGATGCTGGAATTGAAAGATTCACTTCTTCAGCATTTAATAAGTATTTCATGGTAGATGATAAACCTATGAATGAACAAATCTATGAATTCCAAAAATTTGTGAGGCACATTCAAGCTAAAGGTACAACCTTTTCAGCTGAACATAAGATAGCTTGCCTAGTAGATAAGCTCCCTCCCTCTTGGTCTAATGTAAAAAAGGACCTCTATCGTACCCAAGGTGACCTTACTTTTACCCAAGTACTGAAGCAAATTAGAGTTGAAGAACAACTTAGGCTAAGGTCTAACTCCAAGACTGAGACTAAGGCTAAGGTAAACCTAGTAGAGTCATCCCAAAGCAAACCTAAGCCTAATAATCCTCATAAACCCAAGAATAATATCTTCAAGAAGAAGAATATTGTTCAGCCTCATCACCAGAACCACCAGAATCGTCAACACCAGCAACTCCAAAAACCTAGAAACTTTGGTCAGACTCAGGATCAAGGAAGATTTTGTTTTGTGTGGTAGAACAAACCACACGGCCATCAACTGTTACCAAAGGAAGAAGGAACCAATCAAGACTTCCTATAGGGGAAAAGGCCCAGCCAAACCAGAAGCCAACATGATTCTGAATGGGTCTTCTGGTTCCTTCAGGTCTGTGACTTACCAACCCTTAGTTAATATTTCTTACCATTCTGATGACTGGTGGTTGGATTCTGGAACTAATGTTCATGTTTCATTTGATCGCTCCTGTTTTTCAAACTATCAGGAATCATGTAGAGGAGGCATAACTCTAGGAGATGGCTCTATGGCACAAATTGTAGGAAGAGGAAGAATAGATCTGAAGATGACATCAGAAAAATTCTGTCTCTTCATGATGTTCTTCATGTGCCGACTGTTAGGAGAAATTTAGTTAGCGGTTCCCTTCTTGTAGCATCTGGTTACAAGATTGTAATGGAAGCTAATAAAGTTGTATTTTCTAAGAATGAGTCCTTTGTTGGTAAAGGATTTGTAAAGGATGGTCTGTTTATTCTCAGTACTGTAAATAAAATGTTGGATCCTTCTCCTATTGTTTCCAATGTAGAATCTTCTAATGTATGGCATGGTAGACTAGGTCATGTGAACCTGGGTTCCCTTAGAAGGATGATGAACCTAAATCTTATTTTCAAGTCTCCTGTAGATAATAAAGACAAGTGTGAGATTTGTGTTCAAGCCAAACATTCTAGGCTACCATTCAAATCCGTAGAAATAAATTCTGATCTTCTAGAACTAGTTCATAGTGATGTTTGTGATTCAAATAGGGTTTTGACTCGAGGCGGTAGGAAATACTTTGTCACATTTATAGATGATTGTTCAAAGTATTGCTATACCTACCTTCTCAAAACCAAAGATGAAGTTCTAGATAGATTCAAGGTTTACAAATCAGAAGCTGAAAACCAATTAGAGAAAAGGATTAAGATCCTTAGATCTGATCGTGGCGGAGAGTATACCTCAAACGAAATGACTAACTTCTGTGAAGAATACGGAATAATTCATGAGATGACTGCTCCTTATTCACCACAATCCAACGGAGTTGCTGAAAGGAAGAATCACACTCTGTTAGACATGGTGAATGCCATGCTTCTCAGCTCAGGTGCTCCTGATAACTTGTGGAGAGAAGCCTTATTAACAGCTTGCTACATCCTAAATAGGATTTCCAGTAAATCTAAGGATAAGACTCCCTATGAATTATGGAAAGGTAGAACTCATAGAGTCCATTACCTCAAAGTTTGGGGATGTCTAGCAAAAGTTGGAATCCCTGAACCAAAAAAGAGAAAGATTGGACCTAAGACCGTAGATGGTGTGTTCATAGGATATGTCTTAGATAGCAATGCCAATAGATTTCTAGTGACTAATTCTGAAGTAAATGAAATCTCTAACAATACGATTATAGAAGCTAGAGATGCAGTTTACTTTGAAAATATATTCTCTTTTAGGGATAGAATTTTTTCCAACCCCTTAAGTTCTTCCCTAGCTCCTTCAAGTTTCCATTGCCATTCATCAAGCTCACAACCTGAACAAGACTTAGAACCTAGAAGAAGTAAAAGAGGAAGGATTGAAAGGAATTTAGGGGAAGGCTTCTTCACTTATTTGATAGAGGGTGATCCCTCAACTTACGAAGAAGCAATATCTTCTTCTGATGCTCCTTTCTGGAAAGAAGCCATAAACAATGAGTATAACTCTATTATGGAGAATAATACTTGGTTTCTTGCAGATCTACCTTTAGGTAGTAAACCCGTAGGTTGCAAGTGGATCTTTAAAAAAAAAACTCAGAGCCGACGGTACTATAGAGAAATACAAAGCTAGATTAGTAGCCAAGGGTTTCACTCAGAAAAAGGGATTAGATTATTTTGATACATATTCTCCTGTAGCTAGGATTACTTCTATTAGAACTCTTCTCGCCTTAGCATCCATTCATAACATACTGATCCATCAAATGGATGTAAAAACAGCATTTTTGAATGGAGATCTAGAAGAAGAGATCTACATGGAGCAACCTGAAGGTTTTATTGCTAAAGGTCAAGAAAAGAAAGTTTGCAGATTAGTAAATCACTTTATGGCCTAAAGCAAGCTCCCAAGCAATGACATAACAAATTTGATAAAGTGATTATAGAATATGGTTTCTTACCAAATGAGTATGACAAATGTATATACTCTAAAAATTCTGGTAGAAGTTGTGTCATTTTATGCTTGTATGTTGATAATATCCTTATTCTAGGATCTTCACTGGAACTGATAAATAACACTAAGAATTATTTATCTAACCAGTTTGATATGAAAGACCTAGGCGAAGCCAACTTGATCCTAGGAATGCAAGTGTCCAAATGCAAAGAGGGCTATACTCTATCTTTAGCACATTCAATTGAGAACATGCTAAGAAAGTTTGAGTATTTTGACAAAAAACATGCCCTTACTCCTTATGACAGTAATGTTGGCCTCAAGAAGAATGAAGGATCACCTATAGAACAACATAGATATTCACAGATGATAGGGTCCCTTATGTACATATCAAATAGAACCAGACCCGATATTGCATTTGCTATTGGGAGACTTAGTAGATATACCGGAAACCCAAATCAGTCACATTGGACTGCATTGGATAGAGTATTTAGATATCTTAGAGGTACTCTAGATTATAAACTTCATTATTCTAGACACCCTGATATTATAGAAGGTTATTCAGATGCAAACTGGGTAACTGATTCACATGATGTGAAATCCACTACTGGATATGTTTTTACTCTAGGAGGAGCAACAATTTCCTGGAGTTCATGTAAACAAACTATCATAGCTAGGAGTACTATGGACTCTGAAATGATAGCTCTTGACACTACTTGTACAGAAGCTGAATGGCTTAGAAATCTAATTATGCATATACCTGTTTATCATATTACTGTTCCTGCAATTTCTATCAATTGTGATAATAAATCTGTTATTGAACTACTAAAGCATGATTCTGTGAATGCTAAGATGAACAGGCACCTGCAGCTGCGTTTCAAGTCTATAAAGAGCCTATTGGGCAAATATGTGGTTCTTGACTATATAAAGTCAGAAAAGAACCATGCAGATCACTTGACGAAGGGTCTGTCTAGGACATTGATCCTAGAATCATTGAGGGGGATGGGATTAAGTCCATAATTTAGTCACCAGCAGTGACAACCCAACCGAGTCTGACTGGAGATCCCAAGAAGCCGGTTCAATTGGTAGGAACAAACTAGACTAGGTGACTAATATGGAACACTGACCTTGAGATTAAATTCTCTTTAAAATAAAAGCCCAGGAGGCTGTACATGTGTACATTGATACCCCATCCTTATGATGACAGTGTTCCGGTGTGATATGGTTAGGGTGAGTTTAAACTCTTAATAAGTCCAAGCGTGATATGCAGAGTTGATACCTATCACCAACCCTTGAGGACTTACCTATATGAGAGGTCGTGAAGGCCGCGACTATAGGACAGGGCGATCCTAGACAACTCTCATGAATGTGTAAAAGTGCGCATGGCCAATCAAAGCGCCACCCGATAGACCCAAAGAACCTCTAGCGTATTATGTGTGCTATTTTCTGAATCTGGTTCAAGAAGTCTGATTCAAGGCATAGTCCATCAAGCACTTCTTCAGACAAAGACAATAGTAACTAAGTGAGATTCAAGGCTGTAGTCCATCTCATCTATGCATAATATATATTTGTCCAGAAATCCTCTATCAATTCTTATTCCCTTGTCATCTCTATGTTTTTCGGAACTTGACTTGGGGGGGGGGGGATTGTTGCATGTTTCATGCAAAAGCCAAGTCCTCCAAAGCCAAGTCTTCAACATGCAAAGTCTTCAACATGTGTCATTTTTAAGTTGGAGACTTAGCCTCTTTTGGCTAATTTTAGTATAAGCTATTTTAAGCATAGACTATCTTTAGCATATGCTTAATGCTATATAAGAGAGCATCCTTTCAATAAAAATCACAATCTTCACTCCACTCTCTCCCTCTCATTCTCTCTTGTTCAATTCAAAGCTTTGTTCTTCGGTTTGTGCTCTGGACAGAAAAGCTAAGTTCGGGGTCGCTCCTTCCGAGTTGTGTGCGACGAGGAGATACTGGTAGAGCGGGAGTTTTACCACTAGGAGCATTCGGAACAAGTCTGCACATAGACCCGAATCAACTTTTAGGGCAGTGCTTCGTGCGCGACTTTCCCGGAGGCCGGTAACATTTACTTTATTTTATTTTGTTTGCAGATTTTTTGGAATAATTTCCAACATATATATATATATATATATATATATATATATATATATTAAAGCAAAAAATAATTACTTTAAAAATGACTTTGAATTTTGGAGTTTTATACTATTTGAACATCGGTTACCACAATGGTTTTGCTTTCCTTCATAAAGTGATGTAGAACCTGGAAGAGAATCTACAATGGGGTTAATCACCCTAGAACAATTACTATATGATGACTGATTAAATAATAACTCTTGAGACTAATGTTTAACGAAAATCAGCAGAACTAGCCTGAATCAGAATATTAATCTGACCTGGAAAGCTTGAATGTTTTGGTAGTTCCCTAACATCTTTAACTTATTCAGGCATCAGATCAAATGAGCTCTGGCTACGGGGCCCCGGAGGTTGCCATGTCTGGCAATTACACTACGAAGAGTGATGTTTACAGCTTTGGGGTGGTCATGCTTGAACTTTTGACTGGAAGGCAACCTTTTGATAGGTAAACATCAACCATTCACATTTTCTGGTCTCAGATTTTGAAATTTAAGTTCTAAAGAGGTATTGATCTCGATATATTACTAGAGTTAATTCTATTCGATGTCTCTGAAGAGAGTATTACTATGAGTTGATGACTTTGGATGAAGTTGCAATATCTTTTTTGTATGAGTGCTAGCAAGAAAAGAACTTGTTATTGGATGTTCTAACTGTGATCAGTCGTTAATTGCAACAGCACTAGACCGTGGTCGGAGCAATCCTTGTATCGATGGGCAACTCCTCAGCTCCATGACATTGATGCATTGGACAAAATGGTTGATCCAGCTCTCAAGGGCCTCTACCCAGCAAAATCACTCTCTCGATTTGCTGATGTGATTGCCCTGTGTGTTCAGGTACCAGATGTTTTTTCATTTAACCATGCAAATATCTATTCTACTATATAATAAGAAACTTGGTGGTAAAACTTTTGAATTTCTAAAATACCCTTAAGTATTTATAAACATGATGTTATTATGTCAAATTGCATGTTATGTTTAAGAGTCGAAGCAATAAAGTTTGCATGCAAGTTTCCTTTTTTTCCATACAACTCTTCATGTTCCAATGGTAATAAATTTTTCTGTCTATACCGTTTCCAAAGGTTATTATTCTCAATAGAAAATTTAAAAAAACAAAAATTTGTACTTCGAATCTCTTGGCATTGTAAAAGGAAAGCACACACACATGAATAGTCACCTGGAAAAGACGGAAAGACGACAACTGACCTTATGATATTCCAATTAAAATACGTGTAAAGCACATACATATAGCCTAGTATGATTATAAGATGTGAACATGTGTTAATGATTCAAAGTATTAGTTTCACATAACATAATATTTCCCCTCAAAATGGGAGCCAATAGTTGTAGATTAAGAAGTTCAAAATTCTTACCATGAGGATTTCATTTTGACAGTCGGAGCCCGAATTTAGACCACCCATGTCGGAAGTTGTGCAACAACTAGTTCGTCTCGTGCAGAGAGCCAACATGAGCAAGAGGATGCTTGGGGGCGAGGCGCAGGGCTCAGGTCGACGAGCAGACGATGCAGATGCACAAGACTACATGCTCTAAGACACGTCTCGGCATTTTATATATATTTTTTTCCATGCGACTCTCCTGAAACAGATTTATTCTTTGTAATGGATATAACTTGTTGCACAGAAGGGTTATGTGTATGTATTGCGGTTCAGAGAAGCATGACCCCCTTTTAATCCTCTGTATTTAACTGATTATAGCTCACTATATTCCAGTAAAATTGTGTATGAAACATTCCAGTAAGATTGAGCTCTTTCATGACTCCAAAAATTCATACCATTTTGTCAGATTGTCTTAAAAAAAAGGCAATCCATCACTGAGTTTGAATTCTGCGGCTTTGTTCAACTCCAATCCAATTACATGGGGTTTGTGGTAGATACTATTTATGAGATATTTTTTCGGAAGGTTGAAAACAATAGGACAGAGAACATTAACTATCGACAATCTTCCTTTGTGTAGTTCAAAGTTTCGACATACGTTGTAAATCTAATTCTGGTGTTTAGCTGGACAAAAATCTAGCCCTAGTGTTTGGTTGGACACATTTTTTTTGGATATAATGTAACGACGATTATAAGTTTGATTACATTTAGACTGATTATAACATAAAATTTATGTAAAAACTTAAATCTTACAATTTTTTTAAATTTTGTTTCTTGTTTTTTGTTTATTTCGTTTTTACTTATTTACTTATTTTTATTTTTAGGTATTTAAAAAATATATTTTTAAGAAAAAAAACTTATTATTATTTAATTTTTTTAGAAGAATTATTATATTACAAATTCAATTACATCATTGAACACCAAACATTTGAATGCAATTGATATTACATTACATGGTTTTGGGTGCAATTAATATTACAGACATGGTTTGGTTATATGTTTCAACCAAATGTGGTAATGTAATTAATTCAACTGCATTACAAAATCAATTACATTATAAGTATAATTAGATTACAATGAAAATGCAACCTAACTAAATTAGAGACTGTTGTTGATTGTATGTTACAAGGTCAGGGAAAGGCTATAAGAACTTGTACTAGAAAGTGTGCTTAAATATTTTACATAAACCTTTAAAATACCACTCATTATCACAATATGCATGCAAATTTCTCTTTTTCTTCCTCGACCTGCAGCACTAGACTTCTCTTCAATACTACATAACGAATCATTATTGCAAGATTATATTCCGAAATTGTAATTTGTACTACATGCATGATGTTCAAGGTTTGCCATATGTTAAATAATACCAGAACCACGTAGGATCCTAAATAAAGTGCTTGCTATATTTATCCACATCAAGGTTTGCAGTATTGACCTATCGGCTGTATTGTATCGATTTGGCATGTCCAATTCCATGCCCCCATCAAAATTGTGGCTCTCTTTCCGGTCAAAACAACAAATAACATTTTTAGAAACAAAGAAAAGTATAACAAAAAACAATGTTAACATAATCATTCGATCATGCTAAAGAGGGGGTAAAAGTGCATATAAATCCTCCTTAGATTTGCTTCGTTAGCAAAATAAGACATTTTAGACAACTTAAGCAGTTCACACCTCCCGCAAAATCCGTCTTGCTTATAATGGCCTTTTCCGTCAAAGAGACGTTAGAAGTAGACGTTAGAAGCCATTTTTGGGTAAAGTAAGTTATGCACTACCCAAAATACCTCTTAGAAGCTAACATTAACAATGTGGCTCCTCCCTTTCATTCTCTATATATAGGATGGTTTTGAAAGACACCACCCAAGCTTTCTATTTTCTAATTTTTTGACCGGTTTGTTGGAAAAAAATAACATTATATTTTTTTATCTTCCTTTTATTACTTATTGCTCTCATTTCATGTTTTGAAGCTTTTTTTTTGCTTACAGATCTCATATCCAACTGCAAATTATGGCCAGTAGCTTGCAATCTTCATTCTCAAGACGTCCAAATAAAAATTGTGCAAGAACAATTTATTGCCAAGGTTTACAACCTATTCCTAGAGAATCGACAGTGGCGGTGGCAGCAACTGAACCAAGAGTACCATGCTTCAACATACATGTTTTGTAATTTATTTTCGAATTTTTAACATGTTTAGTAATGTTTAAGTTATTTGTATGAGGAATACATGTGATGAAAAGAAATTTGTACCAAGGTTTACAATTCCAGTTTCAAATGAAAGCCATGCATCAAATTTGCATCCTCAAATATGCATCCTCAGTATAAACATTACAGTTCACCAAAATGTTCATCAAATATGCATCACCAAATTGTTAACCAAATATGCATCACAAAATATGAACACATCCAAATACATTGCAAAATCTGGACGCATTAGAGTTCACCAAAGACCAAAAGTATAAGCAACAGTAACAGTATAAGCAACAGATTAGAGTAACAAAATAAGCATCCCTCAAATATGCATCAAATTCAAACACATTAGATTGCATTTGTTCAACAACAAGCTTCACATCAGCAGTATAATGAACACACTAAACTTTAAGCTTCACATCAACAGATTGGAGTAACAAAATAAGCTTCACATTAGATTGCATTCGAACACATTAAACTGCACATACTTGACACCCAATATAAACTTTACAAAAGATTTGCTTCCACATGCCAGCAGCAACCTATCATCCACAATTTGCTTCCACATGCTTGTATACTGCAGAAAAAATAAAGAAGTAAGATTTAGAATTGATGAAATGAAGAAGTAAAAATTATAAAGAAACAAGATGATGAAATGAAGAAGAATTAGGAACCTGTAGCTATACAGCAACATGTAGCATGACAAAATTCCATAGGGACAGTGGCTCAGAAGAATTAGTGAGCGGAACAAGATGATTTATGTAGCATGACAAAATTCCATAGGGACAGTGGCAATAATGAATTTTGTCATGTAACAAGATGATTTAGGTAGCATCACAAAATACATCAGTTGTTCCCCACAAACAGAGCACCCCACAGAGCTATAACATATAGCATGACAAAATTCATCAGTTGCTCCTCACAAACAGAGCATCCTACAACATTATAACAACAAGTAGCATCCCACTTCATCATTGCCATACAGATCCTTATACCGACATAACTCCAATTCATCATTGTCAACTTTCAAAAATTGGTCACCAAAATGATAAAGACCCTTTACTTGTCTACAACCTATGAAAAGATGAGTAACAAATAATTAAAATGCCAAATTTTAAATTGAGTAACAAATAATTAAAAATTCTTGTATTAGAACTAACAATTTTGGATGTAACACTCTCTCCCCTTACAACACTTCCAAAATTATGGTTTATATTTTCTTCAAAATGAGGTGTTGGATTACCACGACACGCATGCAAGGTTGACTTGGGGAGCTTAGGCCTACCTGGTTTGCCTTTTGGCACTGCCACCTTCTCCTTAAAAGGATTTAGGCATGCTCTTGAGTTATGTCCTAACTGCTTGCACTTGCCACAGGTGATAGTGGCTCTAGTCCTGACTTTTCCAGCTTCCTTAACATTCTTTCATCATCTTGTTTCTTTCTCTTCTTTTGCCTTCTCCCAATTTGGATATGGACCACAGGAGGTATCATAGGTATAACACTTTGAAGCTGTCTTAGATTCCTCATTGAAAGATGATTGATTACCTCTGCATAAGCCTTCAAGTAGGTAGACTTGTGGTAGTACTTATCTACATAGTCTTCAATTGAGTGTCTCTTCTTCTTAATACATGCAGCTGCATGGTCACAAAGGAATACCTATGAGTTGCCATTCTCTACAGCAAGTCTTTGCTTCCACTGTCTCATTAAGTCCTCTCAGACTCACTTCAAACTTATTGAATCAACATACTTTGTATCTATCAGAATAATCTCTCATTCTCTACAACTGCAAGTCTTTACTCCCAACAAACATATGAACAACATACTTTGTATCCATCAGAATAATCCCTCTGCACATACACACACAAACAACAATATATATAAAACAAACAAAAGACAATTATCTATGTACAAGCACATTCCCTATGTATAGACATATACAAATAGACAATTTCCTATGTACAAACAACAAATTTAATATAAAAGCAACAATATCATAGACAATTTCCTATGTACAAACAACAAATTGTATATATATGCCCCTAGAATAGGCTACAAACAACAATATGCATAATTTTTTAACAGATAATTCCCTATGTACAAACAACAATTTGTATATAAAACAATAATATCATAGACAATTCCCACTCATACAAACAATAATTTTTTAACAGACAATTTTCAATCATAGACAATATCATATCATAGACAATTCCCACTCATACAAACAACCCAACAACAATATACAGACCAAGATATTTTTTTAACAGACAATTCCCAATCACAGACTATCATAGACAATTTCCAATCATAGACAATATCATAGACAATTCCTCAAAAGATTAACAAATTTAACAATGACCACTATGCTCAAAAGTGTCAGAAATTTAAGAAATTTAACAAGACCACTACGCTCAAAAGTGTAAGAAATTTAAGAAATTTCAGAGAACTAGGATTTTCGAATGTACCAGGTCGAGAATTCCACTAATAAACCATTATTGCATAGAATCTCCACTCCAATCGAGCAATGACAGTGTGGAATATGGAAAATTAGATGACCAGGGAAGGATTCTAGGTTTTGAGACGAACAAAGTTAGGTTTTGGGGACGGAGAAGAAGATTTAGGTGTCGGGAAGAAAGGATTTAGGGTTTGGAACGGGAGAGAGGAATTTGGGAACGGGAGAAGAAATGAACCGACCACTGTAATGGTCGGTTATATCCAGGGGTAATTTGGTCATCACAACCCACACTTAACACCGGTTAACAGAAAAGCATGATTAGGGTGTCATTTAAGCGTAATTGAAACGTATTGGATTTTTCAAATTAAGGTGTCTTTAAATGTATTTTTCTCACATCTAAGGAGGGTTTATATGCACTTTATCCTGCTAAAGAGTAACATGCATGCTACTGCATGTGTTCAATAGGAAGTCCTTACGAACACAATGTAACCATTAGCATTTTTTGTCAAAAAACAAGTAAAAAGAAAAATTAAGTGCAGGTGAGGTGAATATATAGTCCAACAATGATGAATATTATTTCATTCAAAACCATCTGAAACCAACAATTAAATAAGATAATAATGGCCTTTCAAGTTTCAACCATCCATTAAAGTCATATTTCCCTCGCATTTTAAGACACTAGCTTCCTTGGTAACTCCGCTTTCTCAACCTAAATCATTTGTGAATTTCGAATAATATTATTTGTCACTCTAAATTGTAACTTTAAATCGTCTTTTCTTACGTGACAGCTAACGTAACATATTGATGTGACAGCTGACATGACAAATATTAAAATTAATATTAACATAAAATTAACATTAAAATTAATGTTAACATTAACATTAACATTAATAATAATATTAATATTAACATTTACATTAAAATCAACATTAATTAATATTAATTAGTATTAGTATTAATATTAATTAACATTAATATTAAATTAACATGGACAAAATTGGATAATTAACTTTTTAGATTAAAATTTGTCATGTCATTAGCCATGTCAGTTAAAACATAATATTATTTATCATGTCATGTCAGCTGTCACATAAGGAGAGATGTATTGGAGGAACAGTTTAGAGGTACGAATAGCATTATTCGTGAATTTTCCTCTCAACTTCCTATGTACGTACTCTACTATGATGTATATAGGTCAGCATAAACCAATCAAAAGAGCAATAACACTCCAAAATTGGTGGCGTGCACTGTTGGAAATGGTACGCACACTCCAAAATACATGACACACCAAAAACAATGACGTTTGTTATCGAGCATGCATCATGTTTCATCTCCATGTAACGTACGAACAAAAGGACCAACAAAGTGTTCAAATTTTTTGGTTATTTAATTGTTTCTTGTGGAAGCACTTTGTTGTTTGCATAAATAATTGCTTGCAATTGAAAGTTACAAATTTTATAAGATGAAGTAAGTACTATCTAGACATCGGGCTTCGTACTTTTGATGAACCACTATGCATGCATGATCTTAAAGGACCATCACAAGATTCACAACTTAAGGCCGAAATCGCCAATAAATATGAATAATGCTATTTGTCACTTCAAATTGTACCTCCAAACCGTTCCTCCTTATATGACAGCTGACGTGACAAATTTTAAAATTAAAATTAACATTAACATAAAATTAACATTAAAATTAATGTTAACATTAACATTAATGTTAATATTAACATTAACATTAAAATCAACATTAATATTAATTAATATTAATATTAATTAATATTAATATTAATTAATATTAATATTAATATTAATTAACATTAATATTAATATTAAATTAATATTAAATTAATATGGACAAAATTGGATAATTAACTTTTTAGGTTAAAATTTGACATGTCATCGACCATGTCAGATGACACATAATATTATTTAATATGTCACGTCAGTTGCCACATAAAAAAAATATATATTGGAGGAACAATTTAAAGGTACGAAAATCATTACTATTCAATAAATATATGTTGGTTTAATGCTGCAACAACACTATGGCGCGCGCACAAATTTTTAAACGGAACACAGGCCTCCAAAGTGGAAGGAAAAAAGTTGATTTACAGTAAACTATATATTTATACCTACATTGTTCACAAGACTTGAGAATGGCTTTCCAATCAATAAACTCAAGAGTGACTGTTGTAGTTACCAGAAAGAAACATAAAAATTTTTGCTGGATGGCGGAAGATCAATAAATCGAACCACGTGGACGTAATGTAGCGTGCACAAAAATTTCGTACGTAACACCTGACATCTTATACATGTTATGGCAACTATCATATAGAAGATATAACAACTTAACGTACCTTAGGGTCTGCTTGGTAACGATGTTTTCATCGGCTTTGGGATGTTTTTGAACCGACCGTTTATGAAAACCCCTACTTGTTAATTTTTTTGAGGCACCGGTTTTCGTCGGCTCAAAAATCCTCAAAAATCGGTGTAATGTATTTTTGAGTGGCTATATAAACACCTCAAATCGGTGGATTTTGAGCGGCCCTATTTTTTATTCCATTTATACCCTCACAAAAATATATATAATTGTAACTACTGATACCCTTCCCTATTTAATTTATTCATGTAAAAATTTTTCAGAACCGCTCTAGTGAATTACCAAGCATGGATTGGACTAGTTTAAAAGCCGCTACTTAAAAATCATCCAAAATCGGACCCCTCATAACCGCTCATAACCGGTACTCTAAAAACATCTCATAACTGATACCCCTACAATTGTCCAGCAGACCCTTAGGGTCTGCTTGGCAATTGTAGGGGTAGCGGTTATGAGATGTTTTTAGAGTACCGGTTATGAGGGGTCCGATTTTTGGTGGTTTTTAAGTAGCGGCTTTTAGACCAGTCCAATCCATGCTTGGTAATTCACTAACGAGCGGTTCTGAAATATTTTTACATGAATAGATTAAATAGGGAAGGATATCAGTAGTTATAATTATATATATTTTTGAGGATATAAATGGAATAAAAAAATCGGGCCGTTCAAAACCCACCGATTTGGGGTGTTTATAAAGCCACAAAAAAAATATATTACACCAGTTTTGGAAGGTTTTTGAGCCGACCAAAATCAGTGCCTCAAAAAAATTAACAAACAAGGGTTCTCATAAACGGTCGGTTCATAAACACCCCAAAACCGGTAAAAATACCGTTACCAAGCAGACCCTTAGTGTTCAAGCATAGTGCGCCTAGGAATTTAGCAGACACAACTTACAACGGTTCAGATTCTAAGAAATAACTCTTCATGATAATGTCATGATTTTAAGAGAGAACTCTTCAAAATAATGTCAAAACACTTCTCAAACTAATTGCAGTAGAGTGGACCTCCATCTTAGTCGAGCTTCAAAACTCTCTATTTTCTTCCCACCAGACCAGCACTTCACCGTTATAGCAACAACTTCAAACCACTTTCAAAATGAAACCTTTTCTACATTTTTCTTTTAACTAATGTAATATCAGATCAAATAAATGCCAATGAACCCAAAATCACATTAGAACTCCTTGGACAAAACCAAGAGACGCAATATATCATGTGTTAGCAAAATTTCAAACTCTGTATTTTAGAGACATAAAAATAGAATATAAATAATGTAAATAAATAATCTGACCAAAGTCAAGACTTAGACTTGGTTCAATATCAGACAATATTTGTCCCGTACAAGTGCTTACAATTTAATTAATAGCGACTTTGTCTTTCAGTATACAACAGAACTTCTCTCCCGGAACTGGAAGAAGCAATGAAGGCAGTCTCTCTCTTGGACTGAATGCTTGAATGAGTTTTGATTTTTTTTCTTCCAAACACTCATAAAACTATCCTTTTATAAGGGATAATGAGACACAACATGCAAAGAGACATTGTTTGAAAGGGATACACCCTTTCGAACAGACACAATATTTGAAATGGACACACCCTTTCGAACAAGAGTTCACAAAAATTAGTTAAAATAATTTTTAATTAATTTTTCAATTCAATTTATTCGTCCACTTTTCCAACATCATGAAACATCACAGACAAAAGCACATTATTCTGTGAGCACCTGAGAATCAAAATTTGCATGCCACCTCCATTCTGGCATCCGTGCTTAGCTACCGAAACTTTCTATGCAGGGTCGATCCTGGGGTAAGTCGGATAAGACTTGGGGCTTGGACAACCCCCCTCTGATAGGGCAACCCTCCAGGCTCAACATGATCCCACCCAAGGTCAGGGTCACGGATGACCACCAGGACCAACTGACAATAAGGGTCAAGGGGCAACCAAAATTAGCTCCAGGATAGGGTAACCCAACCTCCGGGCCAGCCCTGTTCCTATGCTAGAGCATCTGCTACATTCCTAGTTCTACTGCAACTAATTTATCTGCTGGAGCATTTTCTGCCTTGACAACGTTAACTGATGGAATATCCTTTTTTGACTCGGCAATATGTTCTACTTCGCCCTCCACCGCCATGTTGTGCTCAGTTGTCTGAGTAGGACTGTCAAATTTTTGAGATATACAGCTCTTTAGTTTAAAAGTGTCATATAACTTAGGACTACCAAAATTTTGTCATTCATAACAATATGTTGGGACACAGCGAAAATAAATTCAAGAAATCAGAGAATACTATAGAGAAAATTCACAACCACAAAGACCATGATTTACGTGGTTCGGCCAAGATGCCTACTTCCACGGACGATGATGATTCAGTCCACTATAAAGAAGAAAAGGAATTACAATGACTCTCTCAACACTTCTCTTCTTGCTCTAAAAAACTCTCTATCACAAAGATAAAGAAAAAAATTTCAAACTTTTGTGTTGAACTTATTCAACAACTTTAGCTCTCTTGTGTTGAGCTTATTCAACAACTTTTATTGAGCACAATGAGATATCTCAAGGAGAACCTATATACCCCTTTATATAGCATAGAAATCCAATCCTATGTAGACTTAAAATCCAATCTTATGTAGGATTACCATATGTATGGTCAAAGTCAAAAAAATGTCATGGGCCTATTTTTGGACATTTTTCTTCATATATCTATATCGATAAGATTTTGCCACAAAATCGAGCCGACACTTCTCCACCGCACAACTTCACCAAATCAACCACTCGTCAATTCCGCCCCTAAGGGCCACACTTTCAAGCAATAGGTAGGATTTGGAGCAAGTCCAAACAATGTTGGAACTTAGCTCCAGGAACAACCTTAGTCGACATATCAGCGGGGTTGTCCTTGTTATGCACTTTTTCAAGTGTAATGTCACCGTCTTCTACAACACCCCGCATGAAATGGTAGCGAACATCAATATGATTGGTCCTCGCATGATGGATTTGATTCTTTGCCAAGTGGATAGCACTCATGCTATCACATTGCACATCAACTATATCCTGCTTCACCCCCAAGTCATTAATCAAACCACGAAGTTATAGGCCTTCTTTCACTGCCTCTATTACTGCCATATACTCTCCTTCCGTAGTTGATAGGGCAACCGTAGCTTGCAACATAGACCTCCAACTTACTTGCGCACCATGTAAAACAAATATGTATCCAGTAGTTGACCTACGCCTATCCAGATCACCAGCATAGCCCAAATCCACATATCCTCATTCCCAAAATCTTGTTGGCTCCACCCAAGTCTTTCATCTCAAACTCCGAACTAAGTTGAGATTTAAGTTTATCTATCTCTAACATGTTTTTTGAGGCAATAAGCATATCATCCACATAAAGCAACAGATATATATATAACCTCCACCACGAAGTTTATGAAAGTAAACACAACAGTCATACTTACTTCGGGTAAAATCATGTCGTGTCATGAAGGTGTCGAACCACTTGTACTACTGTCGAGATGACTGCTTCAACCCATACAACAATTTTTTTTAACAAACACACATGATTTTCTTTGCCAACCACCTTGAAGCCCTCCGGTTGATGCATATAAATTTCTTCGTCAAGATCGTCATGCAAGAATGTTGTCTTCACATCGAGTTGCTCTAATTCGAGATCATGATGAGCTACCAAGCTCAACAATATGCGAATATAAGTGTGCTTGACCACCGGAGAAAAGATCTCATTGTAGTCCACTCCCTTCGTCTGTGTGAAGCCCTTTGCCACTAATCTTGCCTTGAACCGAGTGCCACCTGAATCTGGAGAATCTTCCTTCTTCTTGTACACCCACTTGCAGCCTATAGCCTTCTTGTCTTTGGGCGATGAAACCAGATCCCATGTACAGTTTTTGTGGAGAGACTCAATCTCTTCCTGTATAGCCATCATCCAGTTCTCACTGATAGTATCTTTGACAGCCTGTCAAAAGGTGATGGGCTCGTTATCTTTTATTGGTAGTGCATATGCCACCACATTTAACTATCCATAGTGCTTTACCGGTTCATCAAATTCATACATGTGCACTGGCTTAACCAGTCTTCTTCGCCTAGTGGTGGCCAAGGAATCTTGATGTTCTTCCTTTGGTTATTGCTCTTGTAGGGCTTGATGAACATCTTCAGAAATCTCCACCTCTTTTGATGCATCCTCAGATGACTCAATCTCAATAGTTTGAGATTTGCTAGATACACCACCATCCTGATCGGATTTATTCTTCTTGCTTGAAGCCAACACTGAAGACTCATCGAATGTGACATCCCTGTTGATTAAAAACTTTTTATCCTCCAAGCAGTACAGACGGTATCTCTTCACTCCTTGTACATATACCAAGAAAATGGCTTTCTTGGCTCTCGAATCCAACTTACCCTCATTGATATGATAGTAAGCTTTGCATCCAAACACCGCAAAGTATTGTAATCTGCTGGTTTGTCGATCATCACCTCATATGGAATCTTACAATCTATAGCCGCAGTTGGTGATCTACTAACAATTCTGCTGTGGCGTGTTCCTGACAGTCTAATGTCGAATGATACCTTATTGAGTACAGAAATCTTTGAAAGGTCCATAGGTATATTCAGTACCATTATCAGACCTTATTGTCTTTACCTTTTTGTCCATTCTGTTCTCTACGGTCGCTTTCTACTGCTTGAACTTTTTGAACACTTGATTCTTGGTTTTGATGAAATACAGCCAAACATAACGTGTATAATCATCAATAAAAGTGACATAGTATCTTGCTCCATTCTTGGAAGGAATCTTGCTAGGTCTTCATACATCTGTATGCACATAGTCGAGAATACCTTTTATCTTCTATTTGCTTGTACTGAAGGTCACCTTATGTTGCTTGCCATAAACACAATGCTCACAGAAATTCATACTTGGCTTCTTCAAGTTCTTCAGTAACCCCTGCTTGCTCAGTAAGGACAGACCTTTCTCACTCATATACCAAAGCCGCATATGCCAAAGTCGCGTGCTATCAAACAAATCGGATGTGCTAACTGCTAAAGACCAAGTCACAGTGCTTCCCAATAAGATATAAAGGTTACCCTGTCAGTGACCTTTCATCACCACCAAAGAACCACGAACAACTCACAAGACTTCACCCTCGACAACGAACTTGTTGTCATTCGAGTCAAGCGTACCAAGAGAAATAAGATTTTTTTTTGAGGTTGAAAACATGTCTAACATCGGCCAAAGTCCGTACAACTCCATCATACATCTTCACCTTGATAGACCCAATTCCAACAGCTTGACATGCATTGTTGTTGTCCATCAACACAGAACCACCATCTGTCATCTTGTAGGAAGAAAATCACTCCCTCTTTGGACACATATGGTACGAATATCCAGAATCGAGAATCCAACGGTCACTCATGTTGTTATGTGCCATCGAAAAATAGATCCCGTCATTGTCGGTTTCTGAAGCACAGTTTGCTTCATCACCTTCTCTCTATGTCATATTATCCTTTTTTTTGTTCTTTTTCTTTGGACAAGGACACTTATTTGCATAATGTCCTGTTACAGTTGAAGCACTTCACATTCTCAATAGGTGTCTTGGACAGGGATCTTGACCTTCTATTATAAGATGTTATATCGTTTGTTCTTTCTCTTATCGTCAAACCTTGGTCTTAATCTCTACCGTTTTCGCCATTAGAAGCCAACATTCGTACCTCATTAGATAATAAGGCACTAGTAGCCTCTTCTACAAAAATTGAGTCATTCCCGTATAGTAATGTTTGAATAAGATTCTCATAAGAATCGGGCAAAGAAAATAATAGGATTAGCGCCAAGTGATCATCATCTTCATGTATGTCAACATCCTTCAAGTCAAAAATAATTCGACTGAATTTTGAGATATGATCCCGAATTGACGTACCTTCCTCCATCACTAGTATGTAAAGTGACTTTAACATATAAAGTCAGTTGGTAAGAGTTTTCATCATGTAGAGTTGTCACGCCCCAGAATTAGAACACCGGAGAGCGGGGGAGTGACTCAGCTAGCTATGTATTACGGGTAGATGAATACCGTATAATACGATCAATGCTGTCTAAAAGACGGGGGGTGCATACTACATGAAAGTCTCACTAGGGTTACTCAACATCTTTTGTCTCAATCATTCAATCAAGAAGCAGTAATAGAGAACATGTAAGATAAAGCAGTAAAGCATCTCAAACGCTCAGTCAAAATATTCTTGAGGTCTGGCTTTACAAAATATAGCCAGATGATATAACAACGTATACACAATCGTTATCAGCTGCAGTCTGACTTAGTTACAATTATGTAATAAGTAAATGCAAGACTATCCGACTAACATGTCGGTGCCAAGAGGCAAAATGTAAAGTAAGAGCAGGAAAGTAAGAAACCCACTCGTGTCCTCCTGCGATCATCCCTCTAGTATTGACCATCTTAGAGGTAGAAGTAAGCTGAGTTCTCAGGAACTGGCTCTAAATCTGGCCATGCAAAACCAGAGAGGTTAGACCTCTAATAGCAAGTACCACAAGGAAGCACGACATGAGAAATAAAACCAGTGATAAGAGTTAAGAATATGATAAATAGATCTCTGCTTGTTACTGGAGTTCGCACAACATCACGACACTTCAAGCCAACTTCCCAACCAAACAAAGACAAAAGTTGATCCGTCATGTCCTGACATTCTGATCATCTCAGTTATTCAACGAAGTAAGTACAGTACACAAACAAATCAATTTAAACGACAATACAACTACTACAGCTTGCTAACTGTGAGTTCCAAGTTGCCCTGGAAATATGCAATAAGGGAATACTCAGTTCTTACTATGTACTAGCAAGGCTAGTCTACCCAATAATCAATTGTGCCAATCATGAATTAGACGAGTCCCAGCGGGACGCCCGTCATCAATATATATAACAGTATAAGCAGATATCACTCCCTGCCCGTGTGGCAGATTTACAGTATCTGTGGGAACCAGCCGGCATGTCGGGGCACTAATTGTCCCAAAGATGGCTGCCATGTAAGAACTCGGGAATCCATTCGCTCCATGCAATCGTTATTTTATTTAGCTTAATAGTCCCTATGTTGATTGAAATCTCATGCCATGAATCATGGTCATTCAGAATGAGTACTTCTGTACAGAGTACGATATGCACAACTCTGCAACAATGCCTGTGCGGTTAGGTTGTAGGTCTTACATAGCATAATCCAACAATCAAACCTAGCCACGGAATAATCATGCCTTGACTGTAAGATACACATGCTACTTTTGCAAAAAATAGAAGTTAACATGTGTCCATATACCAATGTTCGGATCGGCTAGTCGATCGCGATGGTTCATGATTCATGCATGAACGTGTCTCATTCAATTCAATAAGACGACTAGCCAGTCTCTTAGTTCCAACTAGGAACGCAATGATCAATCATTAGTCGAGGTAACAATCAATGTCAATTCGTGATAAAGCATGAAAGTCAACTAGCATTTAGTATGGTCGAGTCTATAACCCTCAGGGTTAAGTTCCAGTCATTCTGGGTATCCATAAACCAATCGAGACACAGTGCGCTCTCCACACAACAATATGTACTAAAAAAATACTAACATATCATAAGTATATCGAGTTCATGTCAAAAGGCGTAAGAATATTATAAGGGGTGCCATGCGCCTAAGGAGTACGCTCAATGAAATACACGTAAAAACTCGTCTTACGCCAAGCCAGAGGAGTACGCGTAAAGGAGTACGCATAAAGAATAGAGTTACGCATGAAACTTGCATACGTAATGGGTCGAGTTATGCGTAAAGCTTGTACGCGTAAAGAGTTAAAGTTTACACATGAATGAATACGCGTAAAGAATAGTATTGCGCACGAGACATCGTATGCGTAAAGAAAATATCATTACGCATAAGGAATAGTATCACGCGTAAATGGACATGCGTAAAGGAAGTAATGTTATGCGTGAACTTGAAATGCATAAAGAAATAGTATTACACATAAAAGAATAACATTGCGCGTAAACTTGTACGCGTAAAGAGTAACATTGCGCGTAAACTTGTACGCGTAAAAGAAAATGTTACGCGTGGAGGAAATAACGTTACGCCTGAACTTGTACGCGTAAAGAGTAACATTACGCGTAAAGGAATACGCGTAAAGAATAACATTACGCGTGAAAAAATATGCGTAAAGAAAATACGCCAAGCCAGAGTAGACTTGCGTAATCCAGATTCACGCTGACACGAATGATCGTGGGCGTAGAGCTTGATATTACGCGGACACGTAAAACGTGGGCATAGAGAACCTCTCAAACTCTAATTCCATGAAACCTTCAATCGAAGCCAAAAATGGGACTTCCATGGATGAAAATAGGGTATAACATAAATCTCAACAACCTGGACTGCTCAAAATTTGGAAATAAGGAAGTTTGAGAGATCAAAAACCATTAAAATCCGAAAATAGCAATTCTAGATCTACAAAAATAAGACTCTCAAAATGAAAAATGTCAAGTTCTAAACTATCTTAGAATCATGAGAGGAAGATGAATGAACCATAAAAATGGGTTCTCATGTGGAAGCAAGATGCACTTGCCTATGCTCTTGGTAAGTGAAGAGAGTTATGAGGAGGAAGAAGAGTAAATGAGAATGAATAAGAGAGAGAAAGGGTTGGGCTTTAAATGGAGATGGTGGCAGGTGGTTGGTTGGGTTCATGATGAACCACCAAAACAAACCAACCCAAGCCGAACCCAAGAGCAAAAACAAAAGCAAAAATAAAATACAAAAAAATAATTAGCATAAAACTAAAGAAATTAAATACAGAATAAATGCATGATGAATATTAAATAAATACATTCAAGCAGTACATGTTTTAAAATACGCATTCTGGGAACGGGGAGTGACATCTCTACCCTCCTTAGAAAAATTTTGTCCTCAGAATTTTAAATCCAAGCAGGATAGAAACATCAAAACTAATCCAAGTACAAGCAATTCTAGCGAGCAAGCAGTCATCTTACAATATCAATATCAAGTAATATATCTATGCTTATTTATCGACGACATGTAGCAATTTCTACTCATAGGACGACAAGCATGAGGAATCAAGGTAATCAAGGTACACGGAAAGTAATATACCTTGTTAGTCAAATAGGTGCGGATACCGTAATCGGATATCATCCTCACGTTCCCACGTTGACTCTCCTAAGGAGTGATAACCCCAAGCAACACGGACAAGACTAATTGTTCGGTTCTTGAGTATCTTCTCCCTTCGGTCCAAAATGGACACCGGCTGTTCCTCGTAAGACAGGTTGGTACCAACAACTAGCTCAGAATGATCGAAGATATGGCTTGGGTCCGATACATACCTACGCAACTGAGATACATAAAACACATCATGCACCTCTCGTAACGAAGGTGGAAGGGATAAACGATAAGCAACATCGCCTACCCTATCAAGGATAGCAAATGGGCCTACGTATCGCGGACTCAACTTTCCGCGAACGCCAAATCTAATGACTCTATGAGTAGGTGAGATCCGCAAGAACACGTGGTCCCCAACAGAAAATTCTAGCGGCCTACGATGCTGGTCTGCCCAATGACGATGCCGATCTTGCGCAACTCGAAGTCGCTCTCTAATACCCTTAACCACTTCAACCGTCTGAACAATCATCTCTGGGCCTAACATCTTCTTCTCTCCAATATCATCCCATGCAAGTGGAGACCTGCACTTCTTGCCGTATAGTGCTTCAAATGTCGCCATCTGGATACTGGCTTGATAACTGTTGTTGTATAAAAATTCGACTAAGTGCAGGTGACTCTCCCAAGACCCTCCAAAATCTAGGGTGCAAGCTCGTAACATATCTTCTAAAGTCTGAATTGTTCTTTCTGATTGCCCGTCTGTCTGTGGGTGGTACGCCGTACTAAATCTTAACTTGGTACCCAGGCTATGATGTAAACTCTTCCAGAAATGTGATATAAAATTAGTATCTCTATCTGACAAAATACTGACAAGGACCCCATGCTGCCTGACTATCTGCTGCATATATAACTCTGTCAACTTTTCTGTAGATTGTCCTACTCTAAAAGGAAAAAAATGTTCTACCTTTGTAAGCCGATCTACGATCACCCAAATAGCATCCTTACCACTCGGTGATCTCGGTAAACCGGTCACAAAGTCCATTGTGATATGGTCCCACTTCCATTCCGGGATAGGAAGCGGCTGTAACAATCCAGCTGGCCTCAGTTGTTCTACCTTCACTTGCTGACATATTAAGCAACGGAAAACGAATCTAGCTATCTCTCTTTTCATTCCGTTCCACCAGAAGTGCTGCTTGATATCTTTGTACATTTTGGTCCCTCCGGGGTGTATAGAATACTGAGAACTGTGGGCTTCTGCCATAACCTCCTGTCTGATATCCCCACTTGGCACACATAGACGTGATCCAAATCTAAGTATACCATATTCATGAATTTTTATCTCCTTTCTGAGTCCTGACTCACATTCTGCCCTAAGCTTCCGAATCCTTGGGTCCCGTGCCTGAGCTACCTTGATCCTGTCTACCAAGTCGGATTGAACTTGTAGACTTGCCAGAATTCCTACATTACTAGGAAGTATAAGCTCGATGTCCATCTCCTGAAGATCTTCTAAAATATATTTTTGTGATGTTAACATAAATGTGCCGCCTCTCCTGCTAAGAGCATCTGCTACCACGTTAGCCTTGTCTGGATGATACTGAAGCTCCATGTCGTAATCCTTGATCAACTCTAACCATCTTCTCTATCTCATGTTCAGTTCCTTCTGAGTAAAGATGTACTTCAGACTTTTATGGTCTGTGTGCATGTCCACTCGATCACCGTACAAGTAATGCCTCCATAGCTTCAAAGCAAATACTACTGCTGCCAACTCCAAGTCACGAGTCAGATAATTCCTCTCATGGTCTCAAAGTTGCCTAGATGCATATACTATCACCTTCCCATGTTGCATTAGGACACACCCAAGTCCCTTTTCTGACGCGTCACAATATACAGTAAAACCTCCGGGCCCAACTGGTAATGTAAGAATAGGTGCCGATATCAACTTGTGCTTCAAATTCTCAAATGATGCCTGGCACTCTGTCGACCAAATGAATGGCACATCCTTCCGTATCAAGCGGGTCATGGGTGCTGAGAGTCTTGCAAAGTTTGATATAAACCTTCTGTAATATCCTGCCAATCCTAAGAAACTTCGTACATCTGCGACGATCTTAGGTATTGGCCAACTCTCTACTGCTTCTACCTTATTGGGATCCACTGCTACTCCAGCCCCTGATATGATGTGCCCCAAGAATGAAATGTGATTCATCCAAAACTCACACTTGCTGAGCTTGGCGTACACTGGTTCTCTCTCAGAACCTGTAACACTTTCCTGAGGTGATCTTTATGTTCTTCTTCACTAGCTGAGTATACGAGAATATCGTCGAGGAACACAATGACAAATTGATCCAAGTACGGCATAAAGATGCGGTTCATCAAATCCATAAATATTGCTGGAGCATTGGTCAAACCAAACGGCATTACTAAGAATTTGTAATGCCCATACTTCGACCTGAATGCTGTCTTGGGAATCACTACACCAAAAGAGAGATTTTCCAACACATTTTTTTTTCAATTACTAACTATTTTTTGGCGTTACGAATTACCAACAGTAGAAAACCGTTAGGGATTAAAAAAACTATTAGAAAAAATGACAAAAAATAAAATTTAATATTTATAACACACAATATTTATTTGGTAACACTTAAAAACCGTTAGCAAATTAAATAAAATTAAAGAAAAACTAAACCAAATGTCATCATGTGCCATTCACATGATAAGGAAGTGTTATTGAGGCATCACACTTATACCATTTCTTATTTCCCTCCCGTGCCCTCCCCGAGCCCTCTCTAGTTTTCTCCTCTCCTTTCTGCCTCCTCGACGGTGAATGGCGAAGGTGCTCTCCTCTGCTCCTTGACGGCGATAGGCAAAGTTGACAGGTAATCTCTCTCTCCTCCAGCCACCGATCGGGACACTATCGTCGACACTAACATGTCCATGTTCTTCTCTTTCGGCATGGAAATCATCAGATTTGGGTTGTGGTTCTTCTTCTTATCATCAATCGAGGGAGTGTTGGAGGAGTTAGGGAATCGAGCCTCCGAAGGGATTTACGAAATTAGGGTTTCGAAGGAATTTAGGAAAATTAGGGTTCGGTGGAATTTGGGAAACTAGGGTTAGATATTTTCTGTCGCGATTTCAATCAGCAAAGCATTTCAGGCTCTTTGGTGATTTGGAATTCGACTTCAGAGTTGGGAATATCTAATCCAGCTTTTGCATACAAAAATAAGGAATTAGATCACCCATGTTATGAACGTATTCAACGCCACAGATTAGAACACACTCACTGTAGAAAATCAGATGTGTTTCACTCATTTATGTTGGAGGGAGGTAATTCATCTCCCAAAATTCTATCATATTATTGAATCTATCATTCACAAAAATGTGAAGTGCTAACCAAACTCATGGAATTTCGACTCCATGATTCCCATTCATTGAGTTTAACAATTCATGAAATTCCACTTCCATAGTTTCCAGTAGCCAATCAGGCCCATGTGGTGGAAGACTTTGTTGTATTGCTTGTCATTTATTTGTTATGGATATCTTGAAATAACTTTCCTCTTTCATACTAATGCTTATAACCATTTCTCAGAGGGATAGTAAATCCTGAAAGGAGGCAATATCATGATTTTGACCAATAGAAGGAATAGGCATTAGTATGATGCTTCACATCCTGGGCAAAAATTCTCGGTTCAGTTCTTTCTCCGTGCCGCTCAACGCATCGAGTTCTGGAGAGACCCTCTTCATGTATTTTCATGCACAGTGATGATTTCATAAACTTCTAGCGGTCCCTTTGTTGCAAGAAAGCTAATGCCAAATTGTTAGGTTGTGTGGCAGGTTTGTTTCGGTCAATTGTTCACGTGGCTAATCGTAGCCTTTATTGAAAATTACTCGAAGAACCTTGAACAGCCTCTCTATCGTAATTCCTTTAGTATGTATAAATTTGTTCAGGAGTTTGCAGGTTGGATATATAGTTCTTTTATATTTGTCATCTGCAAACATACTTCTATATCTTATATTCTTCTACTTATCCTTATGATGTAAAAGCTTAAAGATTGCCACGTGGCAGAAAAATCTTGTATATATGCTAAATAGTGTTACAGGCCATAGATGAGAATAAAATTAGAATCTCTTTTTGGTTTAGTTCATGAATCAACAATGTATGCTTTGAGACGCATGTTTACATTAATCGGTATTGAAGCGGCAAAGTGCCAATATGCTGAATCTACCAAGGTCCATCCAACATTTCTTCTATCTTTTGGTTTTTTTGCTTGTACATCTGAGTTCTGGAAGATGTTAAGATAAAAAGGATACCACTCAGAAGAGTCAATTATGAACTAAGCTCTCTTATTGCATGAAAGTTAGCCATTGCTGGCAATTCTTGATTGAGCTAGCAAAATAGATGCTAACTCAAATCCTGCAATATTCAATCAAGTCTGTGATTTCCTATGGTCTTTGGATGGTATTTTGTGTATTGGGATAGTTCAGTTAAGGGAGTTGGCAAATTGTAGAAGATGATTACTGCTGGACATTTGTGCTAGAAGGGTGGCAACAATGAAGGGCTTCTAGTTCTGAGATGTTAGGTTGAAAGATTAGTGTACCATAGACCTTCTGCTTCATTTTCAAGGAACTAATGTTTTGAGTTTTGGGATTAAATGACGACACATTATTCTTTTGGTGCTGCCTCAATCGCCAATTCGTTTACTGTAGTCATTGCAGCTTATAGGCGAGGAAGTTCTGAGTTTGGAAGGCAAGGAGGCATGGTTATGGTAGTGAAGGAGTAGAGCAATACTTCTACTATTTTTTTGTCAATCTATATTGTGGATGATTCTACATGGCACCAAATTCACTTCCTGGTATCTCGACAGTTTTGCAGGTACTGGTATTTGTTTCAAGTTTTTTTTCCTTCTTCTAATGTTATGGAGTTCGTATATGTGTAGGAGATTTTGCTGCATGAGCTGCTGACTTCTGCACCAAACGATTCAAGGAAGACGATGAAGCTTCATTATCCCATATGTGAGGAGCTAAGGTATATTGAGTTAACTGAACTTTTAGTACTTATTTATTTATGTTTTTCCCCACTTATTGTGATATTTTCCCCCACTTTCTATAAAACTTGGGCCGCCAAAAAATTTGTACTTCCCCACGTTGGATTGAATAGGACATGATACACACAAACATGCGGCACTCTTGAGAACCAGTGTCATGTGCATTATATTTCAACAGATGTTCAAGGAGATTCCTTTCACTGAATTATACTATGATTATCATGTCAAGAAGAACCTACAGTGTTCTAATATAAAATAATGTTTACCAAATATGGTTTGACACCCATATTGACCTTATAAATTTAGTGTTCATATGCGTGATAAAATTAGTTTTGAGTGAAAACCAACTACTTTGGGGGCATAGATTTATACAGGTGCACCTCTCTCTTGCATCCATATATTTAATTCATTTTTGTATTCTGCATTTAAAGTTTAAACCTCTCTCTCTCTCTTGCAGATGATCTTATAGCATCTAGCCCTTGTTACAGTTCCTTGGATGTTATTTCCAAAACCTTTCATCTTGAGAAAGCTACACACAGGTAAGATGTTTGGTTCCTTACATATTTTTTTGGTTTGCTGCTTTGTGAATATTTGACTTCTTTCAACAATATTTTCAAAATATTAATTAAGCAAATCAAAATTCTTGTGTAATATTTGCCAGTGATCATCAATATTTTGACTATTAATATGTTTAAGTGGCCCTTTAGTCACTATTTCTAGGTGTTTTAAGCTGAGCCTTATGTTATCCTTATTTTATTTGCAGTCTTTACAGAGGGTGGTTTTCAATCAGGTATGAAGTCCGTATATTCCAAAATGAGTTCGGCGTATGCTTTTCATTGAAAGCTTTATATTGAATCAAGCAGCAGTGAGTTGTAACTTCCATTTTTATTTTACACAAGTCTGACCTTTACAGTAAGAGCGAAGTTAGAGTTGATGTGGAGAAGATGAAGCCGTACTATCTTTCTCTTATCGAAAAGGTAAGAATCTTCTCGTTCTTCAGTTTATACATTCAGAATTAGTTGTCATCTCACTTGTTATGGTTCATTACCATTTTTCCTCGTGTAGTATGAAGATGACGAAGGTGATAAAGTCCTGCTTGCTACAGATAGTGACCTTATTGGAGCTGTTAACCATGCAAAGCTAGCAGGTTGGAAGGTAGTTCTTCCTTTTATCTATATCTACACAAGTACCACACCGAGTTCTGTTTAAATTAACTCGGTTATCACAACGACAACAATGACAATCCTTTATCCCAAAATTTTCTAGTCGGCTATTTGAACTATTTTCTTCCGTTATGCCCTGTTAAGGGCCAAATGCCTTCTCCAATATTAGCATGCAACAAATTCTGTAACAATGATTGTAAATATGGCTCTGTGTACATACTAAATAGTATGGTTGTCTCAATATTATCTAGATACCTTTAGTTCAATAGGAAGGCACTTTATGTATACAAAAACTAAATGATTTATTATTGTAGTCATGAATTTTCCCGTATATTTGGTTCCCAGGTTGCATATTGACAGCTCGGATACCATGAAAGAAGCAACAAGACCAACATCATAGATTGTTTTAACTTTTAAGTACTTGGTGATCTCTCACAACTGGGGTCATGGCAAGCGTAGTGGCACTGATAGGCATTGGTGTCGTGTCGTACCTTAAACGAGCCAATGTGTGATTGCTCATACAAAGATGGGAGTGCTTCGATGATTAATTATATAATGCCACAGGTCTATACCAATTAAGGAGGCAATGTTTAGTCGATCGGAAACTTGCTGACACCAGATTATAGTTACAGTTTGCCAAATGGCTTCAACCTCAAACGAAACCCTTTTATCAATATACCACTTTGTATATTGAAGGTAATGCAGATCCTCAGGAGTCAAAGTTCAGGATATCTTTGTCAGGTTACCGAGAAGATATTTATTTTGCTTTACATACATTCAATTTTGATCCCAAACCTGGTATGTTATCAATGAATCATGTATTCGTTCTATCCAATTGCCATTGCAGCTGGTTTTACCTGCATTTTCTATGATCCGGAAACATTAATCTTTCTAATTCTTATATTCATTCCATTTTGTACAACTGTTCAATTATATAGGTAATTGGATGCTATCTCGATTTGCTATGAGAAGTAAGTACATTGACGGAATATGAAGTGATGGTATTGATCTGGGAATCAATAGTCGAAAGCTCTGACATAATTTTGGACTCGATAGAATGAGCTATGTGATCAACTTGCAAAGAATTTGGGTTGTAAGGTAACTTCTCTCATTTAGTTCACAACTTTCCTATATTCATTCCATTTCCTTCTCGTCATTTTTGGTGCAAGCTTACTGTAAATTTTGACATGGTAATTATAGTGACCTTATGTTTCCAAGGTTATGTACATTTGGTATTGTCCTTTCTTCACTAGAAGACATTTATTTGTACCATCTTTTAGGTGGTGTGTACTTGATTTTTGCTTCAATGTCTTTGTATACTTTAGTTTTCTTCACAAATCTTTTTTTAGTCTGATAATTAAAGCTGTCAAGATCAGAAACTTATGTTTCCAAGGTGTTATTTTGATTGTTGTTTAGCTTCTGCAGTAATCTTAGTTATGTGTTATTTTGCTTTTGTAGAGATCAAGGTGGAGTATGTGAAGGAAACAAAGAAGGCTGTAGAGCTGAAAGTTGCCAAGTTGACTTAACTGAACTGCTGGATATTTGAGTTTGATGCTTTGCTCTAATTTTGCTTGCAATTTGATAGAAAGACTTTGCTCTAAAAATATTTAGTTTGATGCTTTGCTCTAATTTGGACTGAACTACTGAAGATTTGAGGGACAAATGAGGAACATGATATATTGACTTTGTGTTTGCTCTAAGTTGGAATGCTCTTGTGGTATTTGCTGAAGATTTTTTTAATGTGTTTATGCCTTTTTGTTTATGCCTGATGCTTTGCTCTAATTTTTATGCTCTTGTGGTATTTGCTGAATATTTCTTTCTTGCATCTTTTTGTTATATATCTCTGTGAATTTGTGATATGTTTTCTTTCCTGCATCCTTTTGTTCTACATCCCTATGAAACTGTGATATTTGTGCTTATCAAACCATAGCCACCTTATTTTATTTGTGCTTATCCTGGATGTTTGTTTGGTTGCCTATCAAAACATAAGATGTATTCAAGACCTCCAGGATCAACCTTTAGGATATAGTCAGCAAGTGCATGTGATTCCATTTAACTGTTATCCCCAAGATTTAATCAACCATCTGATTATATAGAGAGTTCTCTACCTATGGCAAGTGACATGAATTCTGCTGCATGTTCAGTTACCTATTCTAGATTTATGCCTCAGGAGAGAAATAGTACCTTGTCTGATAGTATCAACAGTCCTCTAGTTTTCCAGAATGATAGCAATCCCTGTAAGTACATCTTTCTTGAAATGTATCTCTGAGTTTAAGGTATTTTTGTTTCTTTTGACTGTAGTTAAAGTGATATGATGAGTCAATTGTTCCACATGTTTGTTATTTGATCTACTAAGGTATGTCATAGTTGTCATCAATTTTATGTTAAGTGTTGGCTTTTCATTTCCTTTTGCACGCAGTTCGACATCTAGAACATCGAATTAATGCTGAAAATGGAGCAGGTTTAGATATGGGAGCTCAAACCGATGGCGGTTCAGTTATTTATGAACAGAAGCAGTTAAAGGAACTGATAACTCATTCTTGGGATCCTTCTCCTTTTACCCCTAGCAGCAATGACCCATCTGCTGGTGATCTTCTCAATGCAGTTAGGCAGGTAAGCTGTTTCATGGACTTGCTTTCAAGCAGCCATTTTATGAAATGAATTTCACAATGAAGAATCAGACTCATTATAATATTAAAATCAAAGGAGGATTTAACAATTTGATTCAATAGTATCTTGACTTCATCTAACTGCAAGTTACAGTATGCGAGCTAACTTTTGATAGTATGCGAGATAACAGTCAAAGGAGATAATAGTTCAGAGCCAAATATTACACCTGGGATAATAGATACAGGTTCTTGTCAAATGTGAGATGTTTCGAAAAATTTGTAATTAAATTTCATAACTTGTCATGTAATCCTCTTGTACCTGATTAAGACACATCCAGTGCTTAGAATTTAAGATATTAGTTTTAATACGTGTTACCTGCTATATTTTTATATTATGTGATGTTATATAATCGAACTTTTCTTTTATGGAGTAGATCTTCGAGATTAAAGGCATTGAAGGAGCTTCTTGATGCATTTGAAGGAGAGCTTCTTGATGCATTTGAAGGACATATCCTTCTTCCATATCTGGAGAACATGGTTGTGGACAATACTTTGGCTTATTTTTCACTCTTCTCTTCATTTGGAAATCTATTTGTAATGGCAGCACAGAGCATCCTAACTGCTTTGATAATGAATATTGTATTCTAGTAATAAATTTGTACTATGGAGGAGAATATTGGTTGATAATGTATTGTATTCTTATAATAAAGTCTGTACCCTAATTAAATATTTACCATACTAGTTCAAAATATTTTTGTGTGAATTGAATTTCTCATAATGGATATTGGTTGATGAATAAGCGTTGAATGTTTAGGCTAGAATTTTAATTATGGGCTTTTGGTAATATAAAAAAATTAAATTTTTCATCGTTTGCAACAAATTACAGGGTCTCACGGTTTGATACTGTTAGAACGGTAAATTTGCTAATGGTAAATCACCGTTAGTAAAGTGAATTTGCCAATACTTTTTTACTGTTACTAAAGTGAATTTGCCAACACTTTTTTACCGTTAGTAAAGTTTATTTACTAACGGTAAAATACCGTTAGTAGAAAAAATATACCAACGGTTTTTTACCATTTGCAAAGATAATTTACTAACGGTTTTTTACCGTTAGCAAAAATAATTTACTAACGGTTTTTTACCGTTAGTAACGCGAATTTGCTAACGGTTTTTTACCATTAGGAAAATTTGCAACGCCATAGTACCAACGGCAAAAAACCGTTAGTATTATTTTTTCTAACACTTATAGTCGTTAGGAAATGACTGTTTTGGTGTAGTGTATCCACTTTTCGAACTCTCAATTGATGATACCCTGACCGAAGATCTATCTTGGAGAAAACCCTTGCTCTACTCAATTGATCAAACAAATCGTCGATTCTTGGTAGTGGGTACTTGTTCTTTACTGTTGCCGCGTTGAGCTTTCTGTAGTCAATGCACAATCTTGATGACCCATCCTTCTTTCCTACAAGTACCACTGGTGCTGTCCATAGTGATTCACTAACCCGAATGAACTTCTTCTCCTTTAATTCCTCTATGTGCTGATACACCTTGGCCTGCTCTAAATCTTCCATTATGTAAACTCGATCTGATATCGATTTAGTTCCATGTGCCAATTCTATACTGAACTCAATATCCCTAACCGATGGCAGACCTGGAAGTTCTTCGGAAAATACATCCAGAAACTCTTCAACTATCTTTAGGATTAGAACTTCTTCCATTGCCGTCACTACTCCTTCTTGTTGAGTTGCCACTGTTCTGACTAAGATGAACCGCTCCATACCCGAAATATTAAAAGATACACTCCCTCTATGACAATCTATTGTCGCATGACTGTCTTTCAGCCAGTCCATGCCTAAGATAACGTCGAAATTTCAAACAAGAAATTCTATCAACCTGGCGGGTATCTACTAACTCCTACGAGCCCACTACCAGTGAGTATATTCAACTTTCCTGGCAATGCCTCGAATTCTATTCCTAGTTGTGTCGTAAATTATGCAGATATAAATGAGTGGGATGCTCCCGAATCAAATAATGCTACTGCGGGATATGAGGCGACGAGAATATTACCTGCCACAACATCTTCCGATGCCAATGCCTCTTCCAAGGACAGATTGAATGCCTGCCCTCGTCCTCCTTGTTGGTTCCCATGCTGCGGCCTAGCCTGGTGTTTCTGTCGGCCCCTGCCTTGGTGATGCTGGGGTGGTCTTTGTTGTTGTTGCTGCATCGGCGGTCCCCGCTGCCGAAACATCTGAGGCTGTGACATCAACGGACGTTGTGTCAGCGGTCTCACTGCTACTGCTGGTCCTCCTGACCTCGAACTCATGGGACATGTGGAAACCCGATGATCTGGACTTCCACATATCAAACACTGTCCGTTCAATGCCCGACACATATCTCTAGTATGCCCTGTCTTCCCACAATAAGTGCAGCCCGTTGGAGGTTGCTGGTTCTTCCTCTGTTGCTGTTGTTGCCTTGCTGGTGGTGCTGGCTCTCGTATTTCCACATCATGAATACGAATGCCAGGGTTCTTGTAACTCGGGGCGCTGCTCCCCCTCCTCCTTCAATCTGATTGTGAGATCTCTTCTGACCTCCAGTCCTAGATGTGATCATCTGGATTGTGATCTCATGCCTCCGAGTTGCCGTCAATACATCATCGAAAGTCTGGTAGTTATGCCCCTCTATCAATTGCAAGAGTTCAAGATGAAACCCTTGCTGAAACCTCATAGCCCTCTGGCTCTCTGTTGCTACCATCTCCGGGGCGAACCTACTCAGTCTGCAGAACTCTGCTGCATAAGCATCAACTGTCTTGTCGGCCTGCTTGAGGTTGATAAACTTCTGTTGTAGCTCGAACTGTGCCACGACTCTATAGTACTTCGTCTTGAACCTTGCAGTAAAATCATCCCAAGTTATGGGACGTCTGACGCCCACTTCTTCTAACTCCCACCAATCACGTGCGAGGTCCTAAAGCAATAGCTTCACTTGATCCATACGTTCTTCCGTCGGCACCTTAGCCGCTGTCAGAATAGCCTCGATGTCCTTAAGCCATGCATCTGCTGAAATGGCATCTTCCGTGCCCTCGAAACGACGGGAGTTGTACTTGCAAAATCTGGTTGACGCCCCTGAATCAGTCCTCACTCCCCTTTCCAAAGCCGTTTGCAACCCTTGGTTGAGAAATACATTCTGCTCTTGCAGCTGAGTGTGCATGTGTTGCTGGGTCAACATCTGATGTTGCTGAGTAGCCATCATCCCTCTTATGATTTTCAGAAGGGCTGGTGTGTCTACTGCCGTAGGGGTAGGCGAAACTGTTGGTAGTGTTGGAACCTCCGGATACTGCGGTCCAGCTGTTGGTTCCACTATCATCTCTTCTTGGATGTTCACTTGAGGTAGTACTGGCCCTTGTTGCTGATCAACAGGATCTCGTTGTTCATGTTGCCCTTGTTGTCCTTGTTATTGCTGTCCAGCTCTGACAGATGCGGACGAGGTACCCCTAAGAAAAGGGACAAGAGAGCAATCAAACGATCGAACAGGAAAGATCAATGAAGTCAAAGGATACTGGAATGTCAAGCTAGGGTCGAGAGTAACGAATCATGAGATCAAGTTGAAACATGTGTGAATGAGACAACCTATAAATTAAAATATCCCATAAGTCTGAAATAAGACCTGTATGGGCCACCACTAAAACCTTGTCACACCCCAGAACCAGAACACCGGAGAGCGGGGGAGTGACTCAGCCAGCTACGTATTACGGATAGATGAATACCATATAATACAATTAATGTTGTCTAAAAGATGAGGGGGTGCATACTACATGAAAGTCTCACTAGGGTTACTCAACATCTATTGTCTCAATCATTCAATCAAGAAGCAGTAATAGAGAACATATAAGATAAAGCAGTAAGGCGTCCCAAACGCTCAGTCGAAATGTTCTTGAGGTCTGGCTTTACAAAACATAGCCAGATGATATAACAAGGTATACACAATCGTTATCAGCTGCAGTCTGACTTAGTTACAATTATGTAATAAGTAAATGCAAGACTATCCGACTAATATGTCGGTGCCAAGAGGCAAAACATAAAGTAAGTAGAAAAACGAGCAGAAAAGTAAGAAATCCACTAGTGTCCTCCTGCGATCATCCCTCTAGTATTGACCATCTTGGAGGTAGAAGTAAGCTGAGTCCTCGGGAACTGGCTCTAAATCTAGCCATGCAAAACCAGAGAGGTTAGACCTCTAATAGCAAGTACCACAAGGAAGCATGACATGAGAAATAAAAACAGTGGTAAGAGTTAAGAATATGATAAATAGATCTCTGCTTGCTACTGGGGTTTGCACAACATCACGACACTTCAAGCCAACTTCCCAACCAAATAAGGACAGAAGTTGACCCGTCATGTCCTGACATTCTGATCATCTCAGTTATTCAACGAAGTAAGTACAATACACAAACAAATTAATTTAAACGACAATACAACTACTACGACTTGCTAACTGTGAGTTCCAAGTTGCCCTGGAAATATGCAATAAGGGATTCCTCAGTTCTTACTATGTACAAGGAAGGCTAGTCTACCCAATAATCAATTACGTCAATCATGAATTAGACGAGTCCCGGTGGGACGCCCGTCATCAGTATATATAACAGTATAAGCAGATACCACTCCCTGTCCGTGTGGCAGATTTACAGTATCTGTGGGAACCAGCCGGCATGTCCGGACACTAATTGTCCCAAAGATGGCTGCCATGTAAGAACTCGGAAATCCATTCTCTCCATGCAATCGTTATTTTATTTAGCTTAATAGTCCATATGTTGATTGAAATCTCATGTCGTGGATCATGGTCATTCAGAATGAGTACTTCCGTACAGAGAACGATATGTACAACTCTGCAACGATGCCTGTGCGGTTAGGTTGTAGGTCTTACATAGCATAATGCAACAATCAAACCTAGTCACGAAATAATCATGCCTTGACTGTAAGATGCACATGCTGCTTTTGCAGAAAAATAAAAGTCAACATGTGTCCATATGCCAATGTTCGGATCGACTAGTCGATCGCGATGGTTCATGGTTCATACATGAACGTGTCTCATTCAATTCAATAAGACGACTAGCCAGTCTTTTAGTTCCAACTAGGAACGCAATGATCAATCATTAGTCGAGGTAACAATCAATGTCAATTCGTGATAAGGCATGAAAGTCAACTAGTATTTAGTATGGTCGAGTCTATAACCCTCAGGGTTAAGTTCCAGTCATTCTGGGTATCCATAAACCAATCGAGACACAGTACGCTCTCCACACAACAATATGTACTAAAAAATACTAACATATCATGAGTATATCGAGTTCATGTCAAAAGTCGTAAGGATATTATAAGGGGTGCCATGCGCCTAAGGAGTACGCTCAATAAAATACGCGTAAAAACTCGTCTTACGCCAAGCCAGAGGAGTACGCGTAAAGGAGTACGCGTAAAGAATAGAGTTACGCATGAAACTTGCATGCATAAAGGGTCGAGTTATGCGTAAAGCTTGTACGCGTAAAGAGATAAAGTTTACGCATGAATGAATACGCGTAAAGAATAGTATTGTGCGCGAGACATTGTATGCGTACATAAAATATTATTACGCGTAAGGAATAGCATCACGCGTAAAGGGACATGCGTAAAGGAAGTAATGTTATGCGTGAACTTGAAATGCGTAAAGAAATAGTATTACCCGTGAACTTGTACGCGTAAAAGAATAACATTGCGCGTAAACTTGTACGCGTAAAAAGTAACAATGCGCGTAAACTTGTACGCGTAAAAGAAAATGTTACGCGTGGAGGAAATAACGTTACGCGTTACGCCTGAACTTGTACGCGTAAAGAGTAACATTACGCGTAAAGGAATACGCGTAAAGAATAACATTACGCGTGAAGAAATACGCGTAAAGGAAATACGCCAAGCCAGAGTGGACTTGCGTAATCCAGATTCACGCTGACACGAATGATCGTGGACGTAAAGCTTGATATTACGCGGACACGTAAAACGTGGGCGTAGAGAACCTCTCGAACTCCAATTCCATGAAACCTTCAATCGAAGCCAAAAATGGGACTTCCATGGATCAAAATGGGGTATAACACAAATCTCAACAACCTGGACTGTTCAAAATTTGGAAATAAAAAAGTTTGAGAGATCAAAAACCATTAAAATCTGAAAATAGCAATTTCTAGATCTACAAAAATAAGACTCTCAAAATGGAAAATGTCAAGTTCTAAACTATCTTAGAATCATGAGAGGAAGATAAATGAACCATAAAAATGGGTTCTCATGTGGAAGTAAGATGCATTTCCCGATGCTCTTGGTAGGTGGAGAGAGTTATGAGAAAGAAGAAGAGTAAATGAGAATGAATGAAGAGAGAGAAAGGGTTGGGCTTTAAATGGAGATGGTGGCAGGTGGTTGGTTGGGTTCATGATGAACCACCAAAACAAACCAACCCAAGCCAAACCCAAGAGCAAAAACAAAAGCAAAAATAAAATACAGAAAAATAATTAGCGTAAAATTAAAGAAATTAAATACAGAATAAATGCATGATAAATATTAAATAAATACATTCAAGCAGTACATGTATTAAAATATGCATTCTGGGAACGGGGAGTGACAAGAGTGATCCCAACTTCAACCAGAGCCCAGTGGCGGTGGTTTCGTCCTTCATAGAGTACACAACATCACTTTCCAAACACAGACGAATAACAGCACATGCTTTGAGATCCATGTCATCCCAATCATCATCAGTCATGTCAGCCAACTTCCTGGATTTTTCTGGTAAAACCTTGTGAAGCTTTTAAGATATGAGAACGTCATTCATCTAGCTTTTCCAAAAGCCAAAATCATTCTTTCCTTTGAACTTCTCAATTTCGTACTTTTCAACCTTGCTTGACGAAGCCATCTCAAGAATCTACCCAATTAACTTTCTCTGGAAACTTTGTTGGATACTTTGCTATAATCTCAAAGCTCTGATACCAATTTGTTGGGGCACATCGAAAATAAATCCAAGAAATCAGAGAATACTTTAGAGAAAATTCACAACCACAAAGACAATGATTTACGTAGTTCGGTCAAGATGCCTACTTCCACGGACGAGGGTGATTCAGTCCACTATAAAGAAGAAGAAGAATTACAATGACTATTTCAACACTTTTCTTCTTGCTCTCAAAAACTCTCTATCACAAAGATAAAGAAAAAGAAAAAATCTCTCAAACTTTTTTGTTTAACTTATTCAACAACTTCAGCTCTCGTGTTGAACTTATTCAACAACTTTTATTGAGCACAATGAGATATCTCAAGGAGAACCTATATACCCCTTTATATAGCATATAAATCCTATCATATTTAGGCTTAAAATCCAATCTTATGTAGGATTACCATATACATGGTCAAAGTCAAAAAAAGTCATGGACCTATTTTTGGACATTTTCCTCACAATATATAGTTAGGTTTGTAAAAAATTTGGCAATCCTAAGACATAGTTCTATATAACCCCAATTATTAGGTCTGTCATAATTTTTGCAGTCCCTATTAGTCCAATTGTGATTTTTGATTTTTAATTTTTTTTGCAAAATTTATAGAAGGAAATGAGGAAGAAAAAAAAAACCTTAAGCTCTTCGGGAGCTTCGAAAAGGTGAGGTAGTGTATTTGATGAACCGATCATTTTGTCAAATTGGTTCTCCATCATCTCTTCTACATTGTTGGGACCAATTTGTTTTGGAGAAAGACCACAAGCGTGAGAAGGTTACTCGGAGAGTTTTGGAAAGTATATGACCGAAAATTTGTCGAAAATTCACGTATTTGATTGGGGTTCGAGGGTTTAGGTCCTTTAGGATAGATTAGAGTCTATGGATTTGGACTACAAAATTTTAATTTCTTTTAGTTTACAAATTAGGGAAAGGAGGAGGAAGACAAGTGGATAGTTGTGATAGCCTTTAACATTTTTTAAAATGTATTACAATATGAAAAAATGAGCATATTTTGACAAATTGGTGATAGACCCTAACATATTATGTAATGTCCTTAGTATTAGCCAAAAACGAAACCTAAAATGGACTTTGATCAAGAATTCTCACTAGAGTTGTACTTAGCAAGTCGATTGACTAAGAGCATCTCCAACCCTATTGTGAGTTTAGAAAAAAAATGGTTGCCACATAGGAATGACAAGCTTTCATTTCAAAAATTCTTCTCCAATGCAAATATAGAATAAATTATGAAGTTGACATGGCAATGACATGACAAGAACAATGTGAAGTTGGTTGTATAGATCTAGACAATTCACTTCACAATGTCTTTGTTTCCACATCATCACTTACGAATAGAAATATTTATAAAAAAATGAAGAAGTGGAGGAGTTGTTTTAGAAGTTGAAAAAAATACTTTTCATTGTCGTCTCCATACTTTTGCATTGGAAAACACTTTTTTATCTCATTATCTTGTGTGAATATCATATTGCCACATAGAAAAGACATTGTCTTGTACCTCATGCCACATAGGAATCACAACACAAAACAAGACAATAGGGTTGGAGATGCTCTAAAAGAATGAGATTATGGGATTCGCTAACTACTTTAAGAGAAAAAGTTCGTGAAAATACTATGGCAAACTTCTCAATATGCCAATGTTAAAACTAATAGCTAGGAGATTTATGATATGCTAAAATAGTGTCAACACTACTTACACAATTATACCATTTTGGGTGTCATAAAGTCAGTGTCACATCCAGAGGACAAATTGTGCAAACAAGCATCATTAAAAACAATTAACAGGTTTGTAAATCTTTCAAAATCTTTCACATATACAACCAGACAATATATTTGCAACACTCGCACAACAAATTTTGCAATGCATTTCCATTTATTAAGTGCAACCAAACACCACCTAAACTTTTGTACTTGCATCCATTTCTCGTTGAGTACTGATTTCTGAATGGTTCTTCCAATCCTCTACTTCAAAAGACACGATTTTCACAAATATAACGTTCGTATATGATCATTTAACAAACTGCTTACTATTCAATGCTGGCAAAACAGAAGATTTCTTACTTCAAAACCCACACATAATAGCGTATACATGTTTCCTAAGGGCACCATTTCAACCATCTCAATAACTAACAAACATCCGATTCCGATTTACACAACAATCTTTGGGCTTGCGGCGTCCAGATGAAGATATTTGCCTGGGAATGTCGCTCATAAATCATATTATCAGAAGTAGAGAGTGCTTTCTCCAATAAACTTAAAAGTGACATGCATATAACAACCCCTCTTTACATGAATAAAAATAGAGCTAAAAAAGCTTTATGAACAATCAGAATTGTAATTGTATGCCTAGAGCAACTTATCGACCCACGGGGATGTAAGCTTTGCAACAGTAAACAAAAAAACAGCATAAGTACCACTTTACAGTTGCCTGTCTATACAGCTTTTTTTTTACCTTCCCAATTTCTCGCGCATCTTATGTTGCAGCATGGTGGGAGCACAATCAAGCGGCGTTTCCCCTGATCAAATAAAAGTCCAGTATTAGGAAGAGAAGATATATGCATACATCATTTTCTAGAAATCTTGATGCAATCACCCAAAAAATACCAGATGACTATTAGAACTAATAAGAGAAGGATAAGTTGCATTATTTTGACAGAAATTCAATATATATCGCCGTCACTTTTAAACATCTATAACTTGACCCTGGTGGTTCGTATTGAATCGTAACCTCAATCCACAACAGAGTTGATCTTAAAACATTCCATAATCCCACGCTTTTTCACTAGGTTGTGTGTAGCCATTGATACTATTAACTTTTAATAGGTCTAGTGAGTTGGTAAACTCATTCGCTCCAGGGAATTAATGAAAAACCAAGAAGTGGGTTTTAATGTTTCCAAAAGCTGATGCAGACTAGCTAATAAGACCTCCTTTCCACTTTCCCTTCTCATAATCCATTACAATATTATTTAATCTAAAGGGTATGATAGGCAATAAGCTCTCTTAGAATTGGTGAAGTTGATTACTAGCTAACAATTGCAAATCCAAGACATAAAAGTTGAACAAAGTAACCTAAAAAAAGAGCTAAGAACTGTCATTTTCCATAAAATTAGATAGTACAAGGTTACATGCAACTATACTATTTAATTATATTTGAGTCACAGATGCAACTATCAATCACCTTGCGCATTCTTGCTGTCTGCACTTGCTCCGTGGTCCATGAGAATGAACGCAATTTCAGTTTGATTAAAGAGGGCAGCCTGCACCGCAGCACCAGGCAACAACAAAAAAACATCAAACTAGATAATATAGACATTGGATTTATACCACATCTTGGAAAATATAGTATTGTGCAACTATGCTATCATATGACAACTATTTGTATGTAATGCTGGCAAGTGGCAAATATATAACTGGTGGAAATTGTACACGCGCAAACATGTATCAGTATGCAAGTGCACTTGCTGTGTGCATGCAGACGTGCCCAGACTCCAGAGTCTGGTTCACACGCTAAAAATAGCTTAATATGATCAACAGTATACAGGATCAAATTGAGAACGTCATTGCCATGTTTCATCCATGCTCCATCCCCTGGTCAGCTATGGGAAGCTCCAGAAGAAGAAAAAAATGACAACTTTTACAACTGTCTCGCAACCAGAAATCAACCCTCTGTGATGATGCCAAACTTCTGGCCAAAGCAGCTTCCGAGCAAAAGAGGACCTGCCGCAAGACCCAGTTGCAAGGCAGGAAAACCAACCTTTTCGGGATGCAATCTACGCCCATGTAACCAAGGAGCACCCTAAGGTTCCCTAGATTAAAGAAGAGTTTAACAAAAAGAGGTAAGATACAATCTACTGGTGGGCATTGCAAACATCTCTGACCCAAGTAAAAGAGCACAAAAGGATGGCATTCTTAATGTAGGTCAAATTTATGATACATCCTGTAAACAAAAAAAAAGAAGCCAAACCTAAGTTTCTAGAGGTCAAAACAAATAGTTTCTATTTCTCACTTATGAAGCAATAAGAAATAGATTGTTCCTAACAACCAGTTAGTATCTATTCTCACTAAAATTTGTCAGCTAACCTTTTATATGGTCAATCACCTGCATTCCGGATTTACTTACAGTGCAACATAGATCCATCAACTTGTTATTTCACACAGGGGCAGATCCAAGTGACTGGTCGGGTGGGCTGTAGCCCATCCTCTTTTTTTTTATAACTAGATATGTATATTCAGCCCAACCAAATAAAAATTAACAAAGTCCAAGAAGATTCAACCCACCCAAATGAAAATCAGGGCTGCATGCTCTCTCTCTCTCTCTCTCTCTCTCTTAATAGTAGCAGCCTAGCGATTATGATTCAATTCCTACTGAAAGCCATTTCATATCGATGATGTCTCAACACTGATGGAAAGAGAGAATTTTTGAGTCGAAGCATTTGGGGGAGGGCTACCAATTCGATTTCGACCTGGTAGTCTCCAATGCTCAGACCAATGATTCACTGAGGGTGGGTTTGTGTAAAAAAGATCTCAACTTTGATCCTTTCATTAAGTTTCACTACAAAGGGCACAACTTCACTAGTTTGTCACTACAAACTACTTTTTTGTATATGTCATACTTGATTGACTAGATATAGGTTTTTTTGAATATATGTAGCAGCTGACAAACTGAGAAATATTAATTATGTTCATATGAAATGTTACAAACTGAGAAATATTAATTACGTGCAAGGTTGGACCTTATAATTTATTAGGTGCATATGAGAAGTCCATGAAATGTCACAAACTGAGTAATATTAATTATGTTCTTCGTCATTATTCATTCTATATATGGAACTTCCCTTTGCCTGAAAAATATCAGTTTTTCTATATTTTGCCTGATTGCAAAATGGTATTGACTACGTAAGATTATTTAATGTCTTTAAAGTTTTTTTAAAATGAAACTGAAGCCTTTTCTAGGGTGAGCAACTTCTTTAAGAATACAAGTCTGGAAGCTTTATGTGAGAAAAATGGATTTTTTGGGGGGTACTAGAAGTCTAGAACTGGAATTTATTCAGGATGACGTTCTCACATGAAGTACAAAACCACTGAGGATTTGAGATTTGCCAAAGGATGTTAAATTGCTTTTAAAAAAATCTTCTTATAGTTTTACATTTTTTTTTTCCTATGTTGAAGCTTCAAGGCCCTCTATTCTTGTTCTTTTTTGGCTATAGTACATAGTCAGAGTTTGAAGCTTACATCATTTGCTCTCAGGGGCTACAAAATGAGTTTTCAGAGTAAAACTTTTCCATACTTGAATTCATATTCTAAGGGGATGATACCTTAGTTGCCAGATATGGACAGTGGAATAGGTTCTAGTTGGACAAAATTTGAAATGGAATGGTTTATATTCGGTGTAGATATTTTTTTTTCCAATGTTTTTATTCATTATGAGAGGTATCGAACCTTTAAAATATAGGAAAAACTCTGCCGAACTTTCGGCATGAGATTAGTAGTACTGAAGTAGCCCATCCAAACTATAAATCCTGGATCCCCCCCTGATTTCACATCATACTTTTTGTCATCTCTTGATACACATCAATTTTCAACCTTATAGGCTTATACTTCCCCTAATGATCACCAACAAGGACTTACCTCAAATCGCACTGCCTCTCTCAATCAACTCTCTTCCTACAGACCTCCTTCCTTTTGGTATAAACAATAATTCGGTCAGCTCTGGATGAGTAAATATTTCTTAATTCAGTAAAGACCAGTAATTTGGTCAGATCTTGGTGCATAACTAGTAAACTTACATAGATTTTGGGCTTCAGGCCTTTTAGATATTATCATAACCTAGATTATAAAATTCCACCATGTGCTCCTCCCTCTCTCTCATGCCCACAACCCAACACAGTCAATAGTTTTGGAGACCCTATGGGATTAGGAGTTGGGGATGTCTTGAATCGCATGGGGCCGATACACTCTGGGATTGGGACCCGGGGTATGTTGAATTTGCACGTAGTTGACGCAACCTTTGAGAATGGGAGTCCAGGTGTGTTGAATCTGCAAGTGGTTGACACACACTCTAAGATGAGCTGACAAACCATGGGGCCGGAAATTGAGCTGTCTTGGTAGCAAATGCCCAAGACAGGCTTTGAGATTTGGAGTCAGGGTTCACTGAATCATCAAGTGGCGAGAAAACACTCTGAGATTGGGAGTCAGGGGCGGCCCAAGGGTGGGGCAAGCAGGGCTTGGGCCCGGGGCCCCAAAGCCCAAGGGGCCCCAAAAAAATTTTGTGGTTGGTTATTAATAGTGATGCCCTACATAGTTAAACATTATGTTCCTCCTCTTTTTATGTAACAGCAGCGCTGCAGCCACATATTCCTCTTCCAGAGGAAAGAAATCCAAAACCTTCTTTCCGTCTCCGTCGCTTCGATTCCTCTTCCGTTCCAAAGAAGAAAAAATTTCTTCCGTCGGTTCCGATTTCAGATGGACAACGGTAAGTTTTTTTTGAAATTGTTGATTTTAATTCTCCTTTTCTTCTTTCTTTTGCTTATAATTAAACCACAAATTGCTAATTTTCTTCAATTTTTTCTAATCTTCTGATCTTCTCCTAGACTCCTTCGTATGGATTCGACGATGTCAGATTACATGAAGAAGGTCATGGCGGAACTCTCTGGTCTTTGCTTGATCCTTGACAGGTTTAATTTGCTCCTGGAATTTTTGTATGTTTCTATCTTCCTTTTATTTGAGATATTGTTCTAATGTTCTTGAAATTAACATGAGATCTAAGTTTGTTCTGGTTGTAAATTATTATTTTGAAATTAATATGAGATCTGATTTTCAAATTTTCTTCAAATTTTGGTTTTTTAATATAGGATCTAAGTATATTTTGTCAAAGTAGTTACTAAATTATGGCAAATAATCCAGTTGTTTGGATCTTTTTATTTCAAGAATTTAGGAATTTGTAATTCTGGTTTTGTAATTCATGAATTTTCATCTTGTACAACATTACTATTACTATTACATAATATTCATTCACTGATACACAATTGCATTTCATCTAAATGTGTCAACCCGGACACAGTTTGTGTTTGGGATTGCTTATCATATTTTTTGGATGTTTTTTTTTTCAAAACTGGTTCCAAGAATTGTTTGTTTGATCAAAGTTGTTTATGAAAAAAAAAAATCAGTTTAATTTTGAGAGACATTTTTAAAAAATATTTAGAAAATTATTGTTAATTTTTTTCCTGAAAAAGCATAAATAATGTCAAACCTAGGCTCTGTCTATTTGTAGCAAACACAACCAATTTGAGGATTGGTAATTTGGTATGTAGCAAACAGTTGACACAAGTTTTATACAATAACAAGCAAACCCAAAGCTACTTGCCACTAATTCGAAGAAGGCAGGGTCTCACATGTAACAAAATTCCACGAATAATCCATAAATAACAGTTATGTTTCTCTAGTTGGTTGGTTCCTTGATGTACATTTTTTGCAAAATCAGCAACAAATGCAAGTAAAACAAACTGAAGCTTATTAAATTTTGCAAAATCAGCAACAAAACAACAACAAATAATAGTTATGTTTCACTGATTGGTTCCTTGTTGAACAAACTGAAGTTATTTATGATTTATATATATTTTACAGTTTATTGAATCAAAAGATGTAATTTCTAATGCAAATTTCATGTGTAAATTATGCAGTTTATTAAAGTTCATTGGATTGTTGGAAGTTTCAAATCAGAAGGTTGCTCTAATACTCTTTGAATGGGAAGTTTTCAATTGAAGTATCAGAATTAAGAATCCAGGTTTTGTTGTTCTTTGCTTCATATTATCATTTACTTGGTCTTTGGAGTGCTTTGTTTGCTTAGTTTATAATGTTTCTAAGGAAGCAGCCATCTGGTTGTTCGAAAAGAAAAAAACAAAAAAAGATGAAGAGATTGCTCTTTCTCTAAGAGGATCTCTAAATAAATACTTTTGCAAAAATATTGTTTCAGAACGAGTCTGAGCAATTGGTTAATTTAATTGAAGTGGTGAAAAATGAGAATGTTCTCAATGATGTAGGAGAAAATGAAAATTATACATGCATTCACAACTCACCAGAACATATGGAGGAAAATAAAAAAGTAGGAGAAGATGAGCACGATACTACTAAAAACATGTTGAATATATATGATCCAGGAGTTTGGGATAGTATTGATGACAAATTAAGAGATTTACTTGTAGAAAAAGGTCCTATTAGAGAAGAGAATTTAAAGTTCCCTTTGGATGAACATTCTAGGCATTTTTCTGCAACTTACTATAAGAGAGGGTTAAATAATAGACAAACTCATAATCGAAATTGGCTAGTCTACTCAAAGGTGAAGGATAAGGTGTTTTGCTTTTGTTATAACTTATAACAAAAAATGTAGTCTACAAAAAACAGTCTACAAAAAACCATCAAATGTACACACAAATGTAGTCTACAAAAAACAGTCCACAAAAACAGTCTACAAATGTATCCATCAAATGTACACACAAATGTAGTCTACAAAAAACAGTAACAAAAAAACTATTAACAAAAAATCAGTAACAAAAACATTAACAAAAAAAAAATAAACAAAAATCAGTATATATATACAATAAGTGTCAGGATCATATAGAGAGAGATCGAGAGAGAGGTAATGAAATCACTAACACAAAAAACCATTAACAAAAAAAACAGTAATGAAATCACTAACACAGCAATAACAAAAACCATTAACAAAAACCACTAACACAGAAGTAATATTATTGAGGCGCGCCTAGGCGCGCCTTAACAGAAAACAGCGCCTAGGGAAAAGGCGCGCCTTTGGCGCGCCTCGATGATTGCGCCTCGCCTCGAGGCTACAGAGACTCAACACCTGCGCCTAGGGCCTAGGCGCGCCTTAGGCGCGCCTTTAATAACACTGGTTATAAGTTATTCAAAGTAATGCATTCTAGGAGTCATCTAGCAGGAGAAGGAATTAATGATTTGAAGCATCTTGGTGAGAAACTTACACAACATAAAAGGAGTAAAGAACACGCTCTTAATTTTATTGCATGGGTTGAGTCAAGAGAGAGATTGTATAAAAATGAAACAATTGATAAAGAAATGCAGGAGCTAATTAAAAAAGATAAAGAACATTGGAGACAAGTATTGTTTAGACTAGTTACTGTTGTGAAGTGTCTTGCTGTACATAATTTGGCATTTCGTGGAACACATGAAAAAGTTTATCAAAATTCTAATGGTCACTTTTTGGGTTTGATTGAAATGATTGCAGAGTTTGATCCGGTAATGGAAAAACATTTTCGACTCATTAAAGATAAACAAATTCATTGTCACTATCTTAGTCATAAAATTCAAAACGAGTTGATAGCAAATGTAGGATCAAAAGTGAAGAGTGCAATTATTGAAAAAATAAAAGAATCTAAGTATTTTTCTGTGATCCTTGACTGTACTCCTGATGCAAGTAAAACTGAACAAATGACTTCGATTTTGAGATGTGTAGATGTGTCAAGTACTCCACCAAAAGTAGAAGAATATTTTTTAGAATTTTTGGTCGTGGAAGAGACAACTGGATTAGGACTTTTAAATGTAATGTTAGATGCCATAAAGTCTCTTGACCTTGACATTGATAATGTGAGGGGTCAAGGTTATGATAATGGCAAGGTTCAAAATATCGGTATCGGTATCGGTATCGGACATTTTGTACGAGGATCAGTATCGGAAGTATCGGCGGTATCGGCGGTATCGGATCGGAGTATCGGATTTTTGGTATCGGCAGTATCGGCAATATTAAATAATTAGTAAAAAAAAATTAGGAATTTTTTTAACATATTTAAGCATTATTTAAATATTTTTAACTTTTTTAATTATTATAATTGATTATTCGTACTAATTACTATGTCATTAATTGATTAAATAATTATTAAAAAAATTAGATTTTTTTTAAACATATATCAGATTTTTTGTAATCGGCAGTATCGGCAGTTTTTTTAAGTTTTTTTAAACATAGTCATCCTTTGTGATTGGTTTAACTGCGATATACAAGATTACAACTTTTCTTCATTTCCGTATTTTTAGTTTCAATTTTACTATGTCATTAATTGTTTATTCGTACTAATTGAATCTTGTATTGTTTTATTGCTACAGGTTCAAATTTTGACGAATTAAGAAGCATAAAGGGAGGCACAAGATATTAGAAGCAATGCAAATGGCTGGACGAGACAAAAGTCACAAGATCCATTATTATATAATTAATAATTATATTTGTTCAGACATTTTTAAAATTTATGTAAATAAAAAATTATTTATAATTTTATATCTAGAATTTTAGTTTTATGCATTGTTACAAATGGTTACAATATAATCCATGATCCAATTATTTTGTTTCAAAATATACGAAAATAAAATTAGCTACATGATTTATTTTGAATTTAAAATTTCAACAAAAAACACTTGGCCAGAAAAATTCATTGGGACTCTGGCCTATCCCTTTCTTTTTATTTCATGAATAAAAATCTTTTACAATATGTATGAAGTACATGTCATAAAGTGTACAAATAAAAGAATGAATACAAAAAATGAATATAAAAAATGAATACAAATGAATACAAATATATCACTAAAATGGTTCGTAATTATCGTAATCGTCCCGATATGGTTGTTGGTTATAAGGATAGTAGAGATTGATATCTGTATTATTGAAAAAACTTGTCATGTTGAGGCCATCAAATGTAGAAGGTTGTTCTGCGGCTTGTGCCTCTGGAGTATTGTATGGATAATAACTTGTAAATGAACTATCATATGTGGTGTTGTAATTGTCCGAAGGAGTAGGCACATCACGATAGCTAGATCCTCCAGCATATACATCATCCATACGGTGCTCTCTAGGTTGATGATCACTTGACCAGTCTCCAGAGTATTCATGTGACTGGTCTCCAGGATTTTCATAGTCATGTGACTGGTAAACACCAGTCGGAAGTGTAGCTCCATCTCCTCCACTATCAGTACTGTCGTCTTTATCGCTGTCGACCTGTCGAGATGGTACATTTTGTGTTTTCTTTCTTTTTTCAGGCCTTCGAGGATTTGCGGCAGTATCTTGTGGATCGATATCCAAGTTATCATCTAACCATTCATTATCTCTACCATCCAAGACTGGTGCTTCTTTTTCTCTAGTCCAAGCTGTGAGTGGATCTTGATCGTGAAATATCTCATCCAAATCTATAACATTTTGATCATTTCCTGATCTTTGTACATTTCGAACCCTCAATCTCATATTATAATGGACGAAAACCAGTTTTTCTAGTCTCGCCATTGTAAGTCTATTGCGGGGACGAGTATGGATGAGAGAAAATGTTGTCCAGTTCCTTTCACAATTGGAGGAGGACACCGTTTGACTCAGGATGCGCACAGCTAATCGAGTCAAATTTGGAGCATCCTCCCTAGCATATATGGACCACCACTCAGCTACAAAAGTAATAAAATATGTTAGTTTCTGTAAATATTTAACTTTACCTAATAAATATTTTGAAGTATTAAGTTATTAACTACTACTACCAGGGAGACATCGAGTTACAGCACTTTGAAATTGATGTGAACCGAATGCACCAGTTTTCAATCGGAACCTTTCCGCCTACAAAGTGATATTACACAAGTTATGACATTAAATATTAAATATTTTAAAGATGAAAAATTCAATATCAAACAATAGTTACCTCTCTGTTTATATTGAGGCGTGTTTCATTGTCATTTACCATTCTATTAACGACGCGATGGAAGCCATTTAGCACCTCATCGTCGTTTACAACATCGTTAGCATATTGGTACTTGGGATTCAAGAAATAGCCTGCAAAATAAAAAAATAGTTTAAAATTCGTATAAGCATTATAAAAGATATATTATAGGGTATTCAATTTATAGAGTACTTACCGGCTGCATGAATATCTTGATGTAGTTGATTATTCCATCTTTTATCAATCATTTGCCACCACTTCTTGTACCCTTTACCAACATTCTTTTTTATCATGAATTTGGCTCTGTCCATAGCCTCATAAAGATGACCCATCTCAGCTTTATCATCACTATCAACCATCCTTAAAACTTTTACAAGAGGTCCAAAAATTGCAGTGACCCCTGCAATATCCCTCCAGTAAGTTTGACTGTCGATTAAACCGACAACTACATTTGCCTTTTCTCTATCTTTGCGATTGAGTTTCATGTAGTTCTCCGCCCAACCCCTTGTATTTGTCATCCTTTTTAAATCATCCTTATGTGCAAGGATGGAATCTAAAGCAAGAAAATTGGTAGCGAACCTAGTGATGGCTGGTCTAACCAATTCTCCATTATGGGTCTCGGTTCTCATGAGGCTAAGAGCCCAACCATGATTGTATATGAAACAAGTCATTTCTTGAGACTTCTGTATTAGTGGTTTAATACTTGTATCATTAGCTATATCTTTCAACATTAGATCTATACAATGTGCTGCACAAGGAGTCCAGTATAAGTTTTTTCTCACCTGCACACAAACATACAAATAATAAATATAATGCAGCTTTATTTAAAGTAATAAAAATTCAGTATAAGTGTGTTCTCACCCCCATTAACTTTATTTCCGCCGCCTTGTAGTTGGAGCCATTGTCAGTAACTACTTGGACGACCCTTTTTTCTCCAATTTGATCTACAACTTCATTCATCAGTCCAAATATGTAATTAGTATCTTTGTATTTGTCAGATGCATCTACAGATTTAAGAAATATGGTTCCTTGTGGAGAATATACAAGAAAGTTAATGATGCATTTTCTGTTCTGAGTACTCCATCCATCGCACATAATTGTGCACCCATATTCATCCCAATATTTATGAAAGGATTTCAAGTACTCCTTTATGTCATTTATTTCCATATCTAAGTATGTATTAGATATCTCATAAGGAGTTGGACCTTTCACTCCACTCCCACAAGCTGCTATGCTGTCTATCATCGGTTGGTAATGTGGACTTTTGGCAGCATTGAATGGTATATTATTGTATATAAAAATTTTTGCTATAAATCTTCCTATATGCTCTTTAGCATTCTTTATTCCCTTAAGGGCACCCTTTATTTTGGGTTGTTTTGCCCCTTGTTTTCTTAGGACATATGGGTCCATACTCCTTCCCCCCACCTCTGGAATATTTCTTACCTCCTCCTCACGATAGACGACCGACTTTGATCGGGCACCTAACGTCGGACCCCTGCTAGACCCTCCTCCTCTCTCCCCTACACTCCAACGACTACTCCATTGCCCAGCTGCATGTGCTCTCCTACTTTCGCTCATGCTCCTTCTAAGGTCCGCGTATTCGTCAGCATCATCTTCTTCTTCTGAGGAATCTCCTTGACGAGCTGTTCTTGTCAACTCCTCATCTACTAGTTGCTTTCTTCGGTCGGCTATTAATTTATCTTTTTGTTTACCCTCGACGAGCAACAGCATTTCTCTTCTTGTCTCAAGTGGTACTTCAGGACACGATGCTACGTTTCCTTTAATACCAGCTAAGTGTTGTTTGAGACGAGTAACTCCTCCGTCCATCTTTTTCCCACAATAGTTGCATTGCACATTCCTCCTATTATTTGGGTCAGGACATTTGCCATGGTTCCAACCAACATCCATTTCCTCCGGTGTGCGACTTTTCGGCGCCATTATATATCCCTAAAAAAATTAAAAAACGTTACATGGAATAATAAAAAACGTTACATGCAATAATAAAAAACGTTACCACACACACACACACACACATATATATATATATATATATATATATATATATATATATATATATATATATATATATATATTTTATTATTTATGTATATATATATATATATAAGAAAAGAAAAGAAAAATTATAAAAGAAAAGAAAAATTACCATATTACCCCCCCCCCCACACACACACACACACACACACATATATATATATATATATATATATATATATATATATATATATAAAAGAAAAGAAAAATTATCATATATATATATATATTTTTTTTTTCATATATATATATATATATATATATATATATATATATATATATATATATATATATAAAAGAAAAGAAAAAGAGTTAGTATAATACATATATATATATATATATATATATATATATATATATATATATATATATATATATATATATATATATATAAAAGAAAAGAAAAAGAGTTAGTATATATATATATATATATATATATATATATATATATATATATATATATAAAAGAAAAGAAAAAGAGTTAGAAAAGAAAAAGAGTTAGTATATATATATATATGTAAGTTAGTGTTAAATATATATAGATGCCACTGCGAACATGAGATTCAAAATGGTCTGCTGGTTAGTGGAATTCATGTGCTTCACTGGTTCCAGAGTGTTCTGTTGTACTGGGTTCGAGCGCTCACGCGGTTTTTTTTTTTTTTTTTTTTTAACAAAAAAAAAAACCCTAACTATAAAATACTCTGGAGAGAGAGAGAAAACATTTCTCACGAAATGTTTCTCTTTCTCCCCTCTCCGCTGCTCCGCCGCTCCGCCGCCTCCGCCATCTTCCCTCCGCCTCTTTCTCCTCCACGTTTTGTCTTCCTCTCCACCACCTCCACACCGTTCGGGAGCAACGGCGTAGGCGGTGGAGGCGGCAACGGAGGTTGACGAAGACGGCGACAGCGACACCGATGGCCAAGGCGGCGTCGGCGACGGCGACGGCCAAGACAGCGACGGCGAGGAGAAATTACCTTCTAAAAATGAGGTAACTTCTTGATCTTCCCAATTTTTTTGTGCAATTGATTTTTTTTTCTTTGTTGCTGTGATGCTTTCATGTGAAATATACCTCTATTTATAGAATTTTCCTGTGAACTGTGTCAATCGTTCGATTATTGAGTTCTCTGTTGGATGTGACCTTGCTTTTTTCTGGTCGGAGAATCTTTCCCCTTTTTTTTTTTAGGGTTTCGGCTCGTATCGGCCTCGTATCGGTTCGTATCGGTTCGTATCGGCCTCGTATCGGCCGATACGGTCCGATCCACACCATTCTGTGGCGTTCTCGGCCGATACCGAGATTTTGCTAAAGTATCGGATCGGTCAGGGCTAATTCCGATCCGATACGGCCGATACGTATCGGTTTCGGCCGATACTTTAAACCTTGGATAATGGATCTAACATGAAAGGAAAAAATCAGGACGTGCAAAGAAGATTACTTGACATTAATCCTAGAGCTTTTTACATGCCTTGTGGTTGTCATTCTCTTAATTTAGTTCTTTGTGATATGGCAACTTCGTGTGTTAAATCAAAATCTTTTTTTGGAGCTTGTCGATGCCTATATACTATCTTTGCCAATTCTACAAAACGATGGGCTGTTTTGCGTGATTATGTAGACGGTTTAACATTGAAATCATTGTCTACTACACGCTGGAAAAGTCATGTAGAAAGCGTGAAGCGATAAAATCTCAAGTTTCTGAAATTAGAGAGGCACTAAGAAAATTAACAGAGATTAGTGATGATGTTGAGCTGAGTAGGAATGCTGATATTTTAGCTAATAAAAAGCTTTCCAGTTTCGATTTTATTTTGAGCTTGGTTATTTGGTATAAAATTCTTGTAAAGATTAACATGGTTAGTAAGACATTACAATAATGAAGACATGAGTATTGATATTGCTGTAACATGTTTGGAAGGACTTGTGATTTTTTTAAAAAACTACAGGAAAAATGGGTTTAATTCGGCCATGGTTGAGGCAAAAGAAATAGCATTTAAAATGGGAATTGAGCATGTTTTTCCTGTTAAGTGTCCTGCTTGTAGAAAAAGACATTTTGATGAAATTGGTAATACCGAAAGAGAAAAACAATCAACTGAAGAGTCATTTAGAACAGATTATTTTCTTGTGATAGTTGATATTGCTATTTCTGAACTAAAAGAGAGGTTTGAACAATTACATACTCTTTAGTCTATTTTTGGGTTTCTATTTGATGCATCAAAGTTAAAATCCTTGGATGATGATGAATTGAAATATTCTTGTGAGAACCTTCATCTTGCTTTGAAAAATGGTGACACTTCTGATTTTGATTTAGAGGATTTATATTCAGAGATGCAAATATTACAGGTCACTTTGCCTAGTGAATCATATGATACAGATAAGCCATGGACATCAATTAGAATTCTAGAGTATTTGAAACGTATGGATATCTTTCCAAATGCGATGATTGCATATAGAATTTTGTTGACTTTACCTGTAACTGTGGCCTCTGCAGAAAGAAGTTTCTCTAAATTAAAGTTATTAAAATCTTACTTGCATACCACTATGACTCGAGATAGGTTAAATGGATTAGCAATTATGTGCATTGAAAAATATATGCTGGAAACCATTGAATATGCAGACATCATTGATGAATTTGCTTCTCAAAATTCAAGAAGGAAACATTTTTTGAGATGATACTTTGTGGCTGAGTTCTTGCTTGTTTGTTTTCTTATGCAGATATGGGTCCTCATTTTGGAGTGGCGAAGACATTTTGTGCTGCACTACAAAATCATTATTAGGTTTCTTGTTTCTAGGAGTTTTTTTTTATTGATTTTGCTGAAGATGTTGTGTTTAAACATGGACGTTTGTGCTTAAATCGTTAGGGTACTCTTTCCTTGAGGGAAGCAAGGTTTTAACGAGACCCTAAATGTAATAGGTTTATGATAATGAAATTTTGAATCTTCCCAAAAAATATTGAAACTTTATTGCAATATATCCTTTGGACATGGGGCATCAATTTGAATTTCGCCCTGGGCATTAAAATATTTCGGGCCGGCCCTGGTGGGAGTCATAGTGTGTTGAACCGGCAAGTGGCTGACACATCTTGGGCTTGGGCATGGGTCCAAGACACACTTGAGGATTGCAAGTGAAGATCATTAATTCACCATCTTCTGATTTATTTTACAATCTCATCTAACACCTGCTTTTCCAAAGAGGGAGTCTACACTTAGGAAGCTCAACATGTAGACAATAGTCTCAGGCCTATCAACCAAAGGGATAGATTCTACGGAGCTCCAACTAGACGCACATCATTCCATTTTATTAGTTTGCTAGAGGTTGTATTAGCTGCTGCTGCTGCTTTTTTAACTTCTTGGGAAGAGCCTTCTTGTACTTGGTTTTTGTTTCATTAAATATCACAAATAGAATATGGGACAACTTTTCTCACCATTTAGGCTCAAAGAGAAAGGATTTTAGTACAGTTAAACCTCTATAAATTAATAGTCGTGGGACCAAGAAAAATCTATTAATTTAGCAAATATTAAATAATCGATAAATTAATAATTTATTAACTTATTGATTAATTAATAACTTATTAATGAATCAAGGTATTCCTTATTACTTTGGATGAACCGTTAGATGGTTGAGGCATCCAAGAACTGCAAAATGGAATCAAAGAGTTGAATTATAGTAACACAATGGATGACGAGGACCTCTTCATCCATTCCATTACTGTAATAAAAAATTATTCAATGTCATCACCGCGCTTGGAGCTTCTTTTCGCGAAATGGGTTCCATAGTAGAACTATCATCTAACAGTCAGAGATAAAATCCAATGTGGCATCAATTTCAAGAAGAATTAATCAAATGATTGAGTCATATTTTAGGAATGCCTCATAGTCAATCATAAGCACTATGTATATCAAGAAATTATTAATTTATATATTACGTGAGACCTATATGACTTTTATTATAAATTTAGCGAATTATTAGTTTAGCACATTATCCCCAAGTCAGACCAGCCAAAAATATTATTTAACCGAGATTATTAATTATCGTATATTAAATTATCGAGGTTCTACTGTATATCAAACTTATGAATGGATCATATGGCATAAACCTACAAGTCAGATACAGATAACTAGAAAATATGAATACTCAAGATCTTGTCAGATTTATTTCCCTCTTATCCTCAAAATAGATCTTAGTAACAATTGAAATTTGAACAAGACTTCTACCACAGCTAAATGCCAAGTTGACTCTTTAAAATAGTACGAAGATCCATACCAGATGTAGCAAAGTCGATCCTTGTTTGTCACAGTAGTTGGCATTCACACCCTGTCCCAATAAAGTAACTAAGTCTAGAATCATCCTTAAGAAACTCCAAGATAGTTAACAACTATACCTGGCTCAGAAGCTTTCTGACAGCATTAGCATCACTGTTCTTGATGGCTTCTCTTAAACCCTGAGATAAAATAGTAGTTTCTGAACATATAATCCATAAAGAGAGAAAAGCAATGCAAGGGTAATAAGCATTGTAGACAAGTAATATGGAAACTGATTCATAATGATAGTTTGTACCTCTCCACTGACATCATAATCAGCTGAGCCTTTGTCAAAGTTACCATTGCTTGCTTGACTAAAAGTAAAGAAAGTACTGCTAAAAACAGAATCAAGTTAATAACAAATCTAGTAATAAAACTGTTAGTTACTCAGGCAAAATCTGTAACCCTGGATGGGCAGGAGCAGTAACTCCAAATGAAGAGATGGTGAGAACATAGCTGCAACTGAATGCCTGAAAATCTGAGCCACAGGTATGGGTATGGGTATGAGTACCAGGTATTTTGTTGTATCCTTCTAAACTTTTCCAAAAATTTCAGAACACAATAATGGGGAAAACCATGGAAGGAAGCCGTGGAAGAAATGGTCCAGAAAAGTGACTTGATTGCTCACTGATGTAATTATCCTTTGAGCTGAATGCATTTCATAGCAAATCTCATCATTTTCGACTACGAAATAGTCAAGATGAATTAGATGAATACGGACAGCTATTCCTTGGTTGCCAAGAATAGCTGCATCTACCTACCCGCCAATTAGCTTCTAGTTGAAATGGCATGCCTGTGTTTTGTTGGTAGCTTCGTATGCCAAATTTTGGCACCATCTCAATGAAGGTTCACGTCAGGGCGACAACAGGTTACAAAGTCTTAACCAATTATATCCTGGAGATTACTAAACTTTTGAGTTTTGCTCCATAATCCAACTCATTTTAAAGGGGAAGGTCCACATTATAATGGGGATGCAATATAAAAGAAGTGGGCATGTCCAAGGTTTTTCACAGAGGTGCTACGTTGCATGGACATGGATACGACACCACACGGTAAGGACACGGCAACATGGACATGACACCTACTTAGGTGTGTCGTAGTGTATTTTGGATTGTCTAGGTTGTCTCCAATACATGTCCAACATGACGTGGCCTTTGGAGTTGTCCATGCTTCCTAGTAGAGGTGTAAAGGTGCATAATATACTATCTTCTATATTATGATGGAAAGTGAATTCATTAACCAGTTTTGAACCTGTTTCTGAAAGAGCACCTAGGCGAATGCACCCCCCCCCCCCCCCCCCCCCCCCCCCCTCCCCTTCCTCCCCTTTTCTCGTTAGGGCCTAAGAGGCCGGGTTTATGGGGGTTGTGCTGCTTTTGGGCCCTAAGCAGTGCCGGAGGTGCTGCGAAGTGGTCAGGATGAATGCCTACACCACCTTATAGACACGAAAATAAACACTGGTTCACCGAAGTCATTGTAGTCTGCCAGTACAACCATTATTTAATATTCCTTCCTCCCTCCACTCACTGTCACCACTGACTTCCATACCATCATGGGAGGAGAGTGAAGGCGGAAGAGTGACGTCACAAAATAGGGAAGAGGAGAGACGACGGTTTGCATCATTAGTGAAGAAACTTATTTAATGAAGAATTGGCTTGGGAAGGTCTCTTCTGTATATATGAATCAATCCGACCAGACAAAACACAATCGAATTAGTTGGCTCTCGTTCGTTTTTCTTATAAACCCTTACCTTGTCCTTTTCTCCTCACTTTTACGCATATCTTTCATCTCCTTCCCATGGCATCAAGTCAGCAACTGTGTCTCATGGCAGGATCTGAGATGGACTAAAACAAAAAGCATTTTTTCTTCACTCTACTCTATTTCCTCTTCCTCTTCTATTCTCTCAGGCACTGGGAAGCACCGAGTGAAAAATAACTTTGAAGTTGAAATTGAGGAGTGCTTCTATAGTATGTTTAATTGCGAGATGCCTTTGAAGTTGAAAGGAAAATTATATAAAACTGCTACAGGACTAGCCATGTTTTATGAATCAGAGTGTTGGACAAAAATTAATGTAGCCGAAATGAGTGCTAAGATGGATGAGAGGCAATACATTAAAAGACATGATAAAAAAATGAGTGTATCCGCAGGAACTTAGACGTGCCGTCAATTGAGGACAAGATGAGAGATAATCGTCTTAGGTGGCTTGGACATGTACAACGCAGACCAAGAGATGTTCCAGTAAGCAGGACCTATAAGACAATAAAAGGAACCGACACTGGAACTAGAGGTGATTCTAAACAAAAATGGATTGAGGTTTTAAAGAAGGATATGGTTTTTGTATGGCCCTTAGCAGAGCTGAGTGGAAAAAAGGATTCAAACAGCAGACACCAAATACTTGGGATAAAGGCTTTGTTGTTATATTTAGGAAGCACAAACGAGGCTTAGGTGGTTGCAGCCAGCATCAGGTTATCTGCCTATCCCACAGGTAACATCTTGCTCTATACTATATGATATACATCTTGGAGGAACAGAATCTAGAGACTGAACAATTATAGCAGGAAGAACTAATTTGATGCAACTGACCTTGGCTTGCCAGTAGAAGAACCAAGTTTCTTTGATGTGGACTCTGATGACTTTTGGGTGCTGGCAGCCTTCTTAGGTCTTGGATTGGATTGAACGGCTGGGGTGGTGCTAGTCTTCATCTACATCATGTAAGCCAAGTGTCACTGGTAGATGAAAACATTTAAATCCCTGCAAAGCTTGATATTGCATACCTGCAAGGGGGCTGGATCAGGGCTTGGGGCTTGACATATGCACAAAGGCATTCCACACTTGCAGTCAGGAACACTCAAGACTGCTTCTCCTGAAGTTGATTTAGAATTTTCTATAGCACTCTCTCCCACATTTAATCTGGAAAACTTATCTGGAACATTACTGGCAGCATTCCCAGAACTATGGCTAACATTTTCCCCAGACCTAAAACAAAAAATATGCATATAAGCCATCTAAGAAAATTAAATAGCAATAACGAGAGGCTATCTGCAACAATATAAACAGCTACAATTCAGTTGTATTAATTGGAAAGACAAAAGCACATGATTACAGTCTCAGCGGGAAGAGAATTTTACAACATTAATGGTAATTAGCAATTTACTATGTCCGGCACATATTAAGTTATTAACACACATGGACAACATTTATGACAACAACAACTAAGCCTTTATCCCAAATATTTGGCGTCAGGTGTGTGAATCCTATTCTTCCATTTTGCTCTGTTAAGGGACATGTCCCATGTAATGCTAACATAATCCATATCCTTCTTTAACACTTCAAACCATGTTCGTCTAGGCTTACCTTTTAGTCCTACAGGCTTCATCAAGTACTATATTATTGCTCCTCCTTAAAGGAGCATCTATTGGTTTGCGTTGCACATGTCCAAACCATTTAAGTCGATTTTATCTCATCTTGTCCTCAATTGGCGCCACGTCTAACTTTGCACATATACATTCATTTCCTATCCTATCCTTTAATGTATTGTCACTTATGCATCTTAGCATTCTCATTTTTGCCTTCACCTGATAAGCCTACGAACTAAAAAGGAAGACTGCAAGTGAGAGAACCTATTTCTGCTCAGGTCGTGTACAAAAATGAAATTACCCAACTAGTAACTAATTGGGTAATTTCATTTTTCCACACGATCTGAGAAGAAATAGGTATTCTCTCACTTGCAGGCTTCCTTTTCAGTTTGTAGGCTTATCAGGTCAAGGCAGACTGAGGCAACCAACTAGACCATTTTGTTGTACTAGGACAAGTAACATCGTCCTGAATCTTCAGAAGTACTAATAAGATCATGAGGTAGAATATTTTCTTGATGGAAGACTTTGCTGATATGGCACAATGACACCAAGTTCTGTTAATTTTTGTCATCATGCAAAATACAAGGGAAAAAGAAACTAAAATATATATATGAGAGAAAAACAAAGAAAGCACTATTTAAGGGCACACACCTGGCTGCATGGGTTACATCCAACTAAAGTGGGGATAAGCTACAAGGTCCATCAGGACCTAGGATACGATGGTGACAAGAATACAGGCACTATATAGATTCAGAATATGACACTTCTAGAAAATTTAGGACAGGGTGAGACATGGATATGTTTAGACATGGACGGCGATACAAAAACCTGGTTTGCATACGTCCTCGAGAACTGTCATGATAATTTCTTCCTGTGTTTCCAGTGGCTGATAATATGTGAGGGGATGTCCAGCAAGTTAACCAGACAAATCTTGATAACAACAAATGTGATCCATCAGGACCTAGGATACGATGGCGACAAGAATACAGGCACTATATAGATTCAGAATATGACACTTCTAGAAAATTTAGGACAGGGTGAGACATGGATATGTTTAGACATGGACGGCGATACAAAAACCTGGTTGGCATACGTCCTCGAGAACTGTCATGATGATTTCTTCCTGTGTTTCCAGTGGCTGATAATATGTGAGGGGATGTCCAGCAAGTTAACCAGACAAATCTTGATAACAACAAATGTGACACCATTTTGACTATTCAAAATCTATCATTTTGAGACAGGTGGGTTAGCAGGGGTAACAAAATATATTATAAAGGTTCCTATTTAAAAAAGTAGACTACAGGTTTTTTGTCTTTACCAAACAATCACCGGAATCTAGGGTAGTAATATGTTGAGAAAAAGTATATAATCTAAGAGAAAAGTTATCCATAGACTTGATGCATATAATCACAATACAGACATGAATGATTGATTTAAGAAACAGGGCTCTATCATCTTAACATATACATACAGATAATTAACAAGAATTGTCTTAATAACAGAGGCAGGAGCATGTAGCGTTATGAGACAACACCTCCCTAGGGGTGTTAAATTATCATAAACAATTAAACAAACACATGACCCAAGAAGGATTGGTGTTCCAACATGATGTTACTTTTCATGGGTCTCTCTATAAAAGAAACAAAAGAGAACTGCTTTAAAGGAAGTAAAAAGAAAAGAATATACAGCGCAAACTTTAAGCGAAAATTAACCAATTTCCACTTTTCTCTCTTTCTTGGGGCATGGGGGGATTTTTGTCTCTCTTTTTTTCCATATCTATATGTCCTACTCATAAACCTCAAATCCCCTTTCTCCAACCATCCTTCTGAAGTCCCACTAATTCTTGCCTTGTTTTGACTGTCTTGGCAAGCTTTTAGGAATTGGATGGGAATTTTTATCTTCTTTGATTGGGCCTTCATCACCTTCATCATCGAAGATAATTCCTCATTTAGACTAACCTTCCATAAACCTCAAGTTTCCTTTATTTCATTTTGGTAAGTCCTTTACTTATGGCTACATTAGTGCTTGTTAGTATTGATATAGAATTTATGATTCTTTGAGTTTAGAACCAGTATAATTCCATGAATTATCTTGACGTGACTGAATCATTTGATTGCTTAGGGTTTTGATAAACTAATCTTACCCACGGTATTGATGTTGCCCAATAAGTGTTCCCTGTTCAAAACAAGAACCCTAGAGTTTACCAAATATTTAAGTGGTTTTATCATCATCCAAGACTTCTCCCACCAAAATGGGGTGGGCAATGGAGCATGAAAGGTTCGAAAAAGAATCAACTAAAATTTTAAGACCTGATGCCGACGAAATGTCAACTTGATCCTGAATTCCTACCCAATGTAGCTATGAGGTTATGCCATAAAACCTGGAGGGTTAGCTGGCGGTTAAGTAAAAGTACCTTTTGGCTATGCAATTTAAGCTCATGTGATCAAGGAGCACCCTCCAAGTTCCCTAGAATATAAGGTGCCTACTGCCTATTCTGGACGAAAGGTGAGATGAAAGAATTTCTATTGGGGATACCAATACCAAATATTTTTGACCTTGATCCACAAGACATACCTTAAGAATATGTTTCAATCTTTTGCTGGAAAAAGTGTTCTCCAACTATCTTAATGGGGAAAAGTTTCCAAGCCTATGCAGTATGAGAATAGGCCTACCCTGTCCAAGTCGCGTGTGGTACAAGTTTGGTCTCCCCAAGGCAAGCCTGACACTTGGAGGAGATAAGATACAAGTGTATAGATTTATATTCATCACTAGAAACTAGAAAGGAGCATTGGGGTCTAGGTTATATTAAGCGTGAGGCGAGGCAAGGCGACGAAGCTGACGCCTCGCTTAAGCGCGCTTAAGCGGCGCTCAGTTCGCACTTCGCCCATTTTTACCTATGGAGCCTCCTACATGTAAAATACTTTGTATACACATAAATTTCAATATATTTTCATACAGTCATATTAGTATATGCATGAATAACAATACCAATTATCAATGAAACAAAGTAACAATATAAATACTATAATCAAAATGCGAAGTCATCAAAATACCATGGTCAAAATAGTCAACAAGCCACACAATGTATACATACTACATAGTCACCAAAATACCACCAAACATAAAAGCTAAGTCTCCAAAGTTCTTATTTTTTCAGGGCCAATTTTTGTTTTGTTCAATTTTTTTTTTATCCAAGGCGCTTTTTCCGACGCCTAACACTAGATGAGGCGCTATTAAGCGCCGCCTAAGCGACGATTGCTTTTCTGGGACGGGATTTCCCTAAGCGAGGCGCCAAAATTCCAGTTTTCGCTTAAGCGTCGCTTAAGCGCGCTTTTCACAACATAGATTGGGGTATCCCTTAGCAAATTCAAAGGAACTAAGAAGACGACAGATCCATTTCAATAGATTATAAGAGTAATTAAGTCTATTAACAACATAAATAGATATACTTTATGGGTTAGGTAAAATTATTTCCCCCCATTTAAGATGATTACGGAACTTACTAAGGTGCTCTTAGTCCGTTATATTAGTATTGCAGGTAACTTAATAATATCAATAAAGCAATAAAGTTATAGATGTCTGAAATATTGTAATAATGAAACTTGTGCGGTTTTGGGGATTTAATTCAAGCAGTTCATTTCTTCTGATTGCTGTATAAAATATTCAACCATATCATTGAGCCCAAACAATACCATTATATAAGCATACATCAGCTACCTAATACGATCATTTACAGGACATATATCTCAACAAATACAGTTGATTGATAAGGGCCGAAATAGTAAAAGATATTGATCTCGCAGATCACTATCAGTACATCTTTTATTTAATATATAGAAAGTAAAAGATCATATTAAAATAAAGATCAGAAACAGCATAAGCTATAGATTTAACAAGTAGCAGTACTTCATGAAACACAGGAACAAAATATTATTCAGCCAGTTAAGTAACTTCTTAGAGGCACCTCAGTTTGATGGATCCACTAGTGCATCTAAATATATCAGTTATAACGAATTCACATTTGACATACTGCCCATTGGAAAATATTGAAGTATTGAAGCACATTACCGAGAAGGATTATTGAAACAATCATCACAAACTCTAACAGGTGAGTATACACCATATTGAGGCAAAGCCTGCAAAAGTTGGAATCTTAGTTCAACTAAGTTTTGTTAAGCTAGAAAATTAATGTTGGTAGGTAATGCCTAACCACTAGATAGGAAGTGATACGTACCATGTGATTTGATGAATGTTCATGGCACAATGTCCTGCCACAAGAACGGCAGTGATGCTGTACAGAATATACAACATGAGCAGTAGATAAACAGGACTTTGATAAATCTTAAAAGCATGTCCTTTCTAAATGCTTCGAGGAAATTTGAGAAAAGTAGATAACCTGAGGACGCATACTAAAAATGTAATGGAATATCACCAACCAACTAATTATACAGCTATAATAATATTAATCTCCTTGCTAAGATACAAAAATACTAGAGAAGAATTATAGATCATTTGCTCTCTATTGGGTACAAACTTACTAGAATTGTTAACATGTAGCATTGTGAATCCTAGAATTGAAGGCCATTATACGATACATGACCCTTCAGCCAGTGCATTGTGGTGAATGCATCACGGATAGTGTTAGTTCCATAAACGGCCCAAGGCGATACTCATGAATAATAAGAAGGGGTGTTGTAGGGATCCTACATCTAGAAATATGCTCTTCCATGTACCTGCCTACTCAATTAGTACCACAGAGGGTAATAAACATAACGTCTTATGCTGCAATGGAGCAAACACGGCACGACAAGGAAAGGCCACGGGAACACAGACATGACACAACCACTTCTGGCACGTCCTGGCATAGTTTCTAGTGATTGTGTCCTGTCAAACACGTCTGTTTGGCACGGCCATATCTTTGGAGTGCCCATTATTCCTGCAGTAATCTATAAAATTGTTGCTATGCTTTTGGATTCACACGAGGTGAAGATATCCTGCAATTAACAAGGTTGTCTTCTGTCACTAAAAGAACAAAAACCATAAAGGTTGTCAATGCGTGTAGACCTGGTTCTCAGATTTTCTGGCCCCATATGTTCCATGAATCAGTTCCCACATTTCCAAATGCACCCAAACTTCCAATACGTCGAACACAGGGGAAAGAATCCAAAAACTCATATTTAAGGGGAGAAAAGGGAACTTCTAGTCTATGTTGTTACGGGCGACGCCTAGGCGGCCTAGGCGCGTCCGATTTGAACAGGTCGCCTCGACCTGCATATTTTACTGCAGTGTAAGGCGAGGGCCGCCTAGGCGCGCCTAGGCGGGCGCCCAGGTTCGTCCAGGGGAGACAACTGCGGGCGCCTAGGCGGTGGATCTCAGGATGGGCTATGGGCTTTTTACTAATATTTTTTTTTGGGCTTTAGGGTTATTATTGTTGCTAAAACAGGTGTTGTTGTAAAAATTGTTGTTGTTTGCTGCCTTCTGCTACTGCTATTGTTGCATTTTGCCACTGCTACTGTTGTCTTCTCCCTCTTATTGCAATCTGCTACTGCTGCAGCAGCCTTCTGCTACTACTGTTGCGGCCTTATGCTACTGTTGTTGCTGACTTTTGCTACTGCTGTTGCCTACAATGTTTACACAGGTTTAGAGACCCAGAAATCTGGACGGACGCCTAGGCGAGGCGGGCATGGTCTCGCCTCGCCTCGCCTAGCGCCCAATACAACATAGCTTCTAGTAGACGGGAAAGTTTATTACCACCTGACTTATCTATTTATCTTCTCTCATGGGAATGTAAATGGTCCAGTTATTAAAAGTTAACTAACAGGAGTCGGTCAGATCTTGTTCGTTGGACTCATTCACATTCCATAAACTGCTAAGCCTACTCATAACATACTGTGTTCTGCATTAACTAACATATCCAGAATACCGTTACATATTGTATTCTGAACCACACAATGGATCTTGTAAGCTTTACTAGTGAATCCCTTGACTAACTAGATAGAGTGCCTAGACCTATGTAGTTGCTCACAACCTTAATCTAAAACAAAGCCTTTATCCCAAATTCTTGGGATCAGTTGTTTGAATCCTCGGCTCTATTAAGGTTCATGTCCTCTGTAAAGCTAACAAAATCCATATCCTTCAATAGCACTTCAAAGTTCAAACCATGTCCGTCTGGGCGGATGGGCCTACCTCTAGTTCTAGCTGCTTCATTAACTGCTATATTATTGCTCCTCAAAGGATCATCTATTGGTATGCTTTGTACATGTCTGAACCACCTAAGTCAATTTTTGCTCATCTTGTCCTCAATTGACGTCACCTCTAACTTCCTACGGATATGCTCATTTCTTATCCTATCATATCCTTTAATGTAATGTCACCCATTTCTTCTATATTTCTACTATTATAAAAAGGCTTAAAAATTGCTCAAATAGAAACATCTAAGTCGTACGTATATCCTCATGTAATTAACAATTAAGAACATAACTAATAGCTTAACTACCTGCACGTATATCTATAACAAATCATAATTAAAATATAAGCATATGAGCTGCATATCTATAACAAATCCTGACTAAAATTTATATTCAAATCATATCTATAACAAATTCTACTTTAAACTATTTTTTTAACAATATCAGAGGAAAAAAATTCTTCCACGTGCAACACACGTGACTAGTTTATATTGGGGGGAAGGGGGGGCGCATGCTAGCAATAGTATGTACAACAACCACGAAGGCTTTATCCCAAACGTTTTGAGTCGGCCGTTTGTGTCCATTCAAGGGTCGTCTTCTTTCTAACGTTGACAAAAAGCTATCCTTCTTTACATACTCGATTAGGGCTATAAAACGATTCAAACGGCTCATAATCGGCTCGTGTTAGGCTCGGTCCAAACTCGGTTCGAAGCTCGTTCGTAGGCAGGTCGGTACTGAGCTCGATCGATTTTTTTTTCTGTTCGAAGTCGTGATCTAACCGAGTTCGGCCATAGGTTGTTCAACTCGGTCTTGTTCGCGAATGGGCTCGAACTCGTTTCGGTTTCTCGTATTAGGGTGTTCCCTAGTATATGTTATATTTTTTATGGATGTGTATAAATTTTGTTTTAGGAATTTTACTCTTTTTTTTTGTTCTTCATATGATGGTAAATTTATGAGGGAAAGAGCATAAGTAATTAAACAAAAAATTAATTAAGACTTGAGAGTAACCAAGTGATGATATATACAACAAGTTTAATGGGACTTTGGCTCGGGCTCGGTTCGTGTTCATCCGAGCTCGTGAGCTAAATCGAGTCAAGCTCGATCATTTCGAGCCTCTAATCGAACCGAGTTCAAACACCATTTTTGAGCTCGACCTTAAGCTCGGCTTGAATGAAACTCGTTCGATAGTTTAGTCGAACCGAGAACGAACACGCTTTGTTCGAGATCGTTCGTTCCATTTTCAGCCCTATACACGATCCAAGTTCATGTTGTCTTACCAGCAGCTCCTTCGACTAATATCTTACCGCTCCTCCTTACCTGGAGCATGTATCGGTGTCCAAACCACCGAGACGATTTTCTCATATCGTACCTACTGTCATCCATCCATCTCAACATTCTTCTTCTTCTTTCCTTTCATTTCCCCGACACTCCGATCCATATAGCATTCCTCTTCTAACTCCTTCGGTATCCTTACGATCACAGAGCTCACCCAATCAATCTTCCGCTACAATTTCTCAATCGATCGCGGATTCCGGGAACAATCTCTCCCAGATGAACCCAAGTTCAAGAATTGGACTTTTCGAATGAATCGGTGGTTCTAATTGTTCGGGATCTGGTTCGATCCGTAACGAATGAACAGATCATGAGTAATTATTGCTATCAGGAATCGATTTCGCAAATTCATCGATCATTCGAAATCTAGGTCGAATAGAATCAAATTGGAAGCAAATGAAAGGTTGAGAGAGGGGAGGTTACGGACCCGACGCCGGAAAGTGGTGAAGCTGCAGTTGCAGACGTCGCACCTCGCCGACTCCTGGAACACTGGAGGCGTTTCCGACATGATTGATTCCATCTTCTCTCTCTTTCTCTCTTCTTCTTCTTCTTCTTCTTCTCTCTCTGTCTAATTTGCGTTTAAGTATCTTTAACTTTTACAATTCATTTAGGCAAATGTTAAAGGCCACCCTTTTTACTAGGTTTTTTCTATGGACACTACCAAAATTGCTAGGGGCTAGCCCAAAATTTTTCAAGTTTATTACAAGTTTGCCATCCAAAAATTTTGCTAGGGGTTAGCCCAAGCACAACTATAAATACCAATTTTCATTTTCTCTCTCCTTCTTCTCTTTTCTTTTCTCCCTCAACTATTTTCTTCCCTCCTTCTCTTCTCTTAGGTCAAAGAATTAAAACCCTAATTTTTTTCTTTTCTCCCTACATTTTTGGCAAATTGTTCTCTCCCTCAACTCTAGGTCATTGACTTCTCCAAATTTTTTGGCAACCAGGCAGTATCGAAAAAAAAAAGTAGAGAACAAGAAAGAAAAAACAAGAAGGGAAATCACTTTGGACACGAGCATGGATTGGTTTAGTAGATAGATCTCCAATGTAATAGTTCCACTGAAGGACTATTTTGCTGCTGCTTCACTCTTGACATCTCCATTTTTCTCCGCTTCAGCACTCGCCAGGGATAGGACTGTCAGGGACCTGGCAGTCCTACACTTAAGTAAGACTGCCAGGACCCTGGCAGTCCTAAATTAAACTTGATGTACAACAAATTTTATTTAGGACTGCCAGGGACCTGGCAGTCCTACACTTAAGTAGGACTGTCAGGACCCTGGCAGTCCTAAATGAAACTTGCTGTACAGCAAGTTTCATTTAGGACTGCCAGGATCCTAGCAGTCCTACTTAAGTGTAGGACTGCCAGGTCTCTGGCAGTCCTACCCCAAGACTGCTTACGAACAGGTCATCTGAAGCTCTTTCAACATGTGTAGGACCTTTCTAATGTAGTACCCACTGTTAGGTAATAATGATGGCTTTGGCGTCATCTGAAGCTCTTTCAACATGCTTACGAACAGGTCATCTGAAGCTCTTTCAACATACTTATGAATAGGACATCCTCCTACACTAAATGAGGACTGCCAGCTCCCTGGCAGTCCTACACTCAAGTAGGACTGCCAGGGTGCTGACAGTCCTAATTAAAACTTGCTGTTACAGCAAGTTTGAAATAGGACTGCCAGCACCCTGGCAGTCCTACTTGAGTGTAGGACTGCCAGGGTTGTGACAGTCCTGATACTTGCTGCTCCATTGCCAGGCAATGAGGTTGAGCTTCAGATGTGGGGAAAAGTACAAAGAGGTGGAGGCTTGATGGTGGGGCAAGGAGGGGAGAGAGAAAGGGAGAGGCAAGTTTATTAGGCACTAAATATATCGAATTTCTTCCTTTCTGTGCATCAATTTTATTGTTTTTTTTTCCCTACTTGTGGAACATTCACCGATGTTAGTTATTGTCTTCGATACTCTTTCTGGTGGATAGGTCCCTTAGTACAGAAAGATGAGCAAGTTGGACCTTGTTTGTAGACAAATTGTTCAAAGAACTCTCAGAAGCATAGACTTTCATTTCAATCATCTAAACACATGGTTTATAACGGAACTTTTTTGTAGTACATTTCATGTTTACTTGAAGATAATTTATGTATGCTCCTGGAAATTTTGTTTCTAGACCTACCTAACCAGGACAAAAACTATGTAATGGCACACATTTGAGATTGAACCATCATACTGCCTCCATCTTGAAAGTTTACTTATATATATATATAGAACTCTGTGATAGTTTAAGTTTGAGGAACTCATCACAGAGTTTTATAAGTAGGACTGCCACCCCCCTGGCAGTCCTACACTCAAGTAGGACTGCCAGGGTGCTGGCAGTCCTATTTAAAACTTGCTGTAACAACAAGTTTTAATTAGGACTGCCAAGGGGGTGGCAGTCCTGATACTAAAACTCTGTGACCTCAAAATAAGTACTTGAAAATAACAACATAAGTCTAGTACTTCAAAATAACAACACAAGTACATAAATATCCAACAACATAAGTGTCAACTTGTCTAGTACTTCAAAATAAGTACTTCAAATTAAGTGTCAACATAAGTAAATAGCAGGGATAATATATCCAACAAAAAAACAACAACATAAGTCAAACTACATATCATGATATCCAGCATAAGTCCAACTTCAAAATATCCAACTTGTCTAGTACTTCAACTTCAAAATACATATCATTCCACATCCAACTTAAGTTTCAAACAAGAAAAATATCCAGATCCAACCACATGTCATGTCTGGCCTTTGAACGAGACTCTCTATTGTTCATGAAGGAAAACTCGACCAAGTCGTCGATGCGATCAAGCTCGTTGGCGACCGCGACACTAGTGCCACTTTGGCAACCTCTCCGGAGTGTCTGGGCCAATTGGCACCTTGACGTGATAGGAGTCGGCCAATTGGCACGTCGTCGTCGTCATCGGAAGAACGCGTAGGAGTAGGAGCTCGTTGCTTCGACCGAGCTTGACGTGCCGGTGGCGATGTCCGAGACCGAGCTTCGGGCGCCGGTTCGGTAATTGTTATCGGACGCTCGCGAGGACGCTCTGCACGTTCCTTCCGCTTTGACGCGGTGGGCCGTATTCTTTTGTTCGATGGACTGCATGACAACATACACTTATTAAGTAATAGAAACAACATGCACTTACCCAACTCCTATGTCATAACAAGTAGGACTGCCAGGAATGTGGCAGTCCACATGCCTGGCAGTCCTCTTTCAGAATAGGACTGTCAGGACTGTGGCAGTCCTAATTTTCATTAGGACTGCCACATTCCTGGCAGTCCTACTGTCGCGAACCCGAACTCCAGTAACGAAATCATATTTTGTCGTGTTCTAGGGTTAGGGTTTCAACATAAATTTCGGATTTCATGTGTTCGAAAATAAGGGAAGAGAACGCGCAAGAGATTATAAACCTATTTTACAAAAACTTTTTCAAGAATTAAACCAATTCTAGGGTTTCGAATATAATGTTAAAAAAATTCGAAGAAATTAGGGAAGAACGTACCTGGATTCCGGTTGCTTTGACTTGCGTGTCATCTCTTCGAGAATCTTCGTGGAGGGATTGAGAATGGAGTGATGGAGAAGAAGAAATTAGGGTTTAGAAGATGGAGAGGGAGAGGGAGAGAGCTTTCTTTCTTTTCTTCTTGAGGAGAGAGAGTGAATAATGAAAATGAAATGAAATTTTTGGGTTTGGGGGGGGTTGGGCTGCCCCTAGCAATTTTTGGGTGCCCCCTAGCAATTTCTCCACATTCATGGGCTGCCCCCTAGCAATTGATGTCCCCTAGCAATTTTGGTAGTGTAAGCCCCCTGAATTTCAGGGGTTTATTTTTATTTTTCTTAATGAATTATTTTCGATAAATATTATTATTTAATTGTTTAGATCATTAATGTACCTTTCCGTAGCTTTGACTTCTGGAGCGTCAGGGATGCCAATCTCTGTAAACTTTCTTCATAAGTTTTGAAGTAGACAAGATTATCTTCGTTTTGATATATCCTGTCCCACTTGAACTCGTTTTCTTGTGCTCTTTTTGTATCGCGCAAGTTCGGGTCAACTTAGACCAATTAATCGTTGAATATTATTCCCACTTTTATTTTCGATCATCGTTTGCACGTTACCGTGGCTTTTAATTTAGGAGCACCAGACCAGTCGTTTTCTCAGAACCAACTTCTCATGAATGATCTACTCGAGACGCTCTCCACCCATGACCTTCGTGTCCCACTCAGACACTCCATTTTGTGCTCCATTTTCTTCGCACAACTTTCGGGTCAATTTAGGCCGATTTATTATCTACCGTGAAACCTGATTTAAATTTCAATTTAATTTCAGGACCCGACATCGATCCAGCCTGTCAATCTGAAGTATGGACGTGGCCCATATGAAGCCTACTATCCATATGACGCTTGTGTCCCATTTATTGGAGTCCCCGTATATTATTTATTTACCCGTGATTATAAATACGTATTTAATTCGAATATTGCCCCCTGTCCGATTTTGACCCGACCCGGTTCGACCGAACCCGAACCCATGCTCCATGTTGCCCTTTCATGACTGCCCAAATACCCTACATAATTTTCCTATTTCTCCTATTTAGAAAATATCTCTCCTTCCCACTATTTTTACAAATATCTCATTTTTAATTCTTGTATATATATACACATATATATATATATATAAATAAATAAATACCTCTCTTTCTCTCTCTTTACTTTACACACCCCCTCACCCTCTCCCATCACAGCAATGACTCCCCCCCCTTGGCCGACTACTCTCTCTCCTCCCTCTCTCTATACTTTTCTCTCTCTATCTCTCTTTATATATATATATATATATATATATATATATATATATATATATATATAAACATACATATATATACATATATAACTCTCTCCCTCTCTCTCTCTTTAACACCTACACCTACACCCCCCATTCCCATCACCAGCTCACACACCCCCCCCCCCCACAAACAGTGGCCGACTTCCCACTCTCTCTCATCTCTCTCTAATAATAATATCTCACTTTCTCTCTCTTTATATTAATACAAACACACACATATAATTCTCTCTCTTTCTCTCAACAAACAACACATACACAGCCACCACCCCCTCCATGCTCAGCCGACCACCACCTCCTGGCCGAGCTCCTCCCCGACATAGCCACTCCAGCCAACTCCCTCCTCCTTTCTCACTTCGAACCACCACACATCACCACCATCAACACCATCATCAACTCCATCTCCACCACCATGCACCACCACCCCCACTCCAACACCACCATCGCACGGCCACCACCCCCGGCCGCCAGCCAGGCCAGCCCTGCCCTACTGCAGCGTACCACCAGCAGCAGCCAGCAGCATCTTTGGCAGCAGCGGCGTAGCAGCATGCACGCGCGCGCGCACGCGCGGATGCGTGCGTGGCCGTGTGCCACTTCGTGGCCGGCCCGCGCCCCCGCGAGCACCCCCTCGTCCCGGTGACCCCTCCGGCGAACTCCCCCGTGGCCATCACCGTCTTCTCCGACGCACCGAATAGGCTATTCGTGCGTTTTGAACGGAATCCCGTCGACGCGCGCGAGTTTGGAACTCAGAATTCGTGCTGCATCGCAGCAACTTCGTGCAGATTTTCTGGTCAATCTGACCGTTGGATCGGCGATTTCTTCGCTCCGTCTCAATCTCGGTATATCCATCTTCACTCCTGTCAATTTTTGTCCGTTAATTTTGTCGTTTGATACCTCAAAACTGGCCACCAAGTTGACGTTTTAAATTGAACTATTTTTGGACAGTTTCGTGGAGCCGACTTCGTCAGGTCGTAACTTCACCGTCGTAGCTCCGTTTTGCGCACCGTCAGTTCCGGTGCATATCTGGTATAACCATCTTCCTGTCTCCTTTAGATTTCGTTTCATTTTAAGCACGTTTGGTTGGTTGAATTCGACGCCAAAGTTGGCCGTCCGAATTCTTTAAATCGCACTTGTTAAATTCCATTTTTGAACCCGGGACTCCGGATTCAATTTTTGACGCCACCAGTAGACTCGTGGCATCGTTCTGGCATATTTTCATATAAAATTTGCTTGATTTGGAGAACGTGGGCCCTGGCACGCATTTCGGTGCAAAGCGGGTCCCACTTTTCGAGTCAACTGGTCACTTTGAGTTCGGCTCATCGGAATCCCATTTCGGATATACCGTTGAGTTTGTATCGTCATTCTGGACTCGTTGACCTATAATTTGCTGAGTTTTGAAGACGTTTGCTCCGGCACGCATTTCCGTGCAAACCGGATACCAAGTGTCGCGTCAACGTATCATTTTGAGATCGGCACATCGGAATCCTATTCCGGATATACCGTTGGGTTCGTATCGTCATTCTGGATTCGTGGACATATAATTTTCTAGGTTTTGTAGACTTCTATTCTGACACATTTTTCGGTGCAAAGTGTGTCCAACGGCGGACATCATTTTGATCCGAAATTACCGTTTTGCCCCTGTGTCCAAATTGGACTTATGGGTAGGATATCCTAGCTGATTTGACCGTTCTGGACACGTTGGGGATATTTATTTTATCATCCGACAACATCTGTAGATTTTTGCTTATGTATCATCCTTAATTTATAATTAATTATTTTTCTAGATATTGTTACTTTCTGGTTTTGAATTTTTATATACATTTTAATTGCTGTAAAAATCTTAGAAAAATTATATTTAAATACTATGTTAATTTAGATAATTTATTATAATTTTTTCAGCATTTAATAAGTACTTTTGGTATTTTATAAAAATAGGAAAACAGAACTCATTTTCAGTATATTTGTGTTTGTTGATTTTTAATAATTATTTATGAGGGTTTATAAATCCCAGAAAAATTAGTATAAATTTCTATAATTAACAAGGATCATTTTGGTACTTTATTTTATATATATTTGAGCTTTTTGTCTATCTCAAAAATTATTGAAACTTAGTGTACCGTTTGATTTATTTATTGAATAATTACGACTTGTAACTTTTTATGTTGTTTTGTGTTTTAGTCGTATTGGACCTCACCCCGCGCTAGTGTAAAGACCCTAGAGAGTTAGTTTGTGTATAGTGGCACTTCACATTAGACTTTTATGCTAGGTCCCCACTTGGCTAGTATCCAGTTAGGAGTCGTGTCATACCACTAGTGTAATTTTGATCATAGCTTAGAACTGAGTTTGTATATCATTATTGACAGGACACCGGACATCTATATCTTCGTACTAGTATTCTTGCTTTGCTCGAGACAAGTACATCTACACACTCATTTACTGTCTTTTAATGCTAGAACATGTATTAACCCTGTTAAAATACTGCTTTCTGAATAACTGCAAGTTAAATCTTCACATGTTACATTAAATTGGTCCCTACCATGCTTAGGACAGTTATCATATCTTCTTATGTTCCTTACTGGCTCTCAGTACATGTTTTACTGTGCTTTTATACTACTCGGAGTATTCACATGTTTCACACTGTTCCCAGTACCGGCTATGCTTATATTACTCCCAGTGTCTCTCACATGTTTTTACTGTTCTCGTATCTCTCACATGATAGAATATGGATTATGGAGAAACTGATAGTAGTGTACGTGATCATGACCCCCCTACAGTAGCGAGCGAGGTCGCATTTTATATGCATACCTTGCCGCAGGCCATTATCCCGCATTTCTGTACGGATGTACACCTATGCCTGTTGACTTGTACGTATGTACATTTTATTTACATGTACCACAGTACATTGTACATCTATTGACCGATCACGTGCCTGCTACAGTTTTAAACATTACATATACATCTGTCTCTATGACATATGTATCCTTGCCATGCTAAATTATGAGATATACCATGATTCCAGATATGCCATGTTCCCTGTGTTGCTATGATACTGTGATCCCAGTTGTACCATGAGGCCATGTTTCTAGTATTTCCTGTTTTATAGACTTATCACACCATGTTTCTTGCTGTACATCTCTTTCATTATATGTTCAGTACTTTAGTTGTAGAGGTTGTACTTGCTCCCGTCCTAATAGGATAACGTTGTAGGTTTACTTTTCGAGAAGGAAACGCTGTGTGTTACATGTTATGGTACTGCATTGAGGACCTGGCCTTAGCTCCAGTAGAGGCCCCAGCGGGGAACCTTGCTTAGATATCTTTCTCGTGTTTTGGGACTGAGACTTTGGTATGTTCTTATATTTGGATACTGGACTTTGTCTCCAGTTAGATACTTTGGTTATGTATTATTAAGTCTGTGCTTATGTTACCTTCGCTTATAGATGCTGTGTTGTGATGAACATTTAAATGTGATTTTAGAACTGTTAGCAGCTTAGATCATTTATTGTCTATTCTTAGAACAGCTTACTGCACTTTAACCAAGCGTAGGCTGGACATGGCTCGGCCTGGCCCAACAATTTGGGTAACGGGTCGTGACATGTTTTTTTGGCGGCCCATGCAGGTCCAGACTTAAGTTGTTTGGTTACGTTATTGTACCAAGCATGCCTGCAATTAGGATCTAGGACAACTTGATAACACTAGGGATGACATTTAGAACACCTAGAGGATTTCTAGGATTGTAACATAGGGAGAACTCATCACAGCATAGGACCGTTAGCTATAATTAGCCTCTTGTTTGTATTTCAGTGGGTCAATTTAGACCAAGTTTGTACCTTTGGGATGACCCCTGAGGATCTCACTCTAATCTCACTCTAATCTTACCAAGAAATCTGTTTTCACCTATTTCCATTTACTCTCCTTTAAATTCGTTGTTGAATTTAATTTCTGATTTTTGTTGTTAACTTTGATCTTGTATCGCGATAAATTTTGTGGATTGAATTGTGATATATCCTGATAAGGTAAACGTCTACTTTATTTATGGAGTTTAGAATTTATCGCAGCCATATTAGCTGGTATGACAAAAACATAGAGCCTGATTTTGGATATACTATCCTATTCATAGAATTTAGATTTTCTTGCAGCCATACCGGTTGGCGTGGTAAGGAATCTAGATAATATGACGATAGGGTGTATACCTTAGTTATGGACTCTCTCGTTTATTGCATATAAGCTTACTGGTAGGGAGAAAATTCTGACAACATGATTTCAGGAAGACGTGTATGGTTATCAGATCATATCCCAACTTGGTTTACTTTCTTATGACCGAATGAGCAAGAATAAGTTCTTATCATTATTCTTCCCCGTCTTGATTAACTCCATTCTATCTACATCTGCAACTAGGATTATAGGCTCTCTAGGACTCTCCAATAGGATTACTTTCATATCATCTTTTTGGACATAATTATTTTTATGTTCCATCTATCCTATGACTTGACTAAACTCTTCTTCGTTAACCTCTTGGGTAATTCTTCTCGTTATGTATCCCGTTGTCTTCGTACCATTCGTGGAGATATTCCAATAAACTTTTATGTCTTGTTTGACCCTTTAACTTGTTTGGACACTGTTATGGATTGCTTAACCCAGTCTTAGGCCTTGTTACCTTCTACTTGATAGATGACCGAAATAGCCAAACCTTGTTAACTGATTCTGTAAGTATAACTATAAATGTATTGTGTGATTGTGATAAGTACTTTTCCTAGGGATTGGTTAGATTAAGCTTACAGGACAAGTATAAGCGACTGACTTTAGTAGACTTGGAAACCATTAAGAACGATTGTATTGGTATTATGACTCGATGATAGGGTATCTAAGATGGATAAATGAGATAGTATATTGTTATGACTATGGATTAAGGATTAGAATCTTGTGTTTAGCAAATTGAGGATTTAGCATTTGTAGAATTTTGGTTGGTTACCTATAGCTGATTACATGTGATTAGAGGGTAGATCGATATGTGGATTGATATAGAATAAGTTAGAATGAGATATGATATTGCGTACGAGATCGGAAAGATATCAGTTAAAAAGACAGGAACGAGACAAAGACATATGTACATTGATAATTAATAAATCGGGAGTTTGAAATCGAGGATTTATATTCGGAGGACTTGTTGAGTAAAAAGAAGAAGGCTCTACGCCAAGAATAAGAATTGAACGTATGATTTCAAGGAGAAACTGTAGGAAAGGATTGACGATAGATGATGCCAAGGAACTATGGATTGATGAAATAAGGATACTTAGGATATGATAAGGAAATCCAGAATTTACAATTGAGGTTGGAAATATGGTTGATGATTAAGCATTATAGGTTTATAAACATACCCAGAGAATGACCTATAGTTTAGGGTATACATAAATGTTTCATGTTAGTATGGAAGATTCTAAAGGATGTATGGCGTAGTCTATGATAGAAGGACTTTGATTGAACCTGAACCAAAAAGATTGTAGGAGAAACAGAAGAGATGATTACAAGGATAGCAGATTGAGTATCGTAGCCAGTGCAGCTACATGTTATAGTTTGACCGGTTGGATGATTTTTAATTTCGAGGACGAAATTTTTATAAGGTGGGTAGGATGTAAGCCCCCTGAATTTCAGGGGTTTATTTTTATTTTTCTTAATGAATTATTTTCGATAAATATTATTATTTAATTGTTTAGATCATTAATGTACCTTTCCGTAGCTTTCACTTCTGGAGCGTCAGGGATGCCAATCTCTGTAAACTTTCTTCATGAGTTTTGAAGTAGACAAGATTATCTTCGTTTTGATATATCCTGTCCCACTTGAACTCGTTTCCTTGTGCTCTTTTTGTATCACGCAAGTTCGGGTCAACTTAGACCAATTAATCGTTGAATATTATTCCCACTTTTATTTTCGATCATCGTTTGCTCGTTACCATGGCTTTTAATTTAGGAGCACCAGACCAGTCGTTTTCTCAGAACCAACTTCTCATGAATGATCTACTCGAGACGCTCTCCACCTATGACCTTCGTGTCCCACTCAGACACTCTATTTTGTGCTCCATTTTCTTCGCACAACTTCCGGGTCAATTTAGGCCGATTTATTATCTACCGTAAAACCTGATTTAAATTCCAATTTAATTTCAGGACCCGACATCGATCCAGCCTGTCAATCCGAAGTATGGACGTGGCCCATATGAAGCCTACTACCCATATGACGCTTGTGTCCCATTTATTGGAGTCCCCGTATATTATTTATTTACCCGTGATTATAAATACGTATTTAATTCGAATATTGCCCCCTGTCCGATTTTGACCCGACCCGGTTCGACCGAACCCGAACCCATGCTCCATGTTGCCCTTTCATGACTGCCCAAATACCCTACATAATTTTCCTATTTCTCCTATTTAGAAAATATCTCTCCTTCCCTCTATTTTTATAAATATCTCATTTTTAATTCTTGTATATATATATACACATATATATATAAATAAATAAATACCTCTCTTTCTCTCTCTTCACTTTACACACCCCCTCACCCTCTCCCATCACAGCAATGACTCCCCCCTTGGCCGACTACTCTCTCTCCTCCCTCTCTCTATACTTTTCTCTCTCTATCTCTCTTTATATATATATACCTATATATATATATATATAAACATACATATATATACATATATAACTCTCTCCCTCTCTCTCTCTTTAACACCTACACCTACACCCCCCATTCCCATCACCAGCTCACACCCCCCCCCCCCACAAACAGTGGCCGACTTCCCACTCTCTCTCATCTCTCTCTAATAATAATATCTCACTTTCTCTCTCTTTATATTAATACAAACACACACATATAATTCTCTCTCTTTCTCTCAACAAACAACACATACACAGCCACCACCCCCTCCATGCTCGGCCGACCACCACCTCCTGGCCGAGCTCCTCCCCGACATAGCCACTCCAGCCAACTCCCTCCTCCTTTCTCACTTCGAACCACCACACATCACCACCATCAACACCATCATCAACTCCATCTCCACCACCATGCACCACCACCCCCACTCCAACACCACCACCGCGCGGCCACCACCCCCGGCCGCCAGCCAGGCCAGCCCTGCCCCACTGCAGCGTGCCACCAGCAGCAGCCAGCAGCATCTTTGGCAGCAGCGGCGTAGCAGCATGCACGCGCGCGCACGCGCGGATGCGTGCGTGGCCGTGTGCCACTTCGTGGCCGGCCCGCGCCCCCGCGAGCACCCTCTCGTCCCGGCGACCCCCCCGGCGAACTCCCCCATGGCCACCACCGTCTTCTCCGACGCACCGAATAGGCTATTCGTGCGTTTTGAACGGAATCCCGTCGACGCGCGCGAGTTTGGAACTCAGAATTCGTGCTGCATTACAGCAACTTCGTGCAGATTTTTTGGTCAATCCGACCGTTGGATCGACGATTTCTTCACTCCGTCTCAATCTCGGTATATCCATCTTCACTCCTGTCAATTTTCGTCCGTTAATTTCGTCGTTTGATACCTCAAAACTGGCCACCAAGTTGACGTTTTAAATTGAACTATTTTTGGACAGTTTCGTGGAGCCGACTTCGTCAGGTCGTAACTTCACCGTCGTAGCTCCGTTTTGCGCACCGTCAGTTCCGGTGCACAGCTGGTATAACCATCTTCCTGTCTCCTTTAGATTTCGTTTCATTTTAAGCACGTTTGGTTGGTTGAATTCGACGCCAAAGTTGGTCGTCCGAATTCTTTAAATCGCACTTGTTAAATTCCATTTTTGAACCCGGGACTCCGGATTCAATTTTTGACACCACCAGTAGACTCGTGGCGTCGTTCTGGCATGTTTTCATATAAAATTTGCTTGATTTGGAGAACGTGGGCCCTGGCACGCATTTCGGTGCAAAGTGGGTCCCACTTTTTGAGTCAACGGGTCACTTTGAGTTCGGCTCATCGGAATCCCATTCCGGATATACCGTTGAGTTCGTATCGTCATTCTGGACTCGTTGACCCATAATTTGTTGAGTTTTGAAGACGTTTGCTCCGGCACGCATTTTCGTGCAAACCGGATACCAAGTGTCGTGTCAACGTATCATTTTGAGATCGGCACATCGGAATCCTATTCCGGATATACCGTTGGGTTCGTATCGTCATTCTGGATTCGTGGACATATAATTTGCTAGGTTTTGTAGACTTCTATTCTGACACATTTTTCGGTGCAAAGTGTGTCCAACGGCGGACATCATTTTGATCCGAAATTACCGTTTTGCCCCTGTGTCCAAATTGGACTTATGGGTAGGATATCCTAGCTGATTTGACCGTTCTGGACATGTTGGGGATATTTATTTTATCATCCGACAACATCTGTAGATTTTTGCTTATGTATCATCCTTAATTTATAATTAATTATTTTTCTAGATATTGTTACTTTCTGGTTTTGAATTTTTATATACATTTTAATTGCTGTAAAAATCTTAGAAAAATTGTATTTAAATACTATGTTAATTTAGATAATTTATTATAATTTTTTCAGCATTTAATAAGTACTTTTGGTATTTTATAAAAATAGGAAAACAGAACTCATTTTCAGTATATTTGTGTTTGTTGATTTTTAATAATTATTTATGAGGGTTTATAAATTCCAGAAAAATTAGTATAAATTTCTATAATTAACAAGGATCATTTTGGTACTTTATTTTATATATATTTGAGCTTTTTGTCTATCTCAAAAATTGTTGGAACTTAGTGTACCGTTTGATTTATTTATTGAATAATTACGACTTGTAACTTTTTATGTTGTTTTGTGTTTTAGTCTTATTGGACCTCACCCCGCGCTAGTGTAAAGACCCTAGAGAGTTAGTTTGTGTATAGTGGCACTTCACACTTTTATGCTAGGTCCCCACTTGGCTAGTATCCAGTTAGGAGTCGTGTCACACCACTAGTGTAATTTTGATCATAGCTTAGAACTGAGTTTGTATATCATTATTGACAGGACACCGGACATCTATATCTTCGTACTAGTATTCTTGCTTTGCTCGAGGCAAGTACATCTACACACTCATTTACTGTCTTTTAATGCTAGAACATGTATTAACCCTGTTAAAATACTGCTTTCTGAATAACTGCAAGTTAAATCTTCACATGTTACATTAAATTGGTCCCTACCAGGCTTAGGACAGTTATCATATCTTCTCATGTTCCTTACTGGCTCTCAGTACATGTTTTACTATGCTTTTATACTACTCGAAGTATTCACATGTTTCATACTGTTCCCAGTACCGGCTATGCTTATATTACTCCCAGTGTCTCTCACATGTTTTTACTGTTCTCGTATCTCTCACATGATAGAATATGGGTTATGGAGAAACTGATAGTAGTGTACGTGATCATGACCCCCCTACAGTAGCGAGCGAGGTCGCATTTTATATGCATACCTTGCCGCAGGCCATTATCCCGCATTTCTGTACGGATGTACACCTATGCCTGTTGACTTGTACGTATGTACATTTTATTTACATGTACCACAGTACATTGTACATCTATTGACCGATCACGTGCCTGCTACAGTTTTAAACATTACATATACATCTGTCTCTATGACATATGTATCCTTGCCATGCTAAATTATGAGATATACCATGATTCCAGATATGCCATGTTCCCTGTGTTGCTATGATACTGTGATCCCAGTTGTACCATGAGGCCATGTTTCTAGTATTTCCTGTTTTATAGACTTATCACACCATGTTTCTTATTGTACATCTCTTTCATTATATGTTCAGTACTTTAGTTGTAGAAGTTGTACTTGCTCCCGTCCTGACAGGATAATGTTGTAGGTTTACTTTTCGAGAAGGAAACGCTGTGTGTTACATGTTATGGTACTGCATTGAGGACCTGGCCTTAGCTCCAGTAGAGGCCCCAGCGGGGAACCTTGCTTAGATATCTTTCTCGTGTTTTGGGACTGAGACTTTGGTATGTTCTTATATTTGGATACTGGACTTTGTCTCCAGTTAGATACTTTGGTTATGTATTATTAAGTCTGTGCTTATGTTACCTTCGCTTATAGATGCTGTGTTGTGATGAACATTTAAATGTGATTTTAGAACTGTTAGCAGCTTAGATCATTTATTGTCTATTCTTAGAACAGCTTACTGCGCTTTAACCAAGCGTAGGCTGGACATGGCTCGGCCTGGCCCAACAATTTGGGTAACGGGTCGTGACATGTTTTTTTGGCGGCCCATGCAGGTCCAGACTTAAGTTGTTTGGTTACGTTATTGTACCAAGCATGCCTGCAATTAGGATCTAGGACAACTTGATAACACTAGGGATGACATTTAGAACACCTAGAGGATTTCTAGGATTGTAACATAGGGAGAACTCATCACAGCATAGGACCGTTAGCTATAATTAGCCTCTTGTTTGTATTTTAGTGGGTCAATTTAGACCAAGTTTGTACCTTTGGGATGACCCCTGAGGATCTCACTCTAATCTCACTCTAATCTTACCTAGAAATATGTTTTCACCTATTTCCATTTACTCTCCTTTAAATTCGTTGTTGAATTTAATTTCTGATTTTTGTTGTTAACTTTGATCTTGCATCGCGATAAATTTTGTAGATTGAATTGTGATATATCCTGATAAGGTAAACGTCTACTTTATTTATGGAGTTTAGAATTTATCGCAGCCATATTAGCTGGTATGACAAAAACATAGAGCCTGATTTTGGATATACTATCCTATTCATAGAATTTAGATTTTCTTGCAGCCATACCGGTTGGCGTGGTAAGGAATCTAGATAATATGACGATAGGGTGTATACCTTAGTTATGGACTCCCTCGTTTATTGCATATAAGCTTACTGGTAGGGAGAAAATTCTGACAACATGATTTCAGGAAGACGTGTATGGTTATCAGATCATATCCCAACTTGGTTTACTTTCTTATGACCGAATGAGCAAGAATAAGTTCTTATCATTATTCTTCCCCGTCTTGATTAACTCCATTCTATCTACATCTGCAACTAGGATTATAGGCTCTCTAGGACTCTCCAATAGGATTACTTTCATATCATCTTTTTGGACATAATTATTTTTATGTTCCATCTATCCTATGACTTGACTAAACTCTTCTTCGTTAACCTCTTGGGTAATTCTTCTCGTTATGTATCCCGTTGTCTTCGTACCATTCGTGGAGATATTCTAATAAACTTTTCTGTCTTGTTTGACCCTTTAACTTGTTTGGACACTGTTATGGATTGCTTAACCCAGTCTTAGGCCTTGTTACCTTCTACTTGATAGATGACCGAAATAGACAAACCTTGTTAACTGATTCTGTAAGTATAACTATAATTGTATTGTGTGATTGTGATAAGTACTTTTTCTAGGGATTGGTTAGATTAAGCTTACAGGACAAGTATAAGCGACTGACTGTAGTAGACTTGGAAACCATTAAGAACGATTGTATTGGTATTATGACTCGATGATAGGGTATCTAAGATGGATAAATGAGATAGTATATTGTTATGACTATGGATTAAGGATTAGAATCTTGTGTTTAGCAAATTGAGGATTTAGCATTTGTAGAATTTTGGTTGGTTACCTATAGCTGATTACATGTGATTAGAGGGTAGATCGATATGTGGATTGATATAGAATAAGTTAGAATGAGATATGATATTGCGTACGAGATCGGAAAGATATCAGTTAAAAAGACAGGAACGAGACAAAGACATATGTACATTGATAATTAATAAATCGAGAGTTTGAAATCGAGGATTTATATTCGGAGGACTTGTTGAGTAAAAAGAAGAAGGCTCTACGCCAAGAATAAGAATTGAACGTATGATTTCAAGGAGAAACTGTAGGAAAGGATTGACGATAGATGATGCCAAGGAACTATGGATTGATGAAATAAGGATACTTAGGATATGATAAGGAAATCCAGAATTTACAATTGAGGTTGGAAATATGGTTGATGATTAAGCATTATAGGTTTATAAACATACCCAGAGAATGACCTATAGTTTAGGGTATACATAAATGTTTCATGTTAGTATGGAAGATTCTAAAGGATATATGGCGTAGTCTATGATAGAAGGACTTTGATTGAACCTGAACCAAAAAGATTGTAGGAGAAACAGAAGAGATGATTACAAGGATAGCAGATTGAGTATCGTAGCCAGTGCAGCTACATGTTATAGTTTGACCGGTTGGATGATTTTTAATTTCGAGGACGAAATTTTTGTAAGGTGGGTAGGATGTAAGCCCCCTGAATTTCAGGGGTTTATTTTTATTTTTCTTAATGAATTATTTTTGATAAATATTATTATTTAATTGTTTAGATCATTAATGTACCTTTCCGTAGCTTTGACTTCTGGAGCGTCAGGGATGCCAATCTCTGTAAACTTTCTTCATGAGTTTTGAAGTAGACAAGATTATCTTCGTTTTGATATATCCTGTCCCACTTGAACTCGTTTTCTTGTGCTCTTTTTGTATCGCGCAAGTTCGGGTCAACTTAGACCAATTAATCGTTGAATATTATTCCCACTTTTATTTTCGATCATCGTTTGCACGTTACCGTGGCTTTTAATTTAGGAGCACCAGACCAGTCGTTTTCTCAGAACCAACTTCTCATGAATGATCTACTCGAGACGCTCTCCACCCATGACCTTCGTGTCCCACTCAGACACTCCATTTTGTGCTCCATTTTCTTCGCACAACTTCCGGGTCAATTTAGGACGATTTATTATCTACCGTGAAACCTGATTTAAATTCCAATTTAATTTCAGGACCCGACATCGATCCAGCCTGTCAATCCGAAGTATGGACGTGGCCCATATGAAGCCTACTACCCATATGACGCTTGTGTCCCATTTATTGGAGTCCCCGTATATTATTTATTTACCCGTGATTATAAAAACGCATTTAATTCGAATATTGCCCCCTGTCCGATTTTGACCCGACCCGGTTCGACCGAACCCGAACCCATGCTCCATGTTGCCCTTTCATGACTGCCCAAATACCCTACATAATTTTCCTATTTCTCCTATTTAGAAAATATCTCTCCTTCCCTCTATTTTTACAAATATCTCATTTTTAATTCTTGTATATATATATACACATATATATATATAAATAAATAAATACCTCTCTTTCTCTCTCTTCACTTTACACACCCCTCACCCTCTCCCATCACAGCAATGACTCCCCCCCTTGGCCGACTACTCTCTCTCCTCCCTCTCTCTATACTTTTCTCTCTCTATCTCTCTTTATATATATACCTATATATATATATATAAACATACATATATATACATATATAACTCTCTCCCTCTCTCTCTCTCTTTAACACCTACACCTACACCCCCCATCCCCATCACCAGCTCACACCCCCCCCACAAACAGTGGTCGACTTCCCACTCTCTCTCATCTCTCTCTAATAATAATATCTCACTTTCTCTCTCTTTATATTAATACAAACACACACATATAATTCTCTCTCTTTCTCTCAACAAACAACACATACACAGCCACCACCCCCTCCATGCTCGGCCGACCACCACCTCCTGGCCGAGCTCCTCCCCGACATAGCCACTCCAGCCAACTCCCTCCTCCTTTCTCACTTCGAACCACCACACATCACCACCATCAACACCATCATCAACTCCATCTCCACCACCATGCACCACCACCCCCACTCCAATACCACCACCGCGCGGCCACCACCCCCGGCCGCCAGCCAGGCCAGCCCTGCCCTACTGCAGCGTGCCACCAGCAGCAGCCAGCAGCATCTTTGGCAGCAGCGGCGTAGCAGCATGCACGCGCGCGCGCACGCGCGGATGCGTGCGTGGCCGTGTGCCACTTCGTGGCCGGCCCGCGCCCCCGCGAGCACCCCCTCGTCCCGGCGACCCCCTCGGCGAACTCCCCCGTGGCCACCACCGTCTTCTCCGACGCGCCGAATAGGCTATTCGTGCGTTTTGAACGGAATCCCGTCGACGCGCGCGAGTTTGGAACTCAGAATTCGTACTGCATCGCAGCGACTTTGTGCAGATTTTCTGGTCAATCCGACCGTTGGATCGGCGATTTCTTTGCTCTGTCTCAATCTTGGTATATCCATCTTAACTCCTGTCAATTTTCGTCCGTTAATTTCGTCGTTTGATACCTCAAAACTGACCACCAAGTTGACGTTTTAAATTAAACTATTTTTGGACAGTTTCGTGGAGCCGACTTCGTCAGCTCGTAACTTCACCGTCGTAGCTCTGTTTTGCACACCGTCAGTTCCGGTGCACAGCTGGTATAACCATCTTCCTGTCTCCTTTAGATTTCGTTTCATTTTAAGCACGTTTGGTTGGTTGAATTCGACGCCAAAGTTGGCCGTCCGAATTCTTTAAATCGCACTTGTTAAATTTCATTTTTGAACCCGGGACTCCGGATTCAATTTCTGACACCACCAGTAGACTCGTGGCGTCGTTCTGGCATGTTTTCATATAAAATTTGCTTGATTTGGAGAACGTGGGCCCTGGCACGCATTTCGGTGCAAAGCGGGTCCCACTTTTCGAGTCAACGGGTCACTTTGAGTTCGGCTCATCGGAATCCCATTCCGGATATACCATTGAGTTCGTATCGTCATTCTGGACTCGTTGACCTATAATTTGCTGAGTTTTGAAGACGTTTGCTCCGGCACGCATTTCCGTGCAAACCGGATACCAAGTGTCGCGTCAACGTATCATTTTGAGATCGGCACATCGGAATCCTATTCCGGATATACCGTTGGGTTCGTATCGTCATTCTGGATTCGTGGACATATAATTTGCTAGGTTTTGTAGACTTCTATTCTGACACATTTTTCGGTGCAAAGTGTGTCCAACGGCGGACATCATTTTGATCTGAAATTACCGTTTTGCCCCTGTGTCCAAATTGAACTTATGGGTAGGATATCCTAGCTGATTTGACCGTTCTTGACACGTTGGGGATATTTATTTTATCATCCGACAATATCTGTAGATTTTTGCTTATGTATCATCCTTAATTTATAATTAATTATTTTTCTAGATATTGTTACTTTCTGGTTTTGAATTTTTATATACATTTTAATTGCTGTAAAAATCTTAGAAAAATTGTATTTAAATACTATGTTAATTTAGATAATTTATTATAATTTTTTTAGCATTTAATAAGTACTTTTGGTATTTTATAAAAATAGGAAAACAGAACTCATTTTCAGTATATTTGTGTTTGTTGATTTTTAATAATTATTTATGAGGGTTTATAAATCCCAGAAAAATTAGTATAAATTTCTATAATTAACAAGGATCATTTTGGTACTTTATTTTATATATATTTGAGCTTTTTGTCTATCTCGAAAATTGTTGGAACTTAGTGTACCGTTTGATTTATTTATTGAATAATTACGACTTGTAACTTTTTATGTTGTTTTGTGTTTTAGTCGTATTGGACCTCACCCCGTGCTAGTGTAAAGACCCTAGAGAGTTAGTTTGTGTATAGTGGCACTTCACATTAGACTTTTATGCTAGGTCCCTGTAACACCCAGTTTTCCAAATGAGGGCAATTTTGAAATTTTATAATTATAATCATTTAATAATGATATTTAAATCATATTGTGATTTTTGGTGATTTTTAATAGTGATTGGTGATTTTGATGGTTAACTAGCTAAACCCTAGTATTGCTAAGCCTAGAGACTAACCATGACCAAAGGAGCCTAGTCATGTGATTAGGAATTCAAATTACCTATTTTTAGCCTAAGGGTATTTTGGTCATTTTGGCAATTTTGTGAATTTGTAGTTTATATTAATTAAATAGTGTGCTAGCCTTTTTGTGAAGCCTTAACCCAGAGGTTAACCTAACCTAGATTAGTCATGAGGTTAAAATTAGGGTTAGAACATTCCTACTAAGTGCCAAGGTTAGTAATATCTAGATATTATTAGAGAAGATATTTCCTTTTGAGATATTTGTGAAAAGAAGCCTCAACCAATAGGAAGGCTAGGAATTTGTTGGAGTGATCCTAACCACTCATCTAAAACCCTAACCCTACTGATTTCAACAGCCACATAACAGCCCATTTCCCTATTTATATTCTCCCAAAACTTAGGGCAAGCCTCTTTTCATTAGGGTTCATCAAGTTTAGGAAAGAGGTAATGTTCCATCTTTGAAAATTCATAGAAAATCCAAATTAGCTCCTATTTCCTTCAAACAAATTCCTATAGTCTCTAAATAGTGTTTCCTTGCTGTTTTAATTGAGATTTGACAGGGGGCACACAATTTGAGGAGTTTTGGAGCTTGATAGGATCTCTACTTTGGTGTATTTTTGAAGCTTGGTGCACCACTAGGTAAAACCTTATCTAACCTATTAAAAATTCTGCAAAAATCATTTTTAGGATGTCCAAACCCTAGCCAAACTGTAGGACTAGGTTTTCCTGGAATTTCGTGCCATTTCGTGTCCTATTTGGACACGTATCAGTGTTCCTTTGAATGTGTTTGAGGAAATGCCACAAAGAAACTATTTGTGTTATTTTCGAAATCTAATTGAATAGGAATTTAGTTTTTGAGCTTGCTTATGCATTTTGTTGTTCTGGGGGTGTCATTGTGTCGTGTCGAGTCGGTTTTGACACCGTGCACACGCGGTTGCACGCGCGCGTGCAAGCTGTGCACGCTGTCCTGCTACTCGGGGGACACAGCGCCCTGGACACGACTCCCCGACACGTGAAACTTGACACACGTGTTGGGGCAACTTCTGTCACCCCGTGTGCCAAGTGGCACGAGCCCACGTGGCGTGTCGGACACGCACGAGCTCGTGCATGGGGCTTGGCCTGTGCTGTCCTTCACTATTTTTGTGCACTGACACGCACGTTTCGTGTCCAGTACACGTGACTTGGACACAGGACAGGGTGTCCATTGGATAGCCCTAGTCTAGGTCAACCTTGGGACACGAGCACGAGGGTTGTGTCGTGTCGTGTCGTGCACTGTGTTGGTGTGAACACGTGCACGAGGCAGTGTCAGTTTCTGTGCACTGATTGTGTGGCTTTTGATTCTGGACACGTTTGTGTCCACTTTTGTGGACACAAACCATTTGTATAGCATGTGTTCATTACTTACTTTCATTACCAACCTCTGAAATTGATTTTTAATTCGATTTTCATTGTTAAATCTTCAATTCCCTGTTTATTTAAAACTGTGTGTATCAGTCTATATTGTGTTCTGTCCAGATTTTCAAGAATGGACTTTGCCATCATTTTCTACCTATTTAACACTGCTAAATACATGTGATTAATTTCCTAACTTGTTCTCCTACATAATTCCTATGTGTATGTCGAATTGGGGACTGGTTTGATGTGTTTTTGGGCTAGAACTTGAGTTTAAAGATTGGACTGTTAGAGGGTGTTCATGAACTTAAATCTGGAAGTTGCCTTGAGCAACTGAATGCATGGAATGCATGGTGTTTACTGTTAACTGATTTTTCTTGATCTATTATGTGCTTATTTCATGAATATATAACCTGGGAGCATGTCCTGTTAACTAGGTGTTGAAAACTGAATTGATTCCAATGTAAATCTGAGATTATTAGGACTGTTTCCTTAGAACTCTTGTTGGGTTTATTATTAAACTGTTTTGTGATTCAATGTTCTTCTAAACTGAGATGAGTTTAATTTCCAGTTTCTTGAACCATTTGATATTGTCAATTGATTTCCATCTTTCTACTGTTAATTGATGTTAACTTGCCATATTAATTTATACATGTGTATTGGCTAATGTTAAGGTAGATACATGTGTGATTGAGCATGGTTGATTATGAAATGTGATTTCGAGTATGTAGTGGACTGAACTCAACTGATTTCTATATTGAACTACCTATGTTAACTGAAATCCTGAGAACAGCCCCCCTATTAACACACACACACTAACCTTTTTCCTATTGACACTCTAATTAACTATGGCTTTGTGACACTTTATACATCACTGTTTTTATCACATACACACATAGACACCTTCTCTCTTATTTGAAACTTGCTTGACACTTGCTAACCACACTCACCTGTGCCTTATCCCTCACTCTACATATCTTTACATATTCATGCCTCTATGTATATATACAAGTGTATGTAGTATAGAAAATGCATGCATGAATAATGGTTAAATGAATGCCAATGTGATGATGATGACAATGAATAGCATAAATTAACATGAATAAATGTAGACAATGCATGCTATGTGTAGGAATGTATACAAGTGAGTGCCTATGCACATGTATGAATGTATGTATATACATATGGTATATGCAATGTGTGTTGTTGACTTGTATAGCCCAGTTTTGATGTGTGCTTGCTAGTCTAGGCTTGGTTAGCCCTAGTGAGACTTGACTAGACTAAGATTGACCTAGTTTGACTAGTGTAGTTGACTTGGGTTGACCCAGGGTTGACCAAGTCTGACTTGGACCTAGCTGACCTAGACAGTTGACCAGATTTGACTTAGAGTTGACTTTGACCTAAATCGACCTAGAAATCATGTAGATTGTATGGTAGCTTTCATTTACCTTATTTTAAACATGTCATAACCCATACTGCTCTATTTAGGACTTTGTGACTCCGGTGCAGACATCTGATATTTCACTACTCTTCTCAGAGTAGCAGGCGAGTACATTCTCTGATAGTTCTTTCATTTACTTGTCAATTACTGTACTTCAGTTCTAGTTAGTTTTATGTGATTCTTATAACACGTATGGATATTACTGGATTCATGTATGCGACACACATACCATTTTGTCTGGCCTCTATTTCTGGAATCACTACTGGCATCACTTTCTGGAACCACTACTGGCATCACCTACTGGAATCACTCTGGAATCTTTTGCTGGTATCATCATGTTTGGCTGGACTCATTTCTATTTCTCGTGTCGTTTCTGGATTCACTTGTACTTGTGGGCGGGGAAATACTAGAGTAAGACATGTAGACATACCCCAATCTGGAACCACTCCCTTGGAACTATTCTGGAACGATAGCCATCCCACACTTGGCCAAGTGTGCGGTGTGCCGTATTACCTACAGTCGTTTACATGTCGATCTCAGTATTTTAAAACACACTGTTAGAATATAGGCTGGACTCACCCTGGAATCATTGATCACTATGACTGGAATCATCCCTTATGGGATTCATCTTGTATGAGATTCATCCTATACTGGACTTACATTGGAGTTACCCTGGTCTACGTTGTTGTCTGGACTTTATATCATATTACCCTGGTTCAGCTAGTTCTATTTTTACAGTCTTCATTGCTATGATTCTTCTCTTGTTTAGTATTTACTTTCCTTGTACTTTAACTGTTTTTCTATACCATCACCTGTATACAAACCACCATATTCATCAATAAAACTGTCTATAACTGCTTTATAGTTCTCTGTCATTTACTTGGAATTTCTTGATGATTTGTACTCGTTCCTGTCCTGACTGGACCTGTTGAAAATATTACAGATGATTGCCCTGAGGATGTTTGCCCTACTTGCCTTGGAGCAGGAGATGGTTTAGCTACCTATGGCCCCGACACTCAGGAGTGATCGGGAGACTAGCTAGTAGACTTGGTTTAGTTTTCATGTTTTAGAATTTGAATTGTAATAACTTGAGATACGAGTTTGTTTTTGAGTTTGTTGAGATATTATTTTAGTAGTTTATAAATGTTGTTGTTAGTCTTTAGTTATAAATTTCTATGATATCTTATCGTTCTTAGACTGTGATTGAGATTCATTATATCTATACTTGTCCTCCGTTCGGAGTTGAGATTTGACAAGTACATTATATAATTGCGTGAGTTGTTGATTAGATAGTAACCTAGGACAGCGTTCTACCGCCGATACTGCGGCGTAGGCTGGACGTACCCACTTCTCGTGCCCTTACTCTAGGGTGCGGGTCGTGACAGTCCCCACTTGGCTAGTATCCAGTTAGGAGTCGTGTCACACCACTAGTGTAATTTTGATCATAGCTTAGAACTGAGTTTGTATATCATTATTGACAGGACACCGGACATCTATATCTTCCTACTAGTATTCTTGCTTTGCTCGAGACAAGTACATCTACACACTCATTTACTGTCTTTTAATGCTAGAACATGTATTAACCCTGTTAAAATACTGCTTTCTGAATAACTGCAAGTTAAATCTTCACATGTTACATTAAATTGGTCCCTACCATGCTTAGGACAGTTATCATATCTTCTCATGTTCCTTACTGGCTCTCAGTACATGTTTTACTATGCTTTTATACTACTCGGAGTATTCACATGTTTCATACTGTTCCCAGTACCGGCTATGCTTATATTACTCCCAGTGTCTCTCACATGTTTTTACTGTTCTCGTATCTCTCACATGATAGAATATGGGTTATGGGAAAACTGATAGTAGTGTACGTGATCATGACCCCCCTACAGTAGCGAGCGAGGTCGCATTTTATATGCATACCTTGCCGCAGGCCATTATCCCGCATTTCTGTACGGATGTACACCTATGCCTGTTGACTTGTACGTATGTACATTTTATTTACATGTACCACAGTACATTGTACATCTATTGACCGATCACGTGCCTGCTACAGTTTTAAACATTACATATACATCTGTCTCTATGACATATGTATCCTTGCTATGCTAAATTATGAGATATACCATGATTCCAGATATGCCATGTTCTCTGTGTTGCTATGATACTGTGATCCCAGTTGTACCATGAGGCCATGTTTCTAGTATTTCCTGTTTTATAGACTTATCACACCATGTTTCTTGTTGTACATCTCTTTCATTATATGTTCAGTACTTTAGTTGTAGAGGTTGTACTTGCTCCCGTCCTGACAGGATAACGTTGTAGGTTTACTTTTCGAGAAGGAAATGCTGTGTGTTACATGTTATGGTACTGCATTGAGGACCTGGCCTTAGCTCCAGTAGAGGCCCCAGCGGGGAACCTTGCTTAGATATCTTTCTCGTGTTTTGGGACTGAGACTTTGGTATGTTCTTATATTTGGATACTGGACTTTGTCTCCAGTTAGATACTTTGGTTATGTATTATTAAGTCTGTACTTATGTTACCTTCGCTTATAGATGCTATGTTGTGATGAACATTTAAATGTGATTTTAGAACTGTTAGCAGCTTAGATCATTTATTGTCTATTCTTAGAACAGCTTACTGCGCTTTAACCAAGCGTAGGCTGGACATGGCTCGGCCTGGCCCAACAATTTGGGTAACGGGTCGTGACAGGTAGTGCCCATAGAAATTACCTTTTACTAAGGGCTACCAACTTAAATTTTTTTAAAAATTACAAGTTTGCCATTTTCAAAACACTAAGGGCCACCAAGTTTTTCTTTCTTCTTCCTTTGTCTTCTTCCTCTTTTCCCAATCCCCAAACCACTTCTCTCAATCATCACCTCCATTTTTGTCCCCACCCCCTCCATTATTGTCCCCACCTCCACCATTGGTGTCCCCTCCTCCATTGTTGTTGTCCCCACCTAAAGAATGGAAGTGTTTTTAGTTTTGTGGATCACTACTACGTTGGAAAGCTTGTTTTAGTTTTGTGGATCACTACTATGTTGGAAAGCTTCAGTTGAGGACTGCAGGTCTAGCCTGCAGTCCCCAATTGACAGAAGCTCAGGTAGGAGAGAATTTGAAAAAAAAATGGATGGCTACAGGCCTGCAGTCCTAAGTACATTGAGGACTGCAGTCCTACCCTGCAGTCCTAAAAAGGAAAGATCAGACTTGGAGTTATTGATCAAAAGTTACTGTATAATATATTTATTTGCACTGGTGTAAATTTACGTACTACTGGAGCATACATAACAATTGCATTTTCAAATTGCAAATCTCAAAGAAAAGATCATACATGGATCAAGCACATCATACTAAGTACAGTAGTAGTAGTAGTAGTAGTAGTAGTAGTAGTAGTAAATAAGAGGCAGAGTTTGTAGATGAAGAAAGTTGAGGAGAGTATGCATGAGAGTGTGTGTGTTTCCTTTTGGTTAATGGAATTCTACATTTATTTAACACAATTAGCTACGTGTCATTTCTTTTGCTACTCCAATATTCTCCCAGCAAACATAAGTTTTAATATTTTATATAGTTAAGCTAACCAACAGGTAAACCAACTTCTTACTGACTAAGCAAGCCCAACAAGGAAAAAGGAAGAAAAATGAACAGATTGCATTAAATCGACAACCACAACTTGATCAGATGAGATTTTTAAACAATGAACAACTGACTCAAAACTCCAGATTTCCTGTCCTTTCCACAAATGGGGTCCGACATTTATTTATTTTTATGACCATACACATTTGTATTCATGCAATCTACTTTCCTCTTCCGTTTCCGACAACTTTGCAGAGATGCATCATCAGTTATCAGAATTTTGTCCCCAATGAAAGAACTGATATGTGAAAGCCTTGCTGAAGCAGCCCGAGCAACCGCTCCTGATGGGATGCCCCGACGTTTGCTGGTATCCTCAGCAGAGCCATAGCCCTCGAGATCTGCCTCAGTTAACAGTACCGCATCAGCTGCAGGAAAGTTTGTAGGTGGTGGGCTCTGGATTGCAGGATATTCTAACTTGCGCATGCTATATTCCTGAACAGCCTGCATACAACTTGCGACGACTACAGTGACTGCAGGCCAAGCCTGCAGTCCTAAGTACATTGAGGACTGCAGTCCTACCCTGCAGTCCTAAGTAGACAAAAGCTCAGGTAGGAGAGAATTTGAAAAAAAATGGATGGCTACAGTGACTGTAGACCAAGCCTGCAGTCCCCAATTGACAGAAGCTCAGGTAGGAGAGAATTTGAAAAAACTGGATGGCTACAGTGACTGCAGGCCAAGCCTGCACAGGACTACCCTGCAGTCCTAAGTAGTATCATGAGCAGTGACTGCAGGCCAAAGACTTTTATAATTTGAATTTTGTAACCCATGAAGAATGTTTTTTGCGACCCATGAAGAGTGCCGAAAAGTTTTTCGAGTATCTCCGAGGAGGCTGTCGGCTCGATGGATAGTAGAGAGCGGAGAGAGGGAGGTGAGGTGGAGGGGGGCTGTCGGAGGGAGGGGAACGAACGGGGAAGGGGGGGCGCTGTTGGGTTGAGGAGGGGGGGCGAACGGGGAAGGGGGGCTGTCGGGTGGAGGAGAGGGGAACGAACGGGGAAGGGAATTTTGTGGAGGAGGGGGGAACGAACGGGGAAGGGGGGCTGTTGGGTTTGGGTTTTTTGTTTTCTTTTTGTCCTTTGGTAACCCTTAGTAAAATGGTTCATTTTAGGTTGTCCTTAGTAAAAATAAGAGTGTAGGATGGTTGCCCTTAGTAGGTTGGTGTCCCTTAGTAAAAAGGGGGTGGCCTTTAACATTTACCTTCATTTATATTAACAAATTGCTAACATTACTTTTGCTTTTGACAGTTTTTATTTTACTACCATGATGTCTTCTCCTTGGTAACGGTATTTTGAATCAACCGTTTATGAAAACTTTTGCTTACTAAATTTTTTAAGATATCGATTTTGGTTAGCTCAAAAATTCTTCAAAATCGACATAATATAGTTTGGATGGCTTTATAAACACCCTAAATCGATGGATTTTGAGATATTTTATTATTTTATTTTATTTATATTCTCACCAAAAAAATATATTTATAACTACTAGTACCCTTCCATATTCAATTTTATTCGTGTAAAAAAAAAATCAATACCGCTTGTTAGTGAATTACCAAGCATGGATCAGACTGGTTTAAAAGCCGCTACTTAAAAATCACCAAAAATTGGACCCCTCACAACCACTCATAACCAGTACTCTAAAAACACCTCATAACTACTACCGCTGGAATTGCCAAGTAGATTAAACTATTATATAATGCATGTAATTTGCACGTATTTTATGTATTTTTTTAATTATTTTTTTTACTTATAAAAAGTAAATGGCACCAAGAGCAAACATATTTTCAAAAAAAAATAAAAAATAAACCTATACATAGTTACCTAGTTGTCCTCATTAAATTTAATGTACAATTTTAATTAATAAAGTTAGATAAGTACATATTTGGAAGGAAAAAAAATTCATGGTGAAGCTAATTTTTCTTATTATATAGTAGCATAGATAATATTTTCTTCATCCAAATGCACATGCATACCCCTGGTCTTGGATCGGCTCATCTGGTATAATGGAACAAATCTGTTAATATAGTGGGGCCTTAGGTTGTTTGTACGAAGGTTTTGTATTACTAGGAATCCATATCCATTTCTTTTTCATGGAATTTTTTTAAAAACATTTTCATGTTTGGTTAGGTTAGGGATATTTAGTCAGAAAATTTTAATTTATTCCCATGTTTTGTTTAGATAGAAATAGAAATATTAATTTGTTTAGTTTTTCATAAATACATTTTTATGAATTTCATGATAATACTATTACCTAAATTCAGTTGGTATCCTTGAAGGTACTATCGTCCAAAATTATAATTAATGCATCCAATCGGCATCCCCAGCAAAACAAAAATATTTTCAAAGAGGCCTTGGGTTTTACTTGTTATGAAAAATTGAAGCCCCCATATTTCTCAAATTACATACTTACCAAATATGGATAAGAAACCCAAAACTAATTACCAAGTCACTAAAACATAATCAAACAACACCTTTTTTTTATTTTTTATTTAAGTCTAGGTATTCAATTATAGCCTAATTTTTATATGAAACCAAAGCCCAACCCATTATCCGGATTAACAAAATGAAAGGCAGCAACATATTTGTATAAATAAAATCTTCATCTTAACTGTTACTCCTTTTTCTTTCCTGGAAAAAAACAAACTGAAAGACAATGGGTGACGGTCCATTTTCTCCTTCTTGTTCCAAATTTTAGTTTACAAATTTTGTTTAGAGTTTGTAATTGTCATTATATTTGATGGTTCATTGTGTTCTCTTTTTTGTTGGATGACTTTCCATGATCCAAACCCAATTCTTTTGGTTGATATTTACTATTTGAAAAGATGACATGTTTTTTTTATCATAAATTATGTGAAAGTTACTCAAGTGAATATCTTTTATTGCTTTTTAATGTGAATGTTCTATTTGCTAACAATAACTTGTGATGAACTCTACCCCCGTGAACTCATTAATTTAGTGATATAGTCGCATATGCATAAAAAGTTTCAAAAATAAAATTACTAAAATCTAGCCGCAAGAAAGATCAAGTGGTTAGCTTTGTTATTTATTGAGAATAATTTTATTAATAAAGTTGATATTCAACCTTAATCAATAATTTTCTTGATAAAGTTGATATTCAAACTTTAATAGCTGATTTTGCGTCTAAAATGCGGGGGGGGGGGGGGGGGGGGGGGGGGGGGGGGGGGGGGGGGGGGGTTGGTGGTTAATGTTTAATTCATTTCTTTTGATGATACATATATATATTTTAATTATGTATTGGTTTTGGTTACTTTTGTTGGTTAATGTTTAATTCATTTCTTTTGATGGTACATATATATTTTAATTATGTATTGTTTTGTTTGATATTTTGTTTCCAATTATGTACTGGTTTTATTTGATATTTTGTTCTTCTCCTATGATGTTTGCATTATTTGTTCGTATCTATTATATTTTGGTTTTGCTAGTTTCTTTTCTTCTTTTTTCAAGTTTGTACTCATAGGATTGTTAGAATGTGTTGGTGTTTTGGAGCCGTTAGAAAGATAGTTAGTTGTTCGAGCTCTCTAGCCTAGTGGTATTAGAGCGGACATCCGGAGGGGCCGGCAAGGTTCGAGTCCCCCAATTGTGTGTGTGCGTGTGATTTCAAAAAAAAAAAAAAAAGATAGTTAGCTATTTTGTAAATTGAGTAGCATTTTTCTAATATCGAGATTTTATAGCCATTTGATCAATACAATTCTTATCGTACATGAAAATTAATCGATATTCTTTTATTAATTTTTACTTATATAAATGTGCCATTTTTTAAGAAAATTAAATTAAACTTGCATCATTAATATGATATTGGTAAAAAAAAAAGTTTTCTTTTCTTTTATCTGAAAATTGCTGAGAAACCCAATTTCGGGGTTGGTTTTTATGAAAAACCCCACCCGCATGATGGGTTTTATGAAATGTCCAGAATTATATATTTCCACGTTAAGTATTCCAAGATTCTCTTTAGATACTCTGTATTTACAAAATTAATACCATAACTACCCCTCCGCACAAACTCAGATCTGGATTGCGATTCTCTTCTTCTTCACGAGAGATCGTTCGTAGTTCACCATGCTTTTTTTTCTTCAATCGAACTTCGATCATCGCTCATCTTCTTCTTCTTCTTCTTCTTCTCCGACAATTAGGTCAATTATGGAGAGAAGATCTTCTTCTTCTTTTCCATAAGAGTTAGCATCGTTTTGAAAGAAGAATGAAAACTCTTGAATCTTTATTCATGTCAAATTTCTTTCCACAAAACAAAAAACATAAAAAATTAGATTTCTGTCAACTGTTCTCCGTCGATATCACACGAAGAATAGTCATTCTCCTGCATTTTTAACAAGGAGAATGTCATTCTCCGTGTTGAATACCATTCTCCTGTGTTTTAACATTTGAATGACCATTCTCCGTGTCATTTAACACGGAGAATGTCATTCTCCGTGTTATTTAGCACGAAGAATGACCATTCTCCGTGTAATTTAGAAACGGAGAATGCCATTCTCCGTACTAAATTACACGGAGAATGGTCATTTTCCTACGTTTTTAACACTGGGAATAACCATTCTCCGTGTAAATTAACACGGAAAATGTCATTCTTCGTTTTATTTAACACGGAGAATGCCATTCTCCGTTTTATTTAACACGGAGAATGGCATTCTCCGTGTTTCTAACACGGAGAATGGCCTTCTCCGTCTTAATTAAAACGGAGAATGACATTCTCCGTGTTAATTTACACGGAGAATGGCATTCTCCGTGTTTCTAACACGGAGAATGGCCATTCTCCTGCGTTTTAACACTGGAATGACCATTCTCCGTGCTAAATTACACGGAGAATGACCATTCTCCGTTTTATTTAACACGGAGAATGGCATTCTCCGTGTTTCTAATACGGAGAATGGCCATTCTCCTGCGTTTTAACACTGTAATGACCATTCTTCGTGCTAAATTACACGGAGAATGACCATTCTCCGTGTAAATTAAGACGGAGAATGACCATTCTCCGTGTAATTTAGCACGGAGAATGGCCATTCTCCGTGTTACTAACACAGAGAATGACTATTCTCCGTGTAAATTAAGACGAGAATGACATTCTCCGTGTTACTAACACAGAGAATGACATTCTCCGTGTTACTAACACGGAGAATGGCCACCCTCATGCGAAATTAACATTTTTCGTGTTCTAACACGGAGAATGACCATTCTCCTGCATTTTATGGTCAGTTGAAACTTTGAAGGGCCATAACTTTTGACTGAGAGGTCGAAACGAGACCCGGTTTGTCCCAAAATGAGCGTATCTTCGAGGAGCCTGAAAGTAACCGCTTCTCCGTTAGACGGCCTTCCGAAATTTTATAATCGCAAAAAAATGATGTTTGGACCTCCGTTTTAGCACTTGTCGTTTGTCTCGGTCTTTTCGAAATTTTCCGACTAGTTTTTGAAGATTTTGAGGAGAAAACCTAGATTCGAAAGTGAGCAGCGTATGGAAGAAGATGAAGTATCGAAACGTTTTTTTAAGAGTAGTTTCGTGAGTGTTTTCAATAAATTAGAAGGAAGGGCAAAAAGCTCATTCAGAACCCTCTTTATATATTTTTTGCTAATTCTAGACACGCGATGAAATGTTATTGTGCGGTGGATTTTTCATAAAACTTTTTCGTTTTTGGGCATTTCATAAATTTCCCCTTCTTTTATGTATACATAAAAAAAAAAAGAACTTTTGTTAGCAAGACCTTTTTAACCATTCAAGAATCATAGCCTCTGCACTCATGTGACTTGAGCTCTATGACTCTACATTAGGCCCCAAAGGCAAATGCAAGAATAGTTTGATCACAACATAAATGTGATGTTAAACTAAAGGGGCAATTTGTGATTTTAATTTTCTACAAGTAACTTCTTAAGAAAAAGCTATAATTCCAATCCTTGATAACTAAAAAAAATACTTGATAACTACTTGAGGTTAACTGAAATAAAGTACATATTACAAAGTGCCTTAAAAAATAGTTACAAAAGCCTCATTCATAGCTACATCTGTCTGCTCAAGCATTCCTTTAAGGTGCAAAAAGTTACTGCAGAGGTCCAAACAAATATCTGAAGATGCAGTCTCCCAATTTATCGGTCTACCCAGTCCTTGAACAACAACATCATATAAAGAGGGACATTCACAGCGGCAATAACAACGACCGATCGAACAACCCGTAGTAGTCTTTGAATCAATATCCATGCCTTCGATTTGCTCAAGCGAGTTGATTTACCAGTCTGATCTGACTTCGCGTTTAGGCTCCTATTCAAGATAGCCGATTCCTCTGGCCCTTGCGATGTGTGCTTCTTTGCTGCTGCTCGCAACGTGACATTACCCCTACAGAAGAAAACTGGCAAAGTAAGGTTTTGGTGCCTATGAGGCCAGTGAGAAAATGTCATGATCATCTGCATAGTCATGCCAGTAGCACTGAAAGTGAAGCTCTATCTTGTACAACAAACCGAAAGATTAAGAGGTAAGTAAATGTCAACAAGTTACAAGGAGAACTTGAAAGTAAACCTTCCTGTTGATCCTGCATCTGTCTTTGTAACTGGGACAGGAGTCGAAGCTTTCTTAACCAAATGCATTGTTACGGAGCTCTTGCACTGACTAAACCGGTCCCAACATCCAAAACCATTTGTTGGCCAAATAACGAGCAAAAGAAGTGTCACGACAAATTGAGATAGGTACCTGGGAATAGCAAGTCAAAAAGTACCATAAAAATGAGTGACAATATTGGCAGGAACCAGACAGAAATACCAGATGTAAAATGTTAGGGCCAAGAGGCAATAACAAGTTGAGGATTAGCATCATAGAATTAAAGATACCAGACATAGATGTGCGTTTGCATTGGCAGAAAACACAACTGAGTGGAAACTTCAGGTTTTGTGCTAGTTAGATTTGAAGGACCGGTCACGGTGAGCAGCATAAATGATGGATACAGATTTCCTTGCTGCCAGCTTATTGTCCCTAGAGTATGCTGTAGAACTGATATTAGACCGCACAATATTTTCCAACAGCAAAATACATGCATACATTATTACCTCTGGCACATCGCCTAAGGGCGTTGAGTGGGTAACTGTACATTGATCATGATCATGACCAGACAATACAAGTATCTGTGACATAGTTTTAATTTCATCAATAGTGCTGCTTTATATGAAAGATCAAGCAAATTTCTTCCGGAGCGGGAGGAAGCTTACAGGTCTGATTAATCGCAGCAATTTGCTTGAAGTTTCACTGCTGAGATAGTTTTGATATCTACATGAAGAAGCATAAAGATGAAGCCACCCAATATGCATAATTAACTCTATACGAGGATGGTTATAACTTTTAAATCTCAACTTATATTACTACCAACTCAAGTCAAGGGAGAGTACTTAGGGAACACAAGGGGAAACAAATATCGTAACAGAAATTAAAAAACTTAAACAATTTCCTGCCGATCTGTCATTAAACTTGTTGAGAAGTCCATTAGGTTTAATCCCACATCGGGTAGAGAATAAGGAGGCTAATCCTCTCCTTTATATATGTACTTCTTTTCTATAATGAAGCATCCAATTATTCCAACTCTATATGGTATCAGAACTGTTGCTCTAACATCAGCGCATGAGACACTCTTTATTTAGTCTACTGAGTCGGATGTTTCCTTCTATGTATTAGAAGGTTGATAACAGAAGTCAGTTTATGATGCTTGTGAACTAGGGAAACATACCAGAAGCTCATATGTGAGTTCTGGAAATAGAAGTTCGTTCCCTTTTGACATGATACACTCTGATGTGTGGGGATTTTGTCCCACAACTACTGCTAATGATTTTAAGTGGTTTGTCACCGTTATTGATTGCTACACTCGTGTCACCCAGGTGTACCTAATGAAGAGTAAGAGTGATGTGTTTGTACGTTTTCAAGATTTACATCGCAGGGTCACAATGTAGTACAATGCTAATGTTAAGATGTTGAGGTCTGACAATGGGACATAATACACTAACAAGGCTCTTGAAGAGTACTTGTCAGCATATGTGATACATCATCAGACTTCATGCGCCTACACACCAGCACAGAATGGTGTGGCGGAGTGAAAGAACAGACACCTGTTGGAAGTGGCTCGGTCGATGATGTTTGCTATGAATGTCCCAAAACACTTGTGGGGGCATGCCGTGTTGACAGCTGCATATCTCATCAACAGGATGCCCTCTCAGGTGTTAGAATGGAAGACACTGTTCGAGATACTTACAGGTGAGAATACATTGTTCCTCCAAAGGTGTTTGGGTATGTATGCTTTGTGAAGGACAATAGGCCTGGTGTGAAAAAGTTGGACCCTCGAGCAGTGAAGTGCATCTTTATTGGCTACTCAGGGACCCAGAAGGAATATTCTTGCTGGAGTCATGTGGAGCGAAGACTCTTCGTGAGCATGGATGTTACATTCAGAGAAATGGAACCATACTACCACAATGGTTCAGATGAAGGCTCCGCATTTGATGACACATCTAACACAGGTGTTAGGAGTGAGGGGGAGATAAGCCCGAGCGTGATTGTCGGATCAGTTCCATACCCGATTGGGAAATATGGTCCAAGAGTACAAGGGGGAAACAGTGAGAGGAAAGCGAAAGCAACGAGGATATATACAATCAGGAGAAAGAAAGTGACGTTCCAGCACAAAGGGAGGAACCAGCGCATGGGAAGGAACAATCTTTAGAACAATCTACAGCTCAAGAAGAGTTCCAGGTCTATATGAGGAGAAAGCAGAAGCACAATACTGTGTCCATTGCCCCTAATGTGCCACATCCCTCACCTAACCCTGCCATAACTCCTGAAGAAGCACCCGCACCGGATCCTTCTGATTAAGATGCGGACCCCTCAGACTCGGATGGTGTGGTCCCCTCTTCTCTATCTCATATTCCCTTGAGATCTTCTCGCAGGAAGATCTCCTAATCGTTATGGTTATGAACATGACATTGCTAATTTCTTATCATATTCTAATATATCTCCCACTTATGGAGCATTCATTGCATTGTTAGACACCATCTCTTTGCCTAAGTATTGGCAGGAAGCAAAGGAAGATCCGAGATGAAATGCTGCAACGTTGGAGGAACTTGGAACACTCGAAAGAAATGGGACATGGGAATTTGTCCCATTGCCTAAAGGAAAGAAAGCAATTAGATGCAAATGGGTCCTCACGGTAAAGGAGACGGCAGAAGGGAAGGTGGAGCGTACAAGGCAAGATTGGTCGCAAAGGGATTAACTCAGTCCTATGGTATCGACTATGATGAGACATTTGCTCCGGTAGCAAAGATGAGCACTGTGAGAACAACAAATCACGAGTGGCAACTGCATCAATTGGATGTAAAGAATGATTTTCTTCATGGGGATTTGCAAGAGGAAGTATACATGGAGACTCTTCCGGGGTTTTGCATTGCGCAGCCGACAGAAAATGTGTGCAAGCTGAAGAAATCACTGTATGGACGCAAGCAATCTCTTCGAGCCTGATTTGAGAGATTCAAGAAAACAGTCACAGGCATGGTATACAGCCAGACCAATGCAGATTATGCGGTCTTCTTCTGGCATACGAAAGGCCATGTCACCATGCTTGCAGTACATGTAGATGATATAGTGATCACAGGTGATGAGGAGGAGGAGATTGCCCAGCTGAAGTCAAAACTTGCCAAGGAGTTTTAAGTGAAGGACCTGGGAATGATGAGGTATTTTCTTGGGATCGAGGTGGCTCGAGGAAGAGATATATCGTCCTCTCCCAGAGAAAGTATGTATTATACTTGCTCACAGAGACAGACATGATAGGGTGTCGATCGGCAGTCACTCCGATTGACCTAAGAAATAAGTTGGGTGCAGAGATAGAAGAGCCGGGTTGATCGTGAGAGATATCAGAGACTAGTAGGCTGACTGATGTATCTAGGCCACACTCGTCCTGATATCTAATTCGTTGTAAGTGTAGTAAGCCGCTACATATGATGCATGATTCAAGGAAGGGTCACATGAATACAGTTTTTCACATTCTGAAATATCTGAAGGGGGCTCCTGGAAGAGGGCTATGGTTCAAGAACAATGGACACTTGGGTGTTGAGGGATACTGCGAAGCAGATTGGACAAGCTACATAGATGACATAAGGTCCACCTCAGGATACTATGTTTTTGTAGGGGATAATCTAGTCTCCTGGAGAAGCAAGAAACAGTCTGTGGTAGCACGATCGACCGTTGAAGCAGAGTATAAAACAATGGCTCTGGGAGTGTCAGAGTTGCTGTGGGTAAAAGCTCTCCTGACAGAGTTAAAGTTGGATCGAGGAGCACCATTACGCCTTCTGAGTGATAGTCAAGCTGCACTGAGTATAGCTAACAATCCAGTTTAGCATGATAGGATGAAGCATATAGAGATCGACCAGTTCTTCATCAAAGAGAAGCTAGAGAACGGAACATTAAAGCTTGATTATGTTCGCTCACAAGTCGCAGATAGTCTTACTAAGGTTCTTAGCTCCTTGAGTCTTTCTAAACTATGTAACAAGATGGGGATAATTGATATCTATCGCCCATCTTGAGGGGAAGTATTGAGAAGTCTATTGGGTTTAGTCCCACATCGGATAGAGAATAAGAAGGAGGCTAATACTCTCCTTTATATATGTACTTCTTTTCTATAATGAAGCATCCAATTATTCCAACTCTATAAAGCTAATCATTCTTTAATATAAGTTTGTATTACAACTGCTGACAATTTCCGTATGTAAAAAAAATCCGGAGGTAATAAAAGAACCTCGTTCTCTTAAGCTCGCATAAAAGTAAAGCAAAGCAAAGGTGGAGCTCAATTGGGTAATTCTGGTGTCAAAAGGAGGTAGTGCTGTTCTTTTTTCTACATATGCCGCATTCAAATGAATTTAAAATACACAGATTAAGAAATCAGTTTCTTAAAGCATTGATATGTTGCTCGTTGGCCCTTAATAGAGCTAACTGGAGTAAACATAATGTAGCTGTCTCCAAAGGACGGACAAAAGTGAAGATTGTGGTGCTGCTAGTAGCTGCAGTAGTGTTGTCTAGGTTTTAGTATGCTACATTCGCTTGAGCAACTGAAACTAGTATCAAGCTTTTGAGATGCATAAAGTTAGTTCAGTACAAATGAAGCCAAACAACAGGCATAAATTTAAAATCTCGTTACTTTGCAAATGAACGCCAACTACATATTTAGTGACAGCTGAAACTTGAAGGTAAGAGAACCCCCAGGTTATACTTATAGATAAGAGAAATATACTAAATTATAGACACCTGGAAAAAGTATGCTAACTTCAAGTCTCCATAAAACAAATCAACATTTCCTTTGGTTACCAAATAGTATGTTGTTGCAACAAATTGTCCGAAACATATATTTCCATGCGAAGCAATACTAAAAAAAAGAAACTGAGGACTTACTTTATTTCTTGGTCAGGAGTAGCATAAGCAATCCTCTGGATGGAGGAACAAACTAATTAGTTATATTTCCTTTCTGCAAGTAAATTTAGTTACTGCACTCGCTCATTACTTGTTTGGTAGCTTTAAAAAGAACAACTTAGTACGCAGGAGAAATAATAGGGAAAATGCTCTAGCTACATACAAATACTATATTAAATTGAGGCTCAGAGGAACCGTTAGAGAATGTTGTGTAAAGCAAAGATGTTTAGACAACGGATTTATAACAGAGTCAATGCTTGACAAATAGCAATATTACCTGATTAATTACACTGGAAGAACGATATGGACCACAAGGAGTATCATCAGGACGGTATAAAGGGATATGTGTCAACAGTATTCTTGGATTCAAACTGTCCACTAAAGTAAATACAGAAGTTTCAAAAAAGGTAAAGGCATCTTGTTCGTAAAGGATTAAAGGAATCTTATGCTAAATATATTGTGTTAGAAACATCACATACCTTTGGATACATTTTTGATAAAATCCCATGACAAGGATGTCTGCTTCTTTTGGACAGGTCCTGCACACTCAACACCCAAATTTTTCTTCAACCAGTGAAACGAAACAAGCAAGGACGTATATCTTATTCAAACTGCTATCCTGACAGATCAGAGAGAATGATCACTTTTATTGCATAGCTATAAAGTTCCACCAACAGTACCATAATACTTTTTAATCAGACAAACAAACTTAAAAAAAATTATCAAACCAATTTAAAAAAATAAATATCAACTTTAATAAGTCAAACTGTTGAAATAGTTGTTATATTTTATTGATAATCTCTTGGCTATTTATAGCCTTACAACCTCCTCATTACATTAACTCTCTATAGGAATATCCTATGGCATATTCCAACATATCAAATATACTAATAGGATATTCCAACATATATTCCAACATACCAAAAATACCAATAGGATATTCCAACACTCCCCCTCAAGATGGACGAAAAATATTCACTAAGCCCATCTTGTCACATCCTTTCATCATGCTGACAGAGCTAAACTCCTTGGTCAGTCCGTCTGCTACCTGATCTTTGGTTGGAACATAGCCCAGCTCTAGTAGTCCACTATCCAGCTTTTTTTTAATGAAGAATCTGTCAATCTCGATATGTTTGGTCTTGTCATGCTGTACTGGATTGTTGGCAATACTAATAGCTGACTGATTGTCACACCATAGCTTCATCTTGGCTCCCTGGTTCAGCTTCAGCTCTATCAGCATATTCTTCAACCACAATAGCTCTGTGATTCCCAAAGCCATAGCTCTATACTCTGCTTTAGCTGTTGATCTGGCCACTACTGACTGCTTCTTACTCATCCAAGAGACCAAGTTGTCTCCTACAAATATGCAGTATCCCGAGGTGGATCTCCTGTCGTCAGCACAGCTAGTCCAGTCAGAATCACAATAGCCCTCGATGCTCACATGATTATTCCTTCTGAAAATCAGATCCTTCCTGGGACCTCCCTTCAAGTACCTCAGAATCTGTTACACTGCGTCCATATGACCCTTCCGGGGGTCATGCATGTAGCGGCTCACTACGCTGACCGCAAAGCTGATATCAGGTCGGGTGTGGCTCAAGTAGATCAACTTGCCTACCAATCTCTGATATCTATCCCGGTCAACTGGTTCTCCCGGCTTCAACATCCAGCTTGAACTTCTGGTCTATCGGTGTCGTAGCTGGTTTGCATCCCATCATTCATGTTTCTGTAAGCATGTCCAGTGCGTATTTCCTCTGAGAAAGAAAAATTCCCTCTGTATCTCGAGCAATCTCAATCCCAAAGAAGTATCGAAGAGGGCCAAGATCCTTCACCTCGAACTCCTTACCAAGCTTCCCCTTGAGTTGGGCGATCTCCTGCTCATCATCGCCTGTGATAATCATATCATCCACATACACCGCAAGTATGGTGATGCGGCCTCCACTTCGTCTGAAGAACACAGTATGATCAGCATTAATCTGCTGATATCACATCCCTATCATTGCTCTCCTGAACCTGTCAAACCACGCTCGAGGAGACTGCTTCAGTCCATAGAGGGACTTCTTCAGCCTGCAGACCTTGCCTTCTGTCTGATTGGTGCCGAATCCTGGTAGTATCTCCATGTACACCTCCTCCACTAGATCCCCATGAAGAAATGCATTCTTCACATCCAGTTGGTGTAGCTTCCATCCTCCATTAGCTGCCAGAGAGATCAAGGTCCTGACAGTACTCATCTTCGCCACTGGTGCAAAGGTCTCGTCATAGTCGATGCCGTACGTCTGACTGTATCCTTTTGCCACCAGTCGAGCTTTGTAGAACTCAATCTGTCCATCTGGGTTCTGCTTCACAGTGAAAACTCACTTGCATCCGACTGCTCTCTTCCCTTCTGACAGTCTCACCAGCTCCCAAGTTCGGTTCTTCTCCAGAGCTCCCAACTCCTCGTGCATCGCTGCTTTCCACTTTGGACCGTTCTTGGCTACCTGCCAATTGTTAGGTACAGTAACACTATCCAATGATGCAATAAAAGCTCTATGAGAAGAAGAGAGATGATTATATGAGACAAATTTAGCAAGGTCTCAACCATATCTATTAGGAGGTTTTCCCGCATTGCTGCGAGTGGACCTCCATACTGATGATGGTTGGAGAGAAGGAGATGGAAGGATATCACCTGAAGGGGAAGGTGGTGGTGTAGGTGTCTCAGGAGTCAAGCCGGGCGCAGGCAAGGGACTTAGCACTGGCACTGTAGGAACTGGTCCTGCAAGTTGCTTCTCTCGTCTGCTGTAGGTAAGGGGAGATTCCCTGAGCTGTGGGCCTAACACCTCTTATTTCCTCCCCCTGTCCCTTTTCACATTCCTGTACCCTATTTGTTCCTCCAAGCCATACTCCGAGATCAGTCGAAATGCTTCCCAACAACTCTCCCTCTCGCCTCATACTTGCAATATCAGGTGAGATATTTGGGTTTTCCTTCTGACTGTAGTATGGCTCATGTTCCCTGAAGTGAACATCCATACTTACAATTTTTTTTTTTTTCACTGGACTCCAGCATACGTAGCCCTTCTGAGTTCTCGAGTAGCCCACAAAGATACACTTGATTGCTCGAGGATCAAGCTTCCCTACCGACGGTCTGTTGTCCTTCACGAAGCATACATAGCCAAACACTTTTAGTGGGAGCATCCTACTATTATTTCCCTGCAGCATCTCGCATGGAGACCTCCATCCCAACACCTTTGACCCATCAGCTGTTTGAATGTTGTCTGTCGATGGTAGGTGAGTGTAGGAGGAGAACTCACTAGCCTTCCCCGTCACGTGTCGAGATGCTCCCGAGTCAATTATCCAGTCTGACGGTCGAGGGGAATACATAGATGCAAGAGCAAGTGGATCGTTAGTACCTTCAGATGGATGGACATACATGGCAGAGAATGAGGTAGAAGCCTCCTCGCTTCCCTCGTTTGACGCCATCTGCTTCCTTCTAAGTGATTCCAGCATGCCCATCAGTGCCTGGTCCTCCTCAGTAAAAGTACCACCAGCTCCTTCATTGCCTTCTGCTACCAGTAGGTTTGCTCGATAGACTCCTCGACCACCTCGTCGACCTCCACGACCACGGCCTCATCCTCCGAAGGTTTCCCGTCCACCGAATTGCCCGCGTCCACCGCCTGAATCTCCCTCTTAGGTGGTTTGGTGCAAGCATGCCGATGATGGCCCATCTCTCCGCAGTTGTAGCACTGCCGATTGTGCTGCCAATACTCCCCTTTCGGACCTGTGTCGCCCAAACTGGTGGCCACTAGTGCTGACTTCTCTTCAGGAGGGCCACTTGTCCCTGCTTGCAGTTTGATGTGTGTTTCTTCCTGGATCATTGCCGAGATAGCCTCCTCAAGGGTAGGAATCTTCGGTTGGACTAGAAGCGGGGCTGTCCTCTGAGCAAATGCTACAGTCAGTCCTTTAAGGAACTTTATTGTCCTCTCCTGCAGACATACATGTCTCTCCTTGCACTTCGGGTCCCCACAGCTTTTATATGAGGAGTCATAATCCAACCACAGTCGCTCCAGCTCTGTGGCGTATTCTTGCACCGTCTTCTCTCCTTGAACGGTGTCATCAATCTCCCTCTTGATCCGAAAAACTCGTAAGTTGTTCCCTACGCCATCGTATGTCCTCCTCAACTTCTCCCATACGTCCTTCACCATCTCAATGCCGTCTACTGTGGCGGCAATAGACTGGACTAAAGAGTTGAGAAGCCAGATGTAGATCACCATATAAGTGGACTTCCACTCGTCGCATCCCGCCGAGCCCTCGTCCGGATCTGTCTTCTCGCCAAACAGGAACCCCTCTAGGTTCTTTCCTGCGAGCGTTCTTCTCACCCACCGTGACCAACTCAGATAGGTGGCTGGTCCATCCAGCTTCAGACCGATGGAGGGAAGCTCCAACTTCGGCGACGTTCGTGTCGTGCTCTCACCAGCCGACATCTTCATCAACGTTGCAACCACTGCAGGATCCAGCTTCTTGATGATCTCCTCCATCGATGCTTCTCCTCTCCGATCACATCACGTCCGCTCCACGACTTATACTCGTCTTCGTCGTCCGCTCCTAGATCCGAACATGTCTGTTTTTATCAGATCTAGACATCGGTGTCCTCTTTTGGAATAATCCGAACCACGGCAACAACGGCGCCATTGCGTGCGGCGGGGGAGGGGGGTGGGGCGCACGTGCCACGACTGTAGCGCCCCGCTTTCGATAGGCGACGGACTTCATAATATGCTTGCGCCGAGTCAGATCGGTCGGAAACTTAGATGGCCATCTGACTCGATCGCTGAGCTTGGTAAACGATAACACCTTGCGGCATCGATCAAATCGATTTGGACGGATGTTATGAGAATCGATCCAACTAATGGAACGGCTTCTGTTGGAATAAGTCCTAGAAGCAGCGGGCTGCATCTCGGCGAGTGAGCTCTATATCAGAGTCCCTTCGACGGGACCGGACCGCTGTATGGTTTTCTTGGAGCTTTTGCCGCTGGGTTTTGATGAAGTACTTTCGCGTCGTTTTTCTGGATGCAATTTACGAATTTCGAAGCAAGGGAATAAAGAAGGAATCCTAACTAAGTGTTGGTGCCATTGCAGGAGCTCGCGTAACTAAAGCTTGAACGTTGCGAAGCGCTTCGACGGTCGGCACGATCGAAGAACTTGGTGGGTGATTCGACCCCTTCTTTTCTACTCTGTCCCGCAAACGAAATTCCTTGCCTCGAATTTATTCAAATCGACGATGCCAAGTTAAATGCATGCCAATCCACTAAGGTCAAGAACTCGGAAAAAACGTATCGATTTAGAGTAATCTACTCTGAAAAATACAAGTTTCTTACATAAACGAGAAGTTTAAGGTTCTAGTAAAAATAGACTATTTCACGTGCTGCAAAATAATATGAAACGTCGATCGTGGGTTATGATGCCTCGGACTATTTGGTTGCCACGGGACGCTAAATCGGAAGTACGGCTTTGGGGAAAATGAATCGTTGCATGAGTTTGAAGAAATGATAATGTCGTTCAATACTGTCCGCGCTATACAAAACTGTTGCATATATTAAACTGTTTACGCATTGGCATAGTCATGGACAGCTTGTGCACAAGTTGATTTTTCTCGAATCGATATCCGGGGCATCGGAATCGAATCGACCTAGGGGAAATGAAATCGTGCTTCGGCACTGATGCATTGCGGGACCGTCAGTCAGGCTTGCAACCCAGACTGAACGGACCGAAATGCCGTTGAGATAGTCCCACGTGGTGTGTAACACCAATGACCGCGCATATAAGATAGTAGCCTACCTATTGCTTAGTAAGTATTATCTCTGTTTTTATGCAGGGACGAGCACGGCCGTGGTAAGAAATGGAATAAATCGCTATGTTTTTACTGTATGCTTTATTACTTCAAAGATGGCTATCGATATGAACTGAATTCATTTAGTTCTAAATAGAAAGACAACTCTAAAGCATGCCTACCTTAACAATCAGAGTCGGTTTAGACGAGTGGGTTCGTCTCGTCCACTTAGCAAGTGTGCTAATCCCCTCCCCCAAATTCCCCAGGTGCAGCGGGCGCTCTAAACTGAAGCTGAAGTACAGAGAGGCGTTTTGAAGCTCTTCCTATGCTGAAGTATTTTGAAGCTCTTCCTATGCTGAAGTATTTTGAAGCCAATTCAATCGAAGACTTATGTATAAAGGGGCGAATGTATGGAACGGCAAGTGTTAGTTCATGCAGCTTGTCGAGTATGTTTCTTTTGTTTTCAATCAATGTAGCCGCAACGGCATCCAATGTAATTATGACTTGCACTTCGTTGCAAGCTATGAATGAAAAGCATATTTCTTTCTTCCTATACTGCGTCTCAATTTGATATGATTTGTGAAGTTTCAACTTGGCGTTTCAATATAAAATCAAACGTAACGTTCTTGCCTTGTACGAGTGCAATTCCAGACTCGTACGGCATCACGTCTTAGCGAGGACGATCGATTCGGCAAAATAACACCGGGGACGAACAGTTTGTCGACTCGGGGCGCGACAAATTGGTATCAGAGCACAGTTATGTTTCCTCGGATTTTCGAAAGATATTTCATTGTTGGAATGTTCGTTGCGATGGCTCGATTGAATGCTTGTCAACATGCTGCGTGAAATAAAAGTTCCATACAGGTAAGCCTGTAGATATTTTTGAAAAATACTAATGGGTTTACTCTGTTTTGTAGGAATGACTAAGAGAAATAAGAACAATCCCGGCACAACAACCCAAACCGTGGATAGTACGTCGAGCACAAAAAGTGGGCCTAGCGAGACGACTATGGAGAAAATGCTACAGTTGATGGAACTGCAGCAGCAACAGCTTCAAATGCAAATCAAAGCCCAATTTGATGCGCAACAGAAACAGATGGACGCCCTGACTCAGATAGTGAACAAGGTGGTGGGCAATACCAAGGCAACGGTCGTGGTACCCAGAGAAGCAAGATGTTCAAGATGAAGACGAGGAAGAAGCTCAACCGCAAATGATAAATTCTTCTTCCTTGTTCAAAGCAAAGGAGTTCAGCAAGATGAATCCACCAAAATTCAATGGTCGAGCAGAGCCTGATGTGAGTGGGGTGGCTCGCAGAGATTGAGGACTTGTTTAATCTGCTTAGCATTGAAGGGTCCCAGAGGGTAACATGTGCGACGTTACAGCTACAACTGAGGACTTACGACTGGTGGGCAGCTAAGAAACAGGAAATCTACGAAGCCGATACGAACACCACGATTTCCTGAAAAATGTTCAAGGAAGCTTTTATCGAACAGTACGTTCCTCGCGCCGTCCGTCGTCAAAAGAGACGAGTTCATGATGTTGCGACAAGGAAATATGTCAGTCGACGATTATGACTCGAGCTTCTCGAAACTGGCGAAGTTTGCCGACGCCTTCCAGCCCAACAAAGAAGCATGGTGTGAACGCTTCCAACAAGGCCTAAATGACGAACTGCGAAGGGACGTCATGAATCAAAGGTGTCGAACATACCGTGAATCCTACGATGCCGCTCTCGATAGTGAGCGTGTCTTTGGCCGTATGTCGCATAGAGCCGTGCCTGTCGTCCGTAACCACTTCAACAAGCGTCCTAACGACGCCGGGGATCGGGAGTATCAAAACGTCCGAACACATTTGATAACCGAGGCCATGGCGGACAACACTGCAATAGATGCGGTAGGCGTGGGCACCGAACCACCGATTGCGTCACGAGATCTTGTTACAAGTGTGGCGAGGTAGGCCATATAGTTACATATTGCTCGAAAAATGTTCCGAATCAACACAACCCACCAAGGAACGTTCCAAATCAGCATAAAGCGCCTATACTGCAAGGTGCAAATGCGGTGCCCGTCAACCCACAGAATCAACGCCATGGAGCTCAAGGCCGAGTTTATGCATTAACTCGGGACGAGCGTTCGCGTCCGATACTGTTGTAACAGGTATATTACTCTACAAAAAATACCTGTTCGAGTACTATTCGATTCGGGTGCGACGCATAGCTTTATATCTGCTGATTATGCGAAAGAAAATAAAATAACCATGCAATCACTAGATATAGCCATTAGCGTTAGCACTCCATCGGGAATCGATATACCTGCGAACTTTATTTGTAGGGATAGCCACATTTGCGGGGGAAAAAATCTATCCTTGGATGCCGTCGTACTAGACATCAAAGAGTACGACATAATCCTGGACATGGATTGGTTGGGCGCTTGTCATGTAACGATCGAGTGCGCGGAGAAGAGAGTGGTGTTTCGTCTTCCTGGCGAGACAGAGTTCTCATATTCGTGCGGTACGGTCTCGAAGACGGCAATGATGGTATCGGCAATCTCGGCGAGGCGTATGTTGTGTTCCGGCTGCGCGGGATACTTGGCATCAGTTCGAGACACGTGAAAGGATAATACAAACACAATGCAGACTGATGTTGTGGCAGATTTTTCCGACGTTTTCCCTGACGAGATGCCCGGGATGCCGCCAGATCGAGAAATAGAATTCAGCATCGACACCTTTCCGAATACACGGCCGATATCAAAGGCGCCTTACCGAATGGCTCCAGCAGAACTGAAGGAGCTGAAGGTGCAATTACAAGAGTTGCTAGACCGCAGATTTATTCGCCCTAGCGTCTCTCCGTGAGGAGCTCCTGTATTATTTGTGAAGAAGAAGGATGGATCGATGCGGCTATGCATCGATTATCTCGAACTCAACAAGACGACCGTGCGGAACAAGTATCCTTTGCCACGAATCGACGACTTGTTTGACCAACTGCAAGGCGCGTCAATATTTTCAAAAATCAATCTTCGTTCAGGTTATCATCAGTTGAAGATCAAGTCCGACGACGTATCGAAGTCTGCCTTCCGTACTCGATATGGTCATTATGAATTCCTAGTCATGTCGTTCGGTTTGACGAATGCCCCAGCCGCTTTCATGGATCTGATGAACCGAGTCTTCCGACCTCAAATCGATAAATTTGTAGTCGTGTTCATCGACGATATCCTTATCTACTCAAAGAATCGAGAAGAGCACGCAGAACACTTAAAGACGGTATTGCAGACTCTGCGTGAAAACAAATTATGCCAAGCGGAGTAAATGCGAGCTCTGGATGTAGTGTGACATTCCGCGGACACGTAATCTCTGCCGAAGGTGTCGCGGTGGACCCAAAGAAGATTGAAGCGGTGGTAGATTGGAAACGACCCGCCTCGGCTAGCGATATTCGAAGTTTCCTGGGCTTAGCGGGCTACTACCGAAGATTCGTGCGGAGCTTTTCAAAACTAGCGTCGCCTCTGACTCGCCTCACCCAGAAGGGAGTAGTATTTGAATGAAGTGACGACTGTGAATCCAGCTTTCAAGAGTTGAAGCAACGGCTCGTCTCAGCTCCAATCCTTGCACTTCCAGATGGTCCAGAAGGCTTCCAGATATTCAGCGACGCATCAGGAACTGGCCTCGGGTGCGTACTCATGCAGAGAGATAAAGTCATCTCCTACGCTTCACGGCAGTTGAAGCAGCACGAGAAAAACTATCCGACGCACGACCTAGAATTGGTGGCGATCGTGTTTGCGTTGAAACGCTGGCGGCACTATCTCTATGGTGTGGCTTGCAGAATCTACACAGATCATAAAAGCATAAAATACTTGTTTACGCAACGAGAACTCAACCTACGACAGCGACGTTGGCTCGAACTCATAAAAGATTAAGAGCTAACGATCGAGTATACGCTGGGCAAGGAAAACGTTGTAGCCGACGTGCTTAGCAGAATGTTTATGGGATCACTGGCCATAAATAATGAGATACGGCGAGACCTTGAAGCGATGGGTATCGAACTCGGAATTGAGTATCGACACCTGCACCTAGCTCAGTTGAAGTTAGGATCGAGCCTGCTTAGCAAAATAAAGACCGCACAGAAGGACGATTCATTCCTGAAGAATGCGCGAACTGATTTCAACAGGAAGGACGACTGACTTTGCGGAAGACGGAGACGGGACGATGCGACTAAAGGGAAGGCTCTGCATTCCTGAAAATGCCGAACTCAGAAAAAAATAATGATGGAGGCACATTATACGAAGTACTCGTTACATCCTGGGAGCACCAAGATGTACAAGGACTTGCGCTCAAACTTTTGGTGGCACGGCATGAAGAAAGACGTGGCTACTTTCGTGTCGCAGTGCATGGCGTGTCAGCAAGTGAAGGCAGAACACCAAAGGCCAGGCGGAGAGCTGCAGAACCTCGCCATTCCCGAGTGAAAGTGGGACAATATCTCGATGAATTTCATTGTGGGATTTTCGAAAATGCCGCGGGAGAATGATACGATTTGGGTCATTGTTGATAGATTGACCAAGTCGGCTCACTTCATCGCAATTAAAGTAGGATGGAGCGTCGATCGGTTAGCGCAAACTATATCAACGAGATTGTTCGACTGCACGGGGTACCGGCCTCAATAATTTCGGACAGAGACGGACGATTCCTATCGCGTTTTTGGACGAGCCTATAAGCGGCGATGGGGACCAAGCTAAACTTTAATTCTGCGTACCACCCCCAAACAGACGGTCAGACGGAAAGGGTAAATCAAATCTTAGAGGAAATGTTGCGTCTGTGTGCGATCGATTTAAAGACTAGTTGGGATACGCATTTGCCGCTTGCGGAGTTTGCGTATAACAACAGTTATCAGTCGAGCATTCAGGTGGCTCCATATGAAGCGCTCTACGGGAGGAAGTGTCGTTCACCAATATGCTGGGACGAAGTCGGAGAGCGACAAGTGCTTGGACCAGAACTGGTGGAGCAGGCCGTCGAAAAGGTCCTCTTGATTCGAGATAGACTCCGTATCGCGCAAAGTCGACAAAAGAGCTACGCAGATCTTCGTCGACGACCACTAGAATTCTTGGTCGGGGACCATGTGTTTCAGAAAGTAACGCCCATGCGTGGTGTGATGCGGTTCGGCGTTACAAGGCAAGTTGAGCCCGAGATTTGTAGGCCCCTTCGAGATCATCGAACGAGTTGCAACGGTTGCTTATCGGATCGCACTACCTCCTGCCTTGGCTGAACCATTCGGTTGAAGAGTCGACGTGGAAAATGGAGACGGAGATGAAGGAGAAGTACCCTGCGTTGTTTGTCTAATTTAAGGTCAGACCCTTGTTCTTAAGTTTCGGGACGAAACTTTTTCTTAGTGGTATATTATGTAGCACCCCGGTTTCGATAGGCGACGGACTTCATAATATGCTTGCGCTGAGTCAGATCGGTCGGGAACTTAGATGGTCATCTGACTCGATCGCTGAGCTTGGTAAACGATAACACCTTGCGGCATCGATCAAATCGATTTGGACGGATGTTACGAGAATCGATCCAACTAATGGAACGACTTCTGTTGGAATAAGTCCTAGATGCAGCGGGCTGCGTCTCGGCGAGTGAGCTCTATATAAGAGTCCCTTCGACGGGACCGGACCGCTGTATGGCTTTCTTGGAGCTTTTGGCCGCTGGATTTTGATGAAGTACTTTCGCGTCGTTTTTCTGGATGCAATTTATGAATTTCGAAGCGAGGGAATAAAGAAGGAATCCTAACTAAGTGTTGGTGCCATTGCAGGAGCTCGCGTAACTAAAGCTTGAACGTTGCGAAGCGCTTCGACGGTCGGCACGATCGAAGAACTTGGTGGGTGATTCGGCCCCTTCTTTTCTACTCTGTCCCGCAAACGAAATTCCTTGCCTCGAATTTATTCAAATCGACGATGCCAAGTTAAATGCATGCCAATCCACTAAGGTCAAGAACTCGGAAAAAATGTATCGATTTAGAGTAATCTACTCTGAAAAATACAAGTTTCTCACATAAACGAGAAAGTTTAAGGTTCTAGTAAAAACATAGACTATTTCACGTGCTGCAAAATAATATGAAACGTCGATCGTGGGTTATGATGCCTCGGACTATTTGGTGCCCACGGGACGCTAAATCGGGAGTACGGCTTTGGGAAAAATGAATCGTTGCATGAGTTGGGAGAAATGATAATGTCGTTCAATACTGTCCGCGCTATACAAAACTGTTGCATATATTAAACTGTTCACGCATTGGCATGGCCATGGCCAGCTTGTGCATAAGTTGATTTTCCTCGAATCGGTATCCGGGACATCGGAATCGAATCGATCTAGGGGGAATGAATAATCGTGCTTCGGCACTGATGCATTGCGGGACCGTCAGTCAGGCTTGCAACCTAGACTGAACGGGCCGAAATGTCGTTGAGATAGTTCCACGTGGTGTGTAACACCAATGACCGCGCATATAAGATAGTAGCATGCTCACCTATTGTCTTATGCAGGTAGTAAGTATTATCTCTGTTTTTATGCAGGGACGAGCACGGCCGTGGTAAGAAATGGGATAAATCGCTATATTTTTACTGTATGCTTTATTACTTCAAAGATGACTATCGATATGAACTGAATTCATTTAGTTCTAAATAGAAAAACAACTCTAAAGCATGCCTACCTTAACAATCAGAGTCGGTTTAGACGAGTGGGTTCGTCTCGTCCACTTAGCAAGTGTGCTAATCCCCTCCCCCAAATTCTCCAGGTGCGGCGGGCGCTCTAAACTGAAGCTGAAGTGCAGAGAGGCGTTTTGAAGCTCTTCCTATGCTGAAGTATTTTGAAGCCAATTCAATCGAAGGCTTATGTATAAGAGGAGAATGTATGGAATGGCAAGTGTTAGTTCAGGCAGCTTGTCGAGTATGTTTTCTTTTGTTTTCAATCAATGTAGCCACAACGGCATTCAATGTAATTACGACTTGCACTTCGTTGCAAGCTATGAATGAAAAGCATATTTCTATCTTCCTATACTGCGCCTCAATTTGATGTGATTTGTGAAGTTTCAACTTGGCGTTTCAATATATAATCAAACGTAACGTTCTTGCCTTGTACGAGTGCAATTCCAGACTCGTACGGCATCACGACTTAGCGAGGACGATCGATTCGGCAAAATAATACCGGAGACGAACGGTTTGTCGACTCGGGGCGTGACAACGACGCAGCAGCAGCAGCAGCGACAGCAGCAGCGGCGGCAGCAGTAGCGACGGGAAAGGGGGGTGGGGCTGTTGTGCGCAAGGTGGGGGGCGTCTGCTATGGAAGAGGGAAAAGAGGAGGGGGGAAGGTTTGGTGGCGGCTAGGGTTAGGGTTTGTGGAAAGGTGGCTCTGATACCATGTTGAAATAGTTGTTATATTTTATTGATAATCTCTTGGCTATTTATAGCCTTACAACCTCCTTACATTAACTCTCTATAGGAATATCCTATTGCATATTCCAACATACCAAATATACTAATAGGATATTCCAACACATATTCCAACATACCAAAAATACCAATAGGATATTCCAACACAAACCAATCCATTACGTTGCAAAGTGTTAAAACAGAAATGTTGATATCTAACTACAATATTACAAGGCATAATGAATATTCTTGTATTAAGAATTATTTCAGATAATCAATTTATATGCAACTTTGTCTAACACACTATCTGAAAATACTATGATAATTTAACTTCCCGATTTCTCCATTGTATCTCAATCTTCAGTTTCCCGAAAATAGCGTAGCCCTTTATAGCTGGCCTCATTTAAAAAGGAAAAGATGATTGATGATGATGCAGTTCTCGACTTTTAGCACACATAACAATTAAGATTTGTATGGATTTTTTTTTAATGGTTTATGAAGAGATGACTTACCATCAAGAGTCTGAGCATCAACAACAATAAAATCCACTTTTCTAGCAGAGAAATAGTAGTTTCTTGCTCCAAATTCTTGCTCATAACGGCTGATCACCTGTAATAGAAAAAATTTCTCAGTCAAGAACAAAATCTTCTTACCGAAACTAACAGTTTACAACTTCCACTACGAGGTAACCTAAACAATATTACCACGTATATAATTAACAGTAGAGAAGCGAGACAACTTGAATAAATTTAGTAAAACATTTAACTAATACCAGAGAAGTAAAATCAATTAAATAAATCAGTCCCCTTTAGATGCTTGAAGTAAACTTATTAACATTGACATAAGTAGTTGGATGTTGTTCATGATGGATCCTTCAGTAAAACTTAAATTAATTTTCGTTTACTTGCTCTCATTTTGATACCACATAAAGCTCAAGTGGATTTGATTTTTTTTTTTTTTTCATTTTGGGCCCTTAATTCAGTATTCTGCAGGGGGCAAAAAAACTTCAAACTCATCTGCCAAATACACAAAGTATAATGTTGTAAGAAAATTTGAAGTATCACTCAGAAATACTTCAGTATTTTGGTGCATCTGGCAGGGCAAACTGTTTAAGCTCTGCCTAACAGTAACACCAAATAAGTTTTAAATATTGAAACAACTGAGTAATTCTCACAGGATTAAACTTTGCAAGTGGCTGACAGATGCTGTATATTGTCAAAATTCTTTCTTCCATGAACACCAAAATCCAGTGAAAGACTTCTCGTTGTACTTGGTCTTTGTTTCGTTAATTACTATTAACGAAACACGAGGGGATTTTTCCCACTGTTTACTCTTAAAAACCAGCAAAAGATATCAAAATTATCCTCAATTCCGATTTGAATTCCTCCTTTTTATACAGATCCTTGTACGTAAAGAAGAGTATACTTTCCAAATAAAGCAAATCCTCAAGAGTTGCGATTAAATATTCCAGTCCACAACCATAAACTCAATATTCTTGTTGAAGAAGGTGCAGCAGCAGCTGCTACACACCACCAGATATCCAACCGGATATCTGGCCAAGTGAGTGAAATTGTTCAAGCGAAATGACAATCTAGGGATTAAGGTATTTACATATGCTGATTGGGTAGGCTCTATTGACGATTGAAGGTCAACCTCAGGTTATTGTTTACATGGAGGGAATTTAGTCACATGGATAAGTAAGAAGCAATTAATAGTTTCGAGATCCAGTCCGAGGTGGAGTACAGAGCTTTAGCTCAAGGAAAAAAAAATTGAATTCAGAGACTCAGAAATAAAGTTTGAACTTCCTGTTCGACTTTACAGTGATAACCGTAAGTATAAGTATTGTGAGTGGTCCGGTTCAGAATGATCGAACCAAGTACATAGAAATTGGTCGTCTTTTCATCTGGCAGAAGCTTGATTCTGAGAAAGTTTGTCGTCTCTATTTTGTCGGCTTAGCAGCTCGCAGATATGTTCACAAAAGGAATTGCAAGTTCCGGATTTCAAAGTATCTTGGACAAGCTCGGCATGGTTAACATTTACTCCACACCTCCCTTAAGGAGGAGTATTGAAGAAGATGCAGCAGCAAGCTGCTACACACCAGATATCTGACAGGATATCCGGCCAATTGAGCAAAATTATCCAGACCAGAATACCCGAACTGGAAATCCGGGGATTTGGAAGCGGGTATGCCTGGTTGTTGCCCTTCCTATAAAAGGATTTGGATTGTAATTATTTCCATTATATAAATCAATAAAAATTACTTATCTCTTCTCTTCCTCTTCCAAACCCTAAAATCCTAATCCCTGCACTTCTTAATGTTGGCACGTGACATGTCTAGTGTTCACTATTGAGTAAAAACTTCCAAATAAGGCGCTGCCTGCAACTTCAACTTCAAGACGAACAATCTCAAATCAAAATAAGGTACACCTGCATGTTGCATTATCTCAAATTCTCAGTACCTAGCTTCCAAAGTTGTGAAGCAAAAGTGATAAAAATTACTAAAAAAACCAAGATTGTGGACAATTCAGAAGTTCATGAAGAAATTCGAGAATCCGATAAGAGGTTCGAGAATATATTTGAAGAGATTGAAGACATGAAAAACAAAAATCGAAGAAGAGGTCGAATATGCCAAAGAAGAACCCAATCAATATGAGAAGAACCCAAGAGGAGCCTTCCTTTTAGGAGAGCAGAGCAATTCTGGAGATCATGGAGACGGAATTTGTTATTTTAGTAAGAGAGAGCTAGGAAATCAATACTTCAAGATCAATACTATGAGACCATAGAGACCAAGGACAGAAAAAACAATTGAAGATAAAGATCTACATGTATCTCTTTACATGGAAATGAAGATTTCAATTTAGAGTTTTGAATTCAAGAACGAATTCATTCAAGAAGGGGAGTCTGATGCATGACAACTTGGTGTGAATATAGATCTGTGTAACAGAGCAGCAGTGTTATGGACACAACTTCATCATCGCGCATCAGATAAAAACAAGATGTTCTGGAAAGCTGCCTTTGATGCCTACGACTTTCATACTCTAAGATTTCTAGGATTCTATCATTAGGCCACCAAATATGGTCAGCATATGAATTTGAATCATAGTTTAGAAATTTATAGTTAAGTTTGAGAAGCTTTGAGAATCTTAAATTGGTTGTTATATTAGGATAAATTTGCATACATTAAAATCCAAATCCTTTTAGGATTAGAACCTCTCGTAAGTATGTACACATGAGACCACTCTAGTTGAAAAAGTAAAAGTTTTTTAGTTTCTCTCAAATGGATTCCAGTTATTGCTCATATATTCAATCAAAGTTTGTGGACTCACTTGTGGATTCAAGCATCTGCCCACACGAGGACTTCCTCTCTTGTTAATATAACCCCCCTAACTTACGTTTCTCCTAAATTATGGTTAAGATATGAGAGTGGCACTAAAAAGTTGGAATGATAGGTCCTCGACTCAACAAGTGCTTCGTGTATCAGATATTAGGCCACAAAAAAATTTGTTAATCAAATTCTTGGAGTATTGGTGTATCAGATACTAATAGTTCCTACACTCTATTAGTGCTTTGTGACTTATACAAAGGCTCTTATAATCCAAAATCAACTTAATTCTTGCTGAACCAGCAAAACAGGTCATGTTTGTGGAGTTGTCCTTCATTTCATTGGCTTAAGCAATCCAAATCCCTTTCTAAATATTAATGACATGCCTCTAGAAATAAATTGCATATTGTCCTTAATTTACCTTTGGATATAATGAATGGAAACTTGAATATCCAATATCATGATTCCCAGAAAGGTAGTAAACCGACATGTCAGACTTTCGTCCTGTTTGTAGACTAAAGATATGTCTGAAGCGTCTTAATGACTCCTGCCACCTGGTTAAATCAATGATATTACAATCATGACATGACATACATACTTAACAAATCACTACAGTTAATCAAGCAAAAAAACCTTGATTATTATGCTCTTATAGTTAAAAAGCATACTAGCATTAGCATATTACATGAGCTGAGGAACCACATCAAATATCCTTTTCATTTGGTATATGAAGTTAAGCATGCTTCCGGTGTAGATGATTGTAAATAAAAGAATAAACAGGCAACCATTTCACAGTTATAGCTTCAAATGCATCACAAGCTTGTTAGTGGTCTATGTTGCACGGGAAAATGGTGACCACATCCATATTGTGTCTATACCCATGCCCCTATTCCTGCAACATAGGCCGACCATATATAGCTATTTGAAAATGTTTGTATCCTGTTTGTGTACTTGTGTCCGTATTCGTGCAAAATAGTTAGTGGTTATACATAGTCAAGTGTAGCCAATATTGGGATTTAAAACAATATACGCATGGGAAACATAAAGCAACTAACAAGGCGTCTACCAAAAAAGAATAAGTAATGGTCTCGCGAACCCAAACACTTGATAATGTTTCAATAAGCATGACACATAGTCAGTATTGAATAAAAAAAATTAATCATCTCTACCATCATGATATGTTGTCACTGCCAACAATCTTTGTGGAAGATCAATGAAGACTTGTGACTGTCCCGATATCATCTAGGAGATGTTACCACGCCGTTGCCCCTCCAAGGAGGCCTAGAACCGTCACCACTAGCTTTCGGCCTATCATTCCACTAGGACGTATAATGTTTCAATAAGCATGACCTCGTCACTGTCATCTAGGATATATTACCATGCCATTCTCCCTCCAAATACACCTAGAACCGTCACCTTTAGCTTTCGGTCTTTGTTACTCGACATCTCGCCGTTGTTACATAGTATTCCTACAATCTTGAGTCGTCATCTCGACACCTTTTTTTAATCTCAATCAACAAACATCTTGCCCGTGTATATGCATCTGGACATCAATAATTCATATACATCACCACAATCAAGCTTTTGCTCGTGCTTGATAGAAAATTGGAACACCAGTAAAGCTCCACTTTCTAGATGTGTGGTTCCAATTACCAGCAATATTTTTTTTACTTTCTTCCAATCAGACTTGACCCAGTGGTTCTCGCATCCTTCTTATAGCGGGACAGAAACCGAATAAGAAATTTGAATATTTCCAAAAACGACCAAACCGAATCTCTTATTGGGTTCGGTTTTTAGTCCAAAACCGAACAATGCTCACCCCTACTAACATTAGGTGGTGTCCATTCAGGTGGATCCGCAAAAAGATTAGACGGCAGTGAAGTATTTGTGGTTAAGAACTTATCCAGACCAATTATGTCATATTGATCTGGTCATTGGCTCCTTTGAGAATCTATACTCCTCGCCACATTCATCGGCACGCTTTCTCTTCTCTCGCTAGGAATATTTCTTTTCTTTTTTTTTTCCCTTCCTACTTTATTTTAAATAGGTTCTCTTCTTTCTTCTTCTTCCTTTTTTTTCTACTTCTTTCTCATCTTCTAGCAACCCTAGCAGAAAATCCTAATAACTTGTTTTGCTTCGTCCTCCACCTCTTGCCTGCGTGTCGAAGGAGATCGATCACGACCACACCATCGAGAGATGGCACACTCGTCGGCGGTGCTGGATCGAACAGTCACTCGACGATCATCGGACTAGCTCTCATTACATGAAAAAAAAAAATTTATAGTTTTTCTTGGTTGCTCGTAAGGATATTTTATTCATTTTATGTAAAAAAATTACCAAAATATCCATACAAACGGTCATAAACAATCAAAATTGAGGGCATTTTGGTAAAAGTTGTCCCCCCAAAAATAAAGGGGATGGGTGTTATTGTAAAATACCCCTCCAAACGGTTATAATATGGAAGTATACCAAAAGTGCAAAATACCCTAACGTATATGAACAGCTGACTAGGGGGACATTTTGGGGAAAAACAGCAGACTCGTGCCTACATGCCATGACGTGTCTTTCCCGGCTCTCGATAGCTATGCCGGGCACGTGGCCAAATACGTCCTAGCGCCGACACGACCTATCTTACACCTCTACTCTTGACTCTATCCAGAAGATTAACTAAATCTACTAAACCAATTCCAGACTAATCCTATAATACACGGAGATTCGTGTTGACCTATTCTAACTTACGTTATTCTCCAACAATAACTTAGAGAACAATAATAATAGATATCGTGAGCTTATACTAGGAACGAGATACTTCAAGTCTTATTGGGTAAAATATTGGAACCCCATAAAGGCATAAACATTCGGCCAAATGTGAAACCTCCAACATCATTATCCATTCATGTTGTGCCGTGAAACTGTTAAATCCAAAAAAAAAGAGAACTTCTGAACCCCTAAAAATAAAACAAGTAATAAGGACAAAATAAATGAAATACAAAAAAGGGATTTATATGCAATACCACCCTCCCCCTTCCTCCTCCCTTCTCTAATGCTCCCCTACAGGCGAGTGGGGAGGCTGGCAAGTAGATCATGTTTGTGATAGGGGAGGACCCACCATAGGTCGAGGATGGGTGGCCTCTCCCCCCTGAACTTTGGTTACCTTCCATATTGTCTTAATTTGTCCTATTATATAGTTCATTTCTTTACAATTCAATAACTAAATGGTGACCAACTTGATAAATTGATGAAGTTATAAGGAAGTCTTGAGTTCAATAGTCACTAGCTACTTTATGATTAAATATTATTTTATGTTTTGTCGATTCTATATATGCCCCCTTATCGGTGTGTCAGATTCATCTCGTATCCATGTCCTTGCTACATAGGTAATATTCAAATTTTACCCTATTATCTAAGTAAACTTATCGTTTTAAACTATCTTGGTATTTGTTAGTAAGACTACAGATGAATGAGATTCTAAAATAGAAATATGGAGTGAAACTCTAGAATCTAAAAGGTTTTCATATTAGTATGAGTAAAATATAGAACATGGCATGTAGCTTGACTAATACTCTTAAAAGAAGCTAAGGAGTCCATAATTGATGGTCATGAAATTACTTAATATTGTTTCTTTCCATCATTTAAGGATCGATCATTCACCACCGGTGACGTTAACCTTGACAAGGATGTTGTCCACATAATTCAGCAAAGTTCGGAATAACGTTTTGGGTATCTCGGTTGACTCATTTAGTCTAACCCGAAAAACTTTTGCATATTATATATGTAGATGAACAAAAAATTGTTGTTGCTAAGTGTGCGTTCTTGAAGCAATAGATATGAGTGGTTTGATGCCTTCCTTACTCTTGATCCGACAAAAAGGGTCCCCCATCGAAATGGTCCCCGAGAAAGACGAGCACGTGAGGGTCGAACGGCAGCACAGAGCTCCGGAAGGACCTCCTCATGTAGAGATCCGTGTAGAATTGGACGGCCCCCAGGACGAACGAGCCGGGTGGCAACGAGAGGGAAGTCCGGTCCATCACCTGTCACAAGATAATAAAGCATGTCTATAACTACGTATGGAAAAATTAGTAGTGAGAACTTGCTCTTCACCAATAAGACACCACTTTTGTAACACAACGATCAGGGACTTTTTGGGGCTGTTTGGATAGCGGTAACTTCTGAAAGTGTGGAAGTGACAATATATGACTTGAAGTACACTTGCAGCATATATGACTTTCCAAAATGTGTTTGGATAGAGTCATTTTTGTCCCCCGCAAGTGAGAAGAATCACTTTCAATGTTTGGATGTCATCCCATGTAAGTGAGATAATCACCAATTTAATTACCAAACAGTCCCTAAGTAATAATAATTACCAACTTAATTATAAATTTAAATTACCAACAACTCTCCAAAAAAATAAAAAAGATATGTGCAGAAGGACACTGCCACAGCCCTTTCGCTCTCCTCGAGCAGACCCACAGAAGGCTCTTGGCGGCGGAGCTCGACAGATCTCGGATCTGTACTCTACGCCAATCGTTGGCCACCGCCCTTCCGCTCGATCCAACACGTTGGATCTGTACTCTCCGCCGACGTCGCCTACCCTTCACCGCGTCTCTTCGACCTCAACCAACTGCGACCGTTGGCCACCGCCCTCCTCACCTCTCACCGAGGAGTCGGGAGTGATCAATAGTACTTAGTGACCGTTGGCCACCGCCCTCCTCACCTTTCACTGCGACCGTTGGCCAGTCTCGCCGATGATCACTCCCGACTCCGCGGCTCCGCGGTCAGATCTGGAACCGCCGTGGTTCCACCAGATTCGGCATACTCCTCTCGCGACATCGCTCAAAGCACTCAACCACCGCATGCCGAGTCTCACAGAGAGTCTCTCTCTCTCTCTCTCTCTCTCTCTCTCTCCCCCCACTTACAGTGCAGTTGCGCCACTTTTTTATGCAAGCGAGAAGTAAGTGAAAAGTAAAGAAAATGGGAGACATACTCTGAATTATGTCATAATAGAATCACTTACTAAAAATTTTTAATGGTGAACCAAATTATGGAACTCCGTTGTGAAATTGGCAGTTGCAGCAAGAACTGGCAGTTCCATCACAGCCGTCTCCATCCAAACAGCCCCTTTGGAAAGGTGAAAGTGCATTGAAATTTGAAAGTGCCTTGAAATTGGCATTTTCATTGCAACTGCCCCAATGTGGAGACATTTTTTGTGTTTTGGTTGACATTACAACTCCATTGCAAATGGATACGATATGACATCTCATTGCAATTAAAAGTGTCATTTTTCATTTAGGAGAAATAGATTGCAACTCCATTACTTTTTTCAAGAAGCTACAAGAATCCCTCAGTGGAACCCACATTTTATAGGAGATGTGAATATTTGATACGAGATTTCTCGGAGACAACAAATCTGCTCCCCCTCTTGTAGTGTCATGCTGCTTGCTCCTCCCGTGGTGTGTCATGCTGTTATTGGTGGAGAGCAAGGCCTCACCACTGCCATGCGGTGAGCCCGGCCCACTGAATAATTTATCCCTGTCTATGTGAGTGAGTGAAAAAATGAACCTGCGGATCGGCGACGACTGCAACCTTAAGTAGAAGAGGCGCCGTCAAGATGTTGGGGTTGAGGCCAGGAGCAGGAGGAGAGGGGGATCCAGGCGATCATCTCTCCGTAGAGGATGGTTGCTGCCCACAGGCAGCAGAGGAGGAGGGTCAGACGAGAAACGCTCTGCATCTCACTCTCAGCTCTCAAATCTCAGAATTATTAAGACGGACTACAAGAAACAAAACTGATTTGGGGAAACTTTCTTTTTGTCTGAAACTTTGGAAGGTTGTGTAGGACTAGACTGGAGTGGAGGTAGCTTACTAGTGTTAATAATAGTGTTATTTAGTATTAGAGCATCATTAGTAAGGCCCATCCCATTTTCTAGATTCTAGATTTAGAATGTAGAAGCTCATTTTTAGAATAATAAATCTCATTCCTAGTCCCAATTTCTATAATTCGGTCCCAACCCATCCATGGGTGCTAAGGGTTGGGCCTCCCAATTTCTATATTCTAGATTGTAGAAACTCGTTTTGTAGAATAGTAAGTTCCAATTTGAAGCCCAACTTTCTAGATTCTAAACTTTATATTTTTTCCTACATTAATTTTTGACTACACAATTTTTGGGACCGGAACTCACTTTATCATTTCCTACTATTCTCATACAAACCCAACATATCTACATTTACCTTTTTTTGAAGTTTTGGGCTCCAAATTGCATTGGAGAGTCCCAACTACTAATGATGCTCTTAGGCCTCGTTTGGTTCATGGATTTAAGGAACCAAGAAAGAACGTTGTTCCTTTCCTTGTTTGGTAGCCACAAACTTGGGAATCAATTTTCTGACAAGGAAAAAGTTGGTAGAATATGGTTCCACTCAGACCCATGGGATTGATTTTTCCTCCTCCTTTCCCAACATTTATTACAAAAGTTATGACAAAAGTAACCATGTGTCATTGTTTATTTTACCATTAATGTTATTTTTTATAATATTATTTTATTTTACAAGTTAAGGATATTATTGGAACATTGTTATATCTTGTTTTTCTTTCCTAGGTAGTTTCCTTGTTTTACCAAACAACAGAAAGAAAAGGTGACAGGAATCCTACTTTTTCATTCTCATGGAAAATACAAGAAAATCATTCCTTTCCGTGAACCAAACGAGGCCTTAGGGTCTCACATAATATATATTAGAATTTGGAACTCTAAATTGTTTAATGTTAGGGTTTGGATTTCGAAATCACTATTCCTTAGCCAATGTGAACAGTAATTTCGAGATCCAAATGCTGATGTTGGACAATTTCGAGATCCAAATTTTAATACCCATTATATGAGATCTTAATACTAAATATTCCTCAATAATGTAAGTTTTTTAATATGTTTTTGGGTTCATATATGCCCCCAAAATCTAATTTTATTTAAATAAAATCTCCAAATCATGAAAAAGAAAGAAAAAAAAAAAAACCAAATTATGGCCCTTCCCTTTCTATTTGAATTATTTTAACTTAACCTAAGGGTTCTACTTGGCAATTATACGGATAGCGGTTATAAGGTCTGTTTAGGATATCGGTTATGAGGGATCCGATTTTGGACAGTTTTAAGTGGCAACTTTTAAACCAATCCAACTTATGCTTGATAGTTTATTAACGAGCGGTTCTAAAAGTTGCTTACCCAAATAAATTATCTACATGTTCATATATAAACAAAACGGTCCCGAGCACGAAAATTATCACCCATTTCACGCCTCAATCAGAGGTAGAAGTCATATTTGAGCACAATAATAGAAATGTCTGGTTGAAAGTATGAGAAAAAGATTTTAAAAACTTACTAGGAAAAGCAGTCATAGTTTGAAAGAAGTAGAAGAGAAACACATGAGAAAAAATAGGATAGGGTATTAGTAACTGTAATTATATATTTTGGTGAAGATATAAATGAAATAAAATAATAAAATAATTCAAAATCTACCGATTATGGTGTTTATAAAACCACCTAAAATTATATTATACCGATTTTTTATTTTGGGGGGTGGGGGGGGAGGGTTGAGACGACCAAAACCAGTGCCTAAAAAAAAACAAACACAAATTTTCATAAACAGTCAAATAATTTTTTTTTCCAAAATCGAAAACAACCCGGTACCAAGCTGACCCTAAAGTTAAGCAGTAATACTTAATAATAGGCATAGTTTCTATAATAAATAATAGACAGTTTTATATGAAAAAAATGTGGATGTAATTTTTTTAAAGTACTTACACAGAATATAAATAAAAAATAGATAAAAATTACCGTTACCAACATTGTTTTTTTTTTTATTCGCAGCCTATATTCATATTCAAAGTATTGAGAAGTCGATGAGCAATACTTTTTCTTCGTCTCTTTCGTACATACTCCACCTGGCTCACATAATCAATAGCTGGTACGATGGTAAACTATGGGGAAAATTTATGAAATACCCAAAAATTGTAAAAGTTTATGTAAAATCCACAGCAAAATAACTTTCATCGCGTGCCCAGAATTATCTATTAATATATAAAAGCGGGTTCCGAATGACCTTTTTGCCCCTCCTTCCTATTTTTTTCCAAAAAATTCGAATCCTGCTATTCAAAACAAAAAGCAAAAAAAACGGTTCGTACTCTCTCTTCTTTGATAAGCCGATCAGTTCTCATCCAAAGTCTAGGGTTCTTGTGAGCACCTGAATTTCGGGTTGATTTATTTTATTTTTATTTTATTTTTTTCTGATTGTTTAGTTTCATTAAAAATTTATTCTGTTTATTTATCTGTAAATGTGCTTTCCGTGCCTTTGATATTTGGAGTGTCAGGGATGTTCAACTCCGGAAATCTTCTTCACGAGTTTTGTAGTGGACATGATTACCTTCATGAAGGTATATAATGTCCCACTCAAACTTGTTCCCTTGTACTCTTTTTGCTTCGCACACTTCGGGTCGATTTAGACCATTTGATTATTAATTAATTTTCCCACTCTTTTTCTTGATCATTATTAGCACGTTACGTGACTTTTAATTTGGGAGCACAAGACCAGTCATTTTCTTGAAATCAACTTATCATGCATGATCTACTCGAGACGCTCTTCACCCATGACCTTCGTGCCCACTCAAGCACGCCATTTTGTGCTCCACTTGCTTCACACAACTTTTCGGACACGTGACCCAATTTATTTCACCCCACGGTGTCACTTTATTTTCCAACTTGATTTGTGGGTACCCTGTCGACCAAAACCTGTCAGCCCAATTATGGACATGGCCCACATTGAGCCTACTACCCGTATGTCACTTGTGTCCCATTTATTGGAATCCCCATGTGCTACTTATTTACCCATGATCATCAACACCTAATTTAATTCGATTATTGCATATTGTCTGATTTGACCCAATCCGGCTCCACCAAGTCCAGCCCAGCTTCGTGCTATCCTCTATCGTGACACCCTCATTTTTCGTGTCCAAAAATAATATTCAATACCTAGCTTTCTATTCCAAATATTGAGTGTAAATTTCTGTTGATAAATTTTACAGATAGCTTGGAGGTTGCATGCTAGCCTAGAGGAGACACATTAGAGGTTGTTTAGTTAGCTTTTTCAGTTGTCTGGAGTTGTATTTACTTTATGGATTACTGTATTAGAGCTTTGAGACGTATTTCTGGGTTTGTGTATCTTAGACACTTAGATCTATATACGTATCTCTTTTGGATTTTATTTTATCTATCTTCCATTATGCTCTACCTTAGATGTGATTGAGTTTACATTCTGCTATGACACCCCCATTCGGGGAGTATAAATGCTTAGTCTTATACTGTTAGATGTATGAGACCTAGGACAGCGTTCTACCGCCGACACTGCGGCGTAGGCTGGACGTACCCACGTCTCGTGCCCTAACTCTAGGGTGCGGGTCGTGACACGTTTTTAGTGGTGGCCCATGCAGGTCGAGTTTATGTAGTGGTATTCGAACTAGAGTACCACTACAGCCTGCAGTAGGATTAGGATATATTTTGAATGTACTCAATCACAGTTAGGATCCCTTGAGAGATTCCTGGGACGACCCTTGAGAATCTTTTAACTTCGATTTGAAAACACTCTCCCTTGATTTGATTATCTTTACTTTCTGTTGTTAAATTGATTTTTGGGTATTCATTGTTGATTTAATTAATTTTGTCAAGATGAAATTATATGGGCTAGGTCATCTAAGTTATAGAATCTAGTCTTCTATAGTCACATTAGCCAGCATGGTGAGGACATATAGTCTGATTTTGGATATTTCTCGGTGTGAGAATTTAAAGTTTTTGCAGCCAAGCTAGCGGCATCGCAAAAATGTTAAATACCAAATTCTAGAGGTATGTGCCTAAGTCGAGGACTCTGTGATTATCGTAGCCTTGTTACTAGTATGACGAGGATTTAGAGTACCATAATTGTGGATGACGCATATGATTATCAGATTGTACCTTAAATATTTTCGAACATGTTTCTCTACTTTTGTTTCAGTCCTTCAAAAAAAAAGTTATTATTGTTTGTTTTGCTTCTCATTATTTAACTTAGGAGTAGCTTTAGCTATTTTTATGAACCTTGTGCAACTTTTACTATAAATTTCTTCTTAATACAATGAATCGACGATTTTGCTAGACCTTATCGTGGATTTGAATTATAGCTATGGTTTCAAAATGGTTCTTCCTTTAAACAGATAAGCAGAATAGAATAGATTTCATTGTTATTTCTCTTGCTATTATTATTGTATTAAATAATGATAATAATAATAAAAACTATCTTGATTTCACCAATCACTACTTGCAATTTGGTAGGAATCTAAATGTTGGTCTGATGTAGAATTGATTTTTATATTAGGACATGAGAATATATGAATATATATATAGCAGACACTTGCCTGATACGTATGCATGCTACACTTGATCTCCCACCTATCTAAATACATATTAATATGTTGTTGATGTTTAAATGTCAAAATCCTAAAATTTTAGGTTTCTGCTTTTCCAGTTTAAATTCGTAATTCATATAAAATTTCATGGTAGTAGTTTTGTTATATCACTGCACATGTATGTTATACGTAGGATTTCAATTCAAAAAAAAATTTAGTTGAGTTTTGTGTTTGAATTTGTCAAATCTAAACTGTGTGCATATTAACCCTTAATATTGGATTTTAAATATTAGTTCAAATTGTGTTTTAAATGTAATGTTTTGAGCTATATACATTGTGGTGTAGGGATATAAATTTAGGTTTCGTATTCTTACATGTTAGGTCGTGATAAACATTGGGGTTGGTTGATGTTCAAATTTCTCTAATATCCTAAAACTGAATACATGTTAACATTTTTACATTGATTTCCATGTTAGTTCACTTTCAGATTAATATGTAATATTGAACTGTATTATAGATAAATGTATGGATAGTATGTTAGGGTTTTATTTCCATCATGTTAGGTTGTTAGGAGCATTAAGTTGGTTGTGATGGTTCAAGCTCCTAGATTTTGAAATTACATTATGTTAATATTGCACTGGTTTAAATGTCAGCTCATTTTCAGATTTTGTATGTAAATGCTGAACTAAAACTGGAGTCAACCTTTCAATACTAAACTATAACCCTGTACAAGGACACGCACAACTAACTTAGGATACACTGTCATGTAACTTAACCTTCCCTCTATGTTATGTTTATATCTATATAGATACTATAGAGCTTAGGCATACATGTATATATAGATACATAACTAAATCTTACCTCTTTATATATATATATATATATATATATATATATATATATATAATATATATATATATGGTTAGCCATGCACGTTATGAGTAAATAGGTTGGTGTGTTGTAGATTGTTAACCATATGCCATGAGTAGTGTAACTGGATAGCTATTGTTTTGAAATCCAAATCCTCCTATACTTCATGTATAGTTCACATACACTCATGCCTACTATCTAACTATATGAACATGTCCATATATACCCATATACACACGAACCACAACCTTTATTAATGCTAGCTTTTCCCTCTCTAACACACCCTCTATATATTATATATTGTGATGGATTCCAATACCATTGACTTTCTTCTTTAACTTTTTGATTTTGATTTTTCCTTGAATAGTGCCCTTTATAGATAATTGGTAGTTACCTTTCTTATTTTTTTATGATGCAGATACCAGTTTTATGTAGGATGTAGACTACCTTACAGTTTTGATTTGATTTGTATTCTGTAACTTTTTAGTTTAGCACCCTAGATTGCTTGTGGTTTTGATACCCTATGACCGTTTTGGTTAGCATGACTAGTATACTAGATGAGACTTTCACTACCACCGTATGCCATGACCCTGTATGCCGTCCTTTTGATGGTATGTTTATTTAAGTTCTGGGACTTGTGGGGGTTTGACCTAGAAGGAATATGAACAATTTTAATTTCGAGGACGAAATTTTTATAAGGTGGTAGGATGTGAGCACCCTGAATTTGGGTTGATTTTTTTTTTCTGATTGTTTAGTTTCATTAAATAATTTATTCTGTTTTTTATCTGTAAATGTGCTTTTCATGCCTTTGATATTTGGAGTGTCAGGGATGTTCAACTCTGTAAATCTTCTTCACGAGTTTTGTAGTGGACATGATTACCTTCATGACGGTATATAATGTTCCACTCAAACTTGTTCCCTTGTACTCTTTTGCTTCGCACAACTTCGGGTCGATTTAGACCATTGATTATTAATTAATTTTTCCACTCTTTTCCTTGATCATTATTAGCACGTTACCGTGACTTTTAATTTGGGAGCACAAGACCAGTCATTTTCTTGAAAACCAACTTATCATGCATGATCTACTCGAGACACTCTTCACCCATGACCTTCGTGTCCCACTCAGACATGCCATTTTGTGCTCCATTGTTTCACACAAACTTTCCTGACACGTAACCCAATTTTATTTCACCCCACGGTGTCACATTCATTTTCCAACTTGATTTGTGGGTACCCTGTCGACCAAAACCTGTCAGCCTCAATTATAGACATGGCCCACATTGAGCCTACTACCCGTATGTTACTTGTGTCCCATTTATTGGAATCCCTATGTGCTACTTATTTACCCATGATCATTAACACCTAATTTTAATTCGATTATTGCATAATGTCTGATTTTGACCCAATTCGGCTCCACCAAGTCCAGCCCAGCTTCGTGCTATCCTCCATCGTGACACTCTCATTTTTCGTGTCCAAAAATAATATTCAATACTTAGCTTTCTATTCCAAATATTGAGTGTAAATTTCTGTTGATAAATTTTACAGATAGCTTGGAGGTGGCCTGCTAGCCTAGAGGAGACACATTAGAGTTGTTTAGTTAGCTATTTTCAGTTGTCTGGAGTTGTATTTACTCCATATGATTACTGTATTAGAGCTTTGAGACGTATTTCCGGGTTGTGTATCTTAGACACTTAGACTTCTATCTACTGTATCTTTTTTGGATTTCATGTTTTATTTATCTTCCATTATGCTCTACCTTAGATGTGATTGAGTTTACATTCTGGTATGACACCCCCATTCAGAGAGTATAAACTGCTTAGCCTTATACTGTTAGATGTATGATACCTAGGACAGCGTTCTACCGCCGACACTGCGGCGTAGGCTGGACGTACCCACGTCTCGTGCCCTAACTCTAGGGTGCGGGTCGTGACACGTTTTTAGTGGTGGCCCATGCAGGTCGAGTTTATGCAGTGGTATTCGAACTAGAGTACCACTACAGCCTGCAGTAGGATTAGGATATATTTTGAAGGTACTCAATCACAGTTAGGATCCCTTGAGAGATTTGGGACGACCCTTGAGAATCTTATTTTAACTTCGATTTGAAAACTCTCTTCCTTGATTTGATTTATCTTTACTTTCTGTTGTTAAATTTGATTTTTGGGTATTCATTGTTGATTTAATTTAATTTTTGTCAAGAAAAAATTATAGGTCTAGGTCATCTAAGTTATGGAATCTAGTCTTCTATAGTCACATTAGCCAGCATGGTGAGGACATATAGTCTGATTTTGGATATATTTCTCGGGTGTAGGAATTTAAGGTTTTCGCAGCCAAGCTAGCGACATCGCAAAAATGTTAAATGCCATAATTCTAGAGGTATGTGCCTAAGTCGAGGACTCTGTGATTATCGTAGCCTTGCTTACTAGTATGACGAGGATTTAGAGTACCATAATTGTGGATAGAGCATATGATTATCAGATTGTACCTTAAATATTTTCGAACATGTTTTCTCTACTTTTGTTTCAGTCCTTCAAAAAAAAGTTATTATTTGTTTTGTTTTGCTTCTCATTATTTAACTTAGGAGTAGCTTTAGCTATTTTTATGAACCTTGTGCAACTTCTTACTATGAATTTTTCTTAATACAATGAATCGACGATTTTGCTAGACCTTATCTTGGATTTGATATTATAGCTATGGTTTGAAAATGGTTCTTCCTTTAAACAGATAAGCAGAATAGATTTGAATGTTATTTCTTGCATTATTATTGTATTAAATAATGATAATAATAATAAAACTGTCTTGATTTCACCAATCACCTACTTTGCAATCTTGGTATTGTTGGTCTTGATGTAGAATTGATTTTTATATTGGGACATGAGAATATATGAATATATATATAGCAGACACTTGCCTGATACGTATGCATGCTACACTTGATCTTCCACCTATCTAAATACATATAATATGTGTTGATGTTTAAATTGTCAAAATCCCAAAATTTCAGGTTTCTGCTTTTCCAGTTTAAATTCATAATTCAATATAAATTTCATGGTAGTAGTTTTGTTCATATCACTGCACATGTATGTTATACGTAGGGTTTCAATTCAAAAAAAAGTTTAGTTGAGTTTTGTGTTTGAATTTGTCAAATCTAAGGCTGTGTGCATATTAACCCTTAATATTGGATTTTAAATATTAGTTCAAATTGTTGTTTTAAATGTAATGTTTTGAGCTATATACTTGTGGTATGTAGGGATATAAATTTAGGTTTCGTATTCTTACATGTTAGGTTGTGATAAACATTGGGTTGGTTGATGTTCAAATTTTTCTAATATCCTAAAACTGAATACATGTTAACATTTTTACATTGATTTCCATGTTTAGTTCACTTTCAGATTTAATATGTAATATTGAACTGTATGTATAGATAAATGTATGGATAGTATGTTAGGGTTTTATTTCCATCATGTTAGGTTGTGTTAGGAGCATTAAGTTGGTTGTGATGTTCAAGCCCTTAGATTCTGAAATTATATTATGTTAATATTGTACTGGTTTAAATGTTAGCTCATTTTCAGATTTTGTATGTAAATGCTGAACTAAAACTGGAGTTAATCTTTCAATAAACTATAACCCTGTACAAGGACACGCACAACCTACTTAGTATACACTGTCATGTAACTTAACCTTCCCCTCTGTTATGTTCATATATCTATATAGATACATATAGAGCTTAGGCATACATGATATAATGTATATAGATACATAACTAAATCTCTACCTCTTATATATATATATATATATATATATTATATATATATATATATATATATATATATATATATATGGTTAGCTATGCACGTTATGAGTAAATAGGTTGTGTGTTGTAGATTGTTTAACCAATATGCCATGAGTAGTGTAACTGGATAGCTATTGTTTGAAACCCAAATCCTCCTATACTCTTCATGTATATTTCACATACACCCATGCCTAATCTAACTATATGAACATGTCCATATATACCCATACACACACGAACCACATAATCTTTACATAATGCTAGCTTTTCCCTCTCAAAACACCCTCTATATATATTATATATTGTGATTGGATTCCAATACCATTGACTTTCATTCTTTAACTTTTTATTTTAATTTTTCCTTGAATAGTGCCCTTTATAGATAATGGTAGTTACCTTTCTTTATTTTTTTATGATGATACCAGTTTTTATGTAGGATGGTAGACTGCCTTACAGTTTTGATGATTTGTTATTTCTGTAACTTTTCTAGTTTAGCACCCTAGATTGCTTGTGTGTTTTGATACCCTATGACCGTTTTGGTTTAGCATGACTAGTATACCTAGATGAGACTTTCACTACCACCGTATGCCATGATCCTGTATGCCGTCCTTTTTGATGGTATGTTTTATTTAAGTTCTGGGACTTGATTGTGGGGGTTTGACCTAGAAGGAGTATGAACAATTTTAATTTCGAGGGCAAAATTTTTATAAGAGTGGGTAGGATGTGAGCACCCTGAATTTCGGGTTGATTTTTTTTATTTTATTTTTTTCTGATTGTTTAGTTTCATTAAATAATTTATTCTGTTATTTATCTGTAAATCTGCTTTTCCATGCCTTTGATATTTGGAGTGTCAGGGATGTTCAACTTTGTAAATCTTCTTCACGAGTTTTGTAGTGGACATGATTACCTTCATGACGGTATATAATGTCCCATTCAAACTTGTTCCCTTGTACTCTTTTTGCTTCGCACAACTTCGGGTCAATTTAGACCATTTGATTATTAATTAATTTTCCCACTCTTTTCCTTGATCATTATTAGCACGTTACCGTGACTTTTAATTTGGGAGCACAAGACCAGTCATTTCTTGAAACCAACTTATCATGCATGATCTACTCGAGACACTCTTCACCCATGACCTTCGTGTCCCACTCAGACACGCCATTTGTGCTCCATTTGTTTCACATAACTTTCCTGACACGTGACCCGATTTTATTTCACCCCACGGTGACACATTCATTTTCCAACTTGATTTGTGGGTACCCTGTCGACCAAAACCTATCAGCCCCAATTATGGACATGGCCCATTGAGCCTACTACCCGTATGTTACTTGTGTCCCATTTATTGGAATCCCCATGTGCTACTTATTTACCCATGAACATCAACACCTAATTTTAATTCGATTATTGCATAATGTCTAATTTGACCCAATCCGGCTCCACCAAGTCCAGCCCAGCTTCGTGCTATCCTCCATCGTGACACTCTCATTTTTCGTATCCAAAAATAATATCAATACTAGCTTTCTTTTCCAAATATTGAGTGTAAATTTCTGTTGATAAATTTTACAGATAGCTTGGAGGTTGCCTGCTAGCCTAGAGGAGACACATTAGAGGTTGTTTAATTAGCTATTTTCAGTTGTCTGGAGTTGTATTTACTCCATATGATTACTGTATTAGAGCTTTGAGATGTATTTCTGGGTTTGTGTATCTTGGACACTTAGACTTCTATCTATTGTATCTCTTTTGGATTTCATGTTTTATCTATCTTCCATTATGCTCTACCTTAGATGTGATTGAGTTTACATTCTGCTATGACACCCCCATCCGGGGAGTAAAACTGCTTAGACTTATACTGTTAGATGTATGAGACCTAGAACAACGTTCTACCACCGACACTGCGGCGTAGGCTGGACGTACCCACGTCTCGTACCCTAACTCTAGGGTGTGGGTCGTGACATTTCTCCAAAAATCTTCAAACGTTCCTCCAAAATCTAGGGTTTCTCCTCCAAAAATTTTCAGACGTTCCTCTCATTCGAGATATTCGCACAATGTCGTCACCAGCGAAAACATTATCAAATCAAGAAGCAGATAATCAAAAAGAGAGTGACAGAGAATCACCATCATCAAAGAAATGGATAAGTAAAAAAATTGCATATAAGGAGAAGAAGCTTGCTACCCAAAAAGAAGGTATAACTTTAACTTATTTTCATGATTCGTTGATCATTCTCCGTGTCGATTTAACACGGATAATGTCATTCTATGTGTCAATTTACAAGGAGAATGACATTCTCCTTGTAAATTGTCGATTTACAAGGAGAATGTCATTCTCCTTTACAAGGAGAATGTCATTCTCCGTTTATTTAACACGGAGAATGACATTCTCCTTGTACCGTGTCGATTTACACGAAGAATGTCATTCTCTTTGTAAATTTACAAGGAGAATGACATTCTCCGTGTAAATCGACACGGAGAATGACATTCTCCTTGTAAATTTACAAGGAGAATGACATTCTCCGTGTTAAATAAAACGGAGAATAACATTCTCCGTGTTAAATAAAACGGAGAAAGACATTCTCCTTGTAAAATAACACGGAGAATGTCATTCTCCGTGTAAATAACACGGAGAATGTCATTCTCCGTGTAAATTGACACGGAGAATGACATTCTCCTTGTAAATTTACATGGAGAATGACATTCTCCGTGCCGATTTAATACGGAGAATGACATTTTGTAAATTTACAAGGAGAATGTCATTTTCCGTGTCGATTTACACGGAGAATGTCATTCTCCTTGTAAATTTACAGGGAGAATGTCATTCTCTGTGTCGAATTAAAACGGAGAATGTCATTCTCCTTGTAAATTGACACGGAGAATGACATTCTCCTTTTAAATTTACATGGAGAATAACATTCTCCGTGTCGATTTAACACGGAGAATGATATTCTCCTTGTAAATTTACAAGGAGAATGACATTTTTCGTGTAAATCGACATTTTTCTTGTAAATCGACACGGAGAATGACATTCTCCTTATAAATTTACAAGGAGAATGACATTCTCCGTGTTAAATAAAACGGAGAATGACATTCTCCTTGTAAATCGACACGGAGAATAACATTCTCCGTGTCAATTTACAAGGAGAATGACATTCTCCGTTTTAATTCGACACGGAGAATGTCATTCTCCTTGTAAATTTACAAGGAGAATGACATTATCCGTGTCAATTTACAAGGAGAATGTCATTCTTCGTTTTATTTAACACGAAGAATGTCATTCTCCTTGTAAATTTACAAGGAGAATGTCATTCTCCGTGTCAATTTACACGGAGAATGTCATTCTCCTTGTAAATTGACACGAAGAATGACATTCTCCTTGTAAATTTACATGGAGAATGACATTTTCCGTGTCGATTTAACACGGAGAATGACATTCTCCGTGTAAATCGACACGTATGGAGAATGTCATTCTCCTTGTAAATTTATAAGAAGAATGTCATTCTCCGTGTCAATTTACAAGGAGAATGACATTCTCCTTGTAAATTTACAAGGAGAATGACATTCTCCGTGTTAAATAAAACGGAGAATGACATTTCTTTGTAAATCGACACGGAGAATGACATTCTCCGTGTTAATTTACAAGAGAATGACATTCTCCGTTTAATTCGATACGGAGAATGTCATTCTCCTTGTAAATTTACAAGGAGAATGTCATTCTCCGTGTCGATTTACACGGAGAATGTATTCTCCTGTAAATCGACACGGAGAATGACATTCTCCTTGTAAATTTACATGGAGAATGACATTCTCCTTGTAAATTGACACGGAGAATGTCATTCTCGTGTCGATTTACAAGGAGAATGACATTCTCCGTTTTATTTAACACGAAATGTCATTCTCTTGTAAATTATAAGGAGAATGTCATTCTCCGTGTCGATTTACACGAGAATTTACAAGGAGAATGACATTCTCCGTGTAAATCGACACGGAGAATGACATTCTCCTTGTAAATTTACAAGGAGAATGACATTCTCCGTGTTAAATAAAACGGAGAATGTCATTCTCCTTGTAAATCGACACGGAGAATGTCATTCTCCGTGTCGATTTAACACGGAGAATGACATTCTCCTTCATAACTTACACAGAGAATATCATTCTCCGTTTAAAAGTAAACGGAGAATGACCATTTTCTTCTTATATCAATGGATAACAGTTATCATAAACCTAATTTATTGTTTATGTTTTGTTTTTGTTTTTTGTAGAAAAAACCACTATCAGGAATAAGGATTCTAGAGTTTTCCGTGCTACTTTCAAAACAACTCTAGAACTTATGGAGGTTGTCACTGTAAATGGCGGCTGTTTACCCGTGCCAGTCATTGAATCTTTAAAGAATACCGGTTTCTGGAATTTAATTGAGGTATTCTACAAAAGTAGAGTTGAGACAAAGGAATTGGCGAAGGCAACAGAAGGTCTCGAGAACTTGATTGGAACCTACAGGGAAGACAAAAAAGGTGTGGGTTACTTTCAGTTGAGCAACACTGTCCAAATAGTGCCAAGCGTCGATGATGTAGCAACCATCTTCGGTCTACCGCTTAGGAAGAGAGCGAGACTGATTTTAACTGTAGAAAATTGATAATGGAGAAACAGAAACAGCCACCAGCACCAGAATCTTATAGCCTGTGTAACACGCATTTTACAAGGTTGCTGGCTAATTCCAAGGGCACACAAGAAAAGTAACTAACCAGGAAGTGAAAAATAAGTTCTTCCAAGTATTACAGCAGCTTCGTAGTGGAGATAAGACTGTTAATCCAGATGAGTTGGTCAAGTTGCTGATCTTCCACTTGTGCCAAACTGTATTCTTCACTAAATCTGGCGGTTCAAGTTTGCCGTACAAATTCTTCACCTTGGTGGACAGCATAGAAGTTATCAACAGTATATGCTGGCCAAGGTTAATACTGGAATATGTCATGGATAGTATAAAGAGGAGTACAAGTAAATGTGTGGGAGGGATTACTCCGATGTTTACTCCAAAATGGAAGGTTGTACAATATACTTCCTATATTGGTTTGCAGAACATACTACCCTTCTGGAAAGGAAGTTTGAACCAATTACAAATTACCCAAGATTTTTCACATGGGATGGGTACAGAATCTCAACCTTCCTCAGGACCGAATACCCCCAGGAAAAATTCTCCGTACATATTCAAAAACTTGGTCATATCTGTTGGGCAAGAAGGAGGACACCTGGAAGGTGAGGAACCTCTATAAGAAGAAATTCACAAGAGGGAAGGGGAGAGAGGGAGAAAAAGGGATACCTGGGGCTGAGGTTGCTGCGAACAAGTCAAAATCAGCGACACGATTGGTGACTTGGCACTGGAATTGGAGGAATTAAGAAGACAGAATTCTGATATTCAGGCACAGAACGAGAAGCTCCTCGAAAAGATTAAAGAGCTAGAGGCACAACTCCGTGCAGTCAAAGCTGATATGGAAAGCTCGGCACATGAATCAGAGGAAATCAGAGACAGAATTCTGATCTGCTTGCACAGAACTGTCTACTCACGGAAAAGCTTCAAAAGCTAAACACACAAGAAGCCCATCAACGTGCAATCAGAAGCACAATGGAAGGTTCAGTGAAGCAATTGGAGGATGTGAGATCACAGAACCTTGAACTTTTAGAAGATAATGCAACGCTCAGCGACAGGGTTAAAGAGCTAAAAGCACAAGGTAAAATTTCTTTTTTAAATTTGTGATTTGTAATTCTACAAGTTTTATTGCAGTAAAATCATTCTTCGTTTCAATTTAACACGGAGAATGTCATTCTCCGTGTCATTTAATACGGCAATGATATTCTCCGTGTTAAATTAACACGGAGAATGGTCTTTTCCATTGTTAAATTGAGAATTCTTTACTTTGTTTTTTAATTCACATCGTACCTTTCATTCTTGTTTGTTTTATAACAGTGCAAATAACAGAGCAGCTTAGAAAAGCAAATAACAGGCTTGTTGAGGAGAAAAAAGAGCTTCAAGAGAAGGTTGAATTGTTGAATAAAGAAGCGATTGAAAAGGATGCGGCACAAGGTAAAATCTGCTCTTTTGTATTTTGTGATTTGTAATTCTCCATATTTTATTGCAGTTAAATGGCCATTCTCCGTTTTATGTTGCAGGAGATTGTTCATTCTCCGTTTTAAATCTACACGGAGAATGACATTCTCGTTTAATTAAAACGGAGAATGTCATTCTCCGTGTATAATTACACGGAGAATGTCATTCTCCTTGTTACATGTAGTAGAATGAACAATTCTCCGTGTATAATTACACGGAGAATGACATTCTCCGTGTTAGATTAAACGGAGAATGTTAAATCCTATTGTCACATGGGCATGATCATTCTCCGTATTAATTACACATGAGATTCTACATTCTCCGTGTCATTAGTACAGGGAGAATGACATTCTCCGTTTTAATTATCACGGAGAATGACATTTTCCGTTTTAATTAAAACGGAGAATGTCATTCTCCGTGTACTAATGACACGGAGAATGTCTTTTCCATTGTTAAAACTGAGAATGTTCTTTACTTTTTTTTCATTGACATCGTACCTTTCATTGATGTTTGTTTTATATCTGTGCAAATAACAGAGCAGCTGAGACGAGCAAATAAAAGGCTCGCTGATGAGAAAAACAAGCTTCAAGGGAAGTTGAATTGTTGAGTAAAGAAGCCATTGAAAAGGATGCTGAAATCAATAATCAAAAAGCCATAATTGATGCATTGCAGCTTACAGAGCCTCAACAAGTTCCAAAAAAACAACCTGACAAACCTGATGAACCAGAAGTATCCAAAAGAGGATTAGGAAGGGGGAAAGAGGAGGCCAAAACCATCAGATGTAATAACTAATGATGATTTTACTCCCTTGGGAAGAATACAACAAAAAGGCAGAAGATTAAGGACGATCCGAAGCCAAAACCTCAACCCAAACCCAGAGCAAAAAAAAAAATAAGAAGGATGATTCAGCATCCAAGAAGAAGCCAGAATTGCAGAACTGGTAAAAAATGGCAAAATACTCAGGGAATGCGAGGACCTCAGACTTTGGAATGAGGCAGATAAAGAGCTGCAGAAGCTTTACAAGGACCTCGTATTCAAAAACAAGATGAATCCAGGGTATGTATTCTTCTATATTCCTTTCGTCTTTTTTCACAATTATTTTTGTCCATTTCTATTGATTTAATCTAACTGAACTAAATTTATGTGCAGTAATCTTGTATATTATCTGCTGCAAGTCAAAATGAAGTTGGAATTATCCTGACAGCAATAGACATGCAAGATATATTCAACTATCAAGACATGGAGGCTGGTATACTAAACATAATAATAATGAAGATGAAAAAACAAGAAGAAAAATCAAGAAGTGAACCACAATCAAGTTCACAAGAGGTGCAGCATAAGTGGTCTGCATTTATGTTGCCCCACACATTGGTAAGAATCAAGACTGAAACATCCCTCCTATTCATGTGTACACCGATGAAACTAACTAATGATATTCTGTCTTTGTTTTTGGGAAACAGTCCATCGTTCGCCAAGCTCATGTTAAAGATGCAAAAGACGGTGCCATTCAAAATTTCAAAACAGATATCGAAGACCTAATCATGGGTTTACAGGACGACATAGAGTGGCTATTCATGCTGTCTTCAATGAAGACATAAAACACTATACGCTCCTGACATTCAACTTCAGCTCGTACAAGTGGGCACACAACTCCTTGGTGCAAAACACGTACGAATCGAGCAAGATGCAGATAGAATATATGAGGGAGGTCTTAGAGCATATCATAAGGAGAAAAATTGAGATGATGAGGCAAAAATGCAAGGCGATGATGGAGTATGAAAGCACAAATACGGAGTTTCGTTCAAACTGCCCACAAAAAAAGCACCCAACTGCCTCTTGTACACAGCATATTTTATGAAGTGCTTGATGATTCATCCCTTCACAATACCAGTAAGAGGAAATGACGATGACATAATTCACAGTAGGATTACAAAATTAGGTTGCAATGGCTTAAGAGGTTGCTTAGAAGTCCAAATACAGCAGATGAACACATTATGAAAATACAATGTACTAAGAAAGAACTGTATATTACATTGTTCTGTATATATGAAAATGCAGTTATATTCTTCTGTGTCTGTGTCGTTTTGTTACATCTGCTCTGTATTATATTACATTGTTCTGTATATATGAAAATGCAGTTATATTCTTTGTGTCTGCGTCTTTTTGTTACATCTGCTGTCTTGTATTACATTGTTATATATATATATATATATATATATATATATATATATATATATATATCATTTTTGAATGACCATTCTGTGTCAATTTCACAATGAGGAATGACCATTCTGTGTCATTCTGTGTAATTTAAAACGGAGAAATATTCTCCGTGTTAAAATACAGGAGAATGGCCATTCTGTGTTAATGAACACGAAGAATGTTCTTTCTCTGTTGTACTTATAGGAGAATGAATGTTCTCCGTGCTAATAACACGGAAAAATGGTATTCCAGTTTTAAAACGAAAGAGGATGACCATTCTCCGTGTTAAATAAAACGGAGAATATCAATCTCCGTGTTAAAAACGCATAAGGATGGACATTCTCCGTTTAAAAACACGGAGAATGTCATTCATTCTCCGTCATACTTAACACGGAGAATCCATTCTCCGTGTTTTAAACGGAGAATGTTCATTTTAGTTTTAAAACACTAAATGGTCATTCTCCGTGTTATTTACCACGGAGAATGTCATTCTCCGTATCATTTAATATGGAGAATGGTCATTAATGCATGATAGACCATTGACCATTTTAAATTACACATGTAACAACTATTAAATGCCACCTTCTTTATTGGGGGGGTGGGAAGTTGAGTAGTTTGCGGAATGAACCTATTAAATGAGATTCATTATGCTGACTATTAGGTTCATCTGCATTTATTGGACAGTATGTCCTATATAAAGGGCTTTCTTGAGGAGCAAACTCCATAATCTTCATAGCATTTCCATTATGCACGACCCTGACTTAGTTTGAGAGGAGAATGGCCTGGCATCAGTTGGCTGTTGGCTGTGGATCTCTTCGTTCAAAGTAGTTATGTTCTTGTAGAAGAACACGTTGTAGTGAATCTCGAGATGCATTGGATGACCTTGTTCGAACCTGAACAATATCTTGGCAGTCCTCGTGCTTTGTCAAAAGTTGGGGTGTCATGCTATGCCCTTCTCAGAAACGGTCTAGCATTCCCTTGGCAGAGCCACCCATTATTTCGGAAGAGCCACAAGTTGTGCTTTGTCCTGCTCATTCCGGCATTCGGGGTTGCGGGTACAGGAAATGAGGAATAAGGGTTGCACTTCTGTGAAGATAAATCCGTTTTATGCTTCTTTAGGCCTTTCTGAATTTGTAATAAATGCTTTCTTTAAGAACAATATGAGTCTTTGTAATAGATCCTTTGTAGAAGAATAGTATGAGTCTTTCTGAATCTGTAATAGATCCTTTGAGCACATATTAATAAAAGAACTTCTTTCTATAATTTCTATTTCAATTTTATTTTTCTGTCTGTATACTTTGTAACATCTGTGGTGCATTCTATAATAAAATCACGGATAATATGACATTCACAGTACAAATGAGAATGTTCATTCTCCGTGTTAAATTAAGTACACATTAGAATATGACATTTTCTGTTTTAATTAAAATATAAATGCCATTCTCCGTTTAATTCAACACGGAGAATGTCATTCTCCGTGTTGAATTAAACGGAGAATGGCATTTATAGTGTTATAACACATGAGAATGTTCATTCTCCATGTAAGTTAAAACGGATAATGGATTTCCAAGTATTAAAACGAATGAGAATTCCATTCTCCGTATCACATAACACGGAGAATGACATTCTTTGTGTCACCTAACACACATAATGTCATTCTCCGTGTCATGTGACACGGAGAATGACATTCTTTGTGTCACCTAACACACAGAATGTCATTCTGCGTGTCACCTGACACGGAGTATGTCATTCTCCGTTTTAAATGGAAACGGAGAATGTCATTCTCCGTGTCAGCTAAAACGGAGAATGGCATTATCTGTCACCTAACACACAGAATGTCATTCTCCGTGTTAAATTGAAACGGAGAATGTCATTCTCCGTGTTAACGAATGAAAATTATACGACGAATGACATTCTCATTGTTAGAACAAATGAGAATGCTATTCTCCGTGTAATTTGAAACGGAGAATGGCATTCTCCGTCTAAGAATGACGGAGAATGGTCATTATGCATTCAAAAACTGTGAAACATTAGATATTATAGACTTCAAAATAGCACCATTGATATCAAAATTGTAAGAAATGTATGAAAAAAACAGTTATATAAAAGGAAGAATATATGTATATGTATTAACGAGGGGGCACTGCCTCCTCGACCACCATATAAGCACGTGGGAGGAGAGGGCAAGTGCTGCGATTGTGATTACCCAATTCAAGACAATTATGGTACCTAACCTTCATTTCTCTTTTCCCTTGTTTCATAATTGCTCTTATAACGGTCCACCTTTGGTCGGCCGGGACCCCGTTTCGAAAAAAGGGGGTAGGACCAAATCAGTTGAATTATTTTTAAACTGTTTTCCAGAATCTGGAACTGGACGAATAGCACATGAATATAGCTTCTGGTAGAAATCTGATGTCCAATACTGCTCCACAAAATCGTAGACGGATTTGCCTGAACCAAATCTGATGCATTGGATTGCATGGCTGCATGGGAATCCATATACCTTCCATCTACACAACTACAATGCCAATCAAGAAGATTCACCAAGTGGGAGGAAGTATCTGCCATCACCTCAAACTCGAAATCACCAGACCGATATACCTTATAAGACATGCCATCATCTGTAAGCAGCTTCAGCATATTCTCGGCGTATGGAGTCAATATGTTATTGAAATCACTTGCATCCTTGTGGCGATCCGAGATCATCTTCATCATCTTCACACGGATGACATTTACAATTGCTGATATAGGCAATTTTTTCTCAGCATTTATCCATCCATTGAATGACTCTGCACAACTAGAAGCAACCTCACCGTATCTACATCCCGGGAAGAATGCATTTGACCAATTTTCAGGCTTTTGTTTATCCATCCATTTCACAACATGACCACAATTCAGATCATAAATCTTCTTAATTGCTTGTTTATACCCACCTTTATACAGGGGAAAAAAGACTAATTAATAAAGATGGAAATCAAGGAACAAGCACATGAAAAACAGGGACCATTATCCGTTTAATTTAACACGGAGAATGTCATTCTCCGTGTATTTTTAAACGGAGAATAACACGGAGAATAACACGGAGAATAGTCATTCCCATTATTAGAACGCATGAGGATTGTATTCTCCGTTCTAAACTAACGGAGAATGACATTCTCCGTTCTAAATGACATGGAGAATGACATTCTGTGTATAATTTAAAACAGATAATGTCATTCTCCGTTTTAAATCGACACGAGAATGACATTTCGTGTTATTTACACGGAGAATGTTCATTCTACTTGTTAAAATAAAGGAAAATGCACAAAAAGCTGCATATATCTGTCTCATTTACACACCTGGAGTTAGAGCATATACTGCTTGCCTCCAAGCTTCAAGTACATGCGGATACACTCTTTCATTTCCTTTCTCCTTCAGTGGTATGTTATTCTTCATGTGATAATAGCAATAGCTATGGTAAGCAGTAGGGAACACTTTGGGAATTCAGAAACTAAACCGGTGCCTTGATCTGAAAGAAAAACGATACGCCTACTACATCCAACAACATTCTTGAGATTTTTAAGGAACCATTCCCAATTGTCACCATCTTCGCCCGAGACTATACCGTAGGCAATAGGAGAACTGTTGGTTACCATTCTTCGCTGTAGCAGACATCAAACACCCTCTAAACCTCCCTGTAAGGAAAGTCGCATCCAAATATAGCATCGGGCGACAATATTGAAAGCCTTCGACACAAGCCCCATATGAAAGAAAAAGCCGCTGAAACCTCATTGACGTATCATCTTTCTGAAAGTCGATAACGGAACCAATATTGGTTTCCTTTACCTTTTCGACATACCAACACAAGTCGCTGTAAGCTCTAACATCATCTCCATACATTTCTTGGTGCACCAACCTAATGCCATGGTATGCCTGCCCGTAGGTAAGAGATAAACCATAGTCAACCTTGAATTCATCAACAACTGATTTTGCCGACTTTTTAGGATCCATCCGAACAATGTCACTAACCAAACTTTTCACAAACTTTGCTGGAACAACTATATTACCTTTATCCATATAGCCAGCTCCACAATTGTGTTCTCCCACATACTTTTCACCTCAAAATTTGATTATCTTTCGAAATGGATATAGCATGGAAGCTCCACAAACATGCATGGGTTTGTAATTCTTGCAGCAAACGGTGTACCTCCCCGGCTCAGATTTTAGAATATGGAATGGATGACGAGATTCAAAACATACCTTCCTAACAGCGTGCCTAACTTCTTCAACACCATTTAGGAAAATCTGACCAACGCCTGTAATTGATCCAGGCCACATATCCGATTTCCTCTCTTCTTTACTGTCTTAATTGAGCCCTCATAAAATTCTACTACTCGTTTATCCTTTACAGTAGGAGAACATCTACTACTCAAGGAACTAGAAGAGGAAGCGAAGGTCCCATAGGAATGCTTTGACAAGTAAAAGATGTCGATGAAGAACATGGAGGGTATACTTGCTCCACAAATAGATCAAAGCTCACGTCATGGGTACCATTGAAACCCCCAACCAAGGACCGAAGCCAAAAATCACTGTCAACATACAGTTCAGTCCCATCAGAATGCAAAAACTTGAAACGAAAGGAAAGTGGATCCAAAGAAGTCCATCGATCATCGATCACACACTTGATGCTTTAAAAATTCCACGGTACTTTCATGTGTGACACGGCAGAAACTATGTCTCTCTTGAAACAAAGATTAACTAAACAGCTTGAATCCATTCCCCCTGATAACATAAAAACAGAAGAGATCACAAAATAGGACAACACATATTTCTGATATTCTCCGTCTAAAACTGACGGAGAATGATCATTCTGAATAGAAATGGTCATTCTCCGGCCAATTCTAACGGATAATGGTCATTCTCTATAATCGTTACTCAGTTAATAATCTTCATAACAAATTCAAATTCAGCAAAAAATTGCGACTAGACGAAGATGATGTATGAATTTCTACATATCTAAACTCTCACTTGTTTTAAGATCTATAAAAAGAAAAGAAGATGCTCTTCTCTCCACAATTGACCTAATCGCCGAAAAACTTCAAATCACTCCACGAAGAAGAAGATGATGATGATGATGAGCGAAGTTCGACTGAAGAAAATCACAGTGAACAACGAACGATATTTGCGATCTCTGCTGAAGATGAGAACAATAGAATTCAGATCTCTCGTGAAGAAGAAGAATAATAAAATTGCAATCCAAATCTGAGTTTGTGAAATCAGAATCATAAATATATGACCAAATTTGCGCGAAGGTATTTTTGGAACTATACAAATGACAATAGAGCATCTAAATGGAATCTTATAATATTTAACGTGAAATATAATTCTGGACATTTCATAAGTTTTTCATAAAGTCCAACCCCGAAATTGGGTTTCACAGCAATTTCCAGTAAACTATATTATACGTGAGTCATATGTACAATTCAAATTCTGAAGTTAAATTTAATTGTAGTTGTTTCATTTATTTATTTTTTTTTTTTTCCCAGATACTTTTTGGGAACCCAAAATAAAAGTTAAATGATAATGCTAGAGTTGATCTCTAATCAAGATTTGTATAACTGTAGTTATCACAACACTTCATTAATAAAAAATAATAAATAATAAATATTTAAGCCCCTTTCTGTTGGTCGGTGGGAATCTTACTATTTGTGGGCCGGCTCAAATAAGCTTCTCAAGTCACTCCCGCACGTCAGTGAAAAACTGGCAATTGTCGTCCACTACTCCTCACTCACTCCACTCCACTCCACTCGGATGGGATTTTGAATTTGTTATCCATGTTTGATATGTTTAGAATAGAAAATGAGAAGGAAATAAGAGGAACTTAGGCCTCGTTTGGTTCGCAGAATGGAAGGAAAAGGAAATCAATTTCTTGTCATTTTCTTTCCTTTGGAAAACTTTAATTCCTATTGATTTTCCTTTCCGATATTTGGCAATGCCAATGAATTTGGAAAGGAAAATGAATACTTCAATGTGGGAAAGTGATTCCTTCCTTGAATGGATGGATCACTTTCCCCCCTAATTTCTCTTCCATTGGGAATCACTTTCCTTTCCTCCTCAATTCCTTGGACACCCAAACATAGGAAAGTAATCACTTTCCTTTCCCAACCGGAAGATTCCGCGAACTAAACGAGGCCGGAGGGAAAGCTATTCCCATTGACTTGGAAAAGCTATTCCCATGTCCCCCATGGAAATATATTATTTCCTAGCAATGATGTTTGGCTATTTTGTTTGGACAGCTATACCCTCTTTTTATTTTCAAAATTTTAACTTCTATCCCAAACATGTAAACCATCATGAATTAATGAAAGTATTAAAGAAAAACTAAATAAATTAATATTTCTATCCCTTTGTAAACAATACATGGAGATAAAAATTTAAAAAAATTGAACTAGTTATTTCCAACCTAACTAAATATGGGTATAAAAATATTTAATCCTTCCTAATGAAAAATAATTAAAAACCTATTCATAGAAATACAAAAACTTATCCAAATAAGTCCTTGTCATTTTTAGTAGAGGTTTACCAAACTTACAAAATTGTCCTCAGTTCCTAATTCCAAAACCTCAACCAAGAACCAAAGTAGTCACAGCTCTCTCTCTCTCTCTCTCTCTCTCTCTCTCTCTCTCTTATCTTAATTCCTCCTTTTTCCCCCATACTGTCATGTCATACTGAAACTCCTATTTATTATAAGACTCTATTTTGTGGTTTTTATTCATATACTGTGATATGTTGTTACTATATTTGTTGGGGGGATTATTTTGTATAAGATATCAGGTCTAAGAACCTAATTAGATTTTATATTACTGGGTTTGTCCATTTTAGATTTTGGGTATTCAAATTTTTGAGTGACATATTTAGTGACAAAATTGATCTTTCAGTGATAAAATGAGTCTTTTAATGACGAATATTCGTCACTAAATGTGTCACTGAAAATTTAGAGTATCCAAAGTCTAAACGGATAAATTCAGTACCTAAAGTCTAATTAGGTCATAAACTTGGTACCCTTATACAAAACAATACTTTTTTTGTGGACAAAGTTTAGTTCATATGAAGAAAATAAGGACATAAATGGAAGAGGGGACAATGAAATTAATATTTGTGGTTAGCAAGTTCAGATGTGGCTCCATTAAACTTCTTTTAGGCTGTGTTTGGTAGGAGGAAAAAGTGGGAGGAAGGAAAATGGAGGAGGAGAAGTGGAGGGAATGATTCATTTTCTATTGTTTGGTACGGAAAGAAAAGTGAAGGGAAGCAAAAGTGGAGGGATTGTTTTTTCTTCCTAACCTAAGAAACCAATCACCCCAAAAGTGGGAGAAAAAGTGGAGACTTATATTAATTAACAATTGTGCCCCCATGTAAATTGTATTATGTAAAATTTATTAATGAAATCAAATGGTAAATATGTGTTTTAGTTGAGGATAGAATTGGCAAAACCTATATTTTTTTTTATTTTCTTTCTTTTCACTTTTTTGTTCATACCAAACAAAGAATAATGCATCTCTTCTCTTTTCCATCATTCGAACCAAACACAAAGGAATGAAATGATCTTTCCTTTCCATATGGAAGGAAAATGTATCCTTATCTTTTTTCTTCCTTCCACTTTTCCATCCTTCCTACCAAACACAGCCTTAGTGTCTCGTTGAGCGATAGCCAAAGTAGCTCCTAATAGTACTGTTATTATGGCTATTTATTAGGGGGAAGGATTTCTGGTTTTGTTTTGAAATCAAAATCTTACAATTCTAAAATGAGTAATGCTATTCCTGCCTCCAAATTGTTTATGCAAACTATTCCTCCTTATGTGGCAGCTGACGTGGCATGTTAAATAATATTATGTGTCATTTGACATGGCAAATTTTTTAACCCAAAAAATTAATTCTCATTTTTTTTCCGTGTTAATGTTAATATTTATTTTAATGCTAATGTTAATATTAATTAACGTTAGTGTTAATGTTAATATTTATATTAATATTAATGTTAATGTTAATATTTAATATTAATATTAATGCTAATGTTAATATTAATATTATTGTTAATGTTAACGTTAATATTAAGTTTAATGTTGATGTTGATGTTAACGTTAACATTAATTTTAATTTTAATTTTGCTTTTAATTTTAAAATTTGCCATGTCAGCTATCACATCACCATGCCACGTCGGCTGCCACGTAAGGAGGGACAATTTGGAGGGACAAATAGTATTATTCTTCTAAAATAGGCTGATCAGGTTATGGGTTACCATTGACATCATCTTCATATTCTTCTAAACTTACTCTACTTTCATTAAAATGGGGTCGGCTATGGATCATAGAGACCTCCATAAGAGAGTGGACAAAAGTTTATGACGGACTGTTGACATGACGTCAAAAATGTAGTGCTACCTTTTACGGGTACTTGACAGTCTGTTGATCCTACTTACATTCTTGTACCTTATAACTTTAGCTGGTTCATCTAAACATTTGTTAGGAAACCTTATATATTATAGAGTTTGTTCTCCTCCCTTGTCATTAATCTTTCAGGATATGAGAGGATACGTCTTCTGCCTGTCCATGGAGAAGATTTATATGCAAATTGGATGGAAACAACAAAAGCAACACACAATATAGTCGAAATTATGTTGCAACTTGCAAGGACATGAATGCGATACACGATACCAATTTTGATGTATCATGTTGCATTTTTAGAGACCCCTCGTCGTGTCTGACATGATATGACATGGACGCACAAACACGCGATACACAGATGCGGGACTGGCTTTTGGAGTGTCCGTGCTTCCTAGATTAAATACCTTCTTCAAGTGAACAACCCCGTTAACTTAGACTGGAGTCCAAGGGGCCAATTCCAACTTGTTGAAAGCTTATGCTTTGAAATAGGTTGTAGAGGAAATATACGCCATTTTACTTGTGTGAAAATGATTTCTTTCTGTAATCATCAAAATTTTAAAGTTCGTCCTCGAAGGCAGATATGCCCAAGATTGATTTCTTATAAGAGAAATAACATTTTATTAGATGATAGCTTTGTGTGTTTAACTTCTGTTAGGAAATTATATAGAGATAAAACGAATTTGCCCCACACCTAGCACTTATTTGAACTATCAAAATGGGTTTCACTTATATAGCCACTTACTTTCTTCTCTCTAATCAATGTGGGGCAACTGAAATATGAGGAATTTGGTTGCTCTAGTCTGTGCTAAACTTGGTTGCCCCTGGCCCTTGACATCAAAAGAAGATATCAAAAAATTGATGACGAGCGGGGATGGCAGTGGCGTTGAAGTCTCCGGTTCTAACAACGGCGGCATGTAGTTCGGATTTCGATTTTCTCTTCTTGAGCTACTCGAGACTTTTTCAGTGGGATCTCAAAAAATAGGCCTAGTGGATTGCTAGTTAAATTGACAGAGAAGAGTTGGGGTGAATCGCAAAGGCTCTATTGGCGAAGATGTGGGGACTTAGGGGCCTGGGAGTTGTCCTAATCAGGGGAGTTGTCCAAGCTAGATAGCTTGTCAGATTTATCCCAGGACCAGCTCTGGAGGAGAGTAAGACTAGAGAAAGAGAGTTTGTTTTCGTACGATCAAACTAAAATCCTCAACAATTTCCAACATGAAAAGGTCAAGAGATTCTGGAAGGAGAAACACTAAAGATTACTTGATCAATAATTGAGACCTTGAACACAATGCCTACCAAATTTCTTTATATTCACGCCTTGACATAGGCTATACAAGTGGAAAAGAAAAGAAAATTAAAAGCCATACATAAGCTTCCTGTACATGTTGAGGCAATGACATGTTACTAATCATGTGAACACTTACTCCCACTGAAATCCCTATACCTAACTAGGGTTCTTATCTTATTCTACTTAATATCTAATTTCTGTTATCCTATTTAATTTGGTTAACAACAACATTGATATAGAAAACAACAAAGCCTTTATCCCAAATTTGTTGGGTCTGAACATTACCTACATTAGCTTCATGTCAAAATTTCCTGCGACACTTTTTAGTTACGATCATATAGAAGTAAAAGAAAAAGGTTTTGAGTAATAGTACTTTTTTGTTTCAGTACTTGAGTTAGCTATGTATCTTTAATTTGCACAATTTTCGTTCGCAACCAAGGAACAAAATACACTCGAACAGTTGGTGCCATGTCCGTATTAGATCGTGTCCATCACATATCAGACACAACATACAAACATACACTGCATAATACACTAGGAAATGCCAAAATCAGTGTCTTGTTTGTATCTTCGTGTCCAAAACGTGTCGTTGTTAGAGACACTATCGCACTCTACTATATTACTACTCCGATTTGGTTGTTAGCGACACTATCACACTCTACTATATAACTCCGCATTGGTTGTGAGAGGGAACTATGTCCGATTGTACTTGTATAGGGATCGACATTGGGCTGGGCCGGGCCGTCCATGTCCATAAAGTACGGGCCGGACAAGCCCTATAAAAAAAGTCAAATGGATTTTTTCGGACATATTACGTATGTTCACAAGAATGTATCGGACTTTTCGGACTTTTCTGAGATGGGTCATTCTTACTTTTGCTCAGAAAAGTCGATATGTTCAACATTAGAATAAAAAAAAAGGAAAAAAAAATTAAACTCGAGAATAATCCAAGCAAACAGCAATGGTTTGCCTTGAACTTTTGCTTGTGTTTGGGACTGGAACTTGGAATAATAGTCATGCGTGGACCAAAAGCTCCTTTCACACATTACATGGTTTGGAATCAACTAAGTTGACAATTATACACAGTGGTTATGAGTAATTGTAGGAAGGTGACATGAATGACACAGGATACCTAACGGAAAATTCAAATTCGGGTGGGCTTGTATCGGTCGGACCTCGGGCCGGTCTCGGGCGTGCGGATGCTTAGCCCAAGTCCTGCCCTATACTAATATGGACCGTGCCGGGCTACCCTAATAGTCGGGCTATATCGGGCTTTGGCAAGGTATTCATAAACTTGTGATGTCTAGCTCTAAGAAGCAAACATTCCAAAATTTTGGGCCCTGTCGTGTCGGACACGTATCGGACACAACTTGGACACTCCAAAATACATGACTCACCAAAATAGGTGTTGTGTTTGTGTCACCATGTCCTTATCATCTCGTGTCGTGTCTGTGTCCGTGCAACATGCTAGTTCCTCATCATAGGGATCGTCTCAAATATCTTTTTTACATGCTAGTTCGTCATCCTAACCGCGTCCATGCAACGTGTTGGACACGAAAATTATTTATTCAAGCAGCAATGCAAATCATGGTGTTAAATTTCCTCCAAACTAACTAATACATGTTAAAGGTATTTGAGATACTCTATCTACCAAAGATCTCTCAGTGCCTGGAGGCTCCGAAGTACTCAGCAGTTTGTGCCTAGAAACTTTGGGCAAGATATTCATAAACTTGTGATGTCATACTCGTCACAGTAATCTTGTCGAGTATTTCTTTTAGCGAAGGATATGATTTCTTGAAAAGAAATGCAAATCACGTCGTCAAACTTTTTGTCCAATCGAATACATTTTTTTCTGCCATTCTGAATTAATTTGCTACTGTTTCATCCAAATCAAGCCAAAACTATAGTTTCACCCATAATTTACGGTATCGACCGATACCGATTGGATACGGCCGATATCGATACGATTTGGCATGTCCCGACCCGATACCGACCGATACCCGATAGTGATCGATACCGACATTGAAGGTATGTTTTTCGGTTAATTCGGCAAAAAAATGAATGAAAAAGACAAATCAGCAAGGGTTTAAAGTATAATAAGGTTGTAAAAGTACATAAAAAAAGAAAATTTATATATTGTATATAAACCAATTGGTAAGGGTGACTACTATTTTATTTAATTCCAAAACTACTAAGAAATAACACTAGAAATACTTAGAATTATGCCTAAATGTATAAAATAATTTTTTTAAATGTTAATAATTTATTAATAATTATTTGTTTTCCGATACCAAAAAATCTGAAACCGCCGATACTACCGATATCGCCGGTCCGATACCGATACCGATACTGCGACCCTTGTGAATCACCAATAGATGTTAGCCACTTTAATTCTATTGCAGTGAGGATCACAAAAAATTGGGCCAAAATTTTTCCCTCTCAATACGTAGAGGAATATCTAACAAGGACGGTTGCAATTAATATAAATATTTAACCCTCAACCATCGCCACAACTTTTGATGTTTGGTGTAGTGGGAGAGACTTCAACATGGTATCATGACCACCCAGGTTTAAATCCCTCAGGTGCGCATATCTTAAGTGAATTTATAAAAAAGATATTCTGCTGCCGCGAATCCAATTTCAGCTCATAAAATGGACATTCGACCTACTATGGCATATTGGAATTAATATGAAAAATACTTTATGTACCTTCAAAAATCACATCCCTCCATATCTCTCTGCCATGTGGCCTTCTCCTATTCGCTTATATCTTCCCCCAACCTCCCTCTCCCTGTTTACTTCGGTCAATAAAGGAGTGCCACGTGGCAGAAAGACATGGAGAGATATGATTTTTGAAGATACATATAGCATCACTCAATATATATATATATATATATATATATATATATATATATAACCTTCATCCAGGTCAAAGAAGGTAGTTGAAAGCACATGGAAGCCCGTCTTCAAGCAGGCATCCTTCAAACACGTTCCATTCCTCGCTAGAACTCAGAAGTTTTGGTGTCGTGGCAACGACTTTAACAGAAACAATATGGTCAAACACTGCAATAATCTGATTCACTTGTAAGAGGAGTGGGTGGGTTGCAGGGAGAGGGTGCTGTTGTGGTTCTTTATGAGTAGTTTCTTCGAGTCAGGTTGGGGAACTTACATTAACTATATTATATTTGCAGTTCGGGTTCAGTTTATCAACCTAACCCAGGAACTGGTTCTGTTAACCAGCAAAAATTATACACTGATTCCACAAGATGTCAAAAGCAACCATTATCATGGCTGCAGGAAAATAGGAACTCTGTCAAAAAAAAAAAAAAACATAGTGGTATTTTTCCTCAAAAATAAATAAATCATAATGATATAAATGTTAGAACCAGGGATTTCCCCTTTGTTACACTGATTTTCTCATGTCGTTTTTTGAGCATGTAGGAGTTGTTCGATTGCACATGGTCCAAAAATCAGAATGCACCAAATTTTTTAACCTCGATATATATATTAAACTAATGTGAAATCTTTATTTTTAGGTTTTTCTATTTGTTAGAAACTGCAACAACATGACCCGTCAAGAAAATTCCGTTTTAAAAAAAAAAAGTCTTTTTTTAGTATTTGTACCGGACCTTAGAATGTCATAAACCACTCCTGGATCTTCTAATGTTTATGATTCTCAAAACCATGTTGGTTTCATGGAAGGTCTCTTTTGTCTCCTTTTCTTTCCATTTTGAATTGGATCAAATGATACTATGCGTTTCTGTGAGTCTCTTGCGGGTGACTCCCATGCGCGCTTCTTCCATCCACTGTGATGTTAACTGTTGAGGAAGTGGTCCGCCTTGCTGCAGACTCTTCTGCTGGAAAGTTTGGCACTAATTATTCAGTGGGACGGACTCATCATGTGGCAGTGGCGAGCCTTCATTTTCTTTCGATAGTGCCATGGCACATCATTAAGACCAAATTAATAGGAAAAAAAGAAGAAGAAGTTGTGTGTCATCGTACTATTGGAAGCGAATTAAGGCTCAACACTGCCACGATGGGGAAGCATGGGATCCGTGTGAACTGGTGTCCCCGTATGCAGTACCAACGATGCTCTCTATGCCCCATCTGCCGGAGGACGAGAGGACAGAGGATACCTTGAAAGGGTTCTTTGCCTTTGTCGGCAGCAATGCAAACCTGAAGGTCGTGTGAACAACTCACTTCGAGGAGAAATTATTTCGCGGCATGGCTCACCACGTGGCAGTTTATCCACCACCAATAGTGTCATGACACATTAGAGAATAGTGATATTGAAAATGGTGGAGAAGAGTAGTGTATCGTGGCACTATTGGTGGATAGTCAAGATTTACCGCTGCCACGTGGTAAGTCCGGACTACCGAATAATTTCTCCACTTCGAGTTCGATTGATTGACGACATTATTACAATTGGTGCTACCGTTACTGAAGGAAAGTGTCCAAAAATAGGTCCATGACCTTTTTTGACCATATATATATGGTAATCCTATATAAGATTGGATTTGACCATATATATGGTAATCCTACAAAGATTGGATTTCTAATATATGTAAGTCTACATAGGATTGAATTTTTAATATATAATCCTACATAAAATTGGATTTTAAGCCTATGGAGGATGGGGAGGATGGAATTTCTATGGTATATAAAGGGGTCTAAAGGTTCTCCACAATTGACACCCTCCAAGAGTACTTAATGTGAGTTGTTGAATAAGTTCAACACAAGACATCTCATTGTGCTCAAGTTGTTGAATAAGTTCAACACAAGAGAGCTAAAGTTGTTGAATAAGTTCAACACAAAAATTTGAGTGAGTTTTTTTCCTTCTTCTATCTTTGTGATAGAGATCGAGTTCTTGAGTGTAAGGAAGAGAAGTGTTGAGAGCTATTGTAATTTATTTTCTTCTTCATAGTGGAACTAAATCACCCTCATTTGTGGAAGTAGGTATCTTGGCCGAACCACGTAAATCATTGTCTTTGTGGTTGTAAATTTTTTCTGAGTTTTTTGGATTTATTTTCGCTGTGCCACAACAGTTATTATGAAATTTAGCCTGATGTAAAGAAAAAAAATCTACATAACTGTTGTTATAAGTCGGATTTAAAATCAATTTTTTGAGCTTTAACATAAATTTATACATAAATAGTGTTTGTATGTTTAACACTCAATATGTACTTTTAATTTTTTTTCCCCACTAAATTGGTGTTTAAACTTAGCCTTAGGAGAGTAAAAAAAAAAATTCTTTTCGCAGCATTTCATTTTGACAAATATTTCGCAAAATTGGACAATTTTTTCACACAACTACAAATGTCTCTTAAAACTATTTTTCTAATTCTCTCTCCGTCACAACTACAAAGGCTATATACAGTTTTATTTCAAATAATTCTAAAAATATTTTTAAAAAAAGGAATATTTAAACTTTTGTTTCTTAAACCCGTTTTTCAGATACAAGTAACCAAATACAAAATCAAAATTTATAAAACTATAAAATAATTTTGTAACTTCTTTTTTAATGTATCCGAAATATTATTATTATTTTTTAATGTATCCGAACAGAGTACCTGAGAGAAATGATTGTCCATGTATCGGTAAGACTTCAGAAAACCTGATTAAATCCTGACCGCCCATGCAAATCCAAGAATTGAGAGAGGGAAGAGTTCTCTCTCTTGTATGCAACTATTCTTGAGATCCCAGCCGTAGGTATGCTCCTACTCCTAGATCTCATGGAACCAAAAGTAAATTTTTTTGTTAATATGTGACATAACAACACATGTTAATATATTAATAAATGCTTAATTTATATACGTATTTTTACCAGCATATTTATCAATGTACATTTCAATTAAAATCTATATTGGTAAATGTAAAATGTATAGTCATAAATATGCTGGTAATTGGTAAACATATTCAAATAAAATATACATACGCGTTAACAAAATCCCGAAAGGAGTGGTCAAAAGTAGGGATGAGCATATAACGGTCGGAACCGAAAAGCGAACCGAATCGAAATATGACTATCGGTTCGGTTTTCGATTTGAAAATTTGAAATTTTACAATATCGGTTCGATTTTTGGTTCTTGATCCGAGTAACCGAACCAAATCGAAAATCGATTTATATTCAGTATTTTACTGATCAATCTACATATACTAATGTTTTCTCTAACCTACTAAGTGCACTATCATCTTAACCATTCTCCGTTGGCACTTGCCATCGCTTCTTTGAGCGTTTTCTCTACCCTCAATCTATATATATTAATATTTTTCACTCTTTGTAATTGTAATAATTCATAAATATAACAATATTAATTTTTTTTAATATTTGTGATTTAAATTGATTCATTTGTTAAAATGTGAAGGCGCGACCATTGGTCATGAATCCGAACCGACCGAAAATCGAATCAAATTAATTCGGTTCAATTTTTATGAAAAGATTCTATTTTCGGTTTTAAGAAATACGTTTTGAATCGAACTGTTGCTCACCCTTAGTCAAAAGACAAAATATTATACAAAATCCAAGAAATTCTGTACTATGTGGCCCAATTATGAGGTTAAGAGGCAGGCGAGGATAGTACTGCAGCAATTCTTTCTCGTACCAACAAAAGTTTCTGCAGTCAAAAGCAGCAGACGAATATTTAAGGACATGCTTTGTTGCTGCTGGTACATACGAATATGTTCATGTTTTTTAATTCATGTTAAGATGAATGAAATTCTCTGGTCCTCTCCTCAGTGTAACTCCTTTTTAAGCTACAAAAATGTAAAGTGTGTTTGATTCCATGGAAAGTGAGAAAAAAAAAATCCAAATAATTTCAGATAAAACTTTGCGTTCAGGGGTGGTCTGTTAGAGTGGGTGGAATTTTCAACCTATGTGAAGAAGATCTCGAAGTGCGACGAGCGCCGTCTGTGTGTCAGAGAAGTTCGGAAAGGTGACGAGGCCAGTCGGAGTCGACGGAGACACTCGGGAGCTGCCAGAGGAGCTGCTGGAAGGAAGGGGGGAGAGTTCGGGCCGAACTCTGCCCCAGGGGAGAGTTCTGGCCGAACTCTGCCTCCCTGTTCCAGAACCTTGCTGGAAGCAGGACACAGAGTTCTGGCCGAACTCTGTGCCAGGACAGAGTTCTGGGCGAACTCTGTGTGTCGGAGCTGAAGCAATTTTTCAAGGTGATTTAATCACCGTTGGATCGTATCCTACGGTCCAGGTTTTGCTGCGGATTAGGGGGTTTATACATGGTTATTCCTAACCCTAATCATAACACAACATTGAAGAAAAGAGAGAGGAAGGAGGCAAGAGTGCCATTACAACTTTGGGAGAGAAGACGGAGGATTGAAGGTCTTTTTTGGAGGAGAATCGGATTCGGATAATCTCTACTCGTCGTTCTTGTTCTTCGTAGCCTTGTAATCATTGTTCTTGCTTCCAAGTATTGTGGGGATCCGATTTGGATCGGAAGAAGTTTGTAGAGGGTGTAATTCTTCTATTTCATTAGTAGAGGCTTCTCAGGGTTGGATTCCGATCGTCCTGTGGTTTTTTCTACAAGGGTTTTCCACGTCAAAAATTTTCTGTGTCTGCGTGGTTGCTTTGGTGTTTTGGTTTGTGCGTTGTTTGCTCGGTTCTCTCGCAGGTACTCTCTAGTTTGGGGAAAGGTTTCCGTGTTTCTTTTCCACCAAAGTGGTATCAGAGTCAGGTTCTGGAATTTAGAAGGGTGTCAGGAGTTGACAAAAACTAGAGAGGAGAGATGGACGCGAAGTCGGTGCGCATGGTGAACCTGAACGGCACCAACTATCACTATTGGCGGAGCAAGATGAAAGATTTGCTGTTTGTCAAGAAGCTATATCTTCCCGTATTTGCATCCGAGAAGCCCAGTGATAAATCCGATGAGGACTGGAAATTCGAGCATATACAGGTGTGTGGATATATCAGGCAGTTCGTTGAAGAGAACGTGTACAACCACGTTGCCAATATTGAGCACGCGAAGACGTTATGGGATAAGCTGGAGTCTTTGTACGCAAAGAAGACCGAGGTAAACAAGTTGTTCCTGATCCGGACGATGATGGGTCTGCGGTACAAAGATGGGACATCTATTACGGATCACTTGAGTGATTTCCTGGGCGTGGTTGACCAGCTATCTTCGATGGGAGTCAAGTTCGACGACGAAGTTCAGGAACTATGGCTGCTGTGTACATTGCCAGACTCGTGGGAGACCGTACGAGTATCTATGATCGCTTCTGCTCCAGAGGACGTGGTCAGTCTGGAGTTTGCCAAGAGCGGGGTGCTGAATGAAGAGATGCGGAGACGTTCTCAGGGCACTTCATCCACATCCCATCACTCAAAGGCATTGGTTTCAGAGAGCCGCGGAAGGGGCAAAAGCAGGGGTCCAGGTGGTGGCAGAGACAAGAGCAGGGGGAAGTCCAAAGGTCGGTACGAGGACTCAGAGTGTTACCATTGTGGCAAGAAGGGCCACATCAAGCGAAACTATTTCGCTTGGAAGAGAGAGAAAAAGGGCGACAAGGAGAAGCAAGAAGAGAACACTACAGCGGAAGCCTCGATACATGGAGGCGATATGATCGTCGTAGGTGATGAGGTCATCACAAACCTCGCCTGCGATGACAATTCTTGGCTGGTGGACTCAGGGGCTTCAGCGCATGTATCTCACAACAGGGCACTATTTGCCACTTACACAACAGGCGACTGTGGAGTGTTGAAGATGGGCAATGGAGATGTGTCGAAGGCGGTTGCCGTTGGAGATGTGCATTTGAGAATGAAGACGGGTGTGGTTCTTGTTCTCAAAGATGTTCGTTGTCCCTGATATCCGTTTCAACCTGGTGTCGGTTGGAAGGATGGATGACGAGGGATTCTTCAATCTCTTCGGGAACAGTCAGTGGAAGCTTTCCAGAAGTTCGATGGTGATTGCCAGAGGAAGCAAGGAGTCCGGTCTCTACTATATGGAGGGGAGCGCATAGGGGGCACAGGAAGTGAACGCAGTCAGTGATGCGTCTACCGAGTTGTGGCATAGACGGCTCGGCCATATCAGCGAGAAGGGGATGAGCTACTTGGTGAATAGGAAGGTGATTCCAGGGCTCAAGTCTACAAAGTTGGAGAAGTGCACGCACTGCTTAGCTGGGAAGCAAAATAGGGTGTCTTTCCAAGTCACCCAAGTTCAAGAAAGCCTGCGTTACTCGAGTTGATTCACTTGGATATCTGCGGTCCTATGAAGGTAAAATCTATTGGTGGTGCTTCTTACTTTGTAACTTTATTGATGACTGTTCCAGGAAGGTTTGGGTCTATGCCTTAAAGACCAAGGATCAGGTGCTGCCTACTTTCAAAGAGTTTTAGGCCTCTGTTGAAAGAGAAACGGGCAAGAAGTTATTGTGTGTTCGGTCCGACAATGGCGAAAATACATTGGTCCCTTTGATGCTTATTGTAGAGAGCAGGGGATACTAAAAACATGTCACGATCCGCTATCCAAATTGTTGGGCCGGGCCGAGTCATGTCCAGCCTGCGCTTGAGATAAAGCGCAGTAAGCTGTTCTAGAGATAACAAGATAAGACTAAATGTGCTAACAGTTCTATAAGTAAATAAAAGTCATAAATGCTCCAAACACAAAAGTCATCTCATATAGTAATAAGTCTAAGTACAAATCTGAAATATAAAACTGGATACATGTCCAGTTACAAAATACGTAGTCTAATATATGACTACACTAAATATCCCAAGCAACTACGCAAACTAGACGAGTTTCTCCGCAGGTACATCCTCGTAAGGCAAAACCTGGTCCTCGGTAGTATCTCCATAATATGGGTCACAGAGCAACTCCTCCTCAGTAAGGATACCTACAACGTTATCCTGTCAGGACGGGAGCAAGTACTGATTCTAGCAAACTAAATATACGAAGCATGAACAGAAATGTAATAAACTGGAATTATGGCATATCATGGTTTAATTGGTTCTTTTCAGAAATGACAACATATAGTTTAAAAGTTTAAAACCGTAGTATGTACGTGAATCGGTCAATAGGTGAATAGGATGTACAGCGGTACATATCAAGTTTTATGGCATGCACATACGTGCACGAACGGTATCGGTGTATATCCATACACAAATGCGGGATCAGAACATACGACAAGGTCACATATAGAATGTCACCGAGTGCGGTAAATACATACGGAGAAGGGGGTCATGTTCATGTACACTACTAGCAGTTTTTCCTTAATCCATTATTTTAAGCATGTGAGAGATATGAGATACTGTCCTAAACATGGTAGAGACTGAAAGTAATACAACATGTAAAGTTCTAACTTGCTACCCCCAAGGATCAGCATTTAATATGGTTAGTAAATCGCAGTTTATTGTTATAGCAGTATGTAAAGTTCATAGAAAGTACTTGCCTCTAGCAAAGCAAGCTGCGATAAAATGCTATAGATGCTTGGTAACTCGACACTGTAGAAATAAATACATAAACTTAGTTTTTACACTAAGCTAAAATACTAAGACACTAATTGGTGCAACACGACTTGTGACTGGGCACCTAGCCAAAATGATGACTTTAGCATAGGTAAACAATGTGGGGTGACACAATACTATAACTAACATACTAGGGTCTTTACACTAGTGAGGGGTGAGGTTCAATACGGCTATAACTCAAAATAACACAAAAAATTGCAAGTCGTAATTATTCAATAAATAAATCAACTGTACATTGTGTTCCAACAATTTTTGAGATAGGTAAAAAGCTCAATTTTTCATAAAATAAAGTACCAAAATGATCCTTGTTAATTATAGAAATTTATTATAATTTTTTTAGAATTTATTAACCAGTACATGTATTTTATAAAAAATCAGTTTTCATAAGTACACAGAAAATGAGTTCTGGTTTCATATGCCAAAACAGTGGCAAAACTATAAATTAAATTCTGTAAAAAATATAATAAGTTATCTAAATTAACATAGTATCTAAATACTATTTTTCCAGAATTTTAACAGCAATAGAAGTATTTTTAGAAATTCAAAAACAGCATGGTACACAATCTAAAATTAAATAATTAATTATCTGCGTATTTTGTCCATGTACATAATTTGAACCAAAGTTCAAATACAGGACCCAAGGCCATGAATCAAGTCCAATATGACTTGTACAGGTCTTGAATGTGTGAAAACACATTTGAGCCCAAAAATCCATGCTAGGCTTGGACACCAAATGGTTGCAGTAATTAAAATACAAAAAAATACAAAGATGTAAAAATACATAATAAATGTTAATATTTTAATAAGGTAAAATTATACGTAGTAGTCATATAATATGACAAGTATATCTACATATATTAAAGTATAATATATGTACAATACTACGTAAAGTAGAGAGACTATATATATATATATATATATATATATATATATATATATATATATATATATATAAAAAAAAAAAAAAAAAAAAAAAAAAAAAAAAAATATATATATATATATATATATATATATATATATGTATATATATATATATATATATATATATATATATATATATATATATATATATGTATATATGTATATACATATATGTATATACATATATACATATATATATATAAAAAAAAAAAAAAAAAAAAAAAATATATATATATATATATATATATATATATATATATATATATATATATATATATATATATATATATATATATATATATATAAGGATATATATATATAAGAAATAAATATATAATATATATAAATAACAGTAATATATATAATAATAGTAAATACAATATTAATATATAGATAGTATACTATATGCACAAAATACATATAAATATGCATATATATATTATATAATACATATACATAACACTCTTACATTAAATGCTAATATAGAATATAGTTATACATATATAATATATACATATATAATAAACAGTATATATATAATAAAATATATATACAGAAATACATATATATATATATATATATATATATATATATATATATTATATATATATATATATATATATTAGATATTATATATAATATATATATATAAATAAACATAAACAAAACACAAAAAAAAGAAAAGGAAAGAAATACAGCAGGGGGGGGGGGTGGGGGGGGGGGGGTTGAACTCGGCCCTCTGGTGGGTTCTCGAGTTGGGTCGGGCTGGCCAGGGTGTCAGCCCGCCCTGTGTTAGGATCAGGGTTTAGATTACATTTATTTAGGTTTTAGTTTATTTTATTATTAAACCCGATAAATCAAACCCGTGTCCTAACATTAGGGACACAGGTGTCGCGTGTCCGTGCTATGCACGACATGCACGGGTCCTAAAACGCGTGTCCGAGCACAGCGTTGGGGTCGTCGTGTCCAGGCGAACAACATATGTCGATTCGAGACACGCACGACACATTTACACGCTGCTACTTACGTGTCCGGCGAGCTAGGGGGGGTTCGAGTGTGCTGGACGGCGGAGGAGGCAGCGTCTCGGCGGCGCTTGGGTGGCGATCGAACCAGCTCGGTGCGGCGAACCGATCGGTGGTGGTTGTTAGGAGTGGCGACTGTCGGGGAAGTGAATTTGGGAGTCGCCGGAGTTAGGGTTAGGGTTTAGGCTTAATGGGGAAAGAACTAGGCGGTGGTCGTCGGAGATGGGTCGGGGTGGTGGTGGCTGGGTCGGGGAGAGTGTGGGGATTTTTATAGGGGGTTTGAGTCGGTCGGACTGGGGCTAATTCGGTCGGGAAACGCGGGGGCAGGTCGGCGTCGATCGTCGGTCAGTCATCGGGGGTGGGTAGGGAAATTTACAGTGGGGTCCCTAGAGTTTAGGTTTATTACAAATAGGTCCTTCCCCTTGGTAAATGCAATATTGAATTTGCATAAGTAAAATATAACAATTTACAATTTGCAAACTGTTATATTAACAAATTAATAAATTGCATAATGATATAAAAATAATTCTAAATATTACAAAATGACATTAAAATATTTTAATTAATTGCAAAATGGTATTTTAGTATTTAAAACTCATTTAAAAATCATCTAAAAAATTCTAAAAAAATTCCTAAAAATTATAATAAATTATTTTAAGACTAAATATGTCATTAGAAATTAATTAACACTAATTAAGTCAAAATTGAAAATCAGGGGCTGACAAGTCTTCCCTCCTTGAAAAATTTTGTCCTCGAAATTCACAAGGATTGATGACCCTACAATATTCTAATATAGCAAGCAATGCAACAAATGACTAAGGCTATGATCGAAACTAACCTCTAAGGTATCAAGCGGGAACGGGTGGTTCTCTCGCAGCGGTTGGATCGAACAAGTAAGGGTATCTCTCCCTCATGTCCGACTCCCTCTCCCAAGTAGATTCACCCGGAGAGTGACGGCTCCAAGCTACTCGTACTAGGGGTATAACCTTGTTCCTCAGCCTCTTCTTCCTCCTGTCTAATATCTCCACTGGCTGCTCAGAAACTGTAAGGCTCGGTCCGATCTCCAACTCTGAATGATCTAGCACATGGCTGAGGTCTGGAACATATCTCCTCAGTTGAGATACATGAAAGACATCGTGAACTCCTGTTAGGTTGGGTGAAAGTGTAACCCTGTAAGCTACCTCTTCAATCCTGCCAAGTATCTCGAATGACCCGATGTATCTGGGGCTCAGCTTCCTCCTCGTCCAAACCGGATCGTCCCTCTAGTAGGTGATATCTTCACTAGCACCATATCACCGTCTGCGAACTCCATCGGTCTGCGACTAGCATCAGCCCAGTGTTTCTGCCTGTCCTGAGCTACTCTGAGCCTGTCTCTGATCATCCCAACCTTCTCTGCTGCATCCGTGATCATCTCTGGCCCAAGCATAACTCTGTCTCCGACATCATCCCAAAAGAGCGGTATACGGCATCGTCGTCCATAAAGTGCCTCGAAAGGAGACATACCGATGCTGGCTTGGTAGCTATTGTTGTATGAAAACTCTACCAAGTGCAGATGGCTCTCCCAAGATCCTCCAAAGTCCAGTACGCAGGTCCTCAGCATATCCTCCAGTGTCTGTATCGTCCTCTTCGGACTACCCATCAGTCTGCGGGTGGTACGCCGTACTGAACTTGAGTCTACTGCCCAACTCCTCCTGCAAGCTCCACCAGTAGTGGGACGTGAATCTGCTATCTCTGTCGGACATGATGCTCACTGGCACTCCGTGTAGGCGAACTATCGGCTGCATGTATAGCTCCGCCAACTTCTCGGTGGAAAGTCCCACCTTGAAGGGTATGAAGTGCGCACACTTCGTCAGCCTATCCACGATGACCCAAATGGCATCCTTTCCTCCTTGGGAACGAGGAAGCCCTGAGACGAAGTCCATCGTAATGTGTTCCCACTTTCACTCGGGAATGGGTAACGGCTGTAACAGACTAGCTGGCCTCTGGCGCTCCGCCTTGACCTGCTGGCAAACTAGGCATCTCGAGATGAAACGTGATACATCCCTCTTCATCCCGTGCCACCAAAGATGTTCCCGCAAGTCACGGTACATCTTGCTAGCACCAGGGTGAATAGAATATCCCGATCGGTGCGTCTCCTGCAAGACTGCCTCTACCAGCTCTCCCTTCGGCACGCACAAACGGCTGCCATGCCTCAAGGATCCATCCTCTGCTAAAGTGAAGTCATCCAGCAATCCAGCTAAAGCCTAGGCCCAAAGTCTGCGAAGGCTCTCATCTGTAGACTGTGCCTCCCTGATCTGCTCTATCAAACCTGACTGAATGTCAAGCGCCATCATCTGTATCACTGATCCTGGCCGAACTAGCTCGATACCGAGCTTCTCTAGGTCTTCCCACAAATACAAATCTATCATCAGATACCATGCCATCGGATGCCTGCTCAGCGCATCCGCCACCACATTTGCCTTCTCGGGATGATACTGTAAATCGATGTCGAAGTCTTTCATCAACTCCAACCATCGTCTTTGCCTCATGTTCAGCTCTTTCTGCGTGAACACATACTTTAAGCTTTTGTGGTCAGTAAAGATTTCCACACGCTCTCCGTATAAGTAATGTTTCCATAACTTGAGTGCAAAGATCACCGCAGGTAACTCTAGGTCATGGGTAGGATAGTTCCGCTCATGAGTCCGTAATTGTCTAGATGCATAAGCAATCACTTTTCCATGCTGCTGTAGGACACATCCTAGCCCCTTTCCTGAAGCATCGCTGTATATGGTGAAACCTCCAGAACCTGAAGGTAAAGTCAGAACTGGAGCGGTCGTCAGCCTCCTCTTCAGCTCCTCAAATGCTGTCTGACAGTCCTCTGACCAAATGTACTCTGCGTCCTTCCGCGTCAGCTTCGTCATGGGTTCAGCTATCCTAGCAAAGTCCTGGACGAACTTTCTATAATAGCCTGCTAAAACCCAGAAAGCTCCTGATCTCTGAAACTGACGTCGGAGCCTTCCATGTCTCAACTGCAGCAATCTTCCTGGGATCCACCGAGATTCCCTCTCCAATAACTACATGGTCGAGAAACTCCACTCGGTCTAAAAAGAACTCGCACTTCGGCAATTTGACAAACAATCTCTCCTGCCTCAGAATCCCCAAAATTGTCCGCAAGTGCTCTACATGCTCCTCCGGCATCTTCGAGTATATCAGGATGTCGTCGATGAACACTACGACGAACTTATCAGATACTGGTGAAATATTTTATTCATCAAATTCATAAAGACAGCTGGCGCATTTGTGAGACCAAATGGCATCACCAGAAACTCGTACTTCCCGTACTTCGTGTTGAACGTCGTCTTCTGGATGTCTGCTGCCCTGACCTTCACCTGGTGGTACCCGGATCTCAAGTCTATCCTGGAAAATACTTTCGCCCCACTCAACTGGTCGAACAAATCATCTATCCTGGGCAGAGGATATTTGTTCTTGATGGTGATGGCATTCAAGGCCCGGTAGTCAATACACAACCGAACTGTACCATCCTTCTTAGGCACAAAGAGCACTGGCACTCCCCATGGAGAAGCACTAGATCGAATGAAACCTTTTTTCAATAGGTCATCAATCTGCTCTTTCATCTCTACGGCCTCCTTGGGGTTCACTCTATAGCAAGCCCGGGATACTGGAGATGAACCCGGTACTAAATCTATGGTGAACTCCACATCTCTGTCAGGCGGAAGTCCTGGAAGATCCTCTGGGAATACATCCATAAACTCCCTAATGATAGGGTGTGGCGGTGCAACGTCCCCAACTGTCGCACAACAGTTCGGCTCTAGGCTGATCTCCGGCCCTGTCCTTCTGACACTGAATGGTGTTGTGCCTGGAGGACTGAACAGAATACTACCCTCATGACAGTCTATAGCTGCATGGGCATAGCTAAGCCAGTCTATTCCCAATATGATATCATAACCGGAGAGTGGCATCACAAAGAATCGTCCCCTGAACTCTCTCCCGACTATAAAAATAGAGCATCTATAGATAGCTCTAATAGGTACTGGTCCTCCTCCCGTCATTACTCTACTAATCTCCGCAGTAGTGTAGCTACTAGATGGTGTTTATGCAAAAACTCTAATGACAGGAAGCTATGAGATGCACCAGAATCAAACAAGCATAGAGCTAGAAAAGTATGCAAATAAACTAGACTATAAGCCTTCCCCTGGGGTCCCTTCTGCTGCTGTAGATGCTGCCCAAACCTCTGCTGCTGAGTCGAAAGTGGCCCTCTAGATCCCGTGGCTACTGGGCAGCTCCGAAGCTGATGGGTGGCAGACCCACAAGCTAAACACTGCCCCAACCTCTTTCTACAAACGAAAGAGTCGTGGCCTACCCTTTTACAGAATGTACACAAGGTTCTCTTCTGCTGCTGCTGCTGCCGGGGTCCCGGGGCTCTAACTGGCGGGGTCTGATGATGTGGTGTGGGAGGACGATATGTCTGTTGGTGCGGCGTCAGTGCTCTCTGCTGGAAATTCAGACGCTTGGACGGTCCCTCGACGTGTACAGAAGCCGGCCTCTTGCAAGACAGAAGACGCTCCTCGATGCTCCGGGCCAACTTTAGGCTCTGGTAGTAGTCAGTCGTACCGTTCGCCACTATAAGAATGCCAATGTCTGGAACTAAACCATGGCAAAACCTATGGGCCACCTCCTCTGGGTCTGCAACCAGACTAGGAGCGAAACGGCTCAGGCGACTAAAACTCTGCCGCATACTCATCAACAGAACGGTTCCCCTGCTGGATGTTCTGGAATCGTAGTCCCATGGCTACTCTAGCGGTAGTCGAGAAGAATTTCTTCTTGAACTGGGTCTTGAACTGATCCCAAGTGGCCCTCCCTCTCGCAAATAACGGCTCATTCTGGAACCAAACTCCTGCCAAGTCGATCAGCAGAAATCCCGCTGCCTCGACCTGGAGGTCACCCGACATTCTAACTCCAAGGAGCTTCCTCTCTACCGAGTCTAGCTAGTCATCTGCTACTACTATGCCCTCAGTCCCCGAGAACTCCTTGGGGTTCAGACCCATGAAGTCCTTGTTCGTCCCCGCTCTCTGCCGTGGGCTCTACATGTGGTGGGACCAAGGTATGTTCCTCAGAACGCTCCATGCTCTGGCGGAGTAGGGTAGTCTGCTCCTGATGGGTTGTTAGGAACCCCTGGCCAGTGAGCAGTTGGTTCCCGTCGAGTGTGACGGAAGCCTGGGTAGGTATAGTGATAGGGGGAGGTAGAAGTATCAGGTCCTGCTGGGACTGTGATATGGAAGGTGGTGGAGGCATCTGGGTTGGTGGATTTATGGAGTGGGGGAGTATGGTAGGTGGAGGTGGGGGAATATCAGTCAACTGGTCAGCTGACTGGATAGGGAGTGTGTCATTCTCAGGTGTGACGTACTAGGATGAATGAGTAAGCACCATCTAATTACAATAAAAAAAGGACTTATAAGGACTCTTTTAAGGTAAGCAATCATAGGCAAGAAAATCTAATTATAATAGCAAGCATGTGATGTATTTCCTATGTTGCAATCCTAATATTCCTTTAGGTGTTCTAAGCGTCATTCATAATATTGTCTAATTACCTTAAGTTCCTAATTGCAGGCATGGTTGGTACAATAATATAACCAAACATTTTAGTCTCGACCTGCATGGGCCACCACTAAAAATATGTCACGACCCGCTACCCAAATTGTTGGGCCGGGCCGAGTCATGTCCAGCCTGCGCTTGAGATAAAGCGCAGTAAGCTGTTCTAGAGATAACAAGATAAGACTAAATGTGCTAACAGTTCTATAAGTAAATAAAAGTCATAAAAGCTCCAAACACAAAAGTCGTCTCATATAGTAATACGTCCAAGTACAAGTCTGAAATGTAAAACTGGATACATGTCCAGTTACAAAATACGTAGTCTAATACATGACTACACTAAATATCCCAAACAACTACGCAAACTAGACGAGTTCTCCGTAGGTACATCCTCGTAAGGCAAAGCCTGGTCTTCGGTAGTATCTCCATAATATGGGTCACAGAGCAACTCCTCCTCAGTAAGGATACCTACAACGTTATCCTGTCAGGACGGGAGCAAGTACTGATTCTAGCAAACTAAATATACGAAGCATGAACAGGAATGTAATAAACTGGAATCATGGCATATCATGGTTTAATTGGTTCTTTTCAGAAATGACAACATATAGTTTAAAAGTTTAAAACCGTAGTATGTACGTGAATCGGTCAATAGGTGAATAGGATGTACAGCGGTACATATCAAGTTTTATGGCATGCACATACGTGCACGAACGGCATCGGTGTATATCCATACACAAACGCGGGATCAGAACATACGGCAATGTCACATATAGAATGTCATCGAGCGCGGTAAATACATACGGAGAAGGGGGTCATGTTCACGTACACTACTAGCAGTTTCCCCTTAACCCATTATTTTAAGCATGTGAGAGATATGAGATACTGTCCTAAACATGGTAGAGACTGAAATTAATACAACATGTAAAGTTCTAACTTGCTACCCCAAGGATCAGCATTTAATATGGTTGGTAAATCGCAGTTTATTGTTTTAGCAGTATGTAAAGTTCGTAGAAAGTACTTGCCTCTAGCAAAGCAAAGCAAAGCAAGCTGCGTAAAATGCTATAGATGCCTGGTAACTCGTCACTGTAGAAATAAATACATAAACTTAGTTTTTACACTAAGCTAAAATACTAAGACACTAATTGGTGCAACACGACTTGTGACTGGGCACCTAGCCAAAATGATGACTTTAGCATAGGTGAACAATATGGGATGACACAATAATATAACTAACATACTAGGGTCTTTACACTAGTGAGGGGTGAGGTTCAATACGGCTATAACTCAAAATAACACAAAAAGTTGCAAGTCGTAATTATTCAATAAATAAATCAACTGTACATTGTGTTCCAACAATTTTTGAGATAGGCAAAAAGTTCAATTTTACATAAAATAAAGTACCAAAATGATCCTTATTAATTATAGAAATTTATTATAATTTTTCTGGAATTTATTAACCAGTACATGTATTTTATAAAAATTAGTTTTCATAAGTACACAGAAAATGAGTTCTGGTTTCATATGCCAAAACAGTGGCAAAACTATAAATTAAATTCTGTAAAAATAATACTAATTAGCTAAATTAATATAGTATCTAAATACTATTTTTCCAGAATTTTAACAGCAATAGAAGTATTTTTAGAAATTCAAAACAACATGGTACATAATCTAAAATTAAATAATTAATTATCTGCGTATTTTTTCCATGTACATAATTTGAACCAAAGTTCAAATACAGGACCCAAGTCCATGAATCAAGTCCAATATGACTTGTACAGGTCTTGAATGTGTGAAAACACATTTGAGCCCAAAAACCCATGCTAGGCTTGGACACCAAATGGTTGTAGTAATTAAAATACATAAAAAATACAAAGATATAAAAATACATAATAAATAATATTTTAACAAGGTAAAATTATACATAGTAGTCATATAAACATGACAAGTATATTTACATATATTAAAGTATAATATATGTACAATATTACGTAAAGTAGAGAGACTAATTAGTTATGTATACATATATACGTATATAATATATAATATATATATATAGATATATATATATATATATATATATATATATATATATATATATATATATATATATTATAAGGAAATATATATATATAAGAAATAAATATATAATATATATAAATACAGTAAATATATATAATAATAGTAAATACAATATATATATGATATTATATGTATATATGCACAAAATACATATATACATATGCATATATATATATATATATATATATATATATATATATATATATATATATATATATATATATATATATATATATATATATATATAATATATAAATACATATACATATACACTCTTACATTAAAATGCTAAATATAGAATATATATTTATACATATATAAATACTGTACATATACGTATATATAACAGTATATATATATATAATAAAATATATATACAGAATACATATATATATATATATATATATATATATATAATAATATATATATATATATATATATATATATATATATATATATATATATATATATATATATATATATATATATATATATAAACATATAAACAAAAATAAAAGAAAAAGAAAAAGGAAAAGAAATACAGCACGGGGGGGGGGGGGGGGGGGGGGGGAGGGAGGGGGTGGGTGGGTTTCGAACTCGGCTCTCTGGGTCGGGTTCTTGAGTTGGGTCGGGCTGGCCAGGGGGTCAGCCCGCGCCCTGTGTTAGGGTCAGGGTTTAGATTACATTTATTTAGGTTTAGTTTATTTTATTATTAAACCCGATAAATCAAATCCTGTGTCCTGACAGTTAGGGACACAGGTGTCGCGTGTCCGTGCTATGCACGACACGCACGGGTCCTAAAACGCGTGTCCGAGCACAGCGTTGGGGTCGTCGTGTCCAGGCGAACAACATATGTCGATTCGAGACAAGTACGACACATTTACACGCTGCTACTTACGTGTCCGGCGAGCTGGGAGGGTTTCGAGTGTGCTGGACGGCGGAGGAGGTAGCGTCTCGGCGGCGCTTGGGTGGTGATCGAACCAGCTCGGCGCGGCGAACCGATCGGTGGTGGTTGTTGGGGGTGGTGACTGTCGGGGAAGTGGATTTGGGAGTCGCCGGAGTTAGGGTTAGGGTTTAGGCTTAATGGGGGAAGAACTAGGCGGTGGTCATCGGAGATGGGTCGGGGTGGTGGTGGCTGGGTCGGGGAGAGTGTGGGAGTTTTATAGGGGGTTTGAGTCGGTCGGGCTGGGGCTAGGTCGGCCGGGAAACGCGGGGGCGGGTCGGCGTCAGTCGTCGGTCAGTCGTCGGGGGTGTGTAGGGAAATTTACAGTGGGGTCCCTAGAGTTTAGGTTTATTACAAATAGGTCCTTCCCCTAGGTAAATGCAATATTGAATTTGCATAAGTAAATATAACAATTTACAATTTGCAAACTATTATATTAACAAATTAATAAATTGCATAATGATATAAAAACAATTCTAAATATTACAAAATGATATTAAAATATTTAATTAATTGCAAAATGGTATTTTAGTATTTAAAACTCATTTAAAAATCATTTAAAAATTCTAAAAAAATTCCTAAAAATTATAATAAATTATTTTAAGACTAAATATGTCATTAGAAATTAATTAACACTAATTAAGTCAAAATTGAAAATCAGGGGCTGACAAGAAGGGTAAGTCACATTTGGTCTGCCGATTGAGAAAGAGCTTGTATGATCTGAAGCAGGCTCCGAGGCAGTGGTACAGGAAGTTCGAATCGTTTATGGGGGAGCATGGCTATGCACGGACGACGTCGAACCATTGTGCATTTATGAGGTATTTTGTCGAGGATGATTTCATCATTTTATTGCTCTATATTGATGACATGCTATTAGTGGGTCAGAACGCCACTAGGATAGCGGAGGTTGAAGCGCCAACTGGACGCGGCCTTCTCTATAAAGGATTTGGGCGCAGCGAAGACTATTCTTGGAATGGAGATCAGCCGAGAGAGAGAGAGTCCAAGCTGCTACACTTGTCCCAAAAGAAGTACATTCATCGGGTACTTCAACGTTTCAATATGGACGGGTCGAAGAAAGTGAGTTGCCCCCTTGCGGCCCACTTTAAGTTCACTGAGGAGCAGTGTCCATCTACCGACGACGAAAAGGAAGATATGGAGCGGGTTCCATATGCTTCAGCTGTGGGGGAGCCTTATGTATGCTATGGTGTGTACGAGGCCAGATATCGCTCATGCAGTTGGCACAGTTAGCCGGTATCTTTCAAATCCTGGAATGGTACATTGGAGTGCGGTCAAGTAGATTCTACGATGCCTTCAGGGCACTGCCGATTGGAGACTTTCCTTTGGTGGTGACGAGCCGAAACTAGTTGGGTATACCGACGCTGATATGGCTGGAGATGTAGACACGAGGCGATCGACTTCGGGCTATGTGATGATGTTTGCCGGAGGAGCGGTATCGTGGCAGTCGCGATTGCAGAAGTGTGTTGCCTTGTCGATGATGGAGGCAAAATATATTGCGATGACGGAGGCTTGCATGAAGCTGATGTGGATGAAGAAGCTGCTGCAGGAAATGGGGCTGAAGCAAGAGCAGTATATTTCGCTTTGCGACAGTCAGAGTGCTATTCACCTTATGAAGAACCAGACATTTCATAGTCGGTCCAAGCACATCGAGACTCGGTATTATTGGATACGGGGTGTGGTTGAGAAGAAGGACGCGACGCTTGAGAAGGTTCATACTGATGACAATGGAGCGGACATGCTCACGAAGGTTCTACCAAGGGGGAAGTTTGAGTACTGCAGGCAGATCGTCGGGATGATGACCTCCTCCACATAGTTGTGAAGGAAAAGATTTGTTGGAGTGGATGGGGTTCCCAACCGATGTGGAGAAGATCCCGGAGTGCGACGAGCGCCGTCTGTGTGTCAGAAAAGCTCGGAGAGGTGACGAGGCCAGTCGGAGTCGACGGAGACACTCGGGAGCTGCTGGAAGAAAGGGGGAGAGTTCGGGCCGAACTCTGCCCCAGGGGAGAGTTCTGGCCAAACTCTGCCTCCCTGTTCTAGAACCTTGCTGGAAGCAGAACACAGAGTTCTGGCCGAACTCTGTGCCAGGACAGAGTTCTGGCCGAACTCTGTGTGTCGGGGCTGAAGCGGTTTTTCAGGGTGATTTAATCACCGTTGGATCGTATCCTACGGTCCCGGTTTTGCTGCGGATTAGGGGATTTATACATGGTTATTCCTAACCCTAATCATAACACAACATCGAAGAAAAGAGAGAGGAAGGAGGCAAGAGTGCCATTACAACTTTGGGAGAGAAGACGGTGGATTGAAGGTCTTTTTCGAAGGAGAATCGGCACTACCAAAATACAAAGTTTTAGCGACGGCACTATCCGTCAAAAATCCGTCGGTAATTCACTTTACCGACGGATTTTCGACGGATACGGGCAGAAAAATTCGTCGGGAATAACCTCGTCGCTAGTCCGCCGCTCTGCGACTAATTAGCGACGGATTTTCGTTGGCAAAATAAAAACTTTTAGCGACGGCGTACCGACGGCTTCCCGTCAAATACGACAGTTTAAATTTTAAATATATTCATAAAATTAGCGACGAAAAAGTTGTCGCTAATCGTCGCTAACTGTGTATTCGAGGGTTTCTGATACGCAAGATCCGTCGCTCAAAGCGTCGCCATCCTCGACGGATTAGCGGCGGAATAGCGACGGATAATACATCGTCACCCTTCTGAAAATCTTCCATATATTCCAGAATATGAGCGACGGAAGGTCCGTCGCTCTTCCGTTGCAAATTTTTCCAGAAATAGGCCGACGGACAATCTGTCAGGAAACCGTCGCTAACTGCAAATGTCAGTCGGTAACCCGTCGGTAATCCGTCGCTACCTGCAAAAGTCCGTCGGTAAGCCGTCGATAATCCGTCGCTAACTGAAATATTTTTGAAAAAATTTACTGGAAAGAGACTATTCCCTGTAATATAACATATTCAGCATCTACCGTACACAAATATAACATATCCGACATCCAATATATCCAACAAATATCCATATTGCCAATACAATATCTCCAAACATCCAATATGTCACAACATACACAAAAATATCCAACACAATGACCAACAAAATATCCAACACACTATCCCAACATACATAGCAAAATATCCAAACATAAACAACCCAATACAAATACGAAGGCTCAATCTGGTTGCGTTGAGACATGTACAATTCTATCAGCCACTTTACAAAATATCCAAACATAAACAATCCAACACAATGCCTCAGAAAAGACCGCAAGTCAGACGATGAATCCTCACAGCCAGGGATCATAGTTGCGTTGAGGCATGTACCATTCTATCAGCCACTTGCATACGAAGGCTCAATCTGGTTGAGGTCTTCTGTAGGGACAGGAGGGTCGGTCCCGATACTACTACTCTCTGACGGTGGCTCCTCCTTAACTTCAACCTAGGGAGCAATCTCTTCCCTGATGGTCATCGGTTCTTCCTTGACCTCGACCTTTGGTAACACCTCCTCCTTAACAGTCACCGCCTCTTGTTTGACGACGGGGACTTCCTCCGTGTCGACCTCCAAGGGTTCCTTGCCTCGGCCCCTTCCTCGGCTAGCAGCACCACCTCGGGGAGTCTTGGGAGCCATCTCTCTGACAATAGAAATTTTCATATAGGGTAAAGAGATTTACTCAAATTATAAAATAAATAAGAAGTTTATCGAAATTTTCAGCCACATATGATATCCACCTCGGGGAGTCTTGGGAGCCTTCTCCTCTCATCCACCATGGCTCTGGAAAAATTGCCAACACCTCCAGCAAAACCTCTGTACTTTCTCCAGGTCATGCCGCCGGCTGTGCTGGTTCCCCTCATCTTTCTACCCACTTCTTCTCCCCCGACTCTAAACTTGAGCTGGATATCATATGTGGCTGAGAGAGTCAAATAAGAAGAAGAGAAGTAGGGAGGAGCAGATGGGTCCAGAGCATGGATGGAAGAGAACTAGAAAGCACTGAACATTCCTGTTGTGAGAACTGTGAAGAGTGAGAAAGGAGAGGGGGTCTTTGATTTTTGCGTTCATCATCATTAGAGGGAGCAGCACTGGAAAAGTTGTGACGTTGGTAGCATAAGAGAGTAAAAATATGTATCACAAGACTAACAGAATTACTATGTAATCATGTACTCACCATGTCGTACCATAGATTAATGCAAATGGAGCTGGTGCTGGAGCCAAAATACAGAATTCAAAATACAAAATACATAATCCAATCCCTGGGTTCGCCGAAAATACAAAAACAAAGATTGACACACAGTTCTAATTCATATGTGTTTTAAGTGTGAGAACGGATGGATCAGAACACAACCCAAAGTTCATTCTAGCATACATTAGTGTGAATCATGTATGTTCTGTACATATGGTGTAGTATACGTTCTTATCGAATCTAGTATCTAGTATCTGAAGAATGTAACAGAATCAAGATGAACTCACATAATGTAATACTAAAACATCATCTACTACTATATAAGATATAGTGATAGGTTGTCGTATCATCATTGTCGAGGGATGAGGGACAGAGGACAGTCAACTTTATCTACGGCTACATAGTTTCTGTCTCGCCAGTCGAATGGCTGCAGGGACGATGTGCTGATCACCATGTCGCACCGTAGATTAATGCAAATAGAGGTGGTGCTGAAGCCAAAATACACAATCCAAAATACAAAATACAGAATCCAATCCCTGGGTTCGCCGAAAATACAAAAACAAAAATTGACACACAGTTCTAATTCATATGTGTTTTAAGTGTGAGAACGAATGGCTCAGAACACAACCCAAAGTCCATTCTAGCATACATTAGTGTGAATCATCTATGTTCTGTACATATGGTGTAGTATACGTTCTTATCGAATCTAGTATCTAGTATCTGAAGAATGTAACAGAATCAAGATGAACTCACATAATGTAATACTAAAATATCATCTACTACTATATAAGATATAATGATAGGTTGTCGTATCATCATTGCCGAGGGATGAGGGTCAGAGGACAGTCAACTTTATCTACGACTACATAGTTTCTTCCTCGCCAGTCGAATGGCTGTAGGAACTATGTGATGATCACCATGTCGTACCGTAGATTAATGCAAATGGAGCTGGAGCTGGAGCTGGAGCTGGAGCTGGAGCCAAAATACAGAATCCAAAATACAAAATACAGAATCCAATCCCTAGGTTCGCCGAAAATATAAAAACAAAGATTGACACACAGTTCTAATTCATATGTGTTTTAAGTGTGAGAACGAATGGCTCAGAACACAACCCAACCGGAGAGGATACTCTGAGAGATCCATCTGAGTAGGATGTATGCTCTGAGAGATCACCTTTACAAGAATGATATCAGTAGTGGGATTGAGTGTTGGAGGAGATACTATCAGAGTATATGTCCTACTCAGATGGGTCTCTCACCGTTATTATTTTTTCTGACAGCATGGTGGATGTGCTCCGTCAACAGATTCTTGCTCCGAGCCAAAATTTTGCCCCGGAGCTCAAGTGGACACCTTCGTGTAGAGCTCGAGCGAGAGGTTCCTGACAGCATGGTGGTCTCCTTTGTCAAAGGATTCTTGCTCGTCCCACAACCAATACAAATAGTCTAATACAAAAACAACCCAATATAAATAGTCCAATACAAATAAGTTCAGTAATAGCTAATGAGAACCACGCAGCTCATGCAAACGTTCAGTGATACGATCACGCAACCACCTCGAATAAGTGGGATCGACGGCATTAGGAGAGATGTAGTCCCTTGCAAGTACTGCATGAATAGAACTCCCGGTCTCACTAGCTACCGATGCTGGATGAATAGAACTTCCGGTCTCACTAGCAACCGGTGCCACTTCCTCCTTAACAGTAGGAGGAGCCACCTCAGCATTCAGTGTTTCCCTCAAACGACGTGCCGCTCATCGGGTCATGGGTGCCATCTGGTAAGATCAAGAAATGAAGAGAGAATGAGGCTACTATCATGAAAAGAAGGGATATTAGTTGGTGTCAGTCCTACAATCAGTGAGGACATGGGTACTGTTTTGAGTGTTCAGTTGTATGAGTGTCTTGTGTTGGTGTCTTTGGATCAGTAAAATGAGGGTGTATTATGAGTTAGTATTTTATTAGCAATTAGGATACATGAGTTAGAGAGGTCAGTAATCCAAGTATCAGAGTTAGTGATCAGTTGCATGAGATTAGAGGATGGCGCACTTGGAGATTGGGGATTTTTAGATCTTGGAGCCATTTTTATTAGAAATCCATCTCCCAATAGGTATATGCATTGTAAACCCTCAAAATTGCATTAAATAGTGTAGAGGCATCAAATAGGAACCCCATGCAATAGGGTTGCCAATGGTGAGGAGTTTTGACTCTTTTCCTTCCATTTGAGAACTTTTTTCTTTGTATTTCGACCTATTTTGCCAAACTGTACCGGTATCTGTCAGTATCGGTCCGATATCGATTCCGATTCTGATACCGATTCCGATACCCACCACGCCAGAACCGATACTCATAGGATTGGTCCAATCCGAAACCACCTATACCCCCTCCCCCGATCCGATACACCGATTCGAAACCACCAATACTCATAGGAATGGTCCGATCCGAAACCACCGATACCCCTCCACCCCCTCCCCTACCCCGTCGGACAGCAAACCCCCCACCCCCTCCCCCTCCCACACCCTCCCCTCCGACAGCAAACCCCCACCCCACCCCCTCCCCCCGATAGCAAACACCCACCCCCTCCCCCTCACCCCCCGACAGCAAACCCCCACCCCACCCCTCCCCTCCCCCCCGACAGCAAACACCTCCCCCCCTCCCCCCTCACCCCCCGACAGCAAACCCCCACCCCACCCCCTCCTCCCCCGACAGCAAACACCCACCCCCCCTCCCCCTCACCCTCCGACAGCAAACACCCACCCCCCTCCCCCTCATCCCCCTCCCCCTCACCCCGCCCCGCACCCAACACCATCCACCTCCCGCCCCCCTCCCTCCCCCCATCACCGTCGGCCCCCGCGACAGCCAGCCCACCCCCCACCCGAAACCCTACCCCTGCCCCGAAACCCTAAACCCGACCCTGCCCTCCGCCCTCAACAACCTCCCTTCCACCCCGCCGGCCCCAGCGACAGCCGACCCCCCCACCAACCCGAAACCCTAAACAGAGAGAGAGAGAGGGAAGGGGAGAGAGAGAGAGAGAGCATACCTGAGAGAGAGATATCCCGTCGGAGAGAGCTTCGCCGAAGAATGTGACCCGTCGGAGAGAGCTCGCCAGAGAGAGAGAGAGGAGAAAAAGAGAGAGTTTTTTAGGGAAAATGAAAAATTCCTCCCCCCGTCGGTCAATTTAAGTTAGGTTACAGTATTTAGCGACGAATTACCGATGGATATTTCCGTCGGTAGGTAGGCGCTAAATACCAACTAGATTACCGATGGAACGTCCGTCGCCACATAGACGCTAATTTAGCGCGCCATTTATTTTAGATTTTGCTGCCACAATGTGTGACATATTAGCGACGGACATGAATCCGTCGCTAAAGTTTCGTCAAATTAGCGACGGATGTGCGACTGATTTTGGCGCAAAAAAATAAAAAAATATACATTCCTTTCTGACGGTAGCCAGTCACAAGGTAGTCGCGAGGCCGTCGCTATGGCCGACGGATACGATCCGTCGCTAATCCTCCGTCGCGAATTTGCTGTATTTTAGTAGTACGGATTCGGGTAATCTCTACTCGTCGTTCTTGTTCTTCGTAGCCTTGTAATCATTGTTCTTGCTTCCAAGTGTTTTGGGAATCCGATTTGGATTGGGAGAAGTTTTTAGAGGGTGTAATTCTTCTATTTTATTAGTTGAGGCTTCTCAGGGTTGGACTCCGATCGTCCCGTGGTTTTTTTCGCAAGGGTTTTCCACGTCAAAAATTTTCTGTGTCTGCATAGTTGCTTTGGTGTTTTGGTTTGTGTACTGTTTGCTCGGTTCTCTCGCAGGTACTCTCTAGTTTGGGGAAAGGTTTTCGCGTTTCTTTCCCAACATGGTCCTTAGTCTAGGTTCTGTGTAACCTCAGCCACTAAAAAAATATGAGGACACATATCGGACACTTCATAGATACATATCAAATACTTTAAAGTATATTATAAATAATTAAAATAGATGATATTATCATTTTTTAGGTGACTGTGCAACATAGATATAACTTTTCATGGGCTTATCTTTTAAAAAGCAAGGAAAAGGTAGTTTGATAATAGTTGCTTGTGCTTTTTCTTTTCAGAAATTCTCATCTATAGTAGATAATTTTTACTCAATTGTAAAAAAGAGAAGTTTAAGATATTTGTGAATGGGGTAAAAGAACGACACTTGAGTTGGCGTGCGGCAGGACGAGCCAACCGAGTTGGCATGCGATGGAGGGGGCAGTGTGTCAGATGAGACGACAACAACAGAAAGGTGTGTCAGATTAGAGAAAAAGTGGGTCAGAGGAGAGTGGGAAAGCAGCAGAAAGGCAGAGGAGAGGAAAAGTGAGGGAGAGAAGAAAGGTGGGAGGGAGAATATATGTTGGAGACCCACCCCCCCCTCTTTGAGACCCTCCCTCATTGGAGACCGCCCCTCCTGCCTTGGAGACCACTCCGTTCTTGAAGGCACCCATCTCCCTCCTCTTCTTCATAACCCCCCTTACTCCCTCCTTGTTCTTCACAGAACCTCCTCTTCCTTATTCTTCATCTTCATCTTCATCTTCACAGAGAGCCACCTCTTCAAATTTTTTCTCTTCTCCTCGAAGACTAATTGTTCACTAAAAGTAAGTAATTATTTACTTTTAATTAAATTTAGATTTTCTATGAATATCTATATTACTAATTGTAGTTTTTAAAAAATTTAACAGATGGCTCAACCGAATGACGGACGCATTCCCGGCGGTTACACAAGTCATCGGACAGGAACGAGACAATCATATATCTAAGATAATTTTTTGATGGTCAGGTAAATTTAAAAATGGTAACTATGGTATATATTTTTTTACATAAATATAACAAATATAATTCGCTTGTAGCTATATGATTATCCTTTCGAGACATTAATACGGGAGCATAGAAATTGGAGGATGCAGAGAGAATACCATAAATGAGAGTTAAATGCTCCCCAAAAGGAGCTATTGCGTTCTTTTGGGTTTTAATATCTGAATAAAATTCAAATTTTAATCCACGATGTGCACCTTATTTTTAGTCTCGCTGAGCATTGGTGGCCTCAATGCAACATATTTCAATTGTCAGTTGGTGAAATTGTAGCTCCCCTTCCCGGAAATCTTGAATTATTTTTTTTATTATTATTCATTTGATTTAAATTGGGATTTTTAGAATATTGGTACAATTTTCTAGGACCAGATATGTCCACCAAGACTCTTTGGATTATTTGTGGGTTATTGGTATTATGGAGTTTATTTAGATGCACGTATTTATATAATATATATATGAATATGAATATATGTGTATACGTATATATAATATATGGAGTTTATTTAGTGGGTTTATTGGTATATGTATATATAATTATATGTGTGTACATGTATATATATATACAATAATTATATACGTGTGTATTTGTATGTATAAATAAATATATTATAAAGTATATGTGTATATAAATATAAATATATATGTATATGCGTATATGTGTGTATATATATAAATATATTTGTATATGCGTATATGTGTGTGTATATATAAAATATATATGTATACGCATATATGTGTATGTGTATATATAAATATATATGGGTGAGAATATGTATGTATATAGAAAAATATGTGTTTGTGTATATATAATTATATTTGTATGTATATACATATATGTATATATATATAAGTATTTATAAGTAATTAGTTATAAATATGAATAATACCTAGGGGCCCAACCCAACCCCACAACAGGCCAGCACCCGAGCTCCAAACCGAGCCATTAAGCTCAGGCCCATGCCAAGCAGGGCATGCTCGGCTAGGCCGAGCGGATTTAAATCGAGTGGCAACTGCGCCTATACAGAGATTGAGAGAGAGGGAGATCGTGAGGAAACCCTAACCCAAATCCAGTGCCCCGCCGACCCCCCACACGAGGGCGCACCACCGCGCGCGCGCGCGGCCCTGGGTCACCGCCGGCCGTCGGCAGCGTGGCCGAGCGCGCGGACAGCAGCACGCATCAGAACGGAGTCAACAACAGCTTCGACCCAATCACCCAACTTCGCGGGTAATTTTCTCCCTCGTCGCTTAATGTTTATCCGAGCCGTAAATTTCTACGAGTAGCCTATATGACCACCTATCAATCCCTTTAATTAGATTCGGCTGGTTTTCCCTGGAAAAATTATGGTAATTCCTGAAAGTTCACGAAAAATTAGTCAAAAACATGACACATAATACAGTCCAATCACCCAAGTTTGACGATCGATTCTGATCGATCTAGTACCAAATTAGAAAAACTATTTGAAGACACTTTTAGACAATATATAGGGCTTCATAATTCTTTTTGTAGATTCGGAAATCATCAACTACGCATCGAGAAATCGAATCCCAAAGTTTCCCAAAAACCTGTTTTAAAAACTAGAAAAATTCATCCGTGCGACGTGCGTCCCGCCAAACCGGGCGACGTGGTCGCGCACAGTAGGCATCGAAAGCTGCATAACGGCTTCTTGGTCGTGTGGGCTTTGACGGAATTCAAATTGGTCGCGTGTGCGCGACGAATTTGATACGTATCCGTCGAAATTCACCGTATCGGCCTCTGTGCAAATTTCCTAATTACTTTGTACACGCTCGTCAGATCGAGACGAAACTTGTGCCATCAGGACCGTATCATTTTTCTGGTCCTGTATGCCAAGTTTGGTCCAATTCTGAGACAGTTGATAAAATTGTCGTATCGCGGGCCCCCCGGTCCGACTCAACGGGTGATTTTGTGCACGGCCCACCGGAATCCAACTTTGAACATACGGTTGGGTTCATATCGGAAAACCAGATCCGTAGACATATAGTTTGACTACTTTAGAGACCATTGACTCTGGCACGCCTTTCGGTGCAAAGCGGGTCCAACGACGGACATCGTTTTTGCCCGAAATTACCATTTTGCCTCTGTGTCTAGAATTGGACTTAAGGACATGCAATTCTAGCTAATTTGACTATTCTGAGAATGTTGGCAATATCTGTTTCAGCTTTCGGAGACAGTTGTGAGGACTTGGACTTCATGGCTTGGCAGTTGACTGTATTTTGTTGGATCTGTGTGCAACCTCCAGGCAAGTATACCTTGCCTTCTTCTACAGTTTTACTTACATGCATTTTCTTTCATTTTTCAGTCATTTGATTGTTTATGGACATGTGCTTTTCGTGTTATTTTCTGTGGAGTTGTTTTTATTGTTTATAGCCATGTTCTTGTTTTGGCCTTGTGTTTCACATTTGGAGTTCTCGTCAGTACCTTGCTTGAGTCGTGTCATAGAACGAGTACGTGTAAGTGAACTGCTAAATCCTTGACATTGTTTCCTTGGCACCAGAGAGTCCACACTCGGGACGAGGGTGTTTTCCTTGATCTGTTTACATCCGTGAGTCCACGCTAGGGACTAGGATGTCGATTATTTACACCAGAGAGTCCACGCTCGGGACGAGGGTGTAGACTTGACTTGACTTGACTTACACCAGAGAGTCCACGCTCAGGACGAGGGTGTTTACATCAGAGAGTCCACACACGGGACGAGGATGTAGTATTTGCACCAGAGAGTCCACACTCGGGACGAGGGTGCCTTGTCGTGAACTAACCAGAGAGTCCACACTCGGGACGAGGGTTAGTACTAACCAGAGAGTCCACACTCGGGACGAGGGTTAGTGTTTAGTTCAAACCCGTGAGTCCACACTCGGGATGAGGGTTTGGTTTCTTCCATTGATCTCGTGATTATCGTTCATCCGGCAGTTCATTTATACGTAGTTGTTCTGGTGTTTGTGTGTTCGAGTTTGTGTTCGTGTTCACGTTCGAGTTTGTGTTCGTGTTCGTAGTCATTGTCGTGTTCCTGTTTCTTCTTGTTTATTTTCTCCCGCATGATAAAACTGTTAGATAGGCATGTATATTATGTATCTTGCTATGTCCTCTGAGGACCTGATGATCTCTTCAGGTTTAGCGATTGCATGGAGTTAGCTAGTAGTTCTGTATGGCAGAGGATTTGCGGTTCTTGCGGGATTCAGGTATCATATCATGTTTATTATCCGCTCGTGCCTTATGTTCCTTATCATGATATACTTTTCTTGTTAGTTACAATTATAGACTCATATCATTTCTTAGAGTCTAATCGGACATATATGCTAGTGGGCTGCAGACCACGACCCATAGTGTTCATTCATGTTTCATATTCTTATTGTGGATTGAGATATAGATTTGTTTGCCATGATTTGGCAGTATACCATAGCCTTGATAGCGTTTACGTATTCGAGTCGGGCTGGTGTCCGTTCGATACGTAGCTGGGCTTGGACACGCTTCGTATCCGAAAAGCGGGTGCGGGTCGTGATAGAAATGACAATCACACTTTGGGATATTGCAAATATTCTAGGATTACCTATTACAGGTGAACCTATATATTTTGATACACAGTTAAATCTATCTGAAATAATCAGAAGATATCTCGACATTATGCAACCATCAAATATAGGAGGGAAGAGTTTTGTCACGTTAACTTGGCTTCGGGATAATTTTATGGATTTAGATCGCACTATCGACGGTCCAGTCGAGGTCGATGAATTAATGATACGTATATAATGTTAAGATTTACTTATCAGTTAATTTTAATAGCGTGTTAATTTTAATATATTAATTTTAATATTTGTAGATACTTTGTTGTACTAAGCATATTTGCTCTATTTATGCTGGACAATACTATTTTTCGACGGGTAGGAAAATAGAATAAACGTGCGACTATTATCTTTCTTAGATAATCTAAAAAAATCTACTCGTCATGCATGGGAAGCTGCTACATTAGCATATCTATATGCCAGCTTGACGGAATTTGCTAGATCGAATGGTGCAAAAAATTTGTGTTGGTGCATGACTCTGGTTCAGGTAATTAAAAATCAATACCTAAGTGGTTTGAATTCTATACATTTTTTTAATACCATATTATTTCTGTCGTAGGTATGGTGTTACGAGCATTTTTTTATTGGTCGACCTGTAACCAGCATTACAAGTGATGTTGAAATTTTTTTCGCTTGCTACGCGATGAGCCACAAATATAGTGGACCCGCATCATAATTTACACAAGGAGGTTTCACTCTACAGGAAACAATTTGATATGTTATAGTAGAATGAGGTAATTACTCAATTTAGTAAAGTTTCTTACATTACATTTGTCAATCCACTTAATAGATTTATACAAATTTATCGTATAAATTATCATCCAATAGGTTATCTGGATACCCTACTCGGATGATGAAAATGCTCCAGAAATAAAAAAAGGATATCGTACGATCTAAGCCTATACAATTCTTATATTATATACGATCATTATACCATGTATCATCCGGCAGATCGTGTTCTCCGACAATTCGGTCATAGGCAGATAATTTCGATTGACCCGTCTTGCATGAGTTATGATACAGCCAATGCAAGAAACATAATCGATAGTGCTAGAGCTGCCTGGTATATGCGATTCCAGGATAATAGTGTGGCAGAGCTGCCCCTAAAAGAATCAAGTGATGAATGTAAGTTCTAACTTACTAGTATGTTTGGACGGGTAGCGTACACTAGTGTATTTGTCTTAGGATTGTTTTCACGAAATGCAGATGATGGTGACTTGGCTTATAGACAATGGTGGAGAGCGCCTCGTATGAGCAACAGAGCATACACATTTAAGGAGCCACGGTTCAAGTCTAAAGCCGTAGATGAATATAGTCTGCAAGCTTTTGCTGATGGCATATCAGAAGCGGTACGACTTTACGACTAATTCAAAATTAGAGATATATGATCACAATTTTAATTTGCATATTTCACATTTCGGGCTATTATGGGCCAACAATAGATCCAAGAACTAGAGAGCTATTTGTGGCCGCATGGTCGGGAGTGGATGCGAGATATTTTATCTCGTATAGATTTACTAAGTCTTGGACGAGATCCTGATATGCCTCCATTGCATACACGTATTCCAGCCGATTATCTGGGTGCCACTGTGCCCCTGAGACATTCACGACGTCATAGGATGGACGATCCAAAGGATGAGGCAGAAGAGGGCGCTGCTGGAGAGGGCACTAGCCAGCAGTACCACAGAGAGGACACTAGCCAGCAGTACGCTGGAGAGTATACTAGCCATGGCCTCACCTACCTCCGTCTCCACTACACCCACACGTCAACTCTCTTGGCGCGCCCCCACTTTCCTCCGTCTCCACTACACACATGCCAACTGAGTTGGCGCCCCCCCCACCCCCACGTGCGATAACTCTGTTGGCTCTCATTTGCTCTCTCTTCTTTTTCCAACAGCACGCCAACTCAAGTGTCGTTCCTTTACCCCATTCACAAATATCCTAAACTTCTCTTTTTTACAATTGAGTGAAACTTCTCTACTCTAGATGAAAATTTCTGTTTTCGGAACAAATTTTGAAATCTTACTATGTTTCAACTTTTAGAACATGTTTGGTACTGTGAGTAAAAAAAAATAGATTTGCACTTTTCAATGTTGTAATTCATATGAGAATTCATCCACGTTCTTGTCCTATTTGTATGGGATAAATGTGTTTGGTTAAGATAACAAAGTAAAAATTGAAAAATGGAAAGTGAAGTGTATATTATAAGAGTTTTGTTATGCCTACAACCTGTAAGCCCCTGATTTTCAAATTCATTTTTTAATTAGTGCTAATTAATTTTTAATGTCATTTATAGCCTTAAATAATTATTTAGATTTTTAGGAATTTTTCTAGAATTTTTAAATGATTTTAAATAAGTTTTATATGTTAAAAATATCAATTTGTAATTTATTTAAATATTTTAATAGCATTTTGTAATTTTCTGAATTGTTTTAATAGTGTTTTGCAATTAATTGAATTGTTAGTATATTAGTTTGTAATTTATAGATTGTTTTAAATAGGGAGTGCAATTTCCTAATTCCTGAGGGACCTAACTGCTAAACCTAAACCCCCCCCCCCCACGTCACTCTCTCTCTCCTCCAGCTCTTCACCCACCCCCGACGACTGCCCCGACCGCCCCCTTTCCCTATAAAACACTCCCCTCTCTCCCCCGACCTAGCTACCACCTCCACGACCACCGACGACCGCCACAGCCCCTCGCTCCTCCACAAAACTCCTAAACCCTAACCCTACTCCGACGAACTCCGCCCAGCCCTACCGTCGACCTTCACCGCCAACCACCACCACCATCCGACGCGCCGCACCAAGCCGCGCCCATCGCCACCGGAGCACCGTGACGCCGACGTCTCCTCCGCCGTCCCCGACCTTCGAATCACCCTTCAATTTGCCGGACACGTGAGTGTCAGTGTTCCCCTGTGTCGTGCGTGTCTCGTGTTGGGTCGAAAGTGTTCGCCGTGTCCTGGCGAATACTTTGATAGAACTGGACACGCGAGATTGAACTCGTGCGTGTCGTGCAGGCCACGGACACGAGGATACCTGTGTCCTTAACTGTCAGGACACAGGATGGTTTTTATATTTTTTTTTTATGTTAATTCATTTGTTACTAAATAAAATAAACCCAACCCTTTCCCTAACACAACTGATGGGCTGACCCCCTGGCCAGCCCATCCTAATCTAAACCCCCCCCCCCCCCCCCGCGCGCGCTCAGTTGGCCTGGGTTCGAACCCTGCCACTGCTGTATTCTTTTTCTTTTCTTTTTTCTTTTCCTTTTTCCTTTTTCTTTTATATATATATCTATTTATATATATATGTATATACATATTTTTGTATATATATATGTATTAATATATATATACTATATTTAGGTATATATAGTTGCTGTTTTTATATATATATATGTATATACTTCATTATTTTATGTATGTATATATATATATATATATATATATATATATATATATATATATATATATATGTGTATTATGTATACATATATATTTATGTATATATATTTCCTTATGTATATATATTATTATATATATACTATTATATATATATGTACACATTAATTTTGTATATATATATATATGTTATATAGATAAGTATTTTCTTATATGTATGTATATATATATATATATATATATATATATATATATATATATATATATATATATATATATATATATATATATATATATATATATATATATATAATATAGTTGAGCATTTTCCTATATATATAAATATCCCTATATTTATATATATATATTATTTCTTATATGTATTTTACTTAGCTTAGTGTAAATTATTTATATAAAATAATGTTCATACTTTTATAGTTACTATGTAAAACTTTACCTTATTAAAATAATAATATTTATTTTGATTATTACCAAATTGTATTTTTATTGTATTTAAATTACTGCAACCATTTGGTGTCCAAACCTAGCATGGATATTTGGGCTCAAATGTGTTTTCATATATTCAAGACCTGTACAAGTCATATTGGACTTGATTCATGGCCTTGGGTCCTGTATTTGAACTTTGGTTCAAATTATATACATGGACAAAATACGCAGATAATTAATTATTGTGTGCATTGCTGTTTTTGATTTTCTAAAAATACTTAAAGTATTGCTAAAATTATGGAAAAATAGTTTTTAGATACTATGTTAAATTAGCTAATTTAGTATAAATTTTGTAGTATTTAATTTACTGTTTTGCCACTAGTTTGGCATATGAAACCAAAACTTATTTTCTGTATACATAGGAAAACTGATTTTTATAAAATATTTGTACTGGTTAATAAATTCCAGAAAAATTATAATAAATTTCTATGATTAACAAGGATCACCTTGGTACTTTACTTTAAGAAAAACTAGGCTTTTTGTCTACTTCAAAAATTATTAGAACACAATGATCTTTTGATTTATTTATTGATTAATTACGACTTGTAGCTTTTTGTGTTATTTGGAGTTTTAGTCGTGTTGAACCCCATCCCTCACTAGTATAAAGACCCTAGAAAGTTAGTTAACATAGTGTGTCACCCCACATTGGTCTCCTATGCCAAGTCATCATTTTGGCTAGGTGCCCAGTCACAAGTCGTGTTTCACCAATTAGTGTCCTAGTGTTTTAGCTTAGTGTAAAACTAAGTTATTATATTTTACTTCTACACGAGTTACTGGACATCCATAGCATTGTTATCGCAGCTTGTTTTGTTTTGCTTTGCTAGAGGCAAGTACTTTCTATGAACTTTACATATTGTCACATAAATGAACTGCAAACCCCACCATGTTGAATGCTGATCCTTGGGGTAGCAAGTTAGAATCTCTACATGATATACTTTCAGTTACTACCATGCTTAGAATAGTCTTGATGTATCTCTCACATGATTAGAATATGGGTTATGGAGAAACTGATAGTTGAGTACGTGATCTTGCCCCTTTCTCCGTACGTACGTACCGAGCAAGGTTGACATTTTATATGTATACCTTGTCGTAGGCTTTATCTCAACGCGGATTTGTACGTATGTACATCTGTCGCTGTTTCACTTGTACGGAAGTACATTTTATTATGTGCCGCCCCGTACATTGTACATCTATTGACCGATCACGTACCTGCTACAGTTTTAAACATTACATATACAGCTGTTTCTATGACATATGTATCCTTGCCATGATAGACTATGTGATGCCATGCTTTCCAGTTATTCCTCTCATGTTCATTTCCATGTTTCATATGCTAGTTTGCTAGATTTAGTACTTGCTCCCGTCCTGACAGGATAACGTTGTAGGTGTCCTTACTGAGGAGGAGTTACTCTGCGACTCATATTATAGGATTACTGCCGAGGACCCGGCTCTGCTTTACGAGGATGTTCCTGCGGGGAACCTCGCCTAGTTGTCTTTTGTTTACTTAGACTTTTGAGAGTAGACATGTATTAGACTATATCATTTTGTAACTGGACATGTATCCAGTTTTACATTTCAGTTTACTTGTACTTGAATATTTTACTATATACGACGACTTTTGTGTTTGGAGTATTTATGATTCTTCTTCACTTATAGAACTGTTAGCACATTTAGTCTTATCCTGTTGTCTTACTACGTTTTATCTCAACGTAGGCTGGACATGACTCGGCCTGGCCCAACAATTTGGGTAGCGGGTCGTGACACAACCAAATGCTTACAACCCTCCTACAACTGCCACGTGTCGGACTTCGATTGGAGGAGAGGGTAAGTGGTGGGGTCGAGTGGAACCCATGTAGCAGGAGAGGGGGTGAGAGGGGAGGTGAGACCCTGTCACCCTCATTTTCCGTATTTCGTATTTATACTCGTATCTGGAATTTTGGTATGTATTTTTATTTTCTCAACTTGTGGAATTTAGATATTTCTCGTATTTTGGATTTTGGCATGGCCCGGTTTTAATTGGTTTGGGTTGGTTTGATTTGGTTTAATGTGTATTGGTACACCTTAGCCTATGCTCCTCCCTCATTTCCACCATAACCACCCTCTTTATAATCCCCACCTAACTCTCTCTCTTCATTACAACCTCCATTAATTTCTTCTTCTTCTTCTTCTTCTTCTTCCTCCACACAACTCTCCACACCCATAGGCAAGTGCACCTTGCTTCTACATGAGAACCCCATTTTATTTGTCCATTTGCTAGTTTAGGACATGGTGATCAACATTAGAACTTGGTATTTTATGATTTGGAGTCTCCATTGTTCTAGATCTAAGTTTTTTTTATTTTCGGATTTACATGGTTTTGATCCATTTAAGTTGGATTTTTATGGGTTTTGATGTTTCTATGTGGGAGAGAATTCAATTCCTCTCCTGCGTGCGTGACTTTTCACATATGCAGCTTCCCTACTTGCGTGACTTTTCACGTATGCAGCTCTCTTGCGTGCGTGACTTTTCCTCTCTTGCGTGCGTGACTTTTTCTCTCCTGCGTGCGTGACTTTTTGCGTACGCCGCTCTCCTGCGTGCGTGACTTTTCTCGTACGCAGCTCTCCTGCGTGCGTACTTTAGCTCTCCTGCGTGCGTGCTTTCGTGCGTATGCTGTGCGTGCCCTTGTGCGTACGCTGCACCCTGAACCCCCTTGCTTAACCCATTGGCTCTTGGAGTTTTGGTCTTATTTCTTTAAGCTTGGCTCTTCTATAGCCATGTATATTGATATTTTATTAGATATTTTACGCCTTTTGTCCTGAACTTGATAATCACAAATTTACTTGATATATTTTGGAATTGATAATTGAGCATGACCTGATAGTGGCCCGTCGTGGCGCACTCCTGACTAGTACACTTGATAGGATAACCTGACCTGATATATCTTGAATAGCTGTTGCGACGGCTACCTGACATGACATGACCTGTATAATTAATCCTGACACCGTGGACGATTGTGCTTGTATAAATAACCCAGTCATGTCTTGCATCATGTCTAGGAGGGGACTCCTGAGTACCACGGTCAGGAGTACCTACTGAATTGGACTAAGGTTAATGATTAGTATAATTCACTAGTCATGAAGAGATGTTCTCCAGTTACAGGCGATCCCGTTATCCCGACCGCAAATGATTGGACTTGTAGCCTGCCGACGAGTAGGGCACATTTCCAGCCCACTGTTATGTGGGGCACCCACCATTGTCACTTAATTGATTGAACTCTATTGTCACTATAATGCATTGTACTCTCTAGACTGTCACTATAATGATTGCCTGGATAACCTGGATAGCTGCAGGGCCTGTGACTACTTGGAACATCTCATTGCATCTTGCTAGTAACTAGGATTGTGATAATCCTAGTTAGTTAATGTAGAAAGCTGTAGGCAATGATTGGCCGTGATTGCTTGGATGGAGTCTAGTCCAGTATAGTATTGTCTAGAAGTGATTGATTGCAAGATTGTCACTATAATGATTGTCACTCCAGATTGTCACTATAATGATTGTCACTCCAGATTGTTACTATAACGATTGTACTCTACTGTCACTCTAGCGTATCGTATTTCTCATTGTCACTTTTATCATTGTTCTCTCTCATTTTTTTACCCTAATGATTGTCACCTTTAGCAATAAATGATCAGAGACTAAGTTCTGTTCAGGCGAAGGGTTACAATCTCGGTCCTTGTTTGGTTTAAGGATTGTAACCTGGCTTTCGGAATAGTACCTTCGTTTTCTCTTCATATATTGTCCAGCTATATTTTATTTAGCACGATTCTCCAGTTCTTTATGTCAATGATGCTTCTCTTAATTATTTTTCCTGATTGAGGCAAGTGCATTGGTAGTGCACAAACCTCAATCTGTGTTATTTATTGTTGTTTTCTTATGTATTGAATGATAATGATTTGTTGGTTTTAGTTCTTAAGTGAAGCCTCCTTTGTGGTACTTGCTCTTTCTGGGTCTGATCCAGCTGGTTTTGTATGACCAGATACCGGAGCAGCACCAAAGGATCTTCCTGCTTTTCAGTCCGATGGTGGTCACCAGGCGTAACCAGGGCATCGAGTGGGTTTCTTTTGTTCTCCCACTGTAATATTATAAATTATTCTTTTGAGGCGTTTAGCCGACGAGCAAGTGTTAGCTCGATTGTACTTATTTACTGTCTGCCTACGGGCTGTAACATAATTGACAAGCCCCGGGGATTGATCATGTATGACTGAACTCTTGCTAGTCCTCACATTTTGTAACGACTAGCTTCATGATCATCTGGATATGTAATATTTGGGACGCCTTACAATTGTATATTTGGTGATCTGATATCTTGTGATTATTATTAGTTGGTTGAGATTGAGACAATAGGATAACATATGACCTTAAGAGACTGATGGCTTGTAGATAAACCCTCACATATCTAGACAGCCGTGACCGTATGGTGAGATGGATTCCATTTCATTGTACGTAGCTGGCTATGTCTGCCCCCGCTCTCCAGTATTCTGGTTCTGGGGCGTGACAGACCCATGTGTAAGGGAGTGGGAGAGGAGGTTGTAATAATTTGGTTGTAGACTTAGCATTTTCCATATTATAATAGTAGTAAATTATAATTTAATTCAGGTACCAATTTAATAATTAAGTAACTAGTTTAATAAATTAAGATAATTATTAAATATCCTAATTATATAATAAAATAAGTAAATTATCTTAAATAATAATTAACTATACTATTTATTATAATTACTAATAATTCGATCATCCAAACATATGTAGTTCAAATCTAGATATTACGGACACATCCAAATTATTAATTTATCGTGTTAGACACGTATCAAAAATCGAAAGAAATACATATATGACACTCCAAAATATACTTAATAGTCATTGTGTTCTTGTTTATCGTGTCGAATTCATGGTCATGCTACATAAGTCAAAAATAAATAAATAAAATAATAGCAATAAATTTTATGTACGAACCGTTAACACTAATTAAGAATGAAAATATTATATTTAAAATATTAATTAATTTTTGATTAGTCATTAGTTTGTTTAATAAATAATTAGCAACAAAAAAAAATCGTAAGTGACAAGTTTTATTTAATTAGTTATTACTTATATAATTAATTGATAAAAAGGGGGAAAGCCACCACAGTAGCAAAAACCGGATGTGGCAGCCGAATTTTTGGCTCTCCTTTCTTGTCGACAGGAATTGGAGCTGTCACTTCAAGCTCTTTCATGTCCCCCCTTCAACTCCTTCCAAACTGAAGCCTTCTTCCAAGCTTCAATTCATTGTGAAGTAGAATTTCACCCTCCCACTTCACCGTTATACCGGGGTGCAACTCGGACGGGTTGGGTCGGAATTGAGATCAATTCGAGCTCAATCCGATAAATTATAAGTCTAGTCCGAGTCCGAGTCCGGCTCAATCTCGGATTCAACATATGAAGTCCAAGACCAAGTCCGGAGGATCGAATTTGGCTCGGATTGAACTCGGATTGGGTCGGATTCATCGGATTTATCGGACTCTAATACACTAATTGAAACAATTTTAAACAAAATTAATATTAAACCCATAATCAAATAGCAATCAAGTCTTAATCATTACAAAATACAAACTAAAATAAGATTTAGGATAAGGAGTTGAAGAGTCGAGATGAAGAAATTTAGGATTTAAATTTTTTATTTAAGAAGTATAATATATATATATATATATATATATATATATATATATATATATATATATATGGGAGCGGATCAAAGTCCTCTTAGAAAATCTTCTAAAAAACCTCCTCACTCTAATTCGTAATATTAATGTTAATATTAATGTTAATATTAATATTAATATTAATATTAATGTTAATGTTAATATTAATTTTTTTATTTTTTAAATTAATGTTAATGTTAATATTAATATTAATGTTAATGTTAATGTTAATGTTAATATTAATTTTAATGTTGAGTTTAATGTTAATTTTAGTATCTAATGTTAATATTAACATTAATATTAACATTAATATTAACATTAATATTAACATTAAATTGCGGATTAGAGTGAGGAAGTTTTTTAGGTGATTTTCTAAGGAGGATTTTTGATCCGCTTCCTCTATATATATATATATATATATATATATATATATATATATATATATATAAGTCGGGTTTCAGGTTCTTTGGGTAACCCGGCACATGAACCCGAGCCCAATCCGATTTATGATCGGGTTCACATATTTAAATCCAAACCCGAGTCCGTACCCGAGTATCTTCAACACTAATCCTACCCATTAACGGGTTTATCCGATCGGGCTCGATCGGATTTAGCCCGCCCGAGTTGCTCCCCTACCGTTATCAAACATGACCTTAGGGGGGTGTTTGGGAAAACTTTTTATTTTATTTTTTTGCGAGGGAGAGAAAATTTTGAGAGGAAGAAAAATGAAGGTTCTTATTTGGATGACAAAAAAATAAAGAGAAAAAATAAAATAAATAAATTTTTTATTTGTTTGTGGAATAAAGATATAATTATTATTTAGTCATTGATTTTTTTTTTTTCAAATTATATCTTATGCTTAGCTTTTTAATGTGCAGTTGGATAAATTATTCAAAATTTCTTCCTTTTCTCTATTTTTCTCACTTTTGGAAAAAAAATTTTTACTGTGGAATCCACATATTTTTTTTTTCTCAAATTTTGCTCCTCCATTTTCTCTCCTCGCTTTCCAAATACCAAAAAAATTTATTTTTCTTCCATTTTTCGCTCTACATTTTTTTTCTTCCTCCCGTTTTCTCCCTTCCCAAACAATACGTCATGAAGCAACAATTCTAGATTAGGCTGTAGTTGAATGAGCTTAAGTGCACACCAAAACAAAGTAAAAGTAGATATATCTAAGTGTTAATCGACAATCTAAGGTCCTTGACATAAAAGCTTGATTCTCGTCAATTAACATAGATGGTTGATTTCATATCAAAATCATCACAAGAACTTATCAATCCAATTCAGTCTATCAATAAATGAATAAATTTTTTTCATCACAATAATTTTTCTTGGGTTCTACTACCATTTGTTGGTGAGAACTGCGTTGACTATTCATTAGTATGCATCTATCATATTAAGATATTGTTTATGTAGAATAGAATAATGGATTAATTTATTATTCAAGATGGAGTGTATATATATATATATATATATATATATATATATATATATATATATATATATATATATATATATATATATATATATATATATATATATATATATATATATATATATTCTCAAGACGACTCCTCATTTTCTATCCGATGTGGGACTAAATAAGTTCTTATAACTCAACACTCCCCTTAAGATGGGCAATAGATATCAATCATTTCGTTCATGTTACAAAAGATATCAAACTCTCTAGGACATAAACCTTTAGTTAAACAATCAGCTAACTGCTAGCTCCCCTGGTTTCACATAACTGAAAGTCAAAACTTCTTTATTCAGCTACTCCTTGATGAAGAACCGATCAATCTCCACATGTTTGGTGCGATCATGCTGAACTGGATTGTTTGCAATATTAATTGCTAATTTGTTGTCACACCAAAGTTGTAGGGAGTCTCCTCTAAATAAACGCATCTCAGACAACAAACTCTTCACCCACATCATTTCGCATACGCTAACTGCCATAGCTCTGTACTCGGCCTCAGTTGTAGACTTTGCCACTACATCTTGTTTCTTGCTACGCCAAAATATAATATTGCCTCCAACAAAACATAGTATCCTGTAGTGGACCTGTGATCCACTACTAAAATATGCTAAAATAGCGACGTATATTAGCGACGGCGGAAAAAGCCGTCGCTGATAATTGCCTATAGCGACTCCTTGTGCTACACGTCGCTGTCCGTCGCTGAGTAGCGACGTTCAGCGACGTAGTATATTTTACGTCGCTGACGGGCGACGTTTTACGACGGACGTCCCTTTTACGTCGCTGTATTACGACGTTTAGCGACGTATAATTTATACGTCGCTGTCTTATTTCATATAGGGTTCCTGACCCGATCGAAATCACAAAATTTTCACCCAAAATTTTTCTTCCTGCTCTCCCCTCTCCCCCCGGCGAACCCTCCCCTCCGGCGACCCCTCCCTCCGGCGACACCCTCCCTTTCTACCCCCGGCGACCCCGCTCGCACGCTGACCCCTCCCTCCGACGACCAGCCTCCCTCCTCCGACGAAGGAGCCTTCCTCGCCGCCTTCCTCCTCCGACGAAGCCACCCTCCTCGCCGCCTCCATCCTGCGACGAAGCTACCCTCCTCAGGTAAACCCTAACCCTAGCCCTAGCTATCTAGACACAGACACAGACACGAGAATCCTAACCCTAGCTGGGGTGGTCTTTCTGTCGAGGGGGAGAGAGGGGTGGGGGTGGGTGCAGGGGGGTGGGGGGGTCTTACTGTCGAGGGGTGGAGGGAGGGGTAGGGGTACCCGGGGGGTGCAGGGGTAGGGGGCAGGGTTGGGGTGGGTGCAGGGGTAGGGAGAGGGGGGCAGGGGAGGGGGGAGGGGGGACAGGGGAGGGTTGGGGTAGGTGCAGCGGTAGGGGGAGGGGGGGGCAGGGGAGGGGGGACAGGGGAGGGTTGGGGTGGGTGCAAGGGAAGGGGGGGCAGGGGAGGGTGCAGGGGTGGGTGCAGGGGTCTTGCTCTCTAGGGGGGCAGGGGAGGGGGGGTCTTGCTGTCGAGGGGGGTAGGGGGGAGGAGGGCAGGGGTGGGTGGGTGCAGGGGTAGGGGGGAGGGGGACAGGGGTAGGTGGGTGCAGGGGTAGGGGGGAGGGGGGCAGGGGACAGGACACAGGACACAGGACACAGACACACACAATACGTACATATATACCTATATATATAAATACACATATCTACATATATACATGTATATATATTCTCACACACTTACATACACACACAAATACATATATAAATATATATGTATACAATGTATATACACCAAGGTTCACAATATCGGTATCGGAATCGGTATCGGACTATTCCTATGAGTATTGGTATCGGCGATATCGGTAGTATCGGCGGTATCGTATCGGAGTATCGGACTTTGGTATCGAAAAACAAATAATTATTAATAAATTATTTATATTTAAAAATATATATTTTATACATTTGGTAGTTTTGAAATTATATGAAATAGTAGTCACCCTTACCGATTGGTTTTGCCGAATTGACCGGAACAAAGATCCCCAATGTCGGTATCGGTCAATATTTGGTATCGGTCGGTATCGGATCGGAACATGCCAAACCGTATCGGTATCGGCCGTATCGGATCGGTATCGGCCGATACTTTAAACCATGTATATACCATGGTTTTGCCTTTTAGTTGCAGAAATATGAGAGTTATTAGATGTTAAAGTAGGATATTAGTTAATTAGTTATGATAGAGAGTTTGAGATAGATAGTTCATGTGAATGTTAGGTAGTAGTGTACAGTTCATGATTAGCATTGTTTAGATATTAGTTTCAGTTAAAGGGTTAGTTTAGATTAGGATATTAGTTTATGTTAGAAGGAACTGCATGCAACTGCATCGTAGCTGCAGGAATATGAGAGTTATTAGATGTTAAAGTAGGATATTAATTTATTAGTTAGGATAGAGATTTATTAGTTATTTTTATAAACCGTGATATGTTAAATGCTTGCAGCTGCATCGTAGCTCAGGGATATGACTGAGAGGGTGACATGGTTGTCACATTAAGGGTCTTTGAGGAGGTGACATGTTGTGAAAAGATATATCCTTATAGTTCTCCTACGTAATGTTAAAGAAAATCCGTAGGAGAACTATATATAAGGATATATTTTTTCGCAACATGTCATCTTGTCAAAGATCCTTAATGTACCAACCATGTTACCGCGGTATTGGTATTGGGATACCAATAGCGATAAGGTAAAGGGTACCAATAGCGATAAGGTAATGGGTACCAACTTAAGGTATTGGTATTGGGATACCAATAGCGATAAGGTAAAGGGTACCTTGGTAGGTAATGACTATAAATAGGATATTTGACTTAGATTTGACCTTGTTTGACCAAGGTTGACTATTTTGACTGAAAGTCAAAGTAGAGTCAACATCTGACCTAGATTGGACTAAGAGTTGACAAAGTCAACTGTAGGTCAACCCTTGACCTAGTTTGACCTTGTTTGACTTTATTTGACTTAGCTTGACCTTGTTTGACTTTGTTTGACTTAGTACAACCTAGTTTCACCTAGATTGCATATCATTGTTATTAGTAACGGTTCGCTACTAATGTGTGTCCCATAATAAGACATAATATACGAATTTGTGCCTGTTGGATAATGTGTGTCCACCTTTGCAGAATTATTTCCAAATGGATATGAATTACTACTTGCAGAATCGTTCATAGATGTACAATCGTCGTCCTGATGATATGTGTGGTGTGTGGGATGAATACATAGCGGGAGTAGAGCAGTTCCTGCAGTTTGCTAAGGCGTTCCCTCAGTACATAGACGGCACCAAAATTAAGTGTCCGTGTGTGAAATGTCATAACGTGAAATATTATCCAGAAGTGGAAGTGACATATCATTTGTACTCGAGGGGTTTCACGCCTAATTACTATCAGTGGACCGCACACAGAGAACTTGTATCTTTAGCATCAGAACCGGAGCCTTATGTTGAGCCGTATATGCATGCGGGACCTAATTTTATTTCAGATAATCATGCATAAGACGACGGGTGCGTGAACATGGTTTTCGATGCTGCGGGGCCTAGTTTCGTTCATGATGCAGCTGAGGAGGCACCGAACGCCGATGTTGCACAGTTTATGGTGTTGCTGGAGAATGCAAGGACTCTATTGTATCCTGGTTGTGAGGATCATTCACCGTTGGAGGTGGTTACAAGACTGTTGAGCATTAAGTCAGATTTTAACATGTCGCAAGAATGCTACAACCGAGTGTTGGAGTTGATTATAGAGATCTTGTCGGCGGGTGCTAAGTTGCCTAAAGACTTCTACCGGTCTAAGAGGATGGTGAGATCGCTCTGGATGGGATACGAGAAAATCGATTCTTGTCGCAATGGGTGCATGCTGTACTACAAAGACGACAAGGACGCAGATGTGTGCAGATTTTGTGGTGCTGATCGCTATAAGACAACTAGTACAGGAAGGTCTACCGGTGCAAGAAGACCGGCCGATTCAATGTACTACTTGCCTTTAACGTCGCGATTGTAAAGATTATTTATGGTGAAAGAGACGGCCAAAAATATGAGTTGGCACATGCGAGAACAGATTGAAGGAGTGTTGGATCACCCATCCGATGGAGAAGCGTGGAAGCACTTTGATCGAGTGTATCCTGATTTTGCTTCAGATTCGCGTAATGTCAGGTTGGGGCTATCTTCTGACGGTTTTACTCCTTTTGGTCTTTCGGGATCCCAGTATTCGTGCTGGCCTGTGATTGTCACTCCGTATAACCTACCGCCTTGGATGTGCATGAAGACTCAGTACATATTTCTAACCGTTATAATTCATGGTCCGAACAATCCCAAAAGGAACATTGATGTGTACTTACAGCCTTTGATAGATGAGTTGAATCAGTTATGGGAAGTAGGCGCTAACACGTACGATGTTTCCAGGAAGCAAAATTTTCAGATGAAGGCAACCCTTATGTGGACCATCAACGACTTTTCGGCCTATGGAATGTTATCTGGATGGAGCACTCATGGCCGTCTCTCATGTTCGTATTGCATGGACCGTAGTAAGGCTTTCCGCTTGAAACACGGAGAAAAACCGTGCTTCTTTGATTGTCATCGGCAATTTCTGCCAAAAGATCATCCGTTCAGAAGGAACAGGAATGCATTCCGTGCCGGCGTTGTAGAGAAGGGTGAGCCACCGCCAAGGTGGTGCGGAGCCACGATATAGGAGGAGGTTAAAGATTTTCCAAGTGCTATCGAAGATCCTACAGCTGGGTACAAGTGCGATGGATTTGGTAGAGATCATAACTGGACAAAGAGGATCATATTCTGGGATCTGCCATACTGGAGTACCAATCTGATCAGACATAATCTTGATGTCATGCATATTGAAAAGAATGTGTTTGATAACATAATTAATACTGTGATGGACGTAAAGGAAAAAACGAAAGACAATCCCAAGGCCAGGTTGGACTTAGAAGAAATATGCAAACGCCTTGCGTTGCATTTGATAAAGCAGAATGGAAAACAGTTCCTGCCGAAGTCAATTTTCTCGCTGGACAAGGAGGATAAAGTGAGACTTTGTCGGTGGATTCAGGGCCTAAAATTTCCAGACGGAATGTGTCGATCCGAAGGAAAACAAATTGACGGGTATGAAGAGCCACGACTGTCACGTATTCATGGAGAGGTTAATTCCGATTGTATTTCAGGAATTCTTACCGCAGACAGTTTGGGATCCATTGACGGAGCTTAGCATATTCTTCAGGGATCTTTGTTCTAAAAAATTGCTCGTTGATCGTCTAGAAAAGCAAGAGAAGGACATTACGGTAACACTATGCAAGCTAGAGAGGGTGTTTCCTCCTGGATTCTTTGACTCTATGGAGCATTTGTCGATTCATCTATCCTATGAGGCACGTGTTGGTGGACCCGTCGAATATCGATGGATGTACCCGTTCGAGTGACATTTGAATCACCTAAAAAGAAAGGTAAAAAAATAAGGCACGGGTCGAGGGTTCTATTTGTGAAGCCTATGTTCTCGAGGAGATTACAAACTTTTGTTCGATGTATTTCAAGCCTCATGTTGCAACTAATAGAACGAGAGCTTCCAGAAACGACGACGGAGATCAAGAAAGTAATGATACAATACTGAAGGTATTCAATGCTCCAGGAAAGCCATCGGGTAAAATGAAGAAGAGATATCTGAACGATGATGAGCTAAGGGCTGCTCAGGTGTATGTATTACTCAACTGCGACGAGGAGAAAGTAGAGAAACTGGAGGGGTAAGTAATTAATACGTCTATATTATTTTAATAGTGTTGATTATTATACTATTATATTAATTGTACGATGTTGTTTTCAGCATATTTAATGATGATGTGAGGTCAGGTAGGCCACACATAACAGAAGAAGAACTAGAACAAGAAATGAGGCCTTATTTTCCATCATGGTTGAGTGCATATGTAAGACTTGAGAACTCTGTAATTACCTTTCTGTATATGCACTTGATTGAGAATGAGCTTAATTGCTTCTTTCGTGGTATTTAGGTCGATCGTCCATACGCAAGACTTGAGAATGAGTCTATTAGAACGCTAGCCAAGGGACCAATTTATGCTGCAAAAATATGGCCAAGCTACTGTGTTAATGGGTTTAGGTTCAAGTCAACAACTTGCCCGATCAGAGACAACTTTGTGGATCTCGACTCCACCAAAAATAGCTGTTTGTGTATCAGATCTTCGAACTACAAAGATGTTGATGCGGATAGCGATTTCTATGGCGAGCTACGGGAGATCGTGGAGCTGACATATAGTAATGGAATAGAGCCTGCTAAGATTGTGTTATTCAGGTATGATTGGTTCGATCCGATTGAAGGTCAAGGTTGGAAAGTAGACAAGCACGGTCTTGTTGATATAAACTATCGACGTCGATATCAAGCCTATGAACCATTTGTCCTATCAAGTCAGGCTCAGCTCGTGTACTTCACAAGTTATCCTAAACGAGAAACAACAAGGTCGGACTGGTGGGCAGTATGCAAGACCAAAGCTAGAAATACCTTTGAGGTTGACGATATAGCTTATCAAGAGGATGAACTACCTCTTGTAACAAATATTATAGAAGTGGACACGACGAAAGTTCCTCATTACACATCTAATTGTGTAGAAGAAGTAGAATTATCTGAAGAGGAAGATGCAGATGAAAGTGAAGATGTAGAGAAGGAAGAAGAAGAAGAAGAAGTAGATGAGCTAAACGAACTAGATGAATTTTCAGAAGAGGATTAAATCTGTACGTTTGTTTTATCATCATATTTGACACTTTAGTGACACTTCTATCATATAAATCTGTGACACTTCAGTGATACTTTATTGACACTTTTATCTGTGACTATGATATTTTTCAAAAATCTGTGATGTCTATCATATAAATATATTTTTTTATTTTATTGTCATATGTTATTATCAGGTATGACTAGACCAAGAGGACGACGCGGAGGATTTTATATTAGGAAGTCCCGTCAGCCTCGGGCTGGGGATGGAGATTCCGTACCCTCATTCTCATCTCCGAGTACGCCATTATACCATTCTGTTTCCGGTCCATTACCGAGACAGGGCAGTTCCAGCAGGTTGGCGACTCCTCCCTTGTCGTCTAGCCTTCCTGATCCCGCGTCCAGCATCCCTGATCCCCCGTCCTGCATTCCTCCTGTCGACGGCTCTTTGGAGGGAGCCCACGCCGAGCATATGGAGGACGGCGATCAGACTGATCCTGTCCAGGCAGGAGGTGAGAGCGACCCTCCATGCGCTCCCCCGGGCGAGACGCGTATGGAGATTTGGACGGACGGGCCTATGAAGTAAGTTAATTCGTTAATATATATTTCTCAAATGATTATATGTACATATATATTCATGAGAATTATTATTGTATAGGTATCGGCCTTCTGCAGTACAGAGACAGCTGGGGGTATTTCTGAGGCAGAACTATGGTGGGCCTTGGATTAACTACTCAGATGCTCCCGCAGATAGGAAGGCCTTTTGGTTCGCCCACTTCAAGGTAAAAAATTTGTTTATTTTTAAATTTTAATAATCATTTGTGTATATTATACAACTTTTGTATTTTACTTCTTGTAGAGGACCTATTTCTATCCACCACACCGGGCGACGAGGATCGAGGGCCAATTTTCTGCCGTCGCAGCCAAGCTCATCCGTGATGCGATCCACGTCTAGAAGTGTCGTGATCGCTCCGGAGAGCCGATCCATGGTTGGATCACGCCAGAGCAGTGGGCTGCGATGAAGGCTAGATTCAGCGAGCCCAAGTACCAGGAGCGGTCTGACAAGGCCAAGATGGCACGGTCGAGCGCCGGTAAGTGGTGTGGTGGCTCCATTCCGATGACGGAGCATTTTCGTCGTCTGGTACGTTTCCTATGACGGACATTAATTTATATATAGTTCGATAGAATGTTTAATACTAATAATAGATAATATTTTAACAGGTAAAAAAGGGTAAGGACCCGAACATGGTGACCGTCTTCCTGGTCACCCATCGGAGGGCTGGAAAGTTCATTGACGAGAGGGCGACGCAGGCATATGTACGTTCTATTCTTTATATTAATTTACTATAATTTAGAAAACAGGAAAAAAGATATCAATATATACTTTAGCAAACACTTACACGTTAGCAAACATTGTTCTAGGCCGAGTTTGTTCGGCTACAGGAGGAGGCGGCTGCTGCTGCTAGTGCGCCAACAGAGGGAGGGGCTGGTAGTTCCTCCCAGCCGCCTACGGCTCCATTGCCGGACGAGCTCTGGATGACCGTCGTTGGCGGTCTTCAGAAGGGTACGTACTACGGTACGGGATCCTACGGCGCGTATTTGGCTTCGGAGTCATCCCGGGCCCCCTCTGTCAGTGCGCAGTCTCCGATTTTGCAGGCGTCGTCACGAGCTGAGGATGTTCGTCGTCAGATCGAGGAGCTGCGTCGCGAGTTACAGCAGCAGATTTCTGATTCGGTCGAGCGACGATCCGACCCTCCGATCGTCACCGGACGATTTAATGCGGTCGAGCGCAGTATACAGGAGCTGATGAGTCTGCATCAGGCTACAGCTGCCAGCTTGCACACGCTCACCGAGTCTACGCAGCGCACAGAGCGTAGACAGGTCGAGCTGGAGGGATCGCAGAGGAGCATGTCTGCCTCACTCACTCAGGTTTCGGCTTCGTTTGAGGCGAGTACTGAGAGGGTGGTGAGTACCCTTGCTGTTTATGGTGAGCGACTGCGAGAGCTGGAGCAGATACGTCCTCCCGGTCCATCGACGGTGCCGACTCCAGACATTGCACTGCCTCCTACTGCCCCTACGGTACAGCTCACCCAGGAGCAGTATGACTACATTCTATCCCAGTTGCGCGGCAGGGGTCCGCAGTGATTTTATTGATTTTTATGATTTGTATGTATTGGCCCTATGGGCAAATTGTTTATTGGTACACTTTTGTTTATACACTTGGTGGGAGACTTTTTATCATCTTCCATTTTTATTTGACTCTATTGGATGTTTGTGAGGATGTGTGTCTGTGATATTTACTTTGCACTGCCTCCTATTTTTATTGTGATATTTACTTTGTGATATCTGCGACGGGGATGACAAATATACCTACGCTGGATTATAAGCGATGATCTGATATACAAAGGAGGTGCTGCCGAAATTTTAAAAAAATATAATGTGTATTTTTGTGATGATGTGTGTCTGTGTTTACAGTGAATATAAAATGCAGTGTTCGGAACCATCGACAGTTTTGATTACTGTTGTATGTTTTATCTTGGATAGAAAGAGCAACAGTTCATGGTGTACTTCTGAGAGCTTCATTTTCACGTCCAGGTTCCCGAGAAGGTGAAGGACGTGAAGAGGAAGCTCTGAGAAGTGCACCCTGCACTGTTGCTCTTTCTATCCAAGATAAAACATAGAACAGTAAGCGAAACTGTCGATGGTTCGAACAATGCACTTCACACACACTGTAAACACAGACACATCATAACAAAAATACCAATTATATTTTTAAATTTTTTTTTTAATATCTGCGACGTATAGCGACGTTCTGCGACGTACAGCGACGGAAAGCACACGTCGCTATACGTCACTAAATAGTGACGTAACGTCGCTAGAAGTCGCTAAACTGCTGACGTGGGATATGACAACCTGAGAGCCGACGTCGCTAAATTTGTCGCTAGGCGTCGCTAAAGTGCACACGTGGCTGCCATGCCATGTCATCATATATAAAGTTTACCGCGTCGCAAAGTGGTCGCTCTACGTCGCTATTTTGGCGACGTAACCTTACGTCGCTATCTGTCGCGCATTTGGCGACGTCTAGCGACACGAAACGTGACGTCGCAAATAGCGACGTTCTGCGACAAAATTGTCATATGCGACATGCCTATACGCGACATCCAATTTTCGTCGCTAAATACGTCGCAAATAGCTTTTAGCGACGGATTTTCCTTATTTAGCGACGTCTTCTGACGTCGCTAAAAGGAGTTATTTTAGTAGTGATCGTCCATACAACACGCCTAATCGGCATCACAATAGCTTTCCACTTTCAGATGTTCAGAACTTCTGAACCATGATTCCTTTCTTTGACTTCCTTTAATATACCTGAGAAATCTGTGAACTGTCTCCATATGCTACTATCTAGAATCATGCATATATCTACTCACCACATTCACGATATAAGTAATATCATGTCTCGTACGACATAGATATATAAGCCGATCAACTAATCTTTGATATTGCTCCTTACTCACCGAATCACCATCCTATGCGCACAAAATCGAACCAAATTACTTCAATTCAATTCAGTTCATTTTTTATGAAAAGATTCGATTTTTTGTTTTGAGAAATACGGTTTGAACCGAACTGTTGCTCACCCTTAGTCAAAAGACAAAATATTAAACAAAATCGAAGAAATTCTGTACTATGTGGCCCAATTACGAGGTTAAGAGGCAGGCGAGGATAGTACTGCAGCAATTCTTTCTCGTACCAACAAAAGTTTCTGCAGTCAAAAGCAGCAGACGAATATTTAAGGACATGCTTTGTTGCTGCTGGTACATACGAATATGTTCATGTTTTTTTAATTCATGTGAAGATGAATGAAATTCTCTGGTCCCTCTCATCAGTGTAACTCCTTTGTAAGCTACAAAATTGTAAAGTGTGTTTGATTCGATGGAAAGTGAGGAAAAAAAAATCCAAATAATTTTAAATAAAACTTTGCATTCAGGGGTGGTCCTTAGCCTAGGTTCTGTGTAACCTCGGCCACTCAAATATATATATATATATATATATATATATATATATATATATATATATATATATGGACACTTCACAGATGCATATCAAACACTTTAAAGTATATTATAACACATTAAAATAGACGATATTATCGTTTTTTCAGGTGACTGCAATATATGATATAGCTTTCATGTGCTTATATATTGAAAAGCAGTGTAAAGGTAGTTTGATAATAGTTGCTTCAGCTTTTTCTTTTTTAAATACATTAGTTAATTATGGAAACAACAGGGAGACAATAGACCACTTCCAAAACTTACTATGTTTCAACTTTTAGGACATGTTTGATAAACAGTAAATGTGAAAATTTTCGAATTTGTACTTTCAACGATATAACTCATATGAAAATCTATCTACTTACTTGTCCCGCTAGTAGGGGACAAATACGTTTGGTTAAGATAAGAAAGTAAAAAATAGGAAGTAAAAAGTATATTGTAATAGTAGTAAGTTATAATTAATTCACATAACAATCTAATAAATTAAGATAATAATTAATTATTCTAATTATATAATAAAATAAATAAATTATTTTATATAATAATTAATTATCTTATTTATTAATTAATTACTAATAATTAGACCATCTAAACATATGCAGTCCAAATCTACATAGAATGGACACCTCCAAAATTATCTGTCTTGTCGGACACGTATCAAAAACTGAAAAAATACGTATACGACGCTCCCAAATATATCTATTGTCCATCATGTCCTTGTTTATCGTGTCGTATTTCTGGTCATGCTACATAAGTCAAAAAAAATATAAATATAAATATAAATATAAATATAAATAAATTTCATGTACTAACAGGTAACACTAATCAAGAATAAAAATTTATATTTAAACCATTATTTTTTTGATTAGTTATTAGTTTGTTTAATCAATGATTTGCAACTAATTTTTTTAAAGTGATTAGTTTCCTTTAATTAGTTATTACTTGTATAATTAATTAATAAAAACAAGAGAAAAATCACCACTGGATTTTTGGCTCTCCTTCCTGTCTGCAGGAATTGGAGCTGTCACTTTAAGCTCTTTCATGTCCCCCCTTCAACTCCTACCAAATAATGGAAGCCCTCTCCCAAGTTTTAATTTACTGTGAAATGAAATTTCACCCTCTCACTTTACAGTTACCAAACAGGACCTTAAAGAAGCAACAATTCTAAATTAGGCTATAATTGAATGAGCTCAACTGCACACTAAAACAAAGTAAAAGTAGATACATATAAGGTATTGTTTGGGAAAAGAAAAAAAAAAATTGGGGGGAGAAAAATATTAAGGAAAAAATGAGAGAAAAAATAAAATAAAAGTCAATGGTGTTTGAGAAGGGGAGAGGAAAAAAATGAGGGGAAAAAAAATTCATGTGGGTCCCACTCAATTTTTTTCTCTCTCCAGAACATGGAAGGAAAATGTAAAGAGTTGAGCGGATCGTGGGAGAAATTACTCAACTAATATTCAAAAAAAAATAAGTATCAGAACCAAATAGTAATTATATCTTTTCCACAAACAAACAAAATATGATTTTTAAAATTTCACTCTTCTACTTTTTTTTTTTTTTGGAAATCCCACGCACACACACAATTTGGGATTTCGAACCTTGCCGGCCCTTCCAGGTGTCCGCTCTAATACCACTAGGTTAGAGAACTCGGACCTACTTTTTTTGTTACTTTTTGTTCTTCCGAACAAGTGAAACAAAAATTAATTTTATATTAATTTTACTTTCTTTCATTTTTTTTCTCTCAAAATTTTATTTTTCTCCTGAAAAATATTTCCAAACACAATGTAAGTGCCAATCCACAATCTACGTTCTTGACACGAAAGGTTGATTCTCGACAATTAACATAGAGGCATCGTTTGGTTCGCGGAATCAGTGGGTTAGGAAAGGAAATTGATTACTTTTCTTTTTTGAGTGCCAAAGAAATTGAGGTGGAAAGGAAAGTGATTTTCAATGGAAGAAAAATTAGGGAGGAAAGTGATTCCATTCATCCAAGCAAGGAATCCCACATTGAAGTATTCACTTTCCTCTCAAAATTCTTTGGCAATTCCAAACATAAAAAAAATTCAATAAAAATTATAATTTCTCAAAGAAAAAATACCAAGGAATTGATTTCCTTTCCCTTCCCTTCCGCGAACCAAACGAGGCCAGATAGTTGATTTCATATCAAAATCGTCGTATAAGAATTTATCAATCCAATCCACAGTCTATCAACAATTTTTTTTTTTTAAAAAGAGCTTAATTGCACTTTGATACCCTCAACTATTTTAGTTTTTCAACTTAATACACTAAATTTTTTTACTCAACAACTCGATACCCTCAACTATTTTAGTTTTTCAACTTAATACCTAAAACAAAAAAAATCTCGAAACTACCCTTGGCTCTCTCTCTCTCTCTCCCCATGCACCCCCTCCCTCTCCGGCGATCCCCCCCCCCCTCCCCCCCCCCCCCCTCCGGAGGGGGGGGGGGGGGGGGGAGCAGGGGGGTGCGGGTTGGGGGATAGTTTTAAATTTTGAACAGGAACATTATTGTCCAAAAAAAATTCAGGATATCAAGTTGAAAAAAAGAGAGTTCAGATATCAAGTTGAAAAATAAAAATAGTTGAGGGTATCAAAGTATAATTAAGCCTAAAAAAAAATTTGGATGACGACCACGACCACGACCAGGACCAGGACCAGGACTTCTCAATATCCGTGAACAACTAATTGAACATCGCCACAAACTAGTACAGCTGCCAAAGTACACTGACTTGTTGACTCGTACGTTTCCGCTTCGGCAAATAGCTTTCCACCCTTTCAATCTCCCTCTCCTCTGTGTGAGTGCATTTCTAAGTACAATACCAACCATATTTTCTCCGAAAACAAAATCTAACCACCCCACATTCATATCTTCTTTTTAGAGAAAAAAAAAAAAAAAAAAAACAAAGCGAGTGCAAGTTGCCACCAATGAGAAGCAACCGGCACCACCTGAGGGAGGAAAAGCTGTCGCTTATTGTCCATCTTTTCCCCACAAATGATAAGCCGATGATTGACACTTGGCCAAGCTTGCTCTCTCTCTCTCTCACACACACACACACACAACAATAATGCACCAAAATTAAATATATATATATATTCCTTCTTCCAATTCCAACCACCACTTTGCTTGCATATGTTGGTAGAATCATAGACAGCTCACATGGGCTATGGCCAATCGAAAGGAGTACTTTTGTGTCACAGTGCTTTATGATGAGAGTTTGAGGTTTCCTTCTTTTTTAAATTATTATATTCCGAGGAAAAAAAAAGAATCCGAGCCTTTGGTAGCTATGATGCCCTTCATTTGCGGATATCGAGAGCTCATCTCCACTTGCTTTTGTATATTGTTACTAGTGGATAACCCGTGCCATAATGGCACGGACACGAACTCGGCCTTCTCGACATAGACGTGCAGGCATCGAACCAGCGCCAGGAAGATCCGGACGGAGACGCGGCCTACGAACCCGGCCTTCTCGACGCAGGCGGGCAGGTATCGGGCCAGCGCCAGGGACCCGAGCCCGACGGAGGCGGACGCGGCAGAGACCACGGTGGCGGCGTTCGGGGCGACGTGGGGCCTCATGGAGGCGAAGACGTGCAGGACCATCGCGGGACGTCCGAGGGCGGCGAGGCCCGAGACGGCGGCGGTCCAGGAGACGACGTCCATCTACGGCATCCCGTCGAACACCCGCAGCAGGGCGTGGTCGGCGGAGCCGCGTCGGGAATAGGCGGCGAGCAGGACGGTCTGCACGAAGGGGTCGGATTGGAATCCGAGGAGGAGGGCGTGTGCGTGGAGCTACCTGGCGGCGGCGGCGGCGGTGGTGTTGAGCAAGGAAGAGAAGGTGTGGGAGTCGGGAGGGACGCGGCGACGGAGCATTTCAGAGTAGATGGAGAGTGGGTTGGCGGAGATGGCGATGACGGTGTTGAAGGAGAAGGGGTTGGGGTTGGTCATGGCGGAGAAGAGGGAGGCGGCGAAAGAAGGGTCGGCGTCGGCGGCGCGATGGAGGAGACTGCTTGCGACGAAGGGGTTGCGGAAGAGGACGGCGACGACGGCGTGGGCGAGGATGGAGCGGAGGCGGCGGAGGGAGGGGCGGTACAAGAGAAGCTGGAGGCGGGTGTGCCGTTGGAACAACCGGTTGCTCCGCACCCAACATGGGACCTCCTCTCTTTTAGAGAGTGACAATTTAGTCCTTTCATCATCGTTGAACCAAAGCAGATGGGTCGGACCAAAAATCCACTGTGCTTTATATTATAGATATTAGCACCAGTTTCTTTCAGCTAACGAGGTTTTTAAGGTATCTCTCAGTTTTTGTTTTAAAAAAAAATATCAACCTGTATCAGTTGCTACCGAAAAACTGCAACCAGAACGACTGTTCATGACCTATTTATATTGTATGGCTAAATTACAATTTGATACCTTCAACTATTATGAATGTTCAACTTAATATCCTCAACTTCGATAGGCGTCCTTGATTCTTCAAAAATTTAAAAATGACCAAATTATTCCTGCTCCCTCCCCCACCGGCTGTACTCCTCCCGACGGTTGCACCACTCACGCACCCCCTCTCCTATGTCGCAATCCCAAGCCCCCCCTCCCTCTTTCTTCGCCGCACGCAGACTGCTGCCTCCACCATCGCGGGTGGAGAGAGGTGTGGCGGGGTTGGGGGCGTGACGCTGAGGGGGGGGGGGGGGGGGGGGGGGGGACACGCGGGTGTAGCCGTCGAGTGGGGGAGAGGACGCGACGCTGGAAGGGTGGACTGTAGGGGTGCAGATGCCGGAGGGGGCGCAACGCGGCGCTGGAGAGGGGGCGTGGGGGTGCAGCCACCGTGAGGGGGGTCGCGGGGGTACGGCCGCCGAGCGGGAGAAAGGGAAGAGAGGAACGAGGATAATATGATTATTTTTTATTTTTAGTGTATCAAGTTTGCGTCTATCAAAGTTGAAGGTATTAAGTTGAAAAACTGAAACTCTTGAGGGTATCAAATTATAATTTAGCCTATATTAAATATTAGTACTCATATAACATAACATAATGATCTGTCTAGTATAGCTGATTTTCACTTAAATCTTCTACGTAAAAAATGACATGAATTCAAGTTATAGTGGCCTTTTTTTTTTCCTGAAGTTTTCAGTTTTTTTTAAAGAAAAAAAATATTATTTTAATTTTTGTTCTGGACATACCGATATAGTACCATTTTGCGCAGACGAATCTCCTTGGAACATCAAAGGTTTCGTTTGTTTCATACAGTAAAACAATAGTTGATATGTCCCACCGTCAGGGTTTGACTACCAATCCCACCGCCAGGAGTTGAACCACTCCTAAGAGCATCTCCAACCCTATTGTGAGTTTGAAAAAAATTGTTGCCACATAGGAATGACAACCATTTTTTCCAAAAGTACTTCTCCAATGCAAATGTGAAATCAAGTGTGGAGTTGACATGGCAATGACATGGCAAAGACAATGTGAAGTTGGTTGTCTAGATCTAGACAATGCACTTCACAATGTCTTTATGTCCACATCATCATTTGTGAATAAAAATGTTTATAAAAAGAAGTAGAAGAGTAAAAGTAAATCTAGTATAATAAAAAATAAAAAATGAGTGTGGGACTAAAAATAAATTTAGTCTTTTATGAGAGGAACGAGGAGTAGCTCACCCAACTAAAAATAAATTTAGTCTTTTATGATCATATTATCCTCGTTCCTCTCTTCCTTTTCCAAAATAAAGTAAATCTAGGTAACCCCTTTGCCTTTTATGAGTGTGGGACTATATACATGGATGAGCACAAGTAAAATGTGGTGGGGGAGGGGAATGTATTTGTTGGGTGGAATTACTTTTTCTAATTCTCGGAAAATTTTAGGATATAAATATATTACTAGCTTTTGGTTTGGATTAATAAATTTATCATTTTTTAGTACAAAGAATTAAAGTTTAATAAAGTTGTGCTGAGAGCACAACGTCCCCTAAAATTTTAAAACCTAAAGATATCTCTCTTGAATATATTTTCAATTTGATCGCAATGTCCAATCTAAGGGCGTAAATTGTGCAGGAAACACACAAAGGTTAGGCATACATATTGAACAAAATATTTGCATACAAGTCTTAATCTTTTCATGATTTGCATATAAATATATTTCCAATTTGATCGCAATGATACATATTCACGTCTTTCAGTGAGGATCTCGCATCGTGATGAGGCCTACGCTGTTGGATCCGCAATGTCAAATTATTCTTGTAAGGGTATTTTTAACGAGTATTGTGAGACATTTACGGAACGTCACTTGTTGGACCTGCGAGTGCCACTTCGGAAAAGTGTCGCAAATTATAGTAGTTTATATGGTTTATCTATCTAAAGTTATGATATGATATATGATATATTATCTTTGCACAAATGACTGAATTAAAGTTATACTGATGCAGACTGAGAAGGTTCAACTGAAGATAGGTATTCGACGTCTGGTTATTTCACTTTGTTAGAAGGAACCTTGTTAGTTGGAGAAGTAAAAAAAACATAATGTGGTTGCAAGATTGAATAAACCGAATACATAAGTATGTCACTAGGGATTTGTGAGATTTTATGTATTACGCTTCTACTACAAGATTTAGGAGTTGGAAATCACTACCAAAATATGTCAAATTAGCGACGAGATTAGCGACTCCAGTTAAAAAAACGTCGCTATGTTTTGTGTATTTAGCGACGTATGAAAATAACATCGCTGAACGTCACTATCAGCGACGTTTAGCGACTAATAGTGACTAGAATTATGGTTTGGAAAGAACAAGTCGCAAAATGTCGCTGATTTATTTTATTCAGCGATATTTTGCGACATTTAATCAAGTACATCGCTATCCTATTAGCGAACAGCGACGTCTCTCTCAGACGTCGCTAAAAACTTTCATATATGGTTCTGGGAACCCGAACGATTTCATTTTATTTCACCCAAATTTTCGATATCCCGCCTCGAGCCCCAAATCTCTCTCCCCCTCCCCCTCTCGTCTCCAGCGACCCCTCCCCCCGACGAGCTCCTTCCCTCTGGCGACCCCCTTCCCCCTAGTCCCCTGCCTTGGTGACCCCCATCGCCCCTAGTGACCTCGTCGCCGCTCCTCCACCGCCGACCCCCCTCGTCCCCTGCTCCGCTCCGATGACCCCGACCCGACCCCGTTCAGGTATACCTAACCCTAATCCTATCTCCCACTAACATGACACAGACAAACTGACACGACACCGACACAATCACTGACACGACACCAACACACTCCCTCAATCTACCACGACTTGAACACGGACACAAACATTCACACATTGAGACAAAGACACAGACACAGACACAGACATACGCACCCTAATACGCAGACACGAAAGTATATAACATGACACACAGACAAGTGGACACACACGACACACAGACACGTAGACACACACGGCTTACAGACACGTTGACACTGTCATTGCTATCTTGATGTGAATACTTGATTCACATTTGGGGTTAGGGTGAGGGTTATCAAAATGACTTGGAGTTTTTACCTAGTAGTAACATAGTTAAGGTATTACCTACTCTAATGTATAGGTAAGGACTTACCTAGGATAGGTAATGTGAATCATAATTTAGGTTAAGATATTGGGGATTACCTACTTTAGAGTGTATAGAGTATCCTAGTGCCTAGAGTGTATAGAGTATCCTAGTACCTATAGAGTATCCTCTAGAAGTGTATAGAGTATACTAAGAAGTGTATAGAGTATCCTAGTACCTAGAGTGTATAGAGCATCCTAGTACCAATAGAGTATCCTCTAGAGTGTATAGAGTATCCTAAGATATTGGAGATTACCAACTCTGAGAACCTTGCTAAGAAGTATCCTAGTACCTAGAGTGTATAGAGTATCCTAGAAGTGTAGGTATGATTGGTACACTGTTTTGAGCCCTTCTCTAGAAATTAAATTTACTTATGCCAAGCCTTTTGGGCCTATCAGAGTTATAGATTTTTTCCAAAATCTAGTATAACGCTGATTGCCTCAAAAGGCTTGCATAAGTAAGAGTGTATAGAGTGAGTATACTAGTAGTATATCGTAGTATCCTAGAGTATATAGAGTGAGTATCCTAGAGTGTATAGAGTGAGCCTCCTTACTTCCTTTCTTCTCATTCGGGTCATTCAGCCGACTATTTTTACACTTCTCACCCTAGAGAAGTGTAAAAATATTAATATTAACCAAGGTTCACAGTATCGATATCGGTATCAGAATCGCTATCGGTATCATTTACGGTTGATATCATGAATCTCATAGCTTTCTCTAGCAGAGCAAAATGTAAAATCAAACGTGAAGCAGAGCTTCATATTCAAAACATCAGAAGTAAAAAAATTTCGATTGGACTACCACCAATTGAAAACTTTTTACTTCTGATATTTTGAATATGAAGCTCTGTTTCACGTTTGGCTTTACATTTTGCTCTGCTAGCAGAAGCCATGAGATTCGTGATATCAACCGTATAATACCGATACCAATACAGATACCGATTCCGATACCGATATCGATACTGTGAATATTGGTTAATATTAATATTTCCACACTTCTCTAGGCTGAGGTTGAGGAAGATATCCTATGATACAGAATAGGATGCTGAGAGAGTCGAATGAGAAGCAGAAAAGTAGAAGGAGGTCAGAGAGGGGGCCTTCTTGTTGAACATGTGACGACACTCATTTAATACTCATGTGTCTATGCATCCATTTGGAATATACTCGAATAATGTGTATCTATCTTTGCAGAATTATTGTTAATTAACGGATATGAATTACTATCTGCGGTATCGTTCGTGGATGTACAATCATCATCCTGATGACATGTGGAATGTACGGGATGAATTTATACAGGGGGTAGAACAGTTCCTGCAGTTCGCCAAGGCGTTCCCTCAGTACATGGACCGTTCCAAAATTAAGTGTCCATGTGTGAGATGTTGCAACATAAAATATCATGCAGAAGTGGACGTGACATATCACTCGAGAGGTTTCACGCCGAATTACTATCAGTGGACCTCACACGGAGAACTTGTGCCTTTAGTATCGGAGCTGGATCCTAATTTGCCGTATATGGATGTCCATGACCATGTTGGTTATGACGAATGGTGGATGAACATGATTTTTGACGCTGCGAGGCCGAGTTTCGATCTGGACAATCATGATGCGGCTGAGGAGGCGCCGAATGCCGATGCTGCGAAGTTCATGGAGTTGCTAGAGAATGCAATGACTCCTTTGTATCCTGGTGTGAGGATCATTCACCGTTGGAGGTGGTTACAAGACTGCTGAGCATCAAGTCCGATTTCAATGTGTCTCAAGAATGCAACAACCGAATCATCGAGTTGATTATAGAGATCTTGTCGGAAGGTGCAAAGTTACATATAGACTTCTACCGGTTTAAGAGGATGGAAGGATCTCTATGGATGGGATACGAGAAAATCGATGGATGTCGCAACGGGTGCATGTTGTACTATAAAGATGACAAAGATGAAGATGCGTGCAAATTTTGTGGTGCTGATCGCTACAAGACAACAAGTTCAAGTAGGACTCCTGGTGCAAGGAAGCCTACCGAATCGATGTACTACTTGCCGTTGACACCGCAGTTGCAGAAGTTGTTTATCGTGAAGGAGACTGCAAAAAACATGAGTTGGCACAGACGGAAACAGATCGAAGGAGTGTTGGATCACCCATATGATGGAGAAGCATGGAAGCACTTTGATCGAGAGTATCCAAATTTTGTTTCGGATCTGCGTAATGTCAGATTGGGTCTCACTTCTGACGGTTTTACCCCATTCGGACTTTCAGGGTCTCAGTATTTGTGTTGGCCTGTGATCGTCACTCCGTACAATCTACCGTCTTGGATGTGCATGAAGACTACGTCTATGTTTCTCACCGTTATTATCCCAGGTCCGAACAATCCGAAGAGGAACATCGATGTGTATTTATAGCCATTGATAGATGAGTTGAATCAGCTGTGAAAAGTAGGTGCCAACACCTACGATATTTCTAGAAAGCAGAATTTTCAGATGAGGGCCGCACTGATGTGGACCATCAACGACTTTCCGGCCTATGGAAAGTTATCTGGATGGAGCACTTATGGTCGTCTCTCATGTCCGTATTGTATGGACCGCACGAAGGTTTTTCGTTTGAAATAGGAGGAAAAGCGTGCATCTTTGATTGTCATCGACAGTTCCTGTCGAAGGACCATCCGTTCCGGAGGAACATGAATGCTTTTCACGCCGACGTTGTGGAGAAGGCCAATCCACCGCCAAGATGGACCAGAGACACGATATGGATGGAGTTCAAGGATTTTCCAAGTGCTATCGAAGAGCCTACAAAGGGATACAAGTGTGATGAATTTGGCCGCACTCATAATTGGACGAAAAGAACTATATCGTGGGACCTGCCATATTGGAGCACCAATCTGATCAGACATAACCTTGATGTCATGCATATCGAGAAGAATATGTTTGACAACATAATTAATACTAGGGGTGTGCATCGGTCGGTGGTCGACCTATTTGGTCACAACCGAAGTCGAATCGAAGTTAGTCGGTTTGAAAATAATCAAAATTGAACCAAACCAACCAATTGGTCGGTTCGGTTTTGAAACCGACCGACTTGGTTTGGTTTAATTGGTTTGGTTCGACTTGGTCGGTTTTGATCACAGAAAAAAATGGACTGCCATTAATTTAGGTACTGTTGCTTATTTTGTGGTGTGAAACTTCAGTCAATCACATGGAAAAAATGGACTTGATCTGATTTGAAAGTAACATTGTCAATCACAGGAAAAAAAAGGACTACCATCAACTTTTGTGTGGTCTTGTATGGCTAATTTATTAACTACTGTGGAACTTCAATTGGAAAAAAAAGCAACAACCGCTGCCAAACAACAACCCGTAGCATAAACCATTCAATTTCAAATTTCAATAGTCAGTACAATGAAGAAGATGCATATTATGGAATGAGAGTGACCTATGTCATAATCACCATACATGAAAATGTGCACAACAATTATACATAAGAATGAGAAGAAAAGTTTTTACTTTTCTTTTCATTCACTGCTGCTTAGTCCTAATTATTTAACACTAGCCTAGTAGTCTCGATATCCCCCACCAACCGATCCAACCCAACCCTAATAATCTAACACTCACATAGGGTTTGGTTTGGTTCGATTTTAATCGGTTTTGGAATAATAAAACCTTGAACCAAACCAAACCGGTCGGTTTTAAAAAAATGTGTAGTCGAACCAAACCGATCGAACTATCGGTTGGTTAAAAACCGATCGGTTTGATTTGGTTCGGTTCGATTTGGTCGGTTTAACTTAAATGTGCACATCCCTAATTAATACTGTGATGGACGTAAAGGGAAAGACAAAAGACAATCCCAAGGCCAGGTTGGACTTGGAAGATATATGCATACGTACTGCGTTGTATTTGATAAAGGAAGGCAATATAAAATATAAGCAGCCAAAGGCAATTTTTTCACTAGATAGGGAGGATAAAGGGAGACTTTGCAGGTGGATTCAAGACCTAAAATTTTCTGACAAATACGTGTCGAATTTAAGAAGATGCATCGATCCGAAGAAGAACAAACTGACGGGTATAAAGAGCCACGACTGTCACATATTTATGGAGAGGTTAATTTCGATCGCATTTCGAGAATTATTACCGTCGGTCATTTAGGATCCGTTGACAGAGCTGAGCATATTCTTCAGAGATCTTTGTTCTACTAAGTTGCTTGTCGATCGTCTAGAAAAGCAAGAGAAAGACATTACAGTAACACTGTGCAAGCTTAAGAGGGTGTTCCCTCCTGGGTTTTTCAACTCCATGGAGCATTTGCCAATTCATCTTTCCTACGAGACACGTGTTGGTAGGCCCGTCGGTTATCGGTGGATGTACCCGTTTGAGCGGCATTTGAACCACCTAATGAGAAAGATGAAAAACAAGGCTCGGATCGAGGGTTCTATTTGTGAAGCCTATGTTCTCAAGAAGATTTCAAACTTCTGCTCGATGTATGTCAAGCCACATGTTGCTACTAATAGAACAAGATCTCCGAGAAACAACAATGGATATCTTGAATCTAATGATGCAATATTGAAGTCTTCAATGCTTCAAAAAGTCTTCGGGAAAAATAAAGAAAAGATATTTGAATGACGAAGAACTAAGGGCTACTCAGTTATATATATTACTCAACTGCGACGATGATGAAGTGGAGAAGCTCGAGGGATAAGTAACTAATATGTTTATGTTTACGTCATCTATGTACGTAATAGTATCCAATATTATTATTACACTAATTGGTCGATGTGTTGTTATTTTCAGCACATTTAATGATGAGGTGAGGTCGAGTAGACAGTACATAACGGATGAAGAACTGGAACAAAAAATGAGACGTCATTTTCCTTTATGGTTGAGTGCATATGTAAGATGCTCAATAATTACTTTTCATATATGCACTTTGCACAGTAATTACCGGAACGCTGAATTTAATTTCTTATCTTGTGGTATTTAGGTCGATCGTCCGGACGCAATACTACAGAATGAGTCTATTAGAACTCTAGCCAAAGGGCCCATTTATTCTGTCAAAATCTGGCCAAGCTATTGTGTGAATGGGTTTAGGTTCAAGTCAATTAATGCTCCGATCAGAGAGAACTTTCCGGATCTTGATTCGACCAAAAATAGTTGTTTGTGTATTTGATCTACAAACTATAAAGATGTCGATCCGGACAATGATTTCTATGGCGTCTTACGGGAGATTGTTGAGTTGACATATAACTACGGCAAAGAGCCGACTATGATCGTGTTATTCAGGTGTGATTGGTTCGATCCGATCCAAGACCATGGTTGAAAAATTGAAAAGCATGATCTTGTGGATATTAACTACCGGCGTCGATATCAAGGATACGAACCATTTGTCCTAGCAAGTCAGGCTCAACTAGTTTACTTCACTACTTATCCTAGACGGAGAACAACTAGGTTGGACTGGTGGACAGTATGCAAGACTAAAGCCATAAATACCTACGGTGTTGACGAAATAGCTTATCAGGAGGACGAGCTACCTCTCGTAACAAATACAGTTGACGTGGACACAACGGAAGTTCCATATTACACATATAATCGTATTTGATTATTCGTAGTGCATTTTTATCATTTGTCTCTATATTGGTTTACCGGTATTGAGTGTTCCACCGAAGGGGTCGACGAACCCAGAAAATTCTACGGAGAGTTGCTCCGGGTCTATTATTTGTAAACTGTCACTCTAAATGAAGGTACAATGCTTTATAATGTAACTGTTATTTATATAAAAACAGCATTCTGTTTTTGTTTACATTTTTTTGGAGTTAGCTACGTTTAGCGACGCAAGCATAAGTCGCTAAGGTGCACCGAAACGTCGCAAACCTGAGAATCAGAACGTCGCTGAACGTCGCAAAAACGTTGACGTATATAATATTACAGGTCAACAACTTTAGTCAGACAACATTGCTATCATCGTTGCTAAGTTCGTATCAATACGTCGTTATACAAGTATCGTAACGTCACTGGATGTCGCCAAACGTCGCTAAAATAATGACATAGCAATCCAAAATTTTTAGATATGGAGTCGCCACTACTAAAATAAGCTAAATTAGCGACGTCCAGATACGTCGCTAATTAAGGAAAATACGTCGCTAAAGGTAATTAGCGACGACTTTAGTGACGAAAAATGAGGGTCGCGAAAAAGCTAGTCGCAGATGACAAATTCGTCGCCCTACGTCGCTGTTTGCGACGTCACCACAATATCGCTGGGTCGTCACAAATTTGGCGACGGAGGGCGACGAATAGGAACGTCGCCAAATTAGCGACGTTGTGCGACTACGTAGCGACGTCGTACCTTTTTATGTGTTGACATGGCATGCATGCCACGTCAGTAGTTTAGCGACGTATGGCAACCAAATTAGCGACGTCAACTCTATGCCACGTCAGCTACTGAGCGACGGATTGCGACGAATAGCGACATGACGGCACTAATTAGCGACGTCAACTCTATGCCACGTCAACTCTAGGCCTTACTATCTGCGGGAGCATCTGAGTAGTTAATCCAAGGCCCACCATAGTTCTGCCTCAGAAATAACCCCAGTTGTCTCTGTACAGCAGGAGGCCGATATCTATACAATAATAAATTTAATGAATATATATGTACATATAATCATTTGAGAAATATATATTAACTAATTAACTTACTTCGTAGGCCCATCCGTCCAAATCTCCATACGCGTCTCGTCCGGGGGAGCGCATGGAGGGTCGCTCTCACCTCCTGTCTGGACAGGATCAGTCTGATCGCCGTCCTCCATATGCTCGGCGTCGGCTCTCCCCATAGAGTCGTCGGTAGGAGGAATGCTGGACGCGGGATCAGAAATGCTGGACGACGAGGGAGGAGTCGCCAACCTGCTGGAACTGCCCTGTCCCGGTAATGGACCGGGAACAGAACGGTAAACTGGGGTACTCGGAGATGAGGATGAGGGTACAAAATCTGCATCCCCAGCCCGAGGCAGACGGGACCGCCTAATATAATATCCTCCGTGTCATCCTCCTGGTCTAGTCATACCTGATAATAACATATGACAATAAAACAAATATACATATTTATATGATAGACATCACAGATTTTTGAAAAATATCAAGTCACAGATAAAAGTGTCACTAAAGGGTCACATATTTATATAATAAAAGTGTCACTAAAGTGTCAAATATGATGATAAAACAAACGTACAGATTTAATTCTCTTCTGAAAATTCATCTAGTTCGTTTAGCTCATCTTCATCTTCTTCTTCTTCTTCCTTCTCTACATCTTCACTTTCATATGCATCTTCCTCTTCAGATAATTCTACTTCTTCTACACAATTAGATGTGTAATGAGGAACTTCCGTCGTGTCCACTTCTATAATATTTGTTACAAGAGGTAGTTCATCCTCTTGATAAGCTATATCGTCAACCTCAAAGGTATTTCTAGCTTTGGTCTTGCATACTGCCCACCAGTCCGACCTTGTTGTTTCCCGTTTAGGATAACTTGTGAAGTACACGAGCTGAGCCTGACTTGATAGGATAAATGGTTCATAGGCTTGATATCGACGCCGATAGTTTATATCCACAAGACCGTGCTTGTCTACTTTCCAACCTTGACCTTCAATCGGATCGAACCAATCACACCTAAATAACACAATCTTAGCAGGCTCCATTCTATAACTATATGTCAGCTCCACAATCTCCCGTAGGACGCCATAGAAATTGTTGCCCGCATCAACATCTTTGTAGTTCGAAGATCTGATACACAAACAGTTGTTTTGGTGGAATCGAGATCCACAAAGTTGTCTCTGATCGGACAAGTTGTTGACTTGAACCTAAACCCATTAACACAGTAGCTTGGCCATATTTTTGCAGCATAAATTGGTCCCTTGGCTAGCGTTCGAATAGACTTATTCTCAAGTCTTGTGTATGGACGATCGACCTAAATACCACGAAAAAATAAATTAAGCTCATTCTCAAGTGCATATACAGAAAGGTAATTACAAAGTTCTCAAGTCTTACATATGCACTCAACCATGATGGAAAATAACATCTCATTTCTTGTTCTAGTTCTTCTTCTGTTATGTGTGGCCTACCTGACCTCACATCATCATTAAATATGCTAAAAATAGTATCGTTCAATTAATGTAATATTATAATAATCAACACTATTAAAATAATGTAGACGTATTAATTACTTACCCCTCCAGCTTCTCTACTTCATCATCGTCGCAGTTGAGTAATACATACACCTGAGCAGCCCTTAGCTCATCATCGTTCAGATATCTCTTCTTCATTTTACCCGATGGCTTTCCTGGAGCATTGAATACCTTCAGTATTGTATCATTACACTCATGATCTCCGTCGTCGTTTCTGGAAGCTCTCGTTCTATTAGTTGCATCATGAGGCTTGAAATATATCGAACAAAAGTTTGTAATCTCTTCGAGAACATAGGCTTCACAAATAGAACCCTCGACCCGTGCCTTATTTTTTACCTTTCTTTTTAGGTGATTCAAATGTCGCTCGAACGGGTACATCCATCGATATTCGACGGGTCCACCAACACGTGCCTCATAGGATAGATGAATCGGCAAATGCTCCATAGAGTCGAAGAACCCAGGAGGAAACACCCTCTCCAGCTTGCACAGTGTTACCACGATGTCCTTCTCTTGCTTTTCTAGACGATCAACGAGCAATTTCTTAGAACAAAGATCCCTGAAGAATATGCTAAGCTCTACCAATGGATCCCAAACTGCCTGTAGTAAGAATTCCTGAAATGCAATCGAAATTAACCTCTCCATGAGTACGTGACAATCGTGGCTCTTCATACCCGTCAATTTATTTTCCTTCGGATCGACACATCTTCTCAGATTTGACACATATCCGTCTGGAAATTTTAGGCCCTGGATCCACCGACAAAGTCTCACTTTATCCTCCTTATCCAGTGAGAAAATTGAAGGCCAACTCATATTTTCGTATGTGCCAACTCATATTTTCGGCCGTCTCTTTCACCATAAATAATCTTTGCAACCGCGGCGTTAAAGGCAAGTAGTGCATTGAATCGGTCAGTCTTCTTGCACCGGTAGACCTTCCTGTACTAGTTGTCTTATAGCGATCAGCACCACAAAATCTGCAAACATCTGCGTCCTTGTCGTCTTTGTAGTACAGCATGCACCCATTGCGACAAGAATCGATTTTCTCGTATCCCATCCAGAGCGATCTCACCATCCTCTTAGACCGATAGAAGTCTTTAGGTAACTTAGCACCCGCCGGCAAGATCTCTATAATCAACTCCAACACTCGGTTGTAGCATTCTTGCGACATGTTAAAATCTGACTTAATGCTCAACAGTCTTGTAACCACCTCCAACGGTGAATGATCCTCACAACCAAGATACAATGGAGTCCTTGCATTCTCCAGCAACTCCATGAACTTTGCAGCATCGACATTCGGTGCCTCCTCAGCTGCATCATGAACGAAACTAGGCCCCACAGCATCGAAAACTATGTTCACGCACCCGTCGTCGTATGCATGATTATCTGAAACAAAATTAGGTCCCGCATGCATATACGGCTCAACATAAGGCTCCGGCTCTGATGCTAAAGACACAAGTTCTCCGTGTGCGGTCCACTGATAGTAATTAGGCGTGAAACCCCTCGAGTACAAATGATATGTCACTTCCACTTCTGGATAATATTTTACGTTATAATATTTCACACACGGACACTTAATTTTGGTGCCGTCCATGTACTGAGGGAACGCCTTAGCAAACTGCAGGAACTGCTCTACTCTCGCTATGTATTCATCCCGCATACCACACATATCATCAGGACGATAATTGTACATCCATAAACGATTCCGTAAGTAGTAGTTCATATCCATTTGAAAATAATTCTGCAAAGATGGACACACATGTTCAGCACAGTAACTAGTCAAACTGGGTGAAGTTGAGTTGACTAAGTCAATATCTTGGACAAACTAGTCAAACTGGGTAAAGTTGACTAAGTCAAGGCAATTATCCTTCACTAGACATAGACATGGAAGAAACACCGATATTTGCAGTATCCGAACTTCCTACTGTATATTACAGTAGAGAGACATGGTAACCGTGTGTAGGGGTGCAACTCGGGCGGGGCATGGCTCTGCCTACCTGAGCTCACTGCCTACAGGGTAGTTCCCCTAGCCTGCCTTACACTTGACCCTTTCCTCCTTTTATCACTTGCACATCAGTGCATACCAGTGCACGTGAGTAGTGTACATGACCTATTAGCCTATGCCCCAAGCCAATTCCTCTACACGACTTGATATCATATCCTCTTCATATCAGATATTTGATACCAAGATAGGAAAGGTTGACTGATACTTGATTCTAAAATTCTCCCCCCCTTTACCTATCAACTGATACCAACTGATATCAGTTCTTCCTAACACTCACATAGGGGCTGATCCACTTCATCAAAGGACTGATACATCCTATCAAAAGACTGATACTATATTCTTTGTCCTTCTTTATAGAAGATCACACCTCCATACTGCCAGGTTATAATTAAACACATCAGTATTTTCTTCTTCTTCATGAACTTCATAACCCAATAACTAACACATGGATACGGTGCTGCTTTTATCTCTCGATACAACCACATGCTAATATTATTGGCAAAAGAAGTTGGAGGTAATTGCTCTAAACACCTATCCAACCCGTAGCACAACAGGATCCCTATGGATGCTTATTTTTCCTATAACCTTCATTAAGGGTACCCACGATTTCCATTGGTCGAATACCCATGTACTTCCACACCATTTTACTCATCAAGTTAACCATTTCTAACCCTATGCACAGTCAGTCACCTGTTTTAGGAACCTATACATAGTTAAAGACTCATTTCTCCTTGAGCGATCCTCCTTCCTAATAATACAGAACTAAATCCAACTATAGCTACTCTCCTCAACTTGCACACCAATATGTAGCTATTCCAAACATCTTTTATAATGGAAGGAAGTGACATAAGTGAGATAGCCACGTTGATTAGTTATAGTGAGAACCACACTCAACATGCTGTTAAACAAGAAGGTGTAATGCATAACCGAGCAATGTGGGCATGGGTTATAGAAGGAAACTCAAAAGGAAGGGAGTATACCTGAGTTTAAAGAGGTAACTAAGCACAGGGAGGAGGTAGGCTAATGGTGAGGAGACTATACCGCAGTTCGCCGGAGGTCGACTGTATTGGACGCGACATGGAGGAGTCCAAACATCGCTGGTGGACGTGTGTGTGTGTGTGTGTGTGTGTGTGTGTGTGTCCGTGTGTGTGTGTGTGTGTGGGTGTCCGTGGGAGGAGGAGGAGGAGGAGGAGGAGGAGGAGGGAGAGGAGTTAGGTTAGGGTTTACCTAAGGAAGAGGAGGAGTAGCTCGGATTGGGGAGGAGGAGCTCGAGGAGGAGGAGCTCGAGGGGGGGGGGTAGGGGTCGCCGGGGGTGGAAGGAGTCGCTGGGAGGGGGGAGGGAGTCGCCGGGGGGGGGGGGGAATTTATCGCCGGGGGGAAGAGCTCGAAATTTCTAATTTTTGAGTGGGGGAGAAAAAGGAAGCAGCGTGCCCTAAGTAAAAAAGTTAGCGACGTCAAGAGTAGACGTCGCTAAACGTCGCAAACATTTTAATATATGGCGACATATTTTAATAATATATCACTGAACATCGCTATTCAGCGACGTAATCTATCTAATGTCGCTGGACGTCGCTATTCAGCGACATTTTGCAATGTCTATAGAAAGGAGTCGCTATATTACATATCTAGCGACGTAATTTTATTCCGTCGCTAAATTACGTCGCTAATATAGCATATTTTAGTAGTGCGCTAAACGTCGCTAAACTTTGCAGTTTACGTCGCTAACAGTTGAAATGTCAGCGACAATTAGCAACGAATTTGTACGTCGCAGATTAGCAACGCAATGTCGGTAAACGTCGCTACTTGTGAAAAAATCTAGCGACGTGCTGCGTCGCAGACTTACGTCGCTATTGCGACGAACAACAACGTTTCTCTAGTTAGCGACCATGTTTTACGCAACATTATCAAAACGTCGCTAATTTCGTCACCGATTTATTTTAGCGACGTATTTTTTTATGTTTAGCGACGTCATCTGGAGTCGCTAATGTGACATATTTTGGTAGTGACCGACATTGATTCACCAAAGTTGTCACGTATGAGTCAAAAGTTTTCCATGTTCTTAGACCAATTGGACATGTGCTAGCTATATATATCTATATACCAACTTAAGAGGGAGTGTCGATTTGCAATCTTGTTATTGTCAGTTAATTATTATTACATGTCTCACTTTAGTCATCATTTCGACTAAAGGAGGATGTCATATGGCTTGTTCTTATAAATGTACAAAGTCTTCTTATATATTAGTGATATCAAGAGTCTGAAGTTCTCTCTAAATTTCACTCTACACTGCTACATAACACAAGTATTCTCAAGATCTTTTTCCCCAAAACAAGAAAGACATAGAATTTAAGTGTTTTTTCATGTTTGTTCTCTTTGTCATTTAGGTCTACCTATGCTTTTGAGTTCAAAATCTCAAGCTCCAATTATAAATTCATATTGGCGATTATTTTGTTGCAGTTTGCCATGTTGTTTCTTCCTTTTCGAATCAAAACCAGAAAACCTATTAACGTGCACGTGCATTGCACGCACGTAAAATTTTTTTATTGAAAAATAAATAAATTTATGTTGTTTCTTCTTTTTCGAATCAAAACCAGAAAACCTATTAACGTGCACATGCATTGCACATTGCACGCACGTAAATTTTTTTTATTGAAAAATAAATAAATTAGAATTTGTTATAAATAATGATATCCCTGAATCGATCGTACACACCCAACAAAAAATAATGCCTTCCACCTTAACCACAAAAGTTAGAAATGTTTGACTATAATTAGATAATATTATGTTATTAGTTAGAATTTATTTTTTTTTTAAAAATTTTGATTGTACAAGTATATAGAACGACTTAGACGACTAGTCATTTTCAAACCCGACCAAAGATAATTGTCATTATAACACTCCAATTTTTCTTATACCATACGTATTTTTCCTCTTTAACTTCTCCATTTGTATGCTAGCTCAAAAAGAAGTAAAAAAAAAAAAAAAAAATAGAATCCAAAAGCAAGTTGTTGAGTCTTAGGTTGTTTGTTGCCTAGGGAAAAAAAAAAACTAGGTATTCCATCCGCCCAACCGTGAGGTTGCGGCCTCCTGGCCAGCTGGAGACGTTCGAAGCGACACGCGTAGGCGATCTATTCGTGGATTGCCGAAGTCAGAAAGGCGACGCGATCGGTACAATAAAATACACCACAGAAACATAGGCTCACTCAAGAACCCTAACTCTCGTCCCTGGTGCAAATGGCGTACAGGTGGGCCATACACCATGGGTCTCAGTTTGGGTGTCTGTTTTCAGAGTGATTCCAGTGTTCCTTTCCTAGTACCAGTAGAAAAAAAGTAAAGAGTGGGAAAAAAATGAAGATAGCTCTATTACTTACTCTTTTCTCATACAAACCCATTCCATTGCAGCCTCCTAAGAAAGAAAGTGTAATCAGCAGGCAATATCAAGCTCTGATCCTTTGTCTCCTAATTTTTGTGAGTATCGAAGAACAAGATGATCTAAATTTTAAATTTTTGTATTGTTCGTTCCAGATCTGCTCTGCTTAGATCTTTGGATGGGGAGAGGGAAGATTGTGATTAGGAGGATCGACAACTCGACGAGCAGGCAGGTGACTTTCTCGAAGAGGAGGAACGGGCTGCTGAAGAAGGCCAAGGAGCTCGGCATCCTCTGCGACGCGGAGGTCGGGCTGATGGTCTTCTCCAGCACCGGCCGCCTCTACGACTACGCCAGCTCCAGGTCTCACCTCTCACTCACTTTCCTTCTTCATTGCATTCTTCTTACATATGTATCCAGCTGCTTGACAACTACTCGTATAATCTCATACGTCTAACCTTTCAACTTTTTTCTTTCTTTTTTTCCGAGTTCTGTGGAACTCCTAAATCTATTTTATTTTCTTGTTTTTTTGTGTGTGTCTATATTTCATATATTTTCTCTCAATTTATTGAAGAGAGCGCAGAAGTTTTTGTGCTTTCAAAGTTCAATCATTTAGTACAAGTTCTTGTAAATGGAGAAGGAGATCAATGTGGATCGAAAGATACATCTTGATCTTCTTATTTCATTGGTGTTATATATATATATTAGTGGATAATCCGTGCCATAATGGCACGGACACGAACCCGGCCATCTCGACGTCGGCATGCAGGCATCGGGCCAGCGCCAGGGAGTTCCGGACGGAGACGCGGCCTCCGAACCCGGCCTTCTCGATGGAGGCGTGCAGGTACCGGGCCAGCGCCAGGGAACCGAGCCCGGCGGAGGCGGACACGACAAAGACCACGGTGGCGGCATTCGGGGCGCCGTGGGGCCTCATGGAGGCGAAGACGCGCAGGACCGTCACGGGCGTCCGAGGGCGGCGAGGCCCGAGACGGCGGCGGTCCAGGAGACGACGTCTCTGTGCGGCATTCCGTCGAACATCCGCAGGACGTGGTTGGAGGAGCCGCGTCGGGAGTAGGCGGTGAACATGATGGTCTGCACGAAGGGGTCGGACCGGAATCCGAGAAAGAGGGCGTGTGCGTGAAGCGACCTGGTGGCGGCGGCGACGATGGTGGTGTTGAGCAAGAAAGAGAAGGTGTGGGAGTCGGGAGGGACGCGGCGGCGGAGCATTTGGGAGTAGATGGAGAGTGGGTCGACGGAGATGACGATGGCGGTGTTGAAGGAGAAGGGGTTGGGGTTGGTCATGGCGGAGAAGAGGGAGGCTACGAAGGAAGGGTCGGCGTCGGCAGCGCGGTGGAGGAGGCTGCTTACGACGAAGGGGTTGCGGAAGAGGCCGACGATGACGACATGGGCAAGGATGGAGCGGAGGCGGCGGAGGGAGGGACGGTGCAAGAGGAGCTGGAGGCCGGGGTGCCGTTGGAACAACCGGTTGCTCCGCACCCAACATGGAACCTCCACCTCTCTTATAGAGGGGCAATTTAGTCCTTTCATCATCGTTGAACCAAAGCACATGGGTCGGACCAAAAACCCACTGTGCTATATATATATATATATATATATATATATATATATATATATATATATGTGTGTGTGTGTGTGTGTGTGTGTGTGTGTGTGTGTGTGATGGATCTCTTAGAATTAGAATGGTTTTGTTGTATCATTAATTAGCTAACTATATCCCATCTTTGAAAAAAGATCAAATTGTTTTGAACTTTATAGGTTTAGAAATTAGATATTTGTCCGACTAAATTACAACTTGATACCCTCAACTTTTCAACTTTTATATGTACTAACTTAATATTCTATCTCAACTTATATTTTAAACTAGATACCCAATTTCTTTTAATTCCTAAACTAACCTCCCCCGGCTTCTACTTCCCCCACCCTCCTACCCTGGCGGCCATCCCCCCTCCTCCGGCGACCACCCCCCTACCCGCCTCCAAGCCCGCGCTTCCACTCGTGTGCACCATCACACGTTGTCCCAATCGCCGCCGCGCGCTGCCCAGTGTGCCCCCGCGCTCTGCCGAGCGCGCCCCCGCGCTCTGCCGAGCGCGCCCCCGCGCACTGCCCAGCACTCACTCGCATGCGCCCCTGCGCTCTGCCCCGCACCCTCTCGCGCACTGCCCAGCGTCCTCGCGCCCGCCGTCTGCTCGCGCCTGCCCGCTCTCTGCCACCCGTAGCCGGAGAGAGAGAAGGGGTGGGAGATTTGGGGGGGGGGGGGGGGGGGAAGAGAAGGGACAATTTGATCCCTTTTTTTTCTTCTTTAGAATATCAAGTTAGTACCTATAAAAGTTGAGGATATCAAGTTCAAACAGTAATAGTTGAGGGTATGTACCAATTTAGCCTATTTGTCCATATGTATGGATCTCAAAAGGTTCTATCCCTATACAGATTCGATGCTGTTTCGCTAAAGATAATAGAAGTTCTTAGCTCTCCTGAGCTTTTATATATATATATATATATATATATATATATATATATATATATATATATATATATATATATATATATTTTCAAGTAGCTTAAAAATTGGCGTCATCCTATATATACTTTTGCTCAAGTAGCAATAAAATAAAATAAAAAATAAAATAAAATTATATATATATATATATATATATATATATATATATATATATATATATATATATATATATATATATATATATATATATATATATATAATAAAAAATAAAAAATATATATATAATGTCGCTAGGTAAGTGATTGAATAATTTTATAAATTCAAAGAACAAATCTAATAAATCTAAAATGTGTGGGATACAAAGAGAATGATATCACAATATAGAATATTTGATTGAAGGGGCTGAATAAACAACTTTTTTTCTTGCTTGCTTGATTTTTTTTTCACACTACAACCGTTTGCTTACATAGCTATTTATAGGACTCAAGATACATCAAGATGCATTAACAACAATGAACATGACAATTAGATTTTCTAGATGCATTCATGCATGTAACAATGAACTTGATTCTTCCGAGATACACCCATGCATGTAACAATGAACTTGACACAATTTGGTTTACATTTCCAATAATGCCTCCCGTAAACCAAATTTACTTTCGACTCATAAATCTTCGACATTTTTCTTGAGGGCTTGTCCTCCTAGAGGTTTTGTAAACACATTTGCAAGTTGATCTTCAGTTATGCAATATTCAATGTTAATTCTCATTCTTGAACAAGCTTTCTTAGGGAGTGAAATCTCATGCGAATATGTATTGTCCTTCCATGTAGGATGATACCTCTCATTGGTTTATCCAACTAGCACGTGGACGGTTTTTAGGTTTTTAGTGCCTCTTAGCAACCATCATGCTTTTTATTGTCCTTTTGCTGCTGTAATTTCTCTTCTTTTTTCTTTTCCCTTTCCTTTCTTCTACTTTTTTTTTCTCTGGGCTCCTTTTGCCGATGCAATTCTCCTCTTCTTTTTCTTTCCCCTTTCTTTTCTTCTCCTTTTTTTCAGGACTCCTTTTGTCCCTGCAATTCCTTCTCTTCTTTTTCTTTCCCCCCTTCCTTTCTTCTCCTTATTTCTTTTTTCTCCTCTTCTTTTCTCCTTCTTTTTTTTTTTCCTTCTGTTTTGCAATTATCTTGTTCAAATCTACTTCAGCTTTGTCAGTAGAAGTATTGGACTTCTTTTTCTCACTTTCCTTATGAGGCTTCTTTTCGTTTTCGTCGGAAGACAATGCTTTCCTCTTCTTCTCTTATTGCTGCTCTTCTGCTCCTCTTCCAGCTCCTCCTCTTCGAAGCTCTTCTTGGACGTCTTCGATGATTTCTTTCTTTCTTTTTTCTTCTTCTTCTTCTTCTTCTTCTTCTTCTTCATTTTGGCTCTGATACCACTTTGTAGGATATAAAGAGGATGATATCACAAAATTAATAGGATATTTGATTCAAGGGGCTGAGTAAAACAACTTTGTTTCTTGTTTACTTGATTTTTTTCACACTACAACCATTTGCTTACATAGCTATTTTTAGGACTTCAGATACATCAAGATGCATTAACAACAAACAACATGACACTTAGATTTTCTAGATGCATTCATGCATGGAACAAAGAACTTGACTCCTTCCTAGATACATCCATGCATGTAACAATGAACTTGACACAATTTCGTTTATATTTCCGACAAAATGCAATATAATTAGTTCTTAAATACACATACATTACTACCAAGATCCAATAAATTAAGCAACTCCAGTTTCTAAATTTATTATATTAAATGAAACCAAAAGGAGAAGAGATTTATATAGAGTAATCTTTCCATGTTACATTAAATCCGCAAGAGTGCTAGCTAGTGTGTTGATTAGGGTTTTGGTGAGAAAGGAAAAAAAAAAGTAGAAGAGATCAATGCGTGCCAGGTGAAAGAAATTTTGGTAGAGAAAGTATGCCAGATAGGGTTATTATTTCTCATACTTTGATACCATGTTGAAAGAAAGAAAGAACTGTTTGATTTGAATATTGTTGAACGCTTTTTGCAAGAAAATAGCTTTTTAATAAATAAGTTGATGTTATCAAACAAAATTTTCAATTGTTTTTATAAAAAAAAAAATAAGTACATGAACATGCACGTACCGAGATCTCTAGTCAATTAATGAATATTTGAACACTTCATTGAATTTTGATTTAATTAATTAGGGATAGATACAGCTTATTGTTATGTGAGCATGAGCATGCATATTCACGTAATGAAATCTCTAGACTCTAGTCATCAAATATTTGAACACTTCTTTGAATCTTTCAATGCTATATACCTATCAGATTCCGGTGGGACAGTACAGTTCTGTTTATATAATATATGAAATAAGAAATACATAAAATAAAATAGAAGGAATAGATCGAGAAATATATTTATAGTTGAACTTCATAGGTCGTAGTACTGTCAATGCATAAAGTACGTATGTAGAAGATATGCTAAAAATCAGACATTAAAAAAATTAACTGGAAATTGCTGAGAAACCCAATTTCGGGGTTGGTTTTTATGAAAAATCCATCTGCAGGATGAGTTTTATGAAATGCCCAGAATTATATATTTCCACGTTAAGTATTCCAAGATTCCCTTTAGATGTTCTGTATTTACAAAATTAATACCATTACTACCCCTCCGCACAAACTCAGATTTGGATTGCGATTTCCGTCGTCTTTTTCTTCTTCACGAGAGATCTGAATTCCATTGCTCTCATCTTCAGTAGAGATCGCAAAGATCGTTCGTAGTTCACCGTATTTTTTTTCAGTCAAACTCCGATCATCGCTTATCTTCTTCTTCTTCTTCTTTTCCGACAATTAGGTCAATTATGGAGAGAAGATCTTCTTCTTCTTTTCCATAAGAGTTAGCATCGTTTTGAAAGAAAAACGAAAACTCTTGAATCTTTATTCATGTCAAATTTCTTTCCACAAAACAAAAAAATAAAAAATTAGATTTCTGTCAACTGTTCTCCGTCGATATAACACGAAGAACAGTCATTCTCCTACATTTTAACAAGGAGAATGCTTCGTGTAAATTAACACGGAGAATGCCATTCTCCGTGTTGAATGCCATTCTCCGTGTTACTAACACGGAGAATTGTCATTCTCCGTGTAAATTAAGACGGAGAATGCCATTCTCCGTGTTAAAATTAATATTTTTCGTGTTCTAACACGGAGAATAGTCATTCTCCTGCATTTTATGGTCAGTTGAAACTTTGGAAGGTCATAACTTTTGACTGTGAGGTCGAAACGAGGCCCGGTTTGTTGCAATATGAGCGTATCTTCGAGGAGCCAGAGATTAACTGTTTCTTCGTTAGACGGCCTTTCGAAATTTTAGAATCACAAAAAAATGATGTTTTGGCCTCCGTTTTAGCACTTTTGTCGTTTGTCTCGGCCTTTCCGAAATTTTTCGACGAGTTTTTGAAGATTCTTGAGGAGAAAACCTAGATTCGAAAGTGAGTAGCGTATGGAAGAAGATGAAGTATCGAAATATTTTTTTAAGAGTAGTTTCGTGGATTTTCAATAAATTAGAAGGAAGGGCAAAACGGTCATTCGGAACCCTTTTTATATATTTTTTGCTAATTCTGGGCACGCGATAAAATGTTATTGAGCGGTGGATTTTTCATAAAATTTTTTCGTTTTTTGGGCATTTCATAAATTTCCCCAAAAATTAACATGTAGTACACTTAAAATAATATTCCATGAACTTTTAAAGCTAGATTTCTTTTCTACATAAATTTTAGGCTTAATTGTAATTTGATACCTTCAACTATTTCGGTTTTTCAAGTTCATATCCTAAACTTTTTTACTCAACAACTTAATACCATCAACTATTTTATATTTTCAACTTCATACCCTAAAATTTAAAAAATCTGAAAATACCCTTGTCTATCCCTCCCCTCCTAAACTATTTCGGTTTTTCAAGTTCATACCCTAAACTTATTTTCCAATTTTTTTTTCAAGATATCAAGTTGGAAAAAAAAAGTTTAGGATATCAAGTTGAAAAACAGAAATAGTTGAGGGTATCAAATTGCAATTAAACCTAAATTTTATTTATGAAGCAAATAAAAATGAATAGAACATAAAAGATGGAACTATGGAATACAAAATAAATAATAAAAATAAATTCATAATATTGATTCTCTCTCTCTCTCTCTCTCTCTTTTGATGAACCGACCGAAACAAATAGGCGAAATAACCTCATATGAATTGATGGAACTAAAACCATATAGTACCAACATGTACCCACCAATATTTTCTTTTACTAGCCTTAATTAATAGCACCCATATGAATCCTTTATTATCCTTAATTAATAGCACCAATAATTTTGGGGATAGAAAAATGAATGTGTTCACCTAGAGATGTTTTTATCTCTTTAATAAAAGATTGAAACTACAATCTTGAAATAGAAAAAAAAATGATAAATAACTTTTATATACGGGTTGGATGAAAATCCTACACTTCTTTAGAGATTTATCTATGTAGCTCACCGAAATGTTTTCTCTCTTTAATAAAATATTGCAATTTTATTTCTTGAAGAAAAAACTTTACACACGGGGTTGAACTACAAAAATGTAGCAAAATATAGAAAATTTTGTACGAAGGGATGAAATTATCCCTATCTATTTGCATGAAAGATGAGGAGTTTAAGAAAATTGCAAACAGGGGGATGAAATGCCATTGTAAATGGCATAATTAAGCAGGAATCATGGGGCGCCATCTCCAACGGGGCCTCCTATGGAAAATTGGATATGGCGCCATTGCCGTAGCGTTGTGGGTGTCGCCAAATACAATGATGCCCTTTGTAATTGTTTTTATTTTAAAGATAAAACAATTTCTGATGTTTTTGTTGTTATATTTTTAGATATTGTTCTCCTTTATTTCAAATGTAAGAAGACAACTCCAACTTCAATATAACAAGGATTTTCATAAGTAAAAAACAACTAAAGTTCCAAGTAACTTTCAATTTTTATCTTCATTTTTTATAAATACAAAATACTCAGCTATGACCACGCCTATACCATCTCAAGTAATCCATGTGTACAGTTTGCCTGAGGCCTAGTCGATTTCTCCTATCCGTCGCAATGTCTGGAGGAGGATATGAATCTAAAAGCTCCCGAGTGTCCACCTCTTATGTCTGCTGAATTGGTATTGGAGCTGATGGAGTAGATATTTACTGCGTATACTAATCCATATCCCATAACCAATCTGTACGTAGGACAGTCCTGGGAGCTGCTCTCGCCAATATGATAGGAAGTCCCCACTCCAACCTGGTAAGAAGTGCGAGGGCCCTAATGAGACATTCCTTCTCCAACCTGGTAGGAAGTCCCCTCTCCGGCATGTTGAGTAATGGACCTACGGCTCCGTCTCTGACTAACGCGGTCGCCTGGATAATCCGGTAGGATATATATTGGAGTCATATGGGACGCTGGGCCATGCATAATATATTGATCCATAACAGCCGCAAGCCGTTGCAAAAAATCTCATGCCTCCGGCCACATGTTACTCTCCCTACTATTGATGAGTTGTTACATTTTCTAACGCTGAAATTTAAAGAAATTTTTAATAAATCTAATGAAATGAAATATACCGAAATGACAAATAAAGACGTACCAGTTTGGCAAGACTCTCTAATAATCCATGCATGCAACAATGATAAATAAAGACATACCAAATGAATGGGGAGTTGCCCTATGGAGGGGGTTGTCCGAGCACAAAGTATTTCAGACTTACCCTTGGGCCGGCCTAACTTGACTTATCAAGGTCGCCTGCCACTCCAACTCCTTCATTCTTATAAATCTTATGCCCTAGTCTACACCATATGTTGTTATTACATTTGATCTCATAGCCATCTTGTATGATCTGTTGTTCTTGGTTGACTCTGAACCAATTGCCACCTCACGACAAAATTTATAAGTTTTGAGGACGACCTTTTTTTTCCTGAATTGTATATTATGTAATGCTTCTTCTTGCACGGTGTATTGTCATGTCCCAGTTTCGCAAAATTGATTGCCATCTCTAGGGCGTGATGTCGTACGAGCCTAGGTTGCGCTTGCACAAGGCGAATACCTGAAACGACCAATTAGAAGCTAGGCGACGGAGTCACAGAGAAGTCACCAGCGGGAGAAAATTTGAACAACACAAATACAAGGAAACAAAATCATATATTTATTGATAATGCAATGGATTTACAAAGGTACGAGACCAAGATTATAATCACTTGAGCTCACAATCTCTCTGAATACAATTACTCAGCTCTCTCTCATCTCTCAATTACAAAAGATCCTGCCTCGGGATATAAAACTGAAAGAAGGTCATACATTATGTCTCGTATAGGTGAAGACTTCAATGCGGACGTACGCCTCGAAATGTCAAGAACTATATGCCTTAGCGCGTCCAAGCGAGCTTCGCCTCGAACGAGCAAGTACCTGTAACATGTATGCAAACTGGTGGAGTGTCAATACACAACCGTATTGATGGGGGACATCTCACCCACCCATAAAAAATCAACACGTTCATTTAGTGAGTGCAAACTTATTCTCTTGTGGTCTTTCTAATCTTGCCTTAGGATAAGTTTCATAGCATACTTATATAGCATATTCATGTTGCAACAACGTGATCGTGCCATAAAATTCATTCGTGTAACAACATCGAGGTCATGCCTTGCAACTCAGTGTAACTTATCCATACTTGACTCACTGCCTTACTCTGTTTCTACATACAAATGACTCAATTATAATCTTATGAACTTTATGCCAAGGGCTCAAAATACGATGTCACATCTCGTGTCGAAGCATGTGTTGTAACGCCTAGTCCCAAAATACGTAGGACCAGTAATACATATACATGCCAGCAACACATCTCCCATGGGGCCAAACTATCTAACAAGCCTATTCGAGAGTGCTTAAGCTGTAAATGTCACGACCCGCACCCTGATTAGGGGCACGAGAACGTGGGTACGTCCAGCCTACGCCGCAGTGTCGGCGGTAGAACGCTGTATAGATCATCTATAACATCTAACATCTAACAACAAGATATATAAACCTGTCATCTCCGCACGGAGGTATAACATAACATCTCATCTCAATATCTCAAAAACAAGTCTAGGAAAGATAGAGCATGATATGGAATCAGATGAAAGGAAGAACTGAATATATATAGAGTTATCACACCACACAAAGTAGATGTCCAACACAAATAAGTACAAGACCTGAAATATAACTAAGTCACAACTAACAATCGGAACAGTCCGATACAAAATGAAAACTGTAAACACTAGACTAGACTAGGCACCCTCTACTGAGCTAGATGCTCCTCAGGCTCCTGAAGGTCACCCTCATGTGTCCCATAGAAGGTAGGACAGTCACCATCATCATCTGTAATATTTTCAACAGGTCCAATCAGGACAGGAACGAGCACAATACATCTCACGCAGTTCATATCATGTTGGGAAATGTAAAGCATGCATAGAGTAAGATACATGGACTGTAAAAAAATATATATAAAAACGAGAGAGATTTGATAACTGGAAATATCTATATATACGATAAGTAAGAACTGTAGGTAACCTGTAATTTAGAGCATGAGATGGTTATATAAACGGGCTTAGGACATATACAAGATTTCACAAGATTTTACAAGAATTTGTACAAGATGGGATTGATCACATAACCATTTCCTACTCACCCTCCCCAATCAATACACAAGGATCCAGTCAAGTTACGTTACCTTATACAAGAGGTTTTTATCATGTTTGCTCACGTGATCATGAGAGTACAAGATTGCATAAGAGTATACATGAAAGCGGTGTACATGAAATACAAGATGTTCGTGAAAAGCACATGACAACTGTATCTGATGCACCCCGAGGGAGATAACATCGTATAACAAGATCCATATAGTACCAATCCGTGATAATGACGTGACAGCATCATGTAAGTAATCTAAAGTAAGAATATAAGTCCTAACAAGCATGAAAAGATCAGAGAATGTACTCGCCTGTCACCCTGTATGACTGATATGAATAGATGTCCGAACTGGTGTCACAGAGTCCTATTTAGAGTAAAACAGGTCACAACATATCCACAATGGTAAAAAATAGAGTATACAATGCATACTACATGATTCCAGGTCAATCTGGTCAAAAGTCAACTCTTGGTCAACTTTCTAATCAAACTAGTCAAATACTAGTCAACATGATCAATCTGGGTCAAGTCTAGGTCAAACTACGTCTACTAGTTAGGGTTTTAGTCAAACTAGCTAAACTAGTTGTTTTAGGTCATTCCTAGTCAATTCTAGGTTAACTAGGTCAACTTTGACCAAAGGTTGACTTTGGTCAACCCTTAGTCAACAAGGGTCAACAAGTTGGATTTTGGGCCATTAGGGTTAGCCCCAAGCCATAGGCTAATAATCTTGGCCATAGGCTAGTCTTATAGGTTTCCATACAACCTATACCTAGAAGTCATACACACACACACACACACACAGATATATATATATATATATATATATATATATATATATATATATATATATATATATATATATATATATATATATATATATATATACTACCCAAAATCAATATATGAGTACTAAACATAATACAAGCCTACACTCACATATATCTATATAATGACATAAAGAGACCTAATACAAAATGTATATATATCATATATATATATATATATATATATATATATATATATATATATATATATATATATATATCAACCTATATATATTACATATATATAGAGATAAGAGAGAGAGAGAGAGAGAGACTTAGAGTGAGAGAGAGAGGAACAGTGAAGGCTGGACAGGGGGGGGGGGGGGGAGTGGTTCCAGAAATTCTGGGACCAAAGTTGGCTCCCCAACACACACACAATAACATATATACATACATATGTATATATATACATAACTTCACAAATACCCAACCAATTTTCCCCAAAACTCACCCACACTCACATATACATATATACTACACATATATGTACTAAAATACACTCATACAATGTATTAATCTTAACAAAATAGGTTTTGAAATCCACTTTTGCAAAAACTGGAAAATCCTAAACTTGAGAACAGTGGACTGTGTATTTCGAAACAGGGTAACTTGATTTTCGTGCACTAAACCGAGCTATGGCTCGCAACCATGGGTTGGTAACTGACACCCCATAAATACACTAGTATCCTAGGTGCCTGACACGACACCACGACACAGTTTCACGTGTCCAAACACGCAAAAACACTACACGGGTAAGTCCTGACACGCGCACGAAACCACAGCGTCGTGCATGCGTGCAGTCCACTCTACACACCACAAGACACGACACGTCTCGTGGTCGAGCACATGTGTAGTCCACACATAGGGCTACACGTTGCACACCCTGACACGTGTCCACGACACTCGTGGACACAAAACGAACTCCGTATCAGTCGTGAAAACACGACTGATACACGCGAGTTCAGACCGCGTCGTGCACGCGGTTGCACGCGTCGTGCTCGCGACACAGGACACGACGCACCATGTGCTCATGTCCACGTGTACGCCACGTATAGGGCTACACGCCCGTGTCACTACGAGACACTCTAGTGTCGTGTCCATGCGACACGACACGCTCAAAGTCGTGCCCGTGCGTGTGTGTGCTGACAGTGCACGACCAGTGCACGTGTCCGTGTGTCCTCTATACGACACACACGTGTCTCAAACTCGAGGGAGGGCATGTCAGAGGTTGCCCCCTCCTCTGTGTCAATTTGCACGTGTCCACGTGTCCTACAATGTCCGTACTAGGTGTCGGGTAGCAGGGGAGGCTGTATGCCTCAGTGCGGTGTCCTGGCAGTGGGTTCGTGTCGATTTTCGACACGGACACGGTTCTAATTTGTGCTCAGTCAAGTGTGGGTGTAAACAACAAGTCTAGGGCTACAAGATTATGAAATTTGTTTTACAAAATAATGAAATTCATTTCTTTGTGGCATTTCGACAAACACAGTTTTATAGCCTAGGATACGTGTCCGATACGGACACCAAACCAACTCTAAATCCTACCAAACTTGACCCACAGTCCCCTTATACCTAGATGCATGCAAATATGAAGAGAAAACACAAAATTAACATGGTTTGAGGGTATTTACCTATTTGTGCAAATCCAATAAAAAATCAATAAAGAGGGATGTGATTCCTTCCACTTGGTGATGCCAAAAGCTTCCAATTTCCTTGATAGCAGGCCCTAACTAGTATCCGCTAGTGTAGGAGAGTCCAATGCAAGAAACTAGAGGTGATTTGGATCAAAATTGATCAAGTTGTGGCCTTGTGAAGAAATGGGATTTTTGTGAGATTAAAATTCATGTAAAATATTCATGAATGAATGGAATGGGATTAAATAGAAGTGTGGGCTGCTAGGGGGGTGCCCTTGGCTGGCCATAGCATGGGGGGGGGGTGTCCTTGCCCTTCCTTCATGGCTAAGGCATGGACTTTGTGTAAAGGGTCTTGATATTTGGAGTGGTTTAAGGAAAATATCAATAAAGGTAATATCTAGATATTTAACTACCTTAACCAATGACTAATATCTATCCTCAAGCTTCTAGGTTAGTAGCCAACCTCTAGGTTAGGGTAAACTAGGTTAGGGACTAACATGGTACTTAACAATAATTAAAATAATATTAAAAACACATAATTTCAAATAAAATCTAGTAAATTACCAAAATATCCTTTTAGGCTAAAAATCACTAATTTGATGTTCTAAGCCTATGGCTAGGCTCACCTGGTCATGATAGTCTCTAGGTTATGAAATCTCTAGAGTTTACACTAGGGTTATACTAGTAAAATCACAAAGTCATAAGTCGTGACTTAGAAATGGTTTTGACTAACTAGAAATCACCAAAAATCATATCATGACTAAAATACTATTAATTAATAATAAAAATAATAAATTTTTCAAAAATACCCCAATTTCAGAAAACTGGGTGCTACAAGTCTACCCTCCTTAAAATAATTTCGTCCTCGAAATTTAGATGGTCGTACTCCTTCTAGGTCAAACACCCCAACAATCACAGTCTCAAACACACAGTCCGATAATCATATGCGTCTGTCCAAAATCATGATATTCGGAATCTTCGTCATGCTAGTGAGCAAGGCTACGATATTCACAGAGTCCTCGACTAAGGTACATACCTCTAGAATCATGGTATTTAAAATTTTCGCATTGCCGCATGCCTGGCCGCGAAAACCTTAAATTCCCATATCCGAGAAATACGTCCAAAATCCGACTACATGTCCTCACTATGCCAGCTAACATGACTATAGAAGACTCTAGATCCCATGATCGAGACGACCTAGCCCATACGACTTATCTCAGAAGAAAATAATTCATAATGAAATATCCGAACAGAATTTATCAACTATAAGGAACAGATAGAATCGAAATTCCAAGACAGTTATAAGGAGGCAAATGCGGAAATAGAATCGAAAAGGTTGGAACCTGCAATTAGCTCTCCCTCTGTCTGTGCATCATCGACTGCCATGGCGAAAGCTCGCCCCGGCTGGCCTCCCTTGGCCTGCTGCTGATGTTGAACAAACCTCTGCTGCTGAGTCTGCAACGGTAGTCCCGTCTGCTGTCCTGTCGGAGCCCTAGCTCCTGCTGCTGCCTGAGCCAATCATGCCAAGCTCTTGGGACACTCCTTCAACTGATGCTCTACTGAACCACAAAGCAAACACAGGCCCTGCCTCTTCCTGCAGTCGTCCCATCTGTGACCTTGCTTCTTGCAGAAGTTACACATAGGGTGCTATTGCTGCCTGGGTGCCTGCTGGTGAAGTACATGTCCCTGGCCCTGAAACGGCTGCTGAACTGGCCTCTGCTGTATGTGAGGGCGCTTGGCTGGCCCTGCACTAGAACTAGCCCCTAAGGTATCACTGCCCCTCTTCGACTTGAGGCCGAAGTCCTCCTCTGCAATCTGTGCGTCCATCAATATCTGATCGAACGTCGCGTCACGGCGTCCCGAGGTGCGGGTGCGCACTGCATGAATAAGTCCCCTACGGAACTTACGAGCCTTCTGCCCCTCATCCTGGATCATATCGGGAGCGAACCTGCTAAGGCGGAAGAACTCAGCTGCATACTCGTCCACCGACGAGTTCCCCTGCACTAGACCCACGAACTGGCCCTCCAATGCTGTAAGAGCCACGTCCGGGAAGAACTCCTTGAAGAGCCTCCGAAAGTTCTCCCAAGTCAGCCCTCTCACCGACGCACGAGGATCCGTGCGGTACCATGTCAGTGCAATGTCGAAGAATCGGCTGGCTGCGGCCGAAACCCAAAGCGCTCTAGGAAGCTCTGCCAGCTCCATGCTCCGCTGTACATCCTCTAGCCAGTCGTCTGCATAGAGGATGCCCTCCGTGCCTGTGAAGTCCCTGGAGCTCATCTTCCTAAAGTCCAATACTGTCCCCGGCCTGGACTGCTGCTGGTACGGCTGCTGGCCAGTAGGGCCCTGCACCGTACCCGGTGCCACTCTCTCTACTGCTGCTAGGACAAGCTGATGCGAGTTCTCCATACTCTGCCTCAGCATCTCGATCTGTCGGTGTGACGCCTCCGACTGGCGATGCGACGCCTCTGCCTGGGCCCGCTGTGTCTCCATCATCTGCTGAAGGAGAAAGAACATATGGTGCGTATCCGTCGGTACCGGTGGTGGTGGCAGCAGTATCTCTGGAACAACGGTCGTAACCCTCTGGGGTGGAGGTGGTAGACCTCCCTGTGCAACTGCCTGGGTCTCCAGAATAGTAGAATCACTGGGGGCAGTCTCGTGAACCTCCTCCTCTGCCTGATCAGATCTCTCAGGCAAACTACTCGATCCAGTGGCCTGCGGGTGCGTCTTCGTCATCCTGGAGACGAATTGAAACAAAGAGGTCAATATGGCACATGAGTAGATTTATCAAGAAAGGACAGTTAAATTAATACAAGGGAAGTAATCATGATAATCAAAAGATCGGAAATTTCCTAGGTGTGATTGAGAAACTCCTATCATGTCCTAGGTCCTACGTCCTAATTGCAGGCTCGTAATTAGTACTCTAAGTCGAGCACCATTACGAGATCGCACTAACTGCGACACAGACCTGCATGGGCCACCACAAAAACGTGTCACGACCCGCACCCTGATTAGGGGCATGAGAACGTGGGTACGTCCAGCCTACGCCGCAGTGTCGGCGGTAGAACGCTGTATAGATCATCTATAACATCTAACATCTAACAACAAGATATATAAACATGTCATCTCCGCACGGAGGTATAACATAACATCTCATCTCTATATCTCAAAAACAAGTCTAGGAAAGATAGAGCATGATATGGAATCAGATGAAAGGAAGAACTGAATATATATAGAGTTATCACACCACACAAAATAGATGTCCAACACAAATAAGTACAAGACCTGAAATATAACTAAGTCACAACTAACAATCGGAACAGTCCGATACAAAATAAAAACTGTAAACACTAGACTAGACTAGGCACCCTCTACTGAGCTAGATGCTCCTCAGGCTCCTGAAGGTCACCCTCATGTGTCCCATAGAAGGTAGGATAGTCACCATCATCATCTGTAATATTTTCAACAGGTCCAATCAGGACAGGAACGAGCACAATACATCTCACGCAGTTCATATCATGTTGGGAAATGTAAAGCATGCATAGAGTAAGATACATGGACTGTAAAGAAATATATATAAAAACGAGAGAGATTTGATAACTGGAAATATCTATATATACGATAAGTAAGAACTGTAGGTAACCTGTGATTTAGAGCATGAGATGGTTATATAAACGGGCTTAGGACATATACAAGATTTCACAAGATTTCACAAGAATTTGTACAAGATGGGATTGATCACATAACCATTTCCTACTCACCCTCCCCAATCAATACACAAGGATCCAGTCAAGTTACGTTACCTTATACAAGAGGTTTTTATCATGTTTGCTCACGTGATCATGAGAGTACAAGATTGCACAAGAGTATACATGAAAGCGGTGTACATGAAATACAAGATGTTCGTGAAAAGCACATGACAACTGTATCTGATGCACCCCGAGGGAGATAACATCGCATAACAAGATCCATATAGTACCAATCCGTGATAATGACGTGACAGCATCATTTAAGTAATCTAAAGTAAGAATATAAGTCCTAACAAGCATGAAAAGATCAGAGAATGTACTCGCCTGTCACCCTGTATGACTGATATGAATAGATGTCCGAACTGGTGTCACAGAGTCCTATTTAGAGTAAAACAGGTCACAACATATCCACAATGGTAAAAATAGAGTATACAATGCATACTACATGATTCCAGGTCAATCTGGTCAAAAGTCAACTCTTGGTCAACTTTCTAATCAAACTAGTCAAATACTAGTCAACATGATCAATCTGGGTCAAGTCTAGGTCAAACTACGTCTACTAGTTAGGGTTTTAGTCAAACTAGCTAAACTAGTTGTTTTAGGTCATTCCTAGTCAATTCTAGGTTAACTAGGTCAACTTTGACCAAGGTTGACTTTGGTCAACCCTTAGTCAACAAGGGTCAACAAGTTGGGTTTTGGGCCATTAGGGTTAGCCCCAAGCCATAGGCTAATAATCTTGGCCATAGGCTAGTCTTATAGGTTTCCATACAACCTATACCTAGAAGTCATACACACACACATATATATATATATATATATATATATATATATATATATATATATATATATATATATATATATATATATACATTTTGTATTAGGTCTCTTTATGTCATTATATAGATATATATAATGACATAAAGAGACCTAATACAAAATGTATATATATATATATATATATATATATATATATATATATATATATATATATATCAACCTATATATATATTACATATATATAGAGATAAGAGAGAGAGAGAGAGATAGAGACTTAGAGTGAGAGAGAGAGGAACAGTGAAGGCTGGACAGGGGGGGGAGTGGTTCCAGAAATTCTGGGACCAAAGTTGGCTCCCCAACACACACACAATAACATATATACATACATATGTATATATATACATAACTTCACAAATACCCAACCAATTTTCCCCAAAACTCACCCACACTCACATATACATATATACTACACATATATGTACTAAAATACACTCATACAATGTATTAATCTTAACAAAATAGGTTTTGAAATCCACTTTTGCAAAAACTGGAAAATCCTAAACCTGAGAACAGTGGACTGTGTATTTCGAAACAGGGTAACTTGATTTTCGTGCACTAAACCGAGCTATGGCTCGCAACCATGGGTTGGTAACTGACACCCCATAAATACACTAGTATCCTAGGTGCCTGACACGACACCACGACACAGTTTCACGTGTCCAAACACGCAAAAACACTACACGGGTAAGTCCTGACACGCGCACGAAACCACAGCGTCGTGCATGCGTGCAGTCCACTCTAGGACACACCACGAGACACGACACGTCTCGTGGTCGAGCACATGTGTAGTCCACACATAGGGCTACACGTTGCACACCCTGACACGTGTCCACGACACTCGTGGACACAAAACGAACTCCGTATCAGTCGTGAAAACACGACTGATACACGCGAGTTCAGACCGCGTCGTGCACGCGGTTGCACGCGTCGTGCTCGCGACACAGGACACGACGCACCACGTGCTCGTGTCCACGTGTACGCCACGTATAGGGCTACACGCCCGTGTCACTACGAGACACTCTAGTGTCGTGTCCATGCGACACGACACGCTCAAAGTCGTGCCCGTGCGTGTGTGTGCTGACAGTGCACGACCAGTGCACGTGTCCGTGTGTCCTCTATACGACACACACGTGTCTCAAACTCGAGGGGGGGAGGGGGGGGCATGTCAGAGGTTGCCCCCTCCTCTGTGTCAATTTGCACGTGTCCACGTGTCCTACAGTGTCCGTACTAGGTGTCGGGTAGCAGGGGAGGTTGTATGCCTTAGTGCGGTGTCCTGGCAGTGGGTTCGTATCGATTTTCGACACGGACACGGTTCTAATTTGTGCTCAGTCAAGTGTGGGTGTAAACAACAAGTCTAGGGCTACAAGATTATGAAATTTGTTTTACAAAATAATGAAATTCATTTCTTTGTGGCATTTCGACAAACACAGTTTTATAGCCTAGGATACGTGTCCGATACGGACACCAAACCAACTCTAAATCCTACCAAACTTGACCCACAGTTCCCTTATACCTAGATGCATGCAAATATGAAGAGAAAACACAAAATTAACATGGTTTGAGGGTTTACCTATTTGTGCAAATCCAATGAAAAATCAATAAAGAGGGATGTGATTCCTTCCACTTGGTGATGCCAAAAGCTTCCAATTTCTTTGATAGCATGCCCTAACTAGTACCCGCTAGTGTAGGAGAGTCCAATGCAAGAAACTAGAGGTGATTTGGATCAAAATTGATCAAGTTGTGGCCTTGTGAAGAAATGGGATTTTTGTGAGATTAAAATTCATGTAAATTATTCATGAATGAATGGAATGGGATTAAATAGAAGTGTGGGATGCTAGGGGGGTGCCCTTGGCTGGCCATAGCATGGGGGGGGGGGGGGGGGGGGGGGTGTCCTTGCCCTTCCTTTATGGCTAAGGCATGGACTTTGTGTAAAGGGTCTTGATATTTGGAGTGGTTTAAGGAAAATATCAATAAAGGTAATATCTAGATATTTAACTACCTTAACCAATGACTAATATCTATCCTCAAGCTTCTAGGTTAGTAGCCAACCTCTAGGTTAGGGTAAACTAGGTTAGGGACTAACATGGTACTTAACAATAATTAAAATAATATTAAAAACACATAATTTCAAATAAAATCTAGTAAATTACCAAAATACCCTTTTAGGCTAAAAATCACTAATTTGATGTTCTAAGCCTATGGCTAGGCTCACCTGGTCATGGTAGTCTCTAGGTTATGAAATCTCTAGAGTTTACACTAGGGTTATACTAGTAAAATCACAAAGTCATAAGTCGTGACTTAGAAATGGTTTTGACTAACTAGAAATCACCAAAAATCATATCATGACTAAAATACTATTAATTAATAATAAAAATAATAAATTTTTCAAAAATACCCCAATTTCAGAAAACTGGGTGCTACAGTAAATTATAGCAATAACTCACATCAACAACACAAAACAAGTCACAGTCACAAGGTACAGTGCTAACTCTCATCCACGCAGAATTATCAAGACACAAGATATCCACGAATAAGAAGAAGAAGAATAAAAAATCTGTCCAACAGTAATAAGTAATAAAATGTACGAAAAAAATAGTCCGTCATCACTTCAGGAAATAAAAGATAATATCCAACTAACAATCTGCTGAAATCAAAATGGAAATGTCACTGAAAATAAACTATATAAATCAAGAGAAATCCTTTGGAACTATCTCGTCCTTCTATAAAGGTACGTTTTTAGTCTCCAAAACCATAAACCTCAAGATAAACCTCCACGTCTGTACCTGAGAAAGGACCAGGTTCTCAGGGGACATAGTAAGGTACATAATATACATGCCAATGAAACATTAAAGGAAATATGATCTAAAGGTATCTACTATATCCAGTCTAAGTGATATGCATGTGAAAACATTTTCTGGAATAACATACTTTGCCACTGAGGCTCATAAGCTCCTCAACAGGCAAACACCCAAGGCACCGTATAGTGGTACCTTGCGCAAGCAGTAAAATAACACCAGAGCTCTGCTACAAAGACAATGTCAAGCAGTAGTAAACAATCATGTCTCGAATATAGTGACGAGGTCAAGTAGTAAATAACCTGATATGTCGGTAATGTTCTTCTCACTCCATGTCTAGATCTAGCAAGTCGAGTTAAGTCTAATCCAACAAACCACAAGTACAAGTAACGATCTAATATCCTATCATGAAGTTCATAACCACGAACACTCACGTAAGATTCCGTATCATGAATCGTGTTGGTGTCCTATGGTTTATCGTGTCAATGGCACACAAATAAATATAATTCCTAGTATTGATACTCAATATCAATAGGATGACATCGGCATCCGAATACGACATGGACGCAAAGTATAGAGTATTCCTACGTCCTCAATGATACTGAACAAGAAATAAAAACAAAAATAAAGGAAAGAAACACGAACTATAACATTGGTAAGGTACATATTGGTAAGGTACACTTATCTGCAATCTCCAAGGGCGTATATGACGGCCCGACTCCGGGATCCTCGCTAACACCGTCACATACACCTAGAATAAATAAATCTAACTATTAATGACATGTCTATGTCATATTACGTACCATATATGGACTTACCATATATAGACCCAATTAACATATCCTACTAATCAAGTTCACATTACATATTTAACCCAATCTAGCATATATGGTATTAATCAATATTATAAAGTAACAATTTTATAAAGTAAAAATATATTATTTATTTTTGAAAAAATTCAATAAAATATTTTATAATAAAATTTAGACTATTTTATTCATAAGAAAACAAGTACCAAACTCCTATATTGATCTAACAATAATATACACCAACTTGCCGAATAATTTGTACCCGAAACAAATCGATTTAAAGAATTTGTAATTCTAGAATAAATTCGTAAAATAGATGAGAATATGTTTTTCATGATGAAATATTCATAATTACTATTTTAGAGAAGTTCTACAAAGTTTCGAGTCCAATTTTAGGGCGATGATGAGCCTGGCATGTGCGATGCGGGGCATCCACAACGTCGGAGGACTGACAAAAAATGGCCACGATCTGAGCTGGCATGGGACAGAATGGGGCGTTCCGTACATGAAAACTCAACGGCTAGGGACGCCGCGATGGCGGTCGAGGACCGGCACCATTCTACCACGGGTATAAACGACGGCAGACCACGCGGTCCGTCGTGCGGTAGGCATCGGAAAGACGTCGTACGCCTAGAACGGGTAGCTGGACGGCATCGGCTGTCGTAGGCGTCGTGAGGACGTCGGGGGCGCCTTCGGCGTCGTGGGCGAAGCGAGGCGTTGAGTTGCCGACGTTGAAAGACGTCGGCCGTCCCGTGAGGCTCGGGAGCGTGTGGAGTGCGCGAGGCGTACGTGTGGGGCGATGATGAAAAAGCCAGTGCGGACAAGATCCGCACGAAGAGTCCGAAGCGACATGACGACCGGCTAAAAATTGTGGGTGGGGAGACACGATTTAACTGAGCCTGCACGTGCTGGTTAAAAAAAGGGTCTAGATTCTAGGTATTTCAATTATCCAAAATTGACACGATGAAAACGGATTTAATAAAATATCAAAACTCAACAAAATAACCCACAAGCATACTAGATTGATAGAATAAGGTGTCAAGATCATTTCCAATATTTTTTCAGAGGTCAAAGGGCTCTGCAAGTCATCAAAAACTCGCACGCAACAAAATAGGTTGAGCCTGGACACATGTTCGTACAACGAGTTCTACGGACAAATCGTACGAAACCACGTGGGTGGCCAATTAGATATCGAAGTAGACATGTAGGGCTAAAAGTTATTTTTGGTTTTGCGTCAAATGGACAACAAAAAGTTAAGAAAACACGCTTACAAAAATAGCGTACTTTATGTGTCGTTTCAGCCGACGTTCGTTCGACTTCGGGTGTCTTCCGTACCTTGTGACGACCAAACGAGGCTTCATGGCTCCTCAAAAAGGTGTTGGGGTGTTAGAAGAGGGTCCTAGGGCTGTATAAGGGTGGTGGATTGCCCGTTCCGCTCAGTTCAACCGGAGGAATCGAAACGCAATGACGTTTGGACTTAGCCATGCAACAGCTTGCTTGGAGTCCCGTTCGGTCGAGGTGAATTCTTGCTCAGGTGGGTGGCTTCGATGAACTTGCCTCAGCTTGGCCTTCACACTAATAAAAGAAAGTTTTCAATGCACTGAATAGGCTTGATAATAAAAGAGATGAATCCACATAGCTAAGAAAATAATCCCATTGAGTCAAGTATGTGTGTAGAACATGAAAAAGTGTCATAATGTTGCTTAAATGTTCTCCACGATAGTTTTCAAAGCTGGCACTTGGTCTTTTGACATCACATATTGAGTTAGGCAAAGTTATGCCACAAGCTATCAACTTGATGTCGTAGCAGGCACGTCCCCACGATTCCACTGCTTTGCATAGCAAATACGTCTCACGGTCTCACTATCGGTCTTATGGAAAATGGCACAGTTATGGCACTCAAAGAACACAATTTTTCAAAGTTGAGCACGCACACGTTCCCACGGCCTCAAGGCTTGTTATATAAAATACGACTTGAGCAGCAGTGTCGCACGAAACATAGTTGGGTTAAGACACGAAACACGGCTAATTCAAGTGATATGTCCCACGGTTCCATGGCTTGGTATAACCACACAGTTCCACAATTTTAAGGCTTGTCATATAGAGTATGACTCGGTTAAGAGCACTACACGGAACACGAACTGGTCAAGTTGAGCATGAGGGCTATCAAATAGTCGTTTCTGGATTTGAGTCAAAAATGTGTATGAAACATGAAAAATTATCGCGACCGATTGTCGTCGAGGCAATCCCTGGTTTAGGGAGTTGCATAAAAGAATGAGAAGTAAAGAATGAGAAATGATACTGAGAATGGTAAATCGAGTTGAGTCTTGCATGGTCATTGGATAACTTATGCACAAAGCGTAATCTTCCTCGAATGAATCATCGGGGTACCGTGATCATGTCGGCCTGGGAGGAAGCAAGATGGCAAAGCAGGATGCTGGATGTATCGCATAGGAGATTCGGGACTTGCATGGGCTAACTACCCTAGATGATCATCGTATAACCTAAGCGTACCGCATATGAGATTCAGGGCTTCTATGGGCTAGTTATCCGTACTGGATGATCGTCGTCTATCCTAAGCCATGTCCAATATAGCTTGATATTGCCCTCGAATGAATCGTCAGGACACTGGGATCATGTCGGCCTAAGAGGAAGCAAGATGATAAAGCAGGATGTTGGATGTATCGCATAGAAGATTCGGGGCTTCCATGGACTAACTACACTGGATGACCGTCGTCTATCCTAAGCATACCGCATATGAGATTCGGGGCTTCTATGGGCTAGCTACCCGTACTGGATGATCGTCGTCTATCCTATGCCATGTCTAAGATAGCTTGACATTGCTAGCGATATTTCATATAAATGAGTCGACATAATAGCGACGATCTGCGTGAATACCTTAGATTGAGTAACGAAGTGTATACACGGTGTCAGTTAAGTCGAAAGGAGTGTAAGCACAGCACGAATGAGTCAAAGAAATGTGTGCACAGTCTTCAACACAAATATGGAGCCTAAGATTTGGCTATAGCAGAGAAACGTGCTCCGGCACGAGTTGTGGCGTCGTTTGTGTAGTCAGTGACACAAGTTTATGAATATGGTTCGAGTCGGTTCTATGCTGAACAAGAAAGATCGTAAAGCAAGTATGAATGAGTTATACTGTATTCCGAGGCACGGCCTCAATGTTTGTCACACAAATGGCTCTTATGGCACGACTACGATGTTTGCACAACTGGATTTTGTAGCACGGTCTCGACGATTAATAGTATGATCATGTTGGTTGCAACACGAATAGACCATGAGTCTATATCCTAAAACTGATCCTAAGACAAGATTACAAAGACAATCGAAGGAATAAAAGTTGCATTAATTAAATGAATGTGTTGGTTTTGTATGCGTGGACGATGAGCTCACAGTACCAGTACGGTTGTGTACTGACCAGCCAACAATTTTCATGTGCAGGTTACAGGTACTTGCTCGTCAAGGCAGAGTTCGCTTGGACGCGCTGAGGCATGTAGTTCCTTAGCATTTTGAGGCGTGCGACCGCGTAGAGGACTTCACCTATACATGACATAATGTATGGACATCGACTTCTGAAGCAACCGCAAAGTTGTAAGCCTTCGGACATGAGCGATTGTAATTAAGAGAAGAGAGAGAGCTGAGTGTTGTATACAGAGAGAAAGTGAGCTTGAGTGACTTGTAATCTTGGCTTCGCGCCCTTGTAATCTTATTTTCAATATCATTAAAGATCATCATTTTGTACATGTCTTTGTGTTATTCAACTTCTCTACTTGGGACTTCTGTGCGACGATCCGGTCGCAAGCTGCTGAAATCGGTCGTTATAGAACCCGCCTTGCACGAGCACAACCTAGGCTCCTACGGCATCACGTCTTAGCCAGGACGATCCGTTCTTCGGAGCCGGAGCGTGACAGTGAAAGGGCTTGAAGTCTGTCCCTCATGGTGAGGGAATGGTACGTAAGGCATCTACTGAGGGTAGGGTATGTATGTCATCTGAGGTAAAAAAGGAGGCAAGGGAACCTCTTGTTGGGTCGATGTCTGCGAAGTCTGTCCCTCCTGGTGAGTTGGTGCAGGCTGCGGTTTAGGTTCTACGTGAATCGATGGAATCAACGGAAAGGTCATGCCCTGTCTCGGGAACTGGTTCACTGATGGAGCTGGAGTCCTGTCGTCACTGTCACGCTCCGCTCCCGGAGAAGCGATCATCCTCGCTAAGGCGTGATGTCGCGTGAGCCTAGGTTGCGCTCACGCAAGACGGGTTCCATAACGGCCGATTATAGCAGCTTGCAACGGGATGTCGCACATCCCAAGCAGAAAGTTTAATAACATAAAGGAAACACAAGTATTCGAACACAAGTGTTACAAAAAAATCCAAAACTTTTATTTATAATCAGCAGAATTACAAATGGGGCACGTGGCCAAGATTACAATATCTCAAGCTCACTTTTCTCTTCATTTACAAGTCACTCCGCTCTCTCTCTTCTCTCAATACAACGAGCCAGCGGATGCTTCGGAAGGCGATGTCCATACATTATGCCTCGTATAAGTCCATACTCCATGCGGCCGCACGCCTCGAAACGCCAATGGACTTCGTGCCTCGATGCATCCAAGCGAGCTCCGCGCAAAACGATCTTCTACATGTGCCTGCACATAAAAACTGTGTGGGTGTCAGTACACAACCGTACTGGTGGTGTGAGCTCCTCGCCAACCCATATAAAACCAACACGTTCATTTAGTTTGTGCAACATATCCCTTCGATTGTCTTTCTAATCTTGCCTTAGGATCAATTTTAGGACATGGACTCCTGGCCTACTTTTTTGTCTCTAGACCATCATCGTGCCTTGTGCCGATGACTTGTATCAACAACTTATCTTGGTGTCTCTAAACCATTCTACCTATTCTTGGTGTCTCTAAACCCTTTTTTGTTTGCAGGAAGTAACGAAGAAGAAATCTCGAACTTCGAAGCGAGGTCCGGACAGGCCTTTTGAGAAGGAGGTTGCCATCTCTCACGAAGAGCGTATTCCTCCTATTGTGCAGTCTTCCGTGGAGGAGGACCCAGATGACGCCATCGAGATGGACTTTTTGACCGCCTTTGATTACACTGAAGATGATGCCGTTGATGTGGTGGCATCTGAAAACATTGAACATCCTCCGTTGACCATTCGGGGAGATCAAGCAAGGCTTTCTCGGGCAGTGGAGCAGTCAGCTACGGGCACAAGTAAGAAGATCGTTATCGAGGCCCGGAGGAGGCAATACCGCAAGATCCTCCGGAGGAAGAGATTGATTGGGACTCGTCTTCTTCGGAAGGCGTCCCAGATGACGATGTTGAGAATGTAGAGGAAGGCTCTACGATGGGTGGAGAGGAGCAGACTGTGGTGATGGCAGCTGAGCTCTCCCCTGATTCTGATATGGAGGAATCGGCTATGCAATCGAATCCTACAGCTGCTCGGGCGGCAGAGGTTGAATTGCCGAGCCCCACTCTTGTCCAAGTGACGGAGGTTGAGGTGGGGAAACAACTCGATTGTCGAGTTCTACTCCTATTTCAGCGGAAGGAGAGATGGGAGCAGCCGTTCAGGGGGTGGAGCTGAGGAGTCTTCCCTAGCTGCAAGTGTTACTTCTGAGTCCGTTACGGTGGGCCTTAATGTTGGTAAGCCCTCTGGGGTAGATCTTGATAAGGGCAAGGGCCCTATGGTGGAAGAATCCTATTCTGCCCAACCACTTGAGGATTGTGATGGATCCCTCGAAAGATTTGGCTATGATGGTTTCTGGTACTGACATTGTTTCCAGTCAGACGGAGATCGCAAATGTTGAGACTCCGGGGTCGAAGTCTCCTCAAGGGCACCCGAATCCTTAAGCCTTGGCGATCGAAAGTTTAAAGAGTGGGGTGGCGACCGCTCTGTCAGGCCGAGATGTTGCACCATCTACGAGTCTAGCCATCCTCCCGGCTCATACGGTGATTCCGACGGCACCTCCTATGACGCCCCAAGTATTAGCCGACGTAGATGAATACGTGAAGTATATCATTGAGGCAATATACAAGATGTTGAGGAGAGGAATGTCTGCTGTGCTGGAGGAAGGCGGGAGCTTTGCGACTGCCAAGGCACTGGCGGTCTCGCACATTGGGTTGATCCTATCTCACCAGGGTCATTACCATATGGCTGAGATCTTGGAGGCTTCTGTTGCCGAGCTTGATCACCATCTTACTGAGCTCCGAAACATCCGGCAGAATGATCTTTCCATTTTGATAGAAGAAGAGGAGGGCAAGTTAGCAACTGAGGCTGAGTCGGCCTACTTGGCCACTATTGTCACGCGACCCGGAATCACCCGAATCATCGTCCTCGTAGGGGACGTGATGCCACACGAGCCTGGAGTTGCGCTCGTGCAAGGCAAGATGACAAGTTCTCAAATGGTTATCTTTTGATTCAATATTAACAACAAAAGGAAAACAGAGTATACGAAACAATTCTCTTTATTGATATTCGAAACTGAGATTACAAAGGCTTTCGATAGCCTAACAATATATGCCAGATTGGCTACAACACTCAGGTTCTCTCTTGTCCACAAAGGATTTCACCGTTCCATACATCATGCCTTCTATATCTCGGCCGCATCAATCCTGTTGCATAGTCCGAGCGTCAATGCGATCGCACGCTTCAATATGCTTCGGCATTCCAAGCCTCAACGCGTTCAAGCAACGCTTCGCCGCGAGCAATCCATTCCCTGCACCCTGCATGAAGCTGGTGGGGGATCAGTACGTTCGTCCTCGCATGTACTGAAGTAAAGATCTTCTTTCCAAACCGACATTGTAGTATTTATGTTGAATCATGCAACTTAGCTTATGATCTTGCTATGTTCTCCTTACGGTCAATTTCATGGCATATTCGAAAACGTAAAGCATGTTATCATAGCAAACATGTTATCGAATTTGAATAGACAAGCAAGCAAGCAATCTCGTATTTATTTCGTGGCACGACTTACCAAGTCGACGCACTCGCCCTTGCGTCCCTTGCACTGACGCAAGGTGAATACGTCCCATTCCTTCCCTGTCATGTTATACGTGCATCTCTAAGCAGGATCTATATGCGGGACGCATACGCGCCTACACTTTCAACCCATCGTTCCTTAGCTATATGAGGGCCGTTGACGTATCCGCGCCGGAATGGACTAAAGGAGTCTTACTTTCTTTTCTCAATATTGGTCGGGCTGTCCGGCATTTCACGGGTTGGGTCGCTGTCCCAAACAACCGAAACGTTCACGCTGCATACCTTCATTTGCGGCTTTTCCCATCAATAGCGAGAGCTATTCGAGTTAAAGATGTGCGCCTACAAAGATTATTCGAATCCCTCCTAGGCCAAGCGGTTCCGGGGCGCATCCGACATTTAACCGTTTGGGGGAAACACCCGTGTACATGAGATATCACATTTTATCTCTCGTCCATTCCATTCGACCATGCAACGCCCTTATCATTCGAGCAATCAAATTCAAACAAACCAAACATAGTCTTGAGTCCGAGACTCAGACTTTATCATCTCGCGTCTCTTCCGTTAACTTTCTGTGTTCTTACGTTTCATACTTCGTTTCAATGATTCAATGGCATCGTGCCTCAACTCAATGCTCGTCAACCGAACGACCCGAAGGTCTCGAACACCTTTCGAGGCATTATGTCATATCCGACAGTTCCGCCACATTCATGCCACAACTGTATTTTTCTCGCAACGAAGCCAACTTTTATTATCTCGTGCACGTAGGCACGTTTCGACCGTATCCCCATGTTCTATAACTTAGTGTTCAATGTTCGGGGCTTGCGCGCTAGGGCGCTCGCCTATTGTCTTTCAATGTTCTAGCCTTTCTAACTCGTGCGCGAAGGCACGGTATGGTTCGTGCACTAAGGCACTCGCCGATTACAGTTATCCCATGTTCTTGCGGCTTGCGCACCGAGGCGCTCGCCTTTGCGATATCCAATGTCCCATAGCGACTCGTGCATATGATGCACGTTTCATTTCAATTGTTCTAACTTAGTGTTCGACTCACACTACGATTTACTTTTCGATCGGACCACGCCCGTGGCGTCGATAGGTTAACTTAGCATACAATAATATATTTGACTTATCGCATGAAGGAGTAAAAAGAAGTCAATCCTCCCACCTTGAGTCGATACGCCTTTGTCGTTTCGCCGAGCAGATGCGGCTCGATTTCTTAACTTTGTTGCACGGCCACTATCCTGACTTAGCCATTCGAGCACTTCGTGCTTCATTGAATCATACGTCCGATTTGCCTTAGCGTGCCCAAGTCTCAGCTCGTCGCAAGGCGACGATTTGATTTCGCGGACCCCTTACTAAATATCGCAAAAGATCGACCTCTAATATTTTCGCGTCAAAGTATAACCTGCACACGAAACCAACTAAAATCAATACTTGCATCGATTCGGACTTGCACCTTGGTCGATTCGATTTCTTAGAATCTCTGACCCGATTCAACGCACTCATCCTTCGGGGCAACGCGGCGCTTCGCATCGATTCACTCGATGCATTCCTTCGGGACAAGGCAACTCTTCGCATCGACTCAGTCCGATGCGTTGCTCGGGACAACGTAACTCTCGTATCGATTCGCATCGATACATTTTATTCGGTCAACGCGACTCGCTGAATCAACGCTTCAGCGTAATGTGCCGTACGGAGTGGAGCATTACAGAATATACCACTCAAAACTAGGTTCGTCCTCGAACCAAAACCAACACTCCGACTAAGTGTTTTTATAGATCGTTTCACAATCTCGTCCCACCAATGTTGTTCAGTTTCATACTATCTCGCAAGCTTTTCATTAACATTTCAAAGTCCTCATGCAGCTCGATTTGAATTTGTATACAACTCGATTTGGATCCGTACCTATATTCAAGGCGTCCCGAAGATATACGTATTTTGACCAATTCCAGTGGTAGCAAATTGGAACAAAGCTGACAGGTAAATTTCAATCATATGCTTGCCATCTCGTACTCTCGATCGGACTTGGACTCTAGTGCTTATTCTCGCAATTTCATTGCATATGCATATTGATACACATGCGATTATCCAACAAAAGTCAAGGCACACGATGCGATTCAAAAATCGCATTTCTCATTTCGTATGTTTCATCGGAACTATCAATTCTATGCGTCGCGTCGAGCCGTCGCGCATCCGATCGCAATGATCCTTCGCAACGCCTTGCGTTCGAAGTCACCACCCAACTATTTCCGAAGTCTGCCTATGCAACTTATCTCGATACGATTTCTTTATCAACATTCGGGACTACGCCCGCTAGGTGACTTACCTAACGTCGTGCTTAACTTCTCCCGACGCAACTTTAAATTGACATTGCACAAAGGCCACAATCTATCCGACACAAAAGTTTACATCAAGGCGACGGTGCTCAAGACAACGATCGCCTTGACACGAAGGTCTTTACGATACACCTTACGTTCGATTCCTATCGAGTAGGAAATTTACTAGCCAAAATCCCGACTTATCCGTCTCGCAACATCGAATGTAAGTTTTGATTCACGCAAGCTCAATTGCAAGGTGAATGTGAATCTAACGACATGACTCGTAAGTCATTCCCTTATTCATTCTCTCTCGTGCATAGCACGATTCTCGCAATCGCCTATCCGAATCACCAAGTTCGTTGGTGAATTTCTAGTTTGATCGTCGACCAGCATAACCATTCAAGTATTCATCCGAAAAATACTCAATATCTAACTATATCATTCTCAATCGAAAGCTGTTCCAACAATTCTCGATCGCCTAGACTTATCGTCAACATGCACTGTGTTATATTTGTTATCGGTGCAATCTCATATACGATATCGCATGGGTCATCTTACGGTCTGTAGCATTATATTTGATTTGGCGGTCAAGTCTTCTAGGGTCAGCTGCCCCGAAGCTACGCTCGATAATTGTGGATCATTAATGAAGGACAGTTTAATACGAACCATGCTATATCTTATTTCGGAGCCAAATCACGTTCCAACGATTCTATGAGACTACCCAATTTCGGACAAAACTGTTTCTATCGGCGCAACTGATGCGCAACTATCCTCCGAGTAAAGTCATGCACTACCGTCGATGATTCTGCTATTCACGACATATCTACTCGCATTGAGTTCGGGTCTATCTTATTTGCGGGTCGACACACGAGATGTTATACGCATCGAGCAATCGTCGATGACTTATAGTCTCGTCTTGATTAATCACAAGTTCATGATCAACCAGTTCGTTTCATTCTCGTATTGTTATTTACAAAACTTTGATAGCGCGAGGCGCACTCCATTTTGTATTCTCACATCGTGCTTACGTTTCCTTACGTATCGATCTCGATACGTCGTATTAATTTTCGATAGCATAAGGGTCAACTTTGAATCCGTTTCAACGTCGACAACTTGCATTGCATATGTCCAAGTTCGCAACAAACATTTCCATACGCATCAACTCATTTTCCGATTCGCTGCATCCCGCTATACTTTGATCGCGTAACTGAGTTACCGATTATCCAACATCGAACCCTCGAGTTATACGATCTCGCCCTCTAAGTTTCGCGTGTTTTTCAGTCGTACTCAAATGAGCTTCGCCGTAACGTAACCAACTATTTCTTAGGCACGATTACTCGCGTCAACCAACTCTTCATCGAAGTCGCACATCGTGCGATTCGATTACAATTCGCATAGCCTAACATTTCTATCGAAATCGCAAGTCGTGCGATTCGATTCGTATCGTCCAACATTTCTATCGAGATCGCAAGTCGTGCGATTCGATTCACCTAGCCGAACATTTCTATCGAGATCGTAAGTCGTACGATTCGATTCGCCTCGCCCAACATTTCTATCGAGATCGCAAGTCGTGCGACTCATTTATAAGCTCGAGTTTTCCTTTCCCGTCGGTTCGATTATTACTTCAAGGCATAATTGTTCTGCTAGTCTCGGTCGTCCGACCAACTTATCACTTCCGTCCGACGTATCATTCATTGATACGAGTCTCGCCTTATCGTCCCAACCGATTTTCGAAGAACACTTGCATCAACATACCGTTATACAAATTTCCAATCGAGTCTCGGTACTCTTCCATCCGTTGCGGACAAACCTTCCGCAATTCTCACAACGCGTCGATGCAATTCATCGCACAAGTGGTATACCATATACCACTCGAAATCGAGTCATTCATCGCCTACGTGGTATGGCATATACCACTCGGAACTCAATTCATTTCCCTTGCATTATACTTTAATAAACCAACACTCTCTTCTGACTCACGACTTCCGCAGTGATCGCGCTTGATCACAACCGTAACTTTGATTAAATCACATCCGACACAACTCGGTTAATGTTCTCGTTTGCCAACATAAGTTTGGTGTGCAACCGAACGATTCATTCTATCGATTTACGATTTCAATTACTTCCGTTGCATCTCGTGCAACAATTTATTTGATATGCGTTGCACCCCGTGCAAGAAATTTTACTTTCGATACGCGTTGCACATCGTGCCACGATTTATTTTCGACATTTTATTTTACTTGTGCATTGATTTATTTTATCTCCTTTGCACTCCGTGCAACGATTAATTTGATATGCGTTGTACCACGAGCAATGATTTTACTTCCAACACGCGTTGCAAATCGTGCAACGATTTATTCCCGACTTTCCAAGTCAATGTCCAAATCTGTTCAACATATTCGGTATTGGCTTATCACTTCTCACTTTAACGCATATTCACCATTAACTCGTTGCACTTCGTGCATCATTTTATTTCTCTTTCAACATGTTACATTGCAACAACATCTCAAATCGTATTTTACAATTTGTTGCGCTTGCAGCAACTAACATTTTTACGGCTCGTCGCATTCAATACAATATACCCTTCGCGACTTTCTTAGCAAACATCATGTAATTTCCAAAACACATGAGGCAAAATTACACGATTTGTATTAGACTTATTGTATGGAACATCTAGTGCGGCATCGAGAAGAGTCAAGAGTGATATCAAGTGGTGGTGAGCAACTTTTTAGAATTGTAATGAAGCGAGCGTCCAGAGGAAATTGAGCCTAGAGCTATGATACCAATTTGTCATGCCCCGACCCGGAATCACCCGAATCATCGTCCTCGCAGAGGGCGTGATGCCGCACGAGCCTGAAGTTGCGCTCGTGCAAGGCAAGATGACAAGTTCTCAAATGGTTATCTTTTGATTCAATATTAACAACGAAAGGAAAACAGAGTATACGAAACAATTCTCTTTATTGATATTCGAAACTGAGATTACAAAGGCTTTCGATAGCCTAACAATATATGCCAGATTGGCTACAACACTTAGGTTCTCTCTTGCCCACAAAGGATTTCACCGTTCCATACATCATGCCTTCTATATCTCGGTCGCATCAATCCTGTTGCATAGTCCGAGCGTCAATGCGATCGCACGCTTCAATACGCTTCGGCATTCCAAACCTCAACGCGTTCAAGCAACGCTTCGCCGCGAGCAATCCATTTCCTGCACCCTGCATGAAGCTGGTGGGGGATCAGTACGTTCGTCCTCGCATGTACTGAAGTAAAGATCTTCTTTCCAAACCGACATTGTAATATTTATGTTGAATCATGCAACTTAGCTTATGATCTTGCTATGTTCTCCTTACAGTCAATTTCATGGCATATTCGAAAACGTAAAGCATGTTATCATAGCAAACATGTTATCGAATTTGAATAGACAAGCAAGCAAGCAATCTCGTGTTTATTTCGTGGCGCGACTTACCAAGTCGACGCACTCGCCCTTGCGTCCCTTGCACTGACGCAAGGTGAATACACCACATTCCTTCCCTGTCATGTTATATGTGCATCTCTAAGCAGGATCTATATGCGGGACGCATACGCGCCTACACTTTCAAACCATCGTTCCTTAGCTATATGAGGGCCGTTGGCGTATCAGCGCTGGAATGGACTAAAGGAGTCTTACTTTCTTTTCTCTCCTTATTTTCTCAATATTGGTCGGGCTACCCGGCGTTTCACGGGTTAGGTCGCTGTCCCAAACAACCGAAACGTTCCCGCTGCATACCTTCATTTGCGGCTTTTCCCGTCAATAGCGAGAGCTAATCGACTTAAAGATGTGCGCCTACAAAGATTATTCGAATCCCTCCTAGGCCAAGCGGTTCCGGGGCGCATCCGGCATTTAACCGTTTGGGGGAAACACCTGTGTACAGGAGATATCATATTTTATCTCTCGTCCATTCCATTCGACCATGCAACGCCCTTATCATTCAAGCAATCAAATTCAAACAACCAAACATAGTCTTGAGTCCGAGACTCAGACTTTATCATCTCGCGTCTCTTCCGTTAACTTTCTGTGTTCTTACGTTTCATACTTCGTTTCAATGATTCAATGGCATCGTGCCTCAACTCAATGCTCGTCAACCGAACGACCCGAAGGTCTCGAACACCTTTCGAGGCATTATGTCATATCCGACAGTTCCGCCACATTCATGCCACAACTGTATTCTTCTCGCAACGAAGCCAACTTTTATTATCTCGTGCACGTAGGCACGTTTCGACCGTATTCCCATGTTCTATAACTTAGTGTTCAATGTTCGGGGCTTGCGCGCTAGGGCGCTCGCCTATTGTCTTTCAATGTTCTAGCCTTTCTAACTCGTGCGCGAAGGCACGGTATGGTTCGTACACTAAGGCACTCGCCGATTACAGTTATCCCATGTTCTTGCGTCTTGCGCACCGAGGCGCTCGCCTTTGCGATATCCAATGTCCTATAGCGACTCGTGCATATGATGCACGTTTTATTTCAATTGTTCTAACTTAGTTTTCGACTCACACTACGATTTACTTTTCGATCGGACCACGCCCGTGGCGTCGATAGGTTAACTTAGCATACAATGATATATTTGACTTATCGCATGAAGGAGTAAAAAGAAGTCAATCCTCCTACCTTGAGTCGATACGCCTTTGTCGTTTCGTCGAGCCGATGCGGCTCGATTTCGTAACTTTGCTGCACGGCCACTCTCCTGACTTAGCCATTCGAGCACTTCGTGCTTCATTGAATCATACGTCCGATTTGCCTTAGCGTGCCCAAGTCTCAGCTCGTCGCAAGGCGACGATTTGATTTCGCAGACCCCTTACTAAATATCGCAAAAGATCGACCTCTAATATTTTCGCGTCAAAGTATAACCTGCACACGAAACCAACTAAAATCAATACTTGCATCGATTCGGACTTGCGCCTTGGTCGATTCGATTTCTTAGAATATTCGAGCCGATTCAACGCACTCATCCTTCGGGGCAACGCGGCGCTTCGCATCGATTCACTCGATGCATTCCTTCGGGACAAGGCAACTCTTCGCATCGACTCAGTCCGATGCGTTGCTCGGGACAACATAACTCTCGTATCGATTCGCATCGATACATTTTATTCGGTCAATGCGACTCGCTGAGTCAACGCTTCAGCGTAATGTGTCGTACGGAGTGGGACATTACAGAATATACCACTCAAAACAAGGTTCGTCCTCGAACCAAAACCAACACTCCGACCAAGTGTTTTTATAGATCGTTTCACAATCTCGTCCCACCAATGTTGTTCAGTTTCATACTATCTCGTAAGCTTTTCATTAACATTTCAAAGTCCTTATGCAGCTCGATTTGAATTTGTATACAACTCGATTTGGATCCGTACCTATATTCAAGGCGTCCCGAAGATATACGTATTTTGACCAATTCCAGTGGTAGCAAATTGGAACAAAGCTGACAAGTAAATTTCAATTATATGCTTGCCATCTCGTACTCTCGATCGGACTTGGACTCTAGTGCTTATTCTCGCAATTTCATTGCATATGCATATTGATACACATGCGATTATCCAACAAAAGTCAAGGCACACGATGCGATTCAAAAATCGTATTTCACATTTCGTATGTTTCATCGGAACTATCAATTCTATGCGTCGCGTCGAGCCGTCGCGCATCCGATCGCAACGATCCTTCGCAACGCCTTGCGTTCGAAGTCACCACCCAACTTTTTCCGAAGTCTGCCTATGCAACTTATCTCGATACGATTTCTTTATCAACATTCGGGACTACGCCCGCTAGGTGACTTACCTAACGCCATGCTTAACTTCTCCCGACGCAACTTTAAATTGACATTGCACAAAGGCCACAATCTATCCGACACAAAAGTTTACATCAAGGCGACGGTGCTCAAGACAACGATCGCCTTGACACGAAGGTCTTTACGATACGCCTTACGTTCGATTCTTATCGAGTAGGAAATTCACTAGCCAAATTCCCGACTTATCCGTCTCGCAACATCGAATGTAAGTTTTGATTCACGCAAGCTCAATTGCAAGGTGAATGTGAATCTAACGACATGACTCGTAAGTCATTCCCTTATTCATTCTCTCTCTCGTGCATTGCACGATTCTCGCAATCGCCTATCCGAATCACCAAGTTCGTTGGTAAATTTCTAGTTTGATCGTCGACCAGCATAACCATTCAAGTATTCATCCGAAAAATACTCAATATCTAACTATATCATTCTCAATCGAAAGCTGTTCCAACAATTCTCGATCGCCTAGACTTATCGTCAACATGCACTGTGTTATATTTGTTATCGGTGCAATCTCATATACGATATCGCATGGGTCATCTTACGGTCTGCAGCATTATATTTGATTTGGAGGTCAAGTCTTCTAGGGTCAGCTGCCCCGAAGCTACGCTCGATAATTGTGGATCATTAATGAAGGACAGTTTAATACGAACCATGATATATCTTATTTCGGAGCCAAATCACGTTCCAACGATTCTATGCGACTACCCAATTTCGGACAAAACCGTTTCTATCGACGCAACTGTCATGCCCCGCTCCCGTAGGAGCGATCGTCCTCGCTAAGGCGTGATGCCGCACGGGCCTAGGTTGCGCCCGTGCAAGGCCAAGTCCAGAAACGGCCAATTTGAGCTAGGCCACAGAGTCGCACAGAGTGTCCTCATTTGCAGCGGAAAGTAAATGAACACAAATTGAAGCGAATTCAAACTCTTTATTGATTTTCAAGAAGTTTACAAGCGGCGCTAGGCCGATATTACAATTCGCTCAAGCTCTCTCTCTGAAACATAAAAGGCGTGCCAAGTGGCTTACAACATGGAATGATTCATGGCGATGTTTCGATACATTATGTCCTGTATAGGTGCTTCAGCTTCCTGCAACGTCCCAAGGCCCCGAATGTTGGCTCCGCGCCTTAACACGTTCGATGGAAGCTCTGCACCCGCCGGCGTCTCCTGCATCCTGCAAGCAGACTGTGGGGTTATCAGTACATTGTTATGCACTGATGGGGAGGCTAGCTCGCCCACAATGCTATCATTACCAAACACGTTCCATTTACTTTTGTGCATCGCTATCATTCATTGTCTTTCTAATCTTGTCTTAGGATCAATTTCATGGCATATGTCATAACCTATCCCGTGTTGCCAAATTCAAGTGTCGCATGGAAATACATGCACGACTTATCCATACTTATCGTCCGGCCTTCCCTGTCCAACGTAAACCAAGTTAGTCAACAATTCATATGAAATAACTTAATGTAGTTCATGAAAGCAATCAATGTCAAGTGCGTGTCCTTGTCTCGGGTTCTAGCACGTCGTAGGCACGTTTTCTAACTCGTTTGCTCGAAGTACTCTTGATCGTTTTGTGTGTTATATTCAAGCCTATTCAGAAGGTGCTTTGTACAGTTAACTTAGACTACTTTGATTTCAATACAAGGACTTGCACGTGGATTGCCACCAGCAAAGCCCAATTAAATCTATATGCACCGGTCGCTGGCATCACAAGCCATTTTGGACACTTCCGACCGTGGTATTTCTCAACTTAGCGTAGGGTGGACTGGCACACACCTCGTTAGTCTCTTGAAATACCTCAGCACTTACGTCCCCCGGGTGGCCAAGTCCGCACCCAGGCATGCCCGTAAGCCTCGACTTGGTTCCGCCTAGGCCGGCCACGATCCTCCCTTTGATCATGTCGCGGAATCCGTATCACCCGTGCACGGGTCCGTCCACGACCATTTCGTATTTTATCGTCATAGGCTAACCCTTAGCCACAATGCGTTATCGACCAGGTTGGCGTCCGTGCAGCGCAGGTAGCGAGCCCCGTTGCACGTGCCCGTCACACATGTCGCTAACCATTTCTTTCCTTCTTATCTTTTATTCACTCTTTCTTTTCTTTCTTTTACTTGTCTGTTTGTTCATCGATTCATTCACGTATTCATTCTTTCATTCGTTGATTCATTCATTCACTTATTTGTTCATTCATTCCTTCATACATTTTGCAACTCCCCGTACGGGAGTCGTCTTGGCGACCCATCGGTCCCATAGTCTTTCAATGTTGCTAAACTCTACTCGGAACGACTATGTTGATAGTCTCCCCATTTCATTGTTGTAAACCATTCATTGTTTTCATTGTTTGAACGCATCAGAGACGTAAACGTAAGCTTGTGCCTTAGCACGAGCGTGGAGCGCGGTGCGAGAGTTCTCACAATTTCCATGTTCTTTTCCATATTCTTATACAAGCATACAAGATGGGATTAATCCCTTAGCTAGGTGCGTTGGGTCATTTATTAGCATGCGCGGTGTTATCGTCTAGCGATTTTAGTGATAGTGTCCGTATTATTATGTGTCTAGGCTAAGCAAAGACGGGTTCATCGGAGCCACCCACCTTAGCGATGTTCGCAGTCGGCCGAGCGATACTCCGAGCGCGCCTTTGATAGTCTAAGTCTGGATTCATCTTGACGGGCCAAATGTAAGCCTTGTATCGATTCTTCATCAGGTCGATGCCAACTCTTCGGGTCGACGACTCGTTTGAGTCGTTGCACTTGCCGTTTGAATCGGCGTTCCGCTAGGGCGAAGCGGGTCATTACATAATACACCACTCAAAACAAGTCTCGTTCTCGAGACTTTCTGAGTGTAGGTCATCCTACCGTTCCCTAACTCATGTCGTGTGCGTATCGTAGGCAATTCCTATCGACTGGCCTTATCGCTCGATGGCATCGAACTATACTCGATACCTTTCCAAGTTCCGTGTCGCATACGTTTGGTCGATTTTATTGAATGGCTTTTCATTCATTTTAGAGTTGATGGCTCTTATTCAATTGTCGTGTTTCCTTCGACTTGGTTGCTATTGCGTTGTGTCATGGGACGATAATGGTCGTACGAGGTGCGTTGTAATTTGTCAAACACGAGGGTCGTAGGCTGCAGCTAACTCACTTCTGTTTTATGTGCATCTCAACACCCACTTGCAGCTGCATTCGAGTTCATCATATCGCTGAGTTTGGATCGTGCACATATCCAAGGCGTCCCCCGAATACGTACATTTCAACCAAGCTTAGCGACTAGCGAAATCGGACAAGCTACTCATGATAGTTTCGAATTGCCGATCGTTTCACTAACTTCGATTTAGAACCAAACTCAAATGCATCTCACTATCGTTTTATCTCGGTCATCGAGATGGCCTGAATCGCTTCTCAAGCATTCTTGTCCACGAAATCAGTACGATTTCTTCTTAGCGGGGTCAACCAAGTCTAAGTAATTTTCGTCCGATTCGAGACTAAGTATCGTACTATCATCGAGTACGTCTTCCAATCAATGATTCAATTCGTTATCCCAACTTTACTTGCGCATCATCCATTCCTATCTTTTCCGTCGTTTGGGGCCAATCTCGCCGTCGTTCACGCACACTCCCAGTTCCCGTCCTACTCTAAGTCTTGTTGTCCCAAGTCTATCGTCCGTCCAGACGATACTGTAAATGCCATCGCACAGGTTCAATCACTCGGTATAGGGTCGTCCGCCTATCCGCTAGGTCAGCTCACAAGGTCATAGTTACACGTCAAGTCCGTTGCTCATCGTGCAAGGCCGTTGCACGACGCTAGCCCCAATTTCTATAGTCAAACCATTTGTTCGCTTGTACGGGAGTTTCTACCCAAGTTTGTTTCACTCAAATTTCTAAACATCAAGCAGCGTTCACCCTATTCGCATCAACACATTCTCCGCTCCAAGTTCGAGCTCATAGGTTATCCTCAACCAAATCCTCGACATGTTAATATCGTTTATCCGCACTAACAATTTTCATAGTCTATCTCTTCAAGTGTGTTTAATACAATCCACCTATCCATCCTATCCAATTCACGTAGTCGATCACAAAGTCGTCTAGCCTTGTAATATGTCGCACCCCGATCTCACGCAAGTCTGATTTTCCACGACGGACATGAATCACCACGTCAACGTTCCCGCGGAATAATCGTCCTCATCGGGACGTAACTCTTGCGTTGAATCTAGACTTACTCGTTTTCGATACGCGGATTGGGTCTACTCAATCCTCAAGTTTTTCTTATTCTTCCATCGCAAGTCCTAACAATCCTCAAATTTACCTTCGCTTCAAACCACAAGTCGGAGCAATCAAAATTGCCATGTCATGATATTTGAGTTCGACCATTCCCGCTGGACATGAATCACCATGCCAACGCTCACGCGGAATGATCGTCCCAAATCCGACGTGACGCATGTGCGAGGCTGGAGTTGCGCTCGCACAAGACAAGATCGTTGTCGTTGTGGTTATCACCGAACATCCAAGTCACTTTCCTTCCTCATTCCAAACATTCATTTCTATCCAAATTCTCCAACATGGTATCCTTCAAAATAATAACTTCTAACAAGATCATCATTCATCAAATCAGAGTACCCCCGAGTTATCGTACATCGATCTTTGATACGCCTCAATACCATCGATGATGTACATAACTTGACGATCTTCCTTTTGCAACGAATTCCGAGTCGTGCAACTTATTTCCTCAATTCGCATTGTCTCGTGCTAACTCGTCATTGAGCAACATCAATTCTAATTCCTTAGTCATTCTCGTATCTCCAAATCAACGTTTTCTATGCACGCTATCTTCCGATCGTGCTATCTTCGATCTCGTCCATGCGTATTTTACCTTAACTCAAGTTTTAATCACTTCGACTAAATTGAAAATCGTATGCATGATCTTCTATGTTTCCTCGACCAAGACCTCCGTTCGTTTCATGATTCGTACTACGCATTCTTAATTCATCTGAACGATATCTCGTTTGAGACTCTCGAAGTCGAAACCAACTAAGCGTTACTCAATCTAAGGCTTGCGCGATATCATCGCTTACCGACGTACTCGTTCTATTCGTAAATCCTTTAGTCTCGCTCGAACAATTTCTATAACGTCCATACACCACTCAGGGTTCGAGCCACTCGACTAGTCGTCGACACTCGTTCTTATTCTTTTCCGAAGCTATCACATACACCACTCGGGGTCAAGTCATTCTACGAATCCTCAAATGATCATTTGATTTCCTTTCGATATGTTCAATCGCGCATTCGTCCGTTCCTCAAAATCCAAATTAATTTTCCGCGCACTCCTAAGCGTTAGTTTGATAGCGTTCCTATCGATATACACTCTAAGTGTAGCTTCGTTCCCGACCGAGCGGTACTTGATATCGCTCGCAACTCGATTGCACCAAAAAGTCGAGGTGCGCGACACGCGGACTAAGTTGTGCCGCATAACCATCCCGTGTGGACTATATTCAAGTTTGCACGCTCACTTGCTAGGTCGACGCAAGACTAATCAGGCACGCACGCGACATGTTAACTTAGCATGTGTTCTCTATCAAGTCAAGTTTAACATCGCTTGGCACAAAGGCCGTCGCCTATTGATCTCGTTCAACCGAGTACTTGTACGAGCTTTTAAAAATATTAGATTTATTGTATGGAACATCCCAAGGCACAATGAGAGAGAGCGTACACTTCTTTTTCCAACGACGAGCTTTCAAAACTGAGAAAATCGAAATGAAGTCCAAGGACGTAAAGTCGTGCTCTGATACTAATCTGTCACGCCCCGCTCCCGTAGGAGCGATCGTCCTCGCTAAGGCGTGATGCCGCACGGGCCTAGGTTGCGTCCGTGCAAGGCCAAGTCCAGAAACGGTCGATTTGAGCTAGGCCACAGAGTCGCACAGAGTGTCCTCATTTACAGCGGAAGGTAAATGAACACAAATTGAAGCGAATTCAAACTCTTTATTGATTTTCAAGAAGTTTACAAGCGGCGCTAGGCCGATATTACAATTCGCTCAAGCTCTCTCTCTGAAACATAAAAGGCGTGCCAAGTGGCTTACAACATGGAATAATTCATGGCGATGTTCCGATACATTATGTCCTGTATAGGTGCTTCAGCTTCCTGCAACGTCCCAAGGCCCCGGATGTTGGCTCCGCACCTTAACACGTTCGATGGAAGCTCCGCACCCGCCGGCGTCTCCTGCATCCTGCAAGCAGACTGTGGGGTTATCAGTACATTGTTATGCACTGGTGGGGAGGCTAGCTCGCCCACAATGCTATCATTACCAAACACGTTCCATTTACTTTTGTGCACCGCTATCATTCATTGTCTTTCTAATCTTGCCTTAGGATCAATTTCATGGCATATGTCATAACCTATCCCGTGTTGCCAAATTCAAGTGTCGCATGGAAATACATGCACGACTTACCCATACTTATCGTCCGGCCTTCCCTGTTCAACGTAAACCAAGTTAGTCAACAATTCATATGAAATAACTTAATATAGTTCATGAAAGCAATCAATGTCAAGTGCGTGTCCTTGTCTCGGGTTCTAGCACGTCGTAGGCACGTTTTCTAACTCGTTTGCTCGAAGTACTCTTGATCGTTTTGTGTGTTATATTCAAGCCTATTCAGAAGGTGCTTTGTACAGTTAACTTAGACTACTTTGATTTCAATGCAAGGACTTGCACGTGGATTGCCACCAGCAAAGCCCACTTAAATCTATATGCACCGGTCGCTGGCATCACAAGCCATTTTGGACACTTCCGACCGTGGTATTTCTCAACTTAGCGTAGGGTGGACTGGCACACACCCCGTTAGTCTCTTGAAATACCTCAGCACTTACGTCCCCCGGGTGGCCAAGTCCGCACCCAGGCATGCCCGTAAGCCTCGACTTGGTTCCACCTAGGCCGGCCACGATCCTCCCTTTGATCATGCCGCGGAATCCGTATCACCCGTGCACGGGTCCGTCCACGACCATTTCGTATTTTATCGTCATAGGCTAACCCTTAGCCACAATGCGTTATCGACCAGGTTGGCGTCCGTGCAGCGCGGGTAGCGAGTCCCGTTGCACGTGCCCGTCACACCTGTCGCTAACCATTTCTTTCCTTCTTATCTTTTATTCACTCTTTCTTTTCTTTCTTTCACTTGTCCGTTTGTTCATCGATTCATTCACGTATTCACTCTTTCATTCGTTGATTCATTCATTCACTTATTTGTTCATTCATTCCTTCATACATTTTGCAACTCCCCGTGCGGGAGTCGCCTTGGCGACCCATCGGTCCCATAGTCTTTCAATGTTGCTAAACTCTACTCGGAACGACTATGTTGATAGTCTCCCAGTTTCACTGTTGTAAACCATTCATTGTTTTCATTGTTTGAACGCATCAGAGACGTAAACGTAAGCTTGTGCCTTAGCACGAGCGTGGAGCGCGGTGCGAGAGTTCTCACAATTTCCATGTTCTTTTCCATATTCTTATACAAGCATAAAAGATGGGATTAATCCCTTAGCTAGGTGCATTGGGTCATTTATTATCATGCGCGGTGTTATCGCCTAGCGATTTTAGTGATAGTGTCCGTATTATTATGTGTCTAGGCTAAGCAAAGACGGGTTCATCGGAGCCACCCACCTTAGCGATGTTCGCAGTCGGCCGAGCGATACTCCGAGCGCGCGTTTGATAGTCTAAGTCTGGATTCATCTTGACGGGCCAAATGTAAGCCTTGCATCGATTCTTCATCAGGTCGATGCCAACTCTTCGGGTCGACGGCTCGTTTGAGTCGTTGCACTTGCCGTTTGAATCGGCGTTCCGCTAGGGCGAAGCGGGTCATTACAGCAACTGATGCGCAACTATCCTCCGAGTAAAGTCATGCACTACCATCGATGATTCTGCTATTCACGACGTATCTACTCGCATTGAGTTTGGGTCTATCTTATTTGCGGGTCGACACACGAGATGCTATACGCATCGAGCAATTGTCGATGACTTATAGTCTCGTCTTGATTAATCACAAGTTCATGATCAACCAGTTCGTTTCATTCTCGTATTGTTATTTACAAAACTTTGATAGCGCGAGGCGCACTCCATTTTGTATTCTCACATCGTGCTTACGTTTCCTTACGTATCGATCTCGATACGTCGTATTAATTTTCGATAGCATAAGGGTCAACTTTGAATCCGTTTCAACGTCGACAACTTGCATTGCATATGTCCAAGTTCGCAACAAATTTTTCCATACGCATCAACTCATTTTCCGATTCGTCGCATCCCGCTATACTTTGATCGCGTAACTGAGTTACCGATTATCCAACATCGACCCTCGAGTTATACGATCTCGCCCTCTAAGTTTCGCGTGTTTTTCAGTCGTACTCAAATGAGCTTCGCCGTAACGTAACCAACTATTTCTTAGGCACGATTACTCGTGTCAACCAACTCTTCATCGAAGTCGCACATCGTGCGATTCGATTACAATTCGCATAGCCTAACATTTCTATCGAAATCGCAAGTCGTGCGATTCGATTCGTATCGTCCAACATTTCTATCGAGATCGCAAGTCGTGCGATTCGATTCACCTAGCCGAACATTTCTATCGAGACCGTAAGTCGTACGATTCGATTCGCCTCGCCCAACATTTCTATCGAGATCGTAAGTCGTGCGACTCATTTGTAAGCTCGAGTTTTCCTTTCCCGTCGGTCCGATTATTACTTCAAGGCATAATCATTCCGCTAGTCTCGGTCGTCCGACCAACTTATCACTTCCGTCCGACGTATCATTCATTGATACGAGTCTCGCCCTATCGTCCCAACCGATTTTCGAAGAACACTTGCATCAACATACCGTTATACAAATTTCCAATCGAGTCTCGGTACTCTTCCATCCGTTGCGGACAAACCTTCCGCAATTCTCACAACGCGTCGATGCAATTCATCGCACAAGTGGTATACCATATACCACTCGGAATCGAGTCATTCATCGCCTACGTGGTATGGCATATACCACTCGGAACTCAAGTCATTTCCCTCGCATTATACTTTAATAAACCAACACTCTCTTCCGACTCACGATTTTCGCAGTGATCGTGTTTGATCACAACCGTAACTTTGATTAAATCACATCCGACACAACTCGGTCAATGTTCTCGTTTGCCAACATAAGTTTGGTGTGCAACCGAACGATTCATTCTATCGATTTACGATTTCAATTCCTTCCGTTGCATCTCGTGCAACAATTTATTTGATATGCGTTGCACCCCGTGCAACAAATTTTACTTTCGATACGCGTTGCACATCGTGCTACGATTTATTTTTGACATTTATTTTACTTGTGCAATGATTTATTTTATCTCCTTTGCACTCCGTGCAACGATTAATTTGATATGCGTTGTACCACGTGCAATGATTTTACTTCCAACACGCGTTGCACATCGTGCAATGATTTATTCCTGACATTCCAAGTCAATTGCCCAAATCCGTTCAACACATTCGGTATTGGCTTATCACTTCTTACTTTAATGCATATTCACCATTAACTCGTTGCACTTCGTGCATCATTTTATTTCTCTTTCAACATGTTACATTGCAACAATATCTCAAATCGTATTTCACAATTTGTTGCGCTTGCAGCAACTAACATTTTTACGGCTCGTCGCATTCAATGCAATATACCCTTCGCGACTTTCTTAGCAAACATCATGTAATTTCCAAAACACATGAGGCAAAATTACACGATTTGTATTAGACTTATTGTATGGAACATCCAGTACGGCATCGATTAAAGTCAAGAGTGATATCAAGTGGTGGTGAGCAACTTTTTAGAATTGTAATGAAGCGAGCTTCCAGAGGAAATTGAGCCTAGAGCTATGATACCAATTTGTCACCCCCGACCCGGAATCACCCGAATCATCGTCCTCGCAGGGGACGTGATGCCGGACGAGCCTGGAGTTGCGCTCGTGCAAGGCAAGATGACAAGTTCTCAAATGGTTATCTTTTGATTCAATATTAACAACGAAAGGAAAGCAGAGTATACGAAACAATTCACTTTATTGATATTCGAAACTGAGATTACAAAGGCTTTCGATAGCCTAACAATATATGCCAGATTGGCTACAACACTCAGGTTCTCTCTTGCCCATAAAGGATTTCACCGTTCCATACATCATGCCTTCTATATCTCGGCCACATCAATCCTGTTGCATAGTCCGAGTGTCAATGCGATCGCACGCTTCAATACGCTTCGGCATTCCAAGCCTCAACGCGTTCAAGCAACGCTTCGCCGCGAGCAATCCATTCCCTGCACCCTGCATGAAGCTGGTGGGGGATCAGTACGTTCGTCCTCGCATGTACTGAAGCAAAGATCTTCTTTCCAAACCGACATTGTAGTATTTATGCTGAATCATGCAACTTAGCTTATGATCTTGCTATGTTCTCCTTAGGGTCAATTTCATGGCATATTCGAAAACGTAAAGCATGTTATCATAGCAAACATGTTATCGAATTTGAATAGACAAGCAAGCAAGCAATCTCGTGTTTGTTTCGTGGTGCGACTTACCAAGTCGACGCACTCGCCCTTGTGTCCCTTGCACTGATGCAAGGTGAATACGCCCCATTCCTTCCCTGTCATGTTATATGTGCATCTCTAAGAAGGATTTATATGCGGGACGCATACGCGCCTACACTTTCAACCCATCGTTCCTTAGCTATATGAGGGCCGTTGGCGTACCCGCGCTGGAATGGACTAAAGGAGTCTTACTTTCTTTTCTCTCCTTTTCTCAATATTGGTCGGGCTGCCCGACGTTTCACGGGTTGGGTCGCTGTCCCAAACAACCGAAACGTTCCCGCTGCATACCTTCATTTGCGGCTTTTCCCATCAATAGCGAGAGCTACTCGACTTAAAGATGTGCACCTACAAAGATTATTCGAATCCCTCCTAGGCCAAGCGGTTCCGGGGCGCATCCGGCATTTAACCGTTTGGGGGAAACACCCGTGCACGGGAGATATCACATTTTATCTCTCGTCCATTCCATTAGACCATGCAACGCCCTTATCATTCAAGCAATCAAATTCAAACAACCAAACATAGTCTTGAGTCCGAGACTCAGACTTTATCATCTCGCGTCTCTTCCGTTAACTTTCTGTGTTCTTACGTTTCATACTTCGTTTCAATGATTCAATGGCATCGTGCCTCAACTCAATGCTCGTCAACCGAACGACCCGAAGGTCTCGAACACCTTTCGAGACATTATGTCATATCCGACAGTTCCGCCACATTCATGCCACAACTGTATTCTTCTCGCAACGAAGCCAACTTTTATTATCTCGTGCACGTAGGCACGTTTCGACCGTATCCCCATGTTCTATAACTTAGTGTTCAATGTTCGGGGCTTGCGCACTAGGGCGCTCGCCTATTGTCTTTCAATGTTCTAGCCTTTATAACTCGTGCGCGAAGGCACGGTATGGTTCGTGCACTAAGGCACTCGTCGATTACAGTTATCCCATGTTCTTGCGGCTTGCGCACCGAGGCGCTCGCCTTTGCGATATCCAATGTCCCATAGCGACTCGTGCATATAATGCACGTTTCATTTCAATTGTTCTAACTTAGTGTTCGACTCACACTACGATTTACTTTTCGATCGGACCACGCCCGTGGCGTCGAAAGGTTAACTTAGCATACAATGATATATTTGACTTATCGCATGAAGGAGTAAAAAGAAGTCAATCCTCACACCTTGAGTCGATACGCCTTTGTCGTTTCGCCAAGCCGATGCGGCTCGATTTCTTAACTTTGTTGCACGGCCACTCTCCTGACTTAGCCATTCGAGCACTTCGTGCTTCATTGAATCATACGAATGATTTGCCTTAGCGTGCCCAACTCTCAGCCCGTCGCAAGGCGATGATTTAATTTCGCGGACCCCTTACTAAATATCGCAAAAGATCGACCTCTAATATTTTCGCGTCAAAGTATAACCTGCACACGAAATCAACTAAAATCAATACTCGCATCGATTCGGACTTGTGCCTTGGTCGATTCGATTTCTTAGAATCCTCGAGCCGATTCAACGCACTCATCCTTTGGGGCAACGCGGCGCTTCGCATCGATTCACTCGATGCATTCCTTCGGGACAAGGCAACTCTTCGCATCGACTCAGTCCGATGCGTTTCTCGGGACAACGTAACTCTCGTATCGATTCGCATCAATACATTTCATTCGGTCAACGCGACTCGCTGAGTCAACGCTTCAGCGTAATGCGTCGTACGGAGCGAGGCATTACAACTATGGCTGTCTGGGAACAAGAGTTGACCACTGCTGAAGCCAAATGGCAAGATTTGACTTCGGCTATGGAGAAGAAGGCTGATCTACAGAAATCTCTGGAGGTTCTCCTGGCGGAGGTTGATGCCAAGATTCGCTTTCTCCAGGAGCGACAAGCCCAACTTCTGGTAGATACTGAACGAGCGCAAGCTGCCCACATCGCGATTAAAGAGGAGGTGGCGAAGTTCAATCGTCACTTAGGCGGCTTGTTCTATTAGAAGGAGTTGGATGACAAATACGTCGCTGATACCTCCTCTGAAAGCAGGGAAGTGAGGCGCCGCGAGGCTGAGCGTCGTGTTTTAGCGACTGTGGGAATCAGGACCGAGACTTTGAAGCGTCGTATCGACGAACTATCTGCTGCCCTTGAAGTCGTTTTCCTTTTGTGCTTTTGTTTTGCTTTCGGCCATTCTGAAATGTAGTTTGCTTTCCTTTTTTTTCCTCGCAATGTAGTCCTTTTCCTTTTATTGATGAAGAAATAAAGAACTTTTGCTTGTTCAACTGTCATGAACTTATGATTTTGTAGACTTATCATCTTTGGCGTACCTTGGTTTTTAGTATATGCTCCAATTCCAAAATAGGAACTTAGGTCGAGACGATGCCAGCTAATACAATCTGGAATAAATTTCCAGTTTAATGGACTTATCCCAGATGTACTATGCTGTAAATATAACTATACTATACATGAAACAGGAAAACATCTAGATGTCATCCACATAATCAAGGAAAGTAATACTGAAATATGAGCCGAAAATAAACATAGTCTGAATAAGATACGACTGAATATTCTGGTAGGAACAAACCCACAGAGTACAACACTAAATAAAAATACTGAAATATGAAAGATAAGTAGTCAAGAGCATCGGCTTACTAGATAATAATGCTCATAACTAAACAACAGCATATCCTGAGTCAAAGGAACTCCACAGGAAGCACCTCGACGTCTTCAGCAACAAGTCATGTCTCAACACCCGGTTCGTACACAGTCAGTTGTAAGTGCTCATCTGAATCTGGAAAGGAGCCAGGTCCTCAAAGGGACATAGCAAGATACAAAAAAAACATGCCATAAAGTAAATACTGAATAACATAAAGGATGAACTAACCAGCTAAGTGAATGCATGTTGAAGACAACCATGGTACGTATGGGTAGGTAAATAAGGATTTACGTTGAATCACGGGCCGACATCGGATCACGAGCCGATGCCTATAACCGGGTAACACTGGCCTCAAATGGCCCCAAAGCCAAACAAAGGCTGATGTAACTGTCTGTCTCATACACCTACTAATTGTCTTCCCATGCCCTCGAAAATGTACAAGTCGTATCCACCACTTGAACATTCCATCCCCCAATGCAAGGTCACAATAACTAGACACAACTTAACCGTACAATATACCAGTACACGAGCCATTTGCATCGATGATTAGTCGAATACGCAAGCCCGTGCCATGGTATGAACTCACTCGGTGTCGTGTCGTAAGTCGTGTCAAGGTCATGGGAATCATGACTATGACTCCACAACTTAGGATATTTTACCTAGGACTAAGTCAAGTACACGAATCTCCATGACGATGCCACATTGGCTGCACCCAAGGCATTCTCGAACACACAACTATGTCCACTCTAGCAAGTGCACATAACATAAATATGAATGAATAAAACCAGTAATACAAGGCAAGGTATACTTGTCTGAAACTCGGAGAAGCGCGAGCGAGGATCCGGACTCCTCGATCAAGATCATATCATCCTGCGTACCTACAAAACATGTATAACACATCTACACCCCTGGTCATAGTGTTTAGGATAGGTTACACATGAATTAGCAATGATCATGGGGTCTAAGAAATCAAGTGTGTAGGCGTGTCACCATTGAAACTAGTATAGGTTCAAGATGACTTTAAAAGTTATACCAATGGCAATGTGGCTCGAACCACCACCCGGTGGCGTGCTCCTAGAGGCAATGAGAGGTTCCACGGCCTCATGAAGGAGGTGGACAGCAGTGAGGAAGCCGCAACAGCAGCTACAAGCTGCTGCTAGCACGACAACAGAAAACAACAGCTAGGCTGCGTTGGTGACTATTTTAGGAGATGTTGTGGGGGGTTTTGGTGGATGAGTTATGAAGATAAGTTGTAGAGAAGAGAGAGGAATAAATGTTGTGAAGGAATTGTGGAAAAATTATGAAAACTGTGAAAGCTACATCCATCCAAAGAGGAGGGTATATATATGGAGCACACAACAGCTAGCTTGCAATGGTGGCTATTTTTTAGAGGCTTGTGGAGGTTTTTGGTGGATGAGCTGTGAAGAGAAGTTGTAGAGGAGAGGGAGAGGAAGAAATGTTGTGAAGGAGTTATGGGTAAATTATGAATATGGAGAGAGCTAAAGACACAACAACAGCCGAAATATGCAGCAGCACCCTGCAGCAATGGACATCAGTTAGAGCTGCTTAGGATACTATTTTGAGGAGCTTTGAGGGGTTTTTAGGGAAAGAGTTGTGAAGAGAAATAGTGGAGGAGAGGGTGAGAAAGAAATTTTATGAAGGACTTGTGAGAAAATTGTGAAGGGGGAAGGAGTTATGGTCGGATTTGTGAGGAGGTATTGTTATGGGTTCAGCAGGAGTATGTTGGCTTGTGGGGAAGTTTTGGGGTTGTTGTGGAGGTTTTTAGAGGGGGAATGTGAAGAAAAGTTTTTGAGAAGATGGAGAGGAAGAAATATTGTGAAGGAGTTGTGGAGAATTTTTGAGGAGGGTGCGAGCAACAGCTGGTCCAAGAGAAGGGTGTTTTTTAGGAGTGAAATGGTGAGGTTGAGTGCTGAGTGAACCTATTAGTGTTTGGTCATGAATGAATGATGGTTTGAATGACCCAAAGAGTGTGTAAGTGAGTGAAAGGGAGGTGCCATGACATCCACCCTTTGGCTTGGCCAATTTTGGGTGTGCATTAATAGCGGGATGGTGGAGTATAATATAGGTTTAAGTCCCTTTTTAGAAATAGGCTTCATGTGATTGTCCACTAGGTTTATGAGTGGATAAACTAGATGTTTGGTGTTTTGTAGAAAGGAAAAATGGTGTGGGGGTGTTTTGTGGTTGTCATGAGAGTGTGCACATGGGTTTGGGTTAGGTGCTTCGGCTAGGTTGGGTTAGGTTTGGGTTTGGTGTCAGCATGACTAGAAATTGGGTCAATTATGATCAAGGATAAATAAATAGCACGTAGGGGCTCAATTGAGTGGGACACAAGTAGCATGTGTGTAGTAGGCTTAATTCATACTTTGGGCTGGTAGATTTGGGTTGAAATTGTGTCTCCAAATCAAATTTAAAGTAAGCATGGGTGCATGGTAGGGAATAAAATTGGACTATGTGTTAGGAATGTTGTGTGATCAAAATGGAGCACAAGGAGATGTGTTTGAGTGGGACATGAAGGTCATGTAAAGGGTCTTGTCTAGGTCATGCATGTAAAATTTGTTTTGAGAAAATGACTACTGTTGTGCTCCTAATTTTGAAAGTATGACAAGGTGCACCTAATGATCATAAAAGAAAGTTAGAATCTAATACTACAATTATTCCTAATTAAAACCAAATCAACCCTAATCCTCAATAAATCCTAAAATTTTCAAACATGGGCTTACATGTGTCATTTGAAAATAAGTAGCACATGATAACTTAATTGAGTGGGATACTATTGTCGTGTGTGTAGTAGGCTCAAAATAGGTCAAAACTATATATTGGATCGAAAAGTTCGGATCGGGTTTGGACCCCAATTCCAATTGGAAGATTACATCAAAATTACGGTGAAGAGTAAAATGACCATTTTGATTCGAAAGTTGTGTAAGAAAATATAGTGCATGGTGTAGGGCCTAAAAATCAAGTTGCGCCATGTATTTACTACTCAGAAATCAAGTTGCGCCCCAAAAATCAAGCTGCGCCACTAATAATGGAGCTCAGAGATCAAACTGGCCATTGATCAGGTTGCGCCATATATCAGACTGCGCCCAGTCATATTGTACCAAAGTCTACGTGGCGTCTGACATTTAATGACCATCATTACCTGACAACACTGACAGCACAGTAAAGGAAAATCTCTTCGAATCCCTCAAATTGTGTCGCTCGAGGAGAGTTAGTTGACAGCTGTCCTGCACGTCTTATGAGTTGCGCCTAGGCGCAATCTAAAACAAAATCCTTAGTTGCGCCTAGGTGGAATCTGAACAAATGTTTCTCAAAAGTTGCCACATGTCCAGGCGCAGTCTAATCAGGCGCCGTTTAACTTGTTGACCGAAGCTCACGCAACCTGGTAAAGTTGAGACAATTTTCATTTCCAAAGCAGGATGACGTGGAGCACATGCCACTAATCTCTCAAGACGTGTCTACTATCCTGTACACGACCACGCGCATCTCAATCACATGATGCCACGCGTCTAAATACAGTTAGTACACGACTGATAACTAAATAAAAGTTGGCGCAACATGAGGTTGGCGCAGCCCAATGTGGCGCAACCCAGCCTCGCGCACATCAGAATAACTGCCAAAACAATTATTTCCAGAACTCTATAAATAGAGTTTCCAATCATTGTTAAAGGACAGACACAGAGATCAACAACTCTTGCAAAATTGTTGCTGCATTCTCCAGAGGCTCTAGTCTTCAAGTTCACATAGTCCAAGGGATAAAGTGATCGTCTTCTGATCAGATTCCTACTCATCTTGTTGCCAAAGTGCAACCAGTGGCCCCTGTTGCCCGAGCGCAACCTACTCATCTTGTTGCCAAAGCGCAACCAGTGGCCCCTGTTGCCCGAGCGCAACGTACTCATCTTGTTACAAAGCGCAACCAGTGGCCCATTTTGCCCGAGCGCAACCTATGCATTCTGTTGTCCAGACGCAGTTTGCACACCATGCTGCTCTAGCGCAACCCAAAGGAATCAGTCTTTTGGCTATTCCCTCTTCTTCTCCAGTTCTGAACTTGGAGAAGCAATGTTCTAGTGCTAGCACTAGACAGGACAAAGGGAAGGGTCCTTTGACACTTCCTCAACTCATGCTACCTGCGCCTAAGACGGTTCAACAACAAAATGGAAGGAAACGTTGTCACGCCCCAGAACCAGAATACCGGAGAGCGGGGATAGACATAGCCAGCTACGCAATCCCAAAGTACGTTAATACTCTGAAATCACGTATAAGCTGTCAAGACATAGGGGTTACTCTACAAGCCATCAGTCAATCCTATGGTTTAACAATCCTAGGTATCTCAATCACAGGCAATTATACAAGAGCAAGGAGTACGATCATCATACATATAATAGTAAGGCGTCCCGAACCATATATACATGACTGATCATGAAGCCAGTACCACAGAACTGAGGACTAGCTAGAGTATTAGTCGTACATGATAAGGACTAGCTATAGTCTAGAATACACATATCATGTTTATGCCCGTAGGCTACAATATCAAGGAAAATACCAAAATACGAGCTAAACACGTGCTCGGGGCTAAACGTTACAAGAGAAGAATTTACATATCAGTGGAAGAATGAAAAAGAAACCCACTGAGGCACTCTGGTGCTCCGGCTGGTCACCGTCGAGTAGATGGTGCGGTAGATCCTTCGGGCTCTTCTATTAGAACCTGGCCATGCAAAACCAGTGGGGTCAGACCCCAAATAGCAAGTACCACAAAGGAGGCCGAACTATGAACTTAAAACCAGCAATCATAGGCAAACAACAGGGAGAGAAAGCAATAAGTAAAGGAGGATCGAGATTCGTGCAGTACCAATGCACTTATCCCGAACATAGGAAGACAGTAAGTAAATCATCATTGACATAAAGTAAACTGGAGAACATGTTAAATAAATAGAGCTAGGCAATATACGAAGAGAGGACGAAAGTACTGTTCCGGAAGCCAGGTTACAACCCTTAAACCAAACAAGGACCGGGATTGTGACCCTTCGCCTGAACAGAACTTGGTCTCTGATCATTTATTGCTAGAGGTGACAATAATTAAGTGACAATCAGAGAGTGACAATATAGAGTATAATACATTAGAGTGACAATCATTGCAATCATTATCCTGGAACAATTAGGAACTGGATCTAGACAAGATTTAGACTGGAAAGGTGATATACGATGGGATAACCATGGGACTATTCAGATAACCAGGTTACAACCCGTAAACCAAACAAGGACCGGGGTTGTAACCCTTCGTCTGAACCGAACTTGGTTTCTCCCACCATTTATCGGTAAGATAAAATAAGAAATCAGGACATGTAACAATCATGTACAAGATCAAGACAAGATTAAACAGATTGAACTCCATCCAACAATCACGGCCAAGCAATGAGTACGGCTTGATACTTTAACTAACTAGGGTTATCACAGGCCTAGTTATTAGCAAGATGCAGTGAGAATTCCAAGTCCAGTTACCCGTCTGCTGCTACCTGAGTGATCCCAGCAAAGAAAAGGAAAAGATAGCATGATATAGCAGACACACTGTAGTAAGATACATGTGTCCTAAGGTACCACACTCGACGGCGGGCTGGAAGTGCGCTCATCTCGACGGATAGCAACAAATTCCATGTATATATATATATAAGGCCGGGACCAAAGGGCAACAGGTAACTGGGAAATTCTCCATGAACTATCTGATCAATCTAGTCATTAACCTAGCCAGATTCAGTATGAATCCCTGACCGTGGTACTCAGGGATCATGCCCTAGACATGATGCAAGACACAACCGGACTAGTAGTTTATACAAGCACAATCATCCACGGTGTCCAGGCCAATGAATTGATTTGTCAAGAGTGCGCCACGACGGGCCACTATCATTATCATTATTACTTATCAAGAGTGCGTCACGACGGACCACTATCATTATCATTATTACTTATCAAGAGTGCGCCACGACGGGCCACTATCATTATCATTATTACTTATCAAGAGTGCGCCACGACGGGCCACTATCAAGCATGTCAGGGTACTTGTCAAGAGTGCACCACTACGGGTCACTGTCGTGTTATGCATAGCAGGTCAAGTTATCAGGTCAAGTTATCAGGTCAAGTTATCATGTCAAGAGTGCACCACGGCGGGTCACTGTCAAGCATGTCAGTTCTTGGTCACACCATGCCAGGTATAATTGTCATTTCAATCATGTCAATCAAATCGGGATTATCAAGTTCGGGACAAAAGGCGTAAGGATATAAAATGGGCGTAAAAATATACAATAAAGGTAAAGGTGTACCCCATAGGAACTCAAGTTATACTGAGAGTTACATGGCATGGGCATAATAGTAATAATTAAAATACTCATAAAATACAAGCTATGAAAGAGCCATGCGGCTCGGCATATGCGGCCAAGAAGTGATCTCATGCGGCTGGGGAGGGAGCAGTCTAAGCGCCTCGGGATGGAAGGGTCATGCGGCTGGCGGAGGGAGTCGGGTTCATGCGGCTGGGGAAAGAAATCCATGCGGGTCGGGGGAATTAAGAGCCCATGCGGCTCGGAACAAGGACAGCTCATGCGGCTGGCTGAGGCAGTAGAACATATGCGGCTAGCGAGGGACAAGTCTCATGCGGCTGAAGGGGATGAGTCCTTATGCGGCTACGGGAGAGCAATGCCTATGCGGCTCAGAAGTCATGAAGCCCCATGCGGCCAGGAATGATACTCAGTCTATGCGGCCAAGAGAAAAGCGGGTCTATGCGGCTAGAACGCAAGGGTCTCATGCGGCAGGCTGAAAGCGAGTCCATGCGGCTAGAATGGTTCAGCCCTTATGCGGCTAGCGGAGTTCGGATCCATGCGGCTTAAAGGGACGGACGCCCATGCGGCTGCAGAAGCAAGGGGGTGCATGCGGCTAGGAGTGTGAGGGTCTCATGCGGCTGAGAGCGACTTGCCGCATGAATGTTCATGCGGTCAAGTACTGCCATGCGGCCAGAGAACTGTTCTTCTTCTCCAAAATTTTGAGAAGAAGAACACCATGAACCCATGCTTCCAAGCTCCATGAAATCTTCATCCAGAGTCCAAATCCGAACTTCCATAAGTCAAAATGGGGTAGAACGAAATGCTCTACAACATAGAACCATCAAAACTCGAAAATAACAAGATTAAATATACCAAAACCCAAGAAATCCGAAAATAAAATGAACTTAGATCTACAAGAATCTAACCATGGAAATTGAAAATGCCAAGTACTAAAGAGTGTTAGAATGCTGCAAAGAAGAGAATGGAACAATAAAATTGAAATCGTCCAACATTCGGCAAGGTGTACTTGCCTCTCTCTAATGGCTAGGGTTTTGGTGGAAAGAAATGAATGAGGGTGAATGAGGAGGAAGAGAAAAAAAGTGGCTTATATAACAAGCTCAAGTGATCTCCACCATTCATTCCTCTCCACTTCAATCCTAACCATACACCTCATCCCATGAGAAACCAAACTTAAACCAAACTTAAACCAAACCAAACCAAGTCAAAGTGGAACCGAACCAAATAAAACCAAATCCAAGTTAAACCAAGTCATGAAATCCTACACTTAGGAAATTTTAAAATATCACGCAAATCGATAAATACGAAATACGGCTCAAATAAACACGTATTCGTATAAAATACCGATACAATGAGACGGGTCTCACAAACGCTTCTTAGCTAACCCTCTACAAAATAAAGGAAAGCACCCCTTGGTCTTTTCTAAAACTTCCCTGGTCCATGACTCAGAGGAAGATATATCAGATTCTATTCCTTTAAACAGAGGTCTTCGGATCTCTGATATCGGAAAGAATACTGATCAAGAAGGCATCTTGCCTACCCCTATGGGGTCTGGTCAAGATCTTCCAACCTTACAAATTTCAAGATCTAAGCAAGAAAATTGATAGTGTCACAAACAGAGACACCTGGAGCAGAATTTTCTGATTTACGCGCTTATCTCAATAGGCATCAACCAGTATCAACTTTGGTGAAACGAAGGTCAATCTGTACCAGAAGCCAAAGTTTGTAAAGAAAGACCCAACCACTTATGCTAATGAGTTGAGTACATCTTTGTACACTCAGGGAACTAAACATCTGAAGAATATGAGGCATGTTCCTAACATCATTAAGGAATATGTTCCTCCTACTTCTTTCCGTCCTGTAGTGGTGACTGATCTCCGAGAACGTCTTGCACAAAGACGGGAGATTGCAGAGATGTCTCCTTCACCTCTAAATCACTCTTCAAACCGCCATTGCCGTCACGAAGTCGTCATCAAGTGTTGCTGCCAATCAGCTAGAAGATCTGTCTTCGATCGTCTGAACTATTCTTCAACTTCTGAACCTATAATAGAAGATGAAGACGAGCTATTATATGCTTCTGTTAACATGACTTTTCAAGGCACTGGGGTGGGAAACGTCCAAGACGTAATGCGTCCCGTAATCCCAGTCAACAATACCTAGATCGGATTCATGCATCCAGTGAAGGGGTCTTTCAATACACCAGATCAAGAAGTCGAAACTTGAACCAAGGTGTCTTTAATCAAGAAGATCTCTCCATCGCTCATCTAGGAGAAGACTCTTTTTCGGAGTTTGATGCAAATAGTGAAAGTTCTGAACAAACTATCTCGTCAATAGCAGCAAAAGAAGTAACGGCATATACCATTACAGAAGATCAAGATGCTTCTACTTCAACCAGTCAGGAGCAACGAATTGTGGCACTAGAGGACAAACTGAAGACCATGGCTGAGATGGTCGCAAGTATGCATACTATAATCGTAGCTCAACATACAGTGCCACCGGTTATAAACCCTACTACAAATCCTGAGCTTATAGCATCTTCTGTACCTGTTAGTCTGGGGGTACCACCTCCTCAGGTTGCTTCTATACCAGTTCAAGCTGATCCCAGTCAGTCTGGGGCCGGGGGTGGTAATTACCACGCTGTTCCTCCTCCCAATAATTCTAACCAGCCTATCAATTCCCAAACATCAGGGGATGCTAATGAGGCCGTGAAACTCTTACGCACTCAATTTGAGGCCTTCAAGCAGAAGGATGGCCTACAAAGACTGGGCATAAAGCAGCCATATCCGACAGAGTGGAAGGAGGTTCCATTCCCTCCTAAATACAAGCTCCCAACCATTATGCTGTTTGATTGCAGCACTTCTCCAAGTCAGTATATCAATCACTTTGAAGTGATGACTGACCAATTACAGCCAAATGATGCTCTTCTTACCAGAGTGTTCGTCGGTTGTTTAGCCGACGCAGCACACGATTGGTATCGTAGTTTGCCAGATGGCTGCATAACTTCTTTTGCTGGTTTCAAGCAAATGTTCTTGGAACGGTTTTATGAGGGAGTCAACGACATGACAATGTCTGCCCTCATTAAGATTAAACAAAGGCACAATGAATCCACGGAGAGTTTCATTGAAAGATTCCGCCGAAAGGCACTTAAAATGCCTTTAGGAACTCCATCTGCTGTAACAATAGACACCTGCAAATCAAACTTGTTGCCTATTATCAGTATATGGACGGGATCTACACAATTTCAGGATTGGCCTTCTTTCATTGTGAATGCCAAGGCGGCAGAAGTCAGTGCCGAAAAGTTCAAACGGTTAGGAGTTCAAATGATCCATCCTAACCAAGATGAACATTCTACACCCGGGGGTAATCGCCAGAATAACCGCAAGGGTAAAGAAACACTGGCCATCAATCTCAAGGACAAGGAGTCTTTGGCTGTCAATGTTACTCAGACAGCACCCACTCCATCAGCACCACCACCGAAAACAACTTGTCCGAAAGAAGAGTATTCTTTTGATGAAGATGATACTTTAAGTATCTTTGATTACTTGATCAAAAGCAATAAGCTTCAACTCTTGAGCAATTACTCTACAACAGGACGAGAAGACGGTGACAGCTAATGTCGTCTCTGTACAATTTGGTGACTTTCCACCACAACTTGTGCAAGATGGTGTGGTCCCCATTCCAAGAACTACTCTCGAGATTGTGAATCTCCTACCTCCTCAAAATGAAGGTCTTGTTCCACTATCAACCGACAGAGGAGAGATTATGTGGATTCACCCAGATCTAGTAGCAGATTTTGAAGCACCTTCCTCTTCCAAGCAAAAAAAGCACTCCAAAACTAAATCCAAGAGCTGCAACATGGTATCCTTTGAACCAGTAGCGGAAGAAGAAATTTTAATTGGTACTAGATCAGGAAAACCTTATCTTCGGGAATATCCCGAAACTCAAGAGAATTCTGCCCCATCTCTTGATGCTCCTCCTACATCATCTTCTCCTGCTGAGAATATACCATCTACATCCCTACCGGTAGTGGAACCAACTCCTCCCAAACCGACATCAGCAGACAATGGAAAACAACCTGTTCGTTTTGACAAAGCACTGAAAAAGTCCTCGTCCCTTGGACTCGAGAAGCCATATAACTTTGACATATTGGCTCAATTGGCCAATACTCCGGCGAGATTGTCAATCTTTGAACTCTGACGTCTCTCAAAAGAAACTCGAGAAACGTTAAGTGAAGCTTTGATGCAAGCTGATGCTTGTCTTACTCTTCTCAAAAAGCCTGAAAAGGAACCAGTCAGCTGTGCACATTGTCATAGTGTATTTGAACTAATGCCTGATATTACTTTTACACAAGATAACATGTTGTTAGAAGACAATCGTCATGATCATCCTCTCTATTTTACTGGGTATGTAGACATCATGAAAGTCGATCGTATTCTGATTGACCCAGGGTCTGCTCTTAGTATCATGCCAAAGTCTTTGCTAGATGCTTTGAAGATCCCAGTGCATAACCTATCTACAACTATCACTACCATCTTGGTGTTCAATCAAGGAAGAAGTGAACCTTTGGGAAAAATACGCCTAAAACTTCAAATTGGCAATCTTCGTACAAAGGTAACTTTCTATGTAATTGACAATCATGGCTCATACAATGCTTTGTTAGGAAGACCATTCCTCCATGAACACAATATTGTACCTTCTACTCTCCACCAATGTTTCAAATATGTGGATGGTAATGGAGAAGTCCAAAAAGAGGTTGCAGATCTGAATCCTTTCAAAGGAGTTGAAGCATACTGCAACGATTCTCGCATGTACAAAGAAGAATTCATGAAGGTGGTTCTGGCAATGGACACAGATGAAGAACAGAAGGGCATATCAAATGATACTTTTGTGATCCCTGTCAAAGGACGTACTTCTTGTCCTCAGTCGTCCAAACCATTGACTATCTATCTTCCTTCCCATGAGAAGCAGCTTCTTGGTGATAGTAAAGAACAAAGGGAGCTCACCTCTTCTGAGCCGCTTATAATCGACATTCGTCGTAAAAAGCCCCCTCCTCCTTCTCGTTCTTCTTCTCCCCCTCTTGTCATCAATCTGACTAAGCCTGCTAAGGCTAAAGTTCCTGTTGTAAATGATAGTGTAAAAATCAATAAAGCATCTCCTTTGTAGTATACTGATGTCTCTTACTATACTCAATGTTATTTGGATATACTAGATAGCTTTAAACCACTTACAATAGAAGTCGTATCATTTCTACGAAATGTGGTATCATTGGATTCAATACAAGAGTCGTACTTCTTAGTACCGTCTCGAAAGAAAGATAAAAAGCCTATATTCTTCAACAAAAGAGAAGAACAAGAAGTCATGCTCTATAACGATAATAGAGATGATACATGAAGGCTACAATTACGTCGCTATAGTCCACAATCCAAAGCAATCATCCGTAAAATGGGCTATAATTTCAGAACAGGCCTCAACAACGGTAAAGGAAGACGAACTCCTATTCGTATTTCTTTTCCAAAAGAAAAATCACAACAATACCACAGTAAAATGAAGCGGGGACTAGGTTATGCCTCACCGCTTCCAACTCTAGAACCTTCTGAATCTGATGAAGAAGAACGATCTAACTCTTCTGATTCTATCTCATGGGATTCTGATACCAGCATTGGTCATGTTCATAGGGTGATAGTATCTTCTAACATGGTGTCTGCCGAATTCTCAGAAGATGATGAAGATGACATTGAAGAAGCTCCTGAAGTTGACCCTTGGGCACAAAGGATGGACAATCAGTGGGAACTTCGTTTTAAACAACGAGAATCACCTACCGAGGATCAACTAGTCCAGGTTGATATTGGAGAAAAGGGTGTATCACGACCAATCTTCATTAGCAAGAATCTTCCAGAGGATGATAAACAAGAATTAATTCACCTTATTCGTGAATATATCGATGTCTTCGCCTGGAGTTATGAAGACATGCCAGGATTAGATCCTCAAGTTGCAACTCACAAACTTAATATCTTGCCGAATGCCAGGCCGGTCAAACAACAACGACGACGATTCAAGCCTAAAATGATGGATGCAATTGATGATGAAGTCAAAAAGCTTATAGCTTGCGATTTTATCAGAGAAGAACAGCATCCTGACTGGGTAGCCAACGTTGTACCAGTTCTGAAGAAGACCGGAAAGGTTCGAGTTTGCATAGACTTTCGGGATCTCAATGATGCTTGCCCTAAAGATGAATTCCCTCTCCCAATTACTGATGTCATGATCGACAACACATGTGGATTCGAACGAATTTCTTTCATGGATGGATTTTCTGGATATAATCAAATCCGGATGAATCCTGAAGATGAAAAACATACTTCGTTTCGTACTCCTCGAGGAGTATACTGTTATACAGTCATGTCGTTTGGTCTTAAGAACGCAGGTGCAACCTACCAGCGGGCTATGAGTACTATCTTTCGAGATAATTTACGAAAGACTGTCGAATGCTATGTTGACGATATTGCTGTCAAAAGTCGTCTAAAGGAAGATCACATTCAGGATTTAAGAACTATTTTCAATCTAATGCGCCAGCATCAACTCAAAATGAACCCCACCAAGTCTTTCTTGGGTGTCTCTAGTGGCAAATTTTTCGGCTTCGTCATTACCTCTAAGGGTATACACGTTGATCCCGAGAAGATCAAGGTCATTCAAGAGATGCGTCCTCCACACAACCTAAAAGAGTTACGAGGATTCCAAGGTCGACTTGCGTACATCAGGGGTTCATTTCGAATTTATCTGGACGTTGCAGACCATTTACTCAATTAATGAAGAAAGGTGTCTCTTTCGTTTGGATGGAAGAATATCAACGAGCATTTGATAACATAAAGCGGTATTTATGAGTCCACCGGTTCTTGTTCCACCAATCTCAGGAATACCTTTCTTCATGTATGTTCGGGCAATGGATCATTCATTGGGAGCTTTGCTAGCTTAGAAGAACAAGGAAGGTCATGAACAAGCCATCTACTATCTTAGCCGAACGATGATTGGAGCTGAACACCGTTATAGTCCGGTGGAGAATGAATGTTTAGCCTTAATGTTTTCTTTTCAGAAGACAAGACATTACATCATAGGCCAAACTATTCATGTCATATCCCGAGTCAATCCTCTTCGAGTCTTAATGAAAAAGCCAAGTACACTCAATTCCAGGCTTGCCACATGGGCCATATTATTAGCACAATATGATATGGTTTATGTTCCTCAAAAGTCTGTGAAAGTTCAGGCACTTGTTGACTTCTTAGCAGCTCATCCTGTTCCTGAAACATCTAAACTCTATGACGAGATTCCAGACGAAACATTGGAATCAAATATGATCTCAGAAGAGTTTCCTACTTGGCGGTTGTTCTTCGATGGAGCTTCTAGAATTGGACCGGGAGGTACTCTTGTTGCTAGAGTGGGAATTGTTCTCGTTTCACCCGATGGATTAGCTATTCAAAGGGCTTATTCTTTAGATGAATCATGCTATAACAATGTAGCAGAATACAATGCCTTGCTCATTGGACTCCAATTAGCTAAACAATTGAATAATGAATATCTCGAAGTATATGGTGACTCTAAGCTGATTGTTAATCAGGTTAGAGACATATATGAAGTCTGACACCAAGATCTGGTACCATACCATGAAGCAGCAATCAGAATAGCTTCTTCGTTCAAAGGGTTCTTCATCTAACATGTACGTCGCGCATGCAATACATAAGTTGATGCCTTAGCTAACCTAGCTGCAGTTTTGGCAGTACCATTCAAAAGGTAACAAATGGTTGTTATCTCTAATAGAGAACTATTTTGTGTTGAAAATAACCACAACATTGAATTCAACAATCTAACTGAAGTCAATGTCATTAGTGAGGACTGGAGAACACCTTTCATTGATTTTGCAGTACATGACATATTGCCAGAAGATCCTAAGGAAGCTACAAGTATTCGTCGCCGATCGCTTCGATTCCATTATAATCACACTACTAAAACTCTCTATCGAAGAACTTTTGATGGGTTCTCTTGCGATGTCTTGCTGGTGATGAAGCAAAACAGATATTGCGCGAAGCTCATGCTCGTGTTTGTGGAGCACATCAGCCTGGTCCTAAACTACAGGATCATATTCGACGTATGGGTTACTACTGGCCCTCTATGGTATCAGATGCTATTGACTATGCAAGGAAATGTCGTGCATGTCACATTCATGCAGATTTCATTCACTAACCATCGGAATTTCTTCATCCGACTGCTGCCTCATGGACCTTCGAAGCTTGGGGCATGGATATAATTGGCCCTATCAATCCTCATTCATCTAAAGGACATCGGTTCATCTTAGCTATAACCGATTATTTCTCCAAATGGGCAGAAGCTATACCTTTGACTGAAGTAAAGACTAGTAGTGTCATCAACTTCATCAAACATCATGTGATATACAGATTTGGGGTCCCTCGCCGAATCATCCATGATAATGGGCCACAATTTATCAGCCAGAAGTTTAATAGATTCTTTGATGACAACAGAATCAATAATGTCGCCTCTACGGCCTATAATCCAACGGCTAACGGGTTAGCTGAAGCATTCAACAAGACCATTATCAAACTCCTTAAAAAGTTTGTCTCTATTAACAAACGTAATTGGAGTGATAAACTTGGAGAATGTCTATGGGAATATCGTACTACTGTCCGTAACCCCACAGGTTGCACACATTTTTCTCTAGTATATGGATGTGAAGTTGTCTTACCTCTGGAGATTCAAATTCCATCATTGAGAATCGCCATTGCTAATGAGCTTACTACAGAAAATAATGATCGTCTTCGACTTCAAGAATTGGAGGCGCTCGACGAGAAAAGACTACTAGCTCAACAACACATTGAACTTTATCAAGCCCAGATTTCAAAAGCTTTCAATCGCAAAGTCAGAGTGCGAACATTTCAGGAAGGCGAGTTAGTTCTTACAGTCAGACGTCCTATGGCTATGACACATATGAGCAAAGGCAAGTTCGAGGCAAAATGGGAAGGGCCGTACGTGGTAAATAAAGTTTTCTCAAATGAAGCCTATCAATTAACAGATATGGATGGCAGAGTGGCTATGATGCCTATCAATGGCAAATTTCTCAAGAAATATTATGTATAAAAGCAAAATGTACTTTATTTCAGAGACATGATGTAAATAAAAGTCCATTTTATTCAAAAGCAGGATGGAGTTACATAATATTAAGGACGGAAAGGAGGTCTCGATCCTTCATGATTAAATACATAATTCGCCAACAGTTCAAACATCTCATTGTCTGAACTCACAAAAAACTTACAAGCAGCCATCCTCAATGCTTCTTCTTCAGCAGTCTTCCCAGGCTCCACCAGCTTCGCAATCAAGTCCTATCCTGGTGCAGGAGCGGTTGAGCCTTCACCCCTTTCTTTCTAAGGAGGCATCGGAGGCTCAGCAGGAGGCGTCTCGGTCATTCCTTCAATCTTCGGAGTGAGCAAATCTTTGGAAGACATTTTATACAGAAATGAAAGAAATTGATGATATCTATGAAGGTTTTGTTCTATTTATAGATAGAACAACTAGACAGTCAACCTCGAGAACTGATGCGACCTTTTGAAAGAATCCCAACTGTTCAGTTCATTTATAACTGTTCGTTCATTTATAACTGATCATTCATTGACCTTTCTTCAAAAATTGACGTGATCGTTCATTTATTTATTTATTTTTCTCGAGAGTCGAAATGACTGTTCATTTATTGTTTCTTCCTCGAAAATTGAAGTGACCATTCACTTTTCATAACGAGAGTTCGCATTTTCCATACTTCTGAATTCTGATTATTCACATAAGCAACTTATCACATCCACATTTCTCTTAGATTCTGTTTTCTATATCATCACATCAAAATCAAATCATAAAGGAGAGAAAAATCATTCTTTATTCCTTCTTTAAAAACATAGATACATCTTAATGGAAATCTACTACATCTCGGATTTTCATTCTAAATATAACAAATGAAGGTCTATTACATCTTTGGATCTTCTTATTTGTTGGTGTCAGTTCCTTGTCGTCTCGACCTGAAGCAACGAGCCAGACAATGGAATCAACTCTGGTCTTCTCTCTCAGAAAGACGAGAGGGGAACCACAGAGTACATCAACTCAAAGATAAGCTGCTATCAATACAACTGGTGGAGAGAAGACGCACTACTAAAATAAGACAAATTAGCGACGGCCAGATACGTCGCTAATTAAGGAAAATACGTCGCTAAACGTAATTAGCGACGACTTTAGCAACGAAAGATGAAGGTCACGAAAAAAGCTAGTCGCAGATGACAAATTCGTCGCCCTCCGTCGCTGTTTGCGACGTCACCCCCAATGTCGCTGGGTCGTCGCAAAATTAGCGACGGAGGGCGACTAATTTGAACGTCGCCAAATTAGCGACGTAGTGCGACTACGTAGCGACGTTATTTCTTTTTATGTGATGACATGGCATTCCTGCCACGTCAGCAGGGTAGCGACGTACAGGGACCGAATTAGCGACGTCAACTCTAAGCCACGTCAGCTATTGAGCGACGGATAGCGACGTGACGGCGCTAATTAGCGACGTCTGGATACGTCGCTATACGTCGCAGATATTATGAAAAAAAAATTAAAAAAATATGTTTGGTATTTTTGTTATGCTGGACACACATCATTACAAAAATACCAAACATATTTTTTTAAAATTTGGACAGCACCTCCTTTGTATATCATATCATCGCTTATAATCCAGCGTTGGTATATTTGTCATCCCCGTCGCAAATATCACAAACATACATGTCCAAGTAAATATCATACATGTACTCAATGAAAATACCAACAAAGTAAATATCACAAACATACATGTCCAACAAACATACATGTCCACAATGGAGGGCAAATAAGAATGAAAATCAGTGTACAGAACGGTCAATGGGCCCATAGGGCCAATACATACAAAGATGATAAAAAAAAATCTACTGGATCACTGAGGACCCCTGCCGCGCATCTGAGATAGCATGTACTCATACTGCTCCTGTGTGAGCTGCACCGTAGGGGCAGTAGGAGGCAGTGCAATGTCTAGAGTCGGTGCTGTCGATGGACCGGGAGGACGTATCTGCTCCAGCTCTCGCAGTCGCTCACCATACGCAGCAAGGGTACTCAATGTCACGCCCCGCTCCCGCAGGAGCGATCGTCCTCGCTAAGGCGTGATGCCGCACGGGCCTAGGTTGCGCCCGTACAAGGCTAATCCCATAAACGACCGATTTGAGCTATGCCACAGAGTCGCACAGAGTGTCCCCATTTGCAACGGAAAGTAAATGAACAACAAATCGAAGAAAATTCAAACTCTTTATTGACATTCAAGAAGTTTACAAGCGGCGCTACGCCGAGATTAGAAATCGCTCAAGCTCTCTCTCTCTCTGAAACATAAAAGGCGTGCCAAGTGGCTTACAAGATGGAATGATTCATGACGATGTTCCGATACATTATGCCCTGTATATGGTACTTCAGCTCCTTGCAACGCTCCAAGGCTCCAGAGGTAGCTCCGCGCCTTAGCGCGTTTGAGGGAAGCTCCGCACCCGCTGACGTCTCCTGCTTCCTGCAAGCAATCTGTGGGGTTATCAGTACATTGTTATGCACTGGTGGGGAGGCTAGCTCGCCCACAATGCTATCATTACCAAACACGTTCGATTTACTTCTGTGCACCGTCTATCTTTCATTGTCTTTCTAATCTTTCCTTAGGGTCAGTTTCATGACATATTTCATAACCTATCTCGTGTTGCCGAATTCAAGTGTTTGCATGAAAATACATGCACGACTTACCCATACTTACCGTCTGGCCTTCCCCGTCCAAAGTAAACCAAGTTAGTCAACAATTCATATAAACTTTCAATGTCGAGTGCGTGTCCCTACCTCAGGTCCTAGCACGACGTAGGCGTGTTTTCTAACTCGATTTCACGAAGTACTCTTTATCCTTTGGTGTGTTACATTTCAAGCCTGTTCAGAAGGCACTTCATTTAGTTAACTTAGACTACTTTGTTTCAATGCAAGGACTTGCATGTGGATTGCCACCAGCAAAGCCCACTTAATCTATATGCACCGACCACCAGCAAAGCCCACTTAATCTATATGCACCGGTCGCTGGCACCACAAGCCATTTTGGACCCTTTCTCCCTTGGTATTTCTCAACTATCAAAGGGTGCGGGCTAGACACACCCCGCTAGTCTCTTGAAATACCCCGCACTTACGTCTCCTAGGTGGCCAAGCCCGCACCCAAGCAGCCCGTAAGCCCCTTTGATTCCGCCTAGGCCGGCTACGTCCTCCCTTTGATCATGCCGCGGAATCCCTTATGTCTCCCACCTCCCGTATACGAGGGGATTGTCCACGACCATTTCGTATTGTTTGTCATTTTAACTCAACGGCTGTCTCCGAGCCGTAGGCTAACCCTTAGCCATAATGCGTTATCGACCAGGTTGGCGTCCGTGCAGCGCGGGTAGCGAGCCCCGTTGTACGTGCCCGTCATACCTGTCGCTAACCATTCCTTTCTTTCTTATCTTTTATTCATTCTTTCTTTTCACTTGTCCGTTCGTTCATTGATTCATTCACACATTCATTCATTCATTCGTTGATTCATTCATTCACTTATATGTTCATTCTTTCATTCTTACATTATGCAACTCCCCGTGCGGGAGTCGCCATGGCGACCCATCAGTCCCGAAGTCTTTCAATGTTGCTATACTCTACTCGGAACGACTATGTCGATAGCCTTCTATTTCATTGTTGTAAACCATTCATTGTTTCATTGTTGAACGCATAAGGGACTTGAACGTAAGCTTGTACCTTAGCACGAGCGTGGAGCGCGGTGCGAGAGTTCTCACATTTTTCATGTTCTTTTCCATATTCTATACAAGCATACAAGATTGGATTATTCCCTTAGCTAGGTGCGTTGAGTCATTTATTAGCATGCGCGGTGTTATCGCCTAGCGATTCTAGCATTAGTGTCCGTATTGTTATGTGTCTAGGCTAAGCAAAGACGGGTTCATCGGAGCCACCCACCTTAGCGATGTTCGCATCGGCCGAGCGATACTCCGAGCGCGCCTTTGAAAGTCTAAGTCGGGATTCATCTTTGACGGGCCAATGTAAGCCTTGCTTCGATTCTTCATCAGGTCAATGCCAACTCTTTGGGTCGACGGCTCGTTTGAGTCGTTGCAATTACAGTTTGAATCGGTGTTCCGCTAGGGCGGAGCGGATCATTACATAATACACCACTCAAAACAAGTCTCGTCCTCGAGACTTCCTGAGTGCAGTTCATCCTACCGTTCCCTAACTCATGTCGTGTGCGTATCTTAGACAATTCCTACCGAATGACTTTATCGCTCATTTTAGAGTTGATGGTACTTATTCAATTGTCGTGTTTCTTCGACTTGGTTGCTATTTCTTCGTGTCATGGGACAGAAATGGTCGCACGAGGTGCGTTGTAATTTATCTAACTCGAGAGTCGTAAGCTGAGGCAAACTCACTTTCGTTTATGCGTATCTCAACACCCACTTGCAGCTGCATTCGAGTTCATCATATCGCTGAGTGGGGACTGTGCACATATTCAAGGCGTCCCCCGAATACGTACATTTCAACCAAGCTTAACGATTAACGAAGTCGGACAAGCTACTCGTGATAGTTTTGATTTGCCGATCGTTTCACTAACTTTGATTTAAAACCGAACTCGCGTGCATCTCACTATCGTTTATCTTGATCCTCGAGATGATCCGATTCGTTTCTCAAGCGTTCTTGTCTACGAAATCAATACGATTTCTTCTTCTTAGCGGAGTCGACCAAGTCTTAAGTACTTTCTGTCCGATTCAAGACCAAGTATTGCACTATCATCGAGTACGTTTTCCTATCAATGATTCAATTCGTTATCCCAACTTTACTTGTGCATCATCCATTCCTATCATTCACTTTGTTTGGGGCCAATCTCGCCGTCGTTCACGCACACTCCCTGTTCCCCGTCCTACTCTAAGTCTTGCTGCCCCAAGTCTATCGTCCGTCCAGACGATACTGTAAGGTCAATCGCACAAGTTCAATAACTCGGCATAGGGTCGTCCGCCTATCCGCTAGGTCATCTCACAGGGTCATAGTTACAAGTCAAGTCCGTGGCTTATCGTGCAAGGCCGCTGCACGAAGCTCACCCCAAATCCTATGGTAAAACCATTTGTTCGTTTGTACGGAAGTTTCTACCCAAGTTCGTTTCGCTCAAATTTCTAAACATCAAGCAGCGTTCACCCTATTTGCATCAACACATTCTCCGCTCCAAGTTCGAGCTCGTTTAGGAAAGTCATCCTACGATAGGTTGTCCTCAATCAAATCCTTGACATGTCAATATCGTGCGTCCGCAATAACAATTATCGTAGTCTATCTCTTCAAGTATGTTTGATACAATCCACCTATCCATCCTATCCAATTCACGTAGTCAATCACAAGGTCGTCTAGCCTTGCAATATGTCGCATCCCGATCTCACGCAAGTCTGATTATTCACGGCGGACATGAATCACCATGTCAACATTCCCGCGGAATAATCGTCCTCATCGGGACGTAACTCTTGCGTTGAGTCTAGACTTACTCATTTTCGATACGCGAATTGGGTCTACTCAATCCTCAAGTTTTTTTCTTATTCTTCAATCGCAAGTCCTAACAATCCTCGAATTTACCATCGCTTCAAACCACAAGTCGAAGCAATCAAAATTGCCATGTCATGATATTCTAAGTTCGATCATTCCCGCTGGACATGAATCACCATGCCAACGCTCACGCGGAACGATCGTCCCAAATCCGACGTGACGCATGTGCGAGGCTGGAGTTGCGCTCGCGCAAGACAAGATTGTTGTCGTTGTGGTTATCACAGAACCATCAAGTCACTTCTCTTCTTCATTCCAAACATATCTCCAACATAGCATCCTTCAAAACAATAACTTCTAACACGATCATCATTCATCGAATCGGAGTACCCCCGAGTTATCGTACATCGATCTTTGATACGCCTCAATACCATCGATGATGTACATAACCTGACGATCTTCCTTTTGCAACGAATTCCGAGTCGTGCAACTTAATTTCCTCAATTCACATTGTCTCGTGCTAACTCTTCATTGAGCAACATCTATTCCAATTCTTTAGTCATTCTCGTATCTCCACTCAACGTTTCCCATGCACGCTATCTTCCGATCGTGCTATCTTTGATCTCGTCTGAGTATTTCGTCTTAACTCAAGTTTCAATCCATTCTACTAATTTTAAAATCGCATGTACGATTCGCTACGTTTCCTCGACCAACACACCCATTTACTTTATCGTTTCGAATCTCCATTCAATCGTTTCGTAATTCGCACTATGCATTCTTGATTCGTCCGAACGATATCTCGTTTGAGACTATCAAAGTCGCAACCAACTAAGCGTTACTCGTTCTAAGGCTTTGTGCGATATCATCGCTTGCCGACGTATTCGTTCTATCCGTAAATCCTTTAGTCTCGCTCGAACAATTTCTATGTCGTCCATACACCACTAAGGGTTCGAGCCACTCGACTAGTCGTCGACACTCGCTCTTATTCTTCTTCGAAGCTATCACATACACTACTCGGGGTCAAGTCACTCTACAAATCCTCAAAAGGTCATTTGATTCCCAATCGATATGTTCAATTGCGCGTTCGCCCGTTCCTCAAAGTCTAAGAACCACTTCTCGTGTTCGCTTTCGTCAGCGCAAGGTTATTCAAGCATGCACTGCGTTTGCTAACTCTTAGCATTAGTTTTCTCTCAACTCAAGTCCGTCGTGGTTTGGCACAAAGGCCTTCGCTTATCGATCCCGTTCAACCGAGTACTTGTACGAGCTTTTGAAAGTTTTAGACTTATTGTATGGAACATCCAAAGGCACCACAAGAGCGAGCGTACACTTCTTTTGTTTCAAAACGAGCTTTCAAAACTGAGAAAATCGAAATGAAGTCCAAGGACGTAAAGCCGTGCTCTGATACCAATCTGTCACGCCCCGCTCCCGTAGGAGCGATCGTCCTCGCTAAGGCGTGATGCCGCACGGGCCTAGGTTGCGCTCGTGCAAGGCTAATCCCAGAAACGACCGATTTGAGCTAGGCCACAGAGTCACACAGAGTGTCCCCATTTGCAACAGAAAGTAAATGAACACAAATCGAAGCAAATTCAAACTCTTTATTGACATTCAAGAAGTTTACAAGCGGCGTTAGGCCGAGATTACAAATCGCTCAAGCTCTCTCTCTCTCTCTGAAACATAAAAGGCGTGCCAAGTGGCTTACAAGATGGAATGATTCATGGCGATGTTCCGATACATTATGTCCTGTATATGGTGCTTCAGCTCCTTGCAACGCCCCAAGGCTCCAGAGTTAGCTCCGCGCCTTAGCGCGTTCGAGGGAAGCTCCGCACCCGCTGACGTCTCCTGCTTCCTGCAAGCAATCTGTGGGGTTATCAGTACATTGTTATGCACTGGTGGGGAGGCTTGCTCGTCCACAATGCTATTATTACCAAACACGTTCGATTTACTTCTATGCACTGTCTATCATTCATTGTCTTTCTAATCTTTCCTTAGGGTCAGTTTCATGGCATATTTCATAACCTATCTCGTGTTGCCGAATTCAAGTGTTTGCATAAAAATATATGCACGACTTACCCATACTTACCATCCGGCCTTCCCTGTCCAAAGTAAACCAAGTTAGTCAACAATTCATATAAACTTTCAATGTCGAGTGCATGTCCCTGCCTCAGGTCCTAGCGCGACTTAGGCGTGTTTTCTAACTCGATTTCACGAAGTACTCTTTATTCTTTGGTGTGTTACATTTCAAGCCTGTTCAGAAGGCACTTCATTTAGTTAACTTAGACTACTTTGTTTCAATGCAAGGACTTGCACGTGGATTGCCACCAGCAAAGCCTTCTTAATCTATATGCACCGGTCGCTGGCACCACAAGCCATTTTGGACCCTTTCTCCCTTGGTATTTCTCAACTATCATAGGGTGCGGGCTGGACACACCCCGTTAGTCTCTTGAAATACCCCGTACTTACGTCTCCTGGGTGGCCAAGCCCGCACCCAAGCAGCCCGTAAGCCCCTTTGATTATGTCTAGGCCGGCCACGATCCTCCCTTTGATCATGCCGCGGAATCCCTTATGTCTCCCACCTCCCGTATACGAGGGGATTGTCTACGACCATTTCGTATTGTTTGTCATTTTAACTTAACGGCTGTCTCCGAGCCGTAGGCTAACCCTTAGCCATAATGCGTTATCGACCAGGTTGGCGTCCGTGCAGCACGGGTAGCGAGCCCCGTTGCACGTGCCCGTCATACCTGTTGCTAACCATTCCTTTCTTTCTTATCTTTTATTCATTCTTTCCTTTCTTTCTTTTCACTTGTCCGTTCGTTCATTGATTCATTCACACATTCATTCATTCATTCGTTGATTCATTCATTCACTTATCTGTTCATTCTTTCATTCATACATTATGCAACTCCCCGTACGGGAGTTGCCTTGGCGACCCATCAGTCCCGAAGTCTTTCAATGTTGCTATACTCTACTCGAAACGACTATGTCGATAGTCTTCCATTTCATTGTTGTAAACCATTCATTGTTTCATTGTTGAACGCATAAGGGACTTGAACGTAAGCTTGTGCCTTAGCACGAGCGTGGAGCGCGGTGCGAGAGTTCTCACATTTTTCATGTTCTTTTCCATATTCTATACAAGCATACAAGATGGGATTATTCCCTTAGCTAGGTGCGTTGAGTCATTTATTAGCATGCGCGGTATTATCGCCTAGCGATTCTAGCATTAGTGTCCGTATTGTTATGTGTCTAGGCTAAGCAAAGACGGGTTCATCGGAGCCACCCACCTTAGCGATGTTCGTATCGGCCGAGCGATACTCTGAGCGCCTTTGAAAGTCTAAGTCGGGATTCATCTTTGACGGGCCAATGTAAGCCTTGCATCGATTCTTCATCAGGTCGATGCCAACTCTTAGGGTCGACGGCTCGTTTGAGTCGTTGCACTTACAGTTTGAATCGGCATTCCGCTAGGGCAGAGCGGGTATTACACTCCCATCCTCTGAGTACTCTCCTCAATCGAAGTTTATACCTGAGTGAGTGACGCAGACATGGTCCTCTGCGATCCCTCCAGCTCGACCTATCTACGCTCTGTGCACTGCGTAGACTCAGTGAGCGTGTGCAAGCTGGCAGTTGTAGCCTGCTGCAGACTCATCAGCTCCTGTATACTGCGTTCGACCACATCAAATCGTCCGGTGATCATCGGATCGTCGGATCGTCGCTCTGCGGTATGGTGATCAGAAATCTGCTACTGCAACTCACGACGCAGCTCGTCGATCTGACGACCAATATCCTGAGCTTGTGATGACGCCTGCTAAGCTGGAGACTGCTCACTGACAGAGGGGGCCCGGGATGACTCTGAAGCCAAATAGGCGCCGTAGGATCCCGTACCGTAGTATGTACCCTTCTGAAGACCACCAACGGCGGTCATCCAGAGGTCATCCGGCGATGGAGCTGTAGGCGGCTGGAAGGAAGTACCAGCCCCTCCCTCTGCTGGCGCACTAGCAGCAGCAGCCGCCTCCTCTTGTATCCGAAGAAACTCGGCCTAGAACAATGTTTGCTAACGTCTAAGTGTTTGCTAAAGTCTATATTGATATCTATTTTCCTGTTTTCTAAATTATAGTAAATTAATATAAAGAATAGAACGTACATATGCCTGCGTTGCCCTCTCGTCAATGAACTCCCCAGCCCTCCGATGGGTGACCAGGAAGACGGTCACCATGTTGGGGTCCTCACCCTTTTTACTTGTTAAAATATATTATCTATTATTAGTATTAAACATTCTATCCAACTATATATAAAATGATGTCTGTCATAGGAAACGTACCAGACGACAAAAATGCTCTGTCATCGAAATGGAGCCACCACACCACTTATTGGCGCTCGACCGCGCCACCTTGGCCTTGTCAGACCTCTCCTGGTACCTGGCCTCGCCGAATCTAGCCTTCATCGCAGTCCACTGCTCTAGCGTGATCCAACCATGGATCGGCTTTCCGGAGCGATCACGAGACTTCTGGTCGTGGATCGCATCACGGATGAGCTTGCCTGCGATGGCAGAAAATTGGGCCTCGATCTTCGCCGCCCGGTGTGGTGGATAGAAATATGTCATCTACAAGAAGTAAAATAAAAAAGTTGTATAATATACACAAATGATTATTAAAATTTAAAAATAAATAATTTTTTTACCTTGAAGTGGGCCAACCAAAAGGCCTTCCTATCTGCGGGAGCATCTGAGTAGTTAATCCAAGGCCCACCATAGTTCTGTCTCATAAATAATCCCAGTTGTCTCTGTACTGCAGGAGGCCGATATCTATACAATAATAAATTTCATGAATATATATGTACATATAATCATTTGAGAAATATATATTAACTAATTAACTTACTTCGTAGGCCCGTCCGTCCAAATCTCCATACGCGTCTCGTCCGGGGGAGCGCATGGAGGGTCGCTCTCACCTCCTGCCTGGGCAGGATCAGTCTGATCGTCATCCTCCATATGCTCGGCGTCGGCTCTCCCCATGGAGCCGTCGGCATGAGGAATGCTGGACACGGGAGGAATGCTGGACGCGGGATCAGGAATGCTGGATGACGAGGGAGGAGTCGCCAACCTGCTGGAACTGCCATGTCCCGGTAATGGACCGGGAACAGAACGGTACATTGGCGTACTCGGAGATGAGGATGAGGGTACGAAATCTGCATCCCCAGCCCGAGGCAGACGGGACTGCCTAATATAATATCCTCCGCGTCGTCCTACTGGTCTAGTCATACCTGATAATAACATATGACAATAAAACAAATATACATATTTATATGATAGACATCACAGATTTATGAAAAATATCATAGTCACAGATAAAAGTGTCACTAAAGTGTCACAGATTTATATGATAAAAGTGTCACTAAAGTGTCAAATATGATGATAAAACAAACGTACAGATTTAATCCTCTTCTGAAAATTCATCTAGTTCGTTTAGCTCATCATCATCTTCTTCTTCTTCTTCTTCTTCTTCTTCTTCTTCTTCTTCTTCTTCTTCTTCTTCTTCTTCTTCTTCCTCATCTACATCTTCACTTTCATCTGCATCTTCCTCTTCAGATAATTCTACTTCTTCTACACAATTAGATGTGTAATGAGGAACTTCCGTCGTGTCCACTTCTATAATATTTGTTACAAGAGGTAGTTCATCCTCTTGATAAGCTATATCGTCAACCTCAAAGGTATTTCTAGCTTTGGTCTTGCATACTGCCCACCAGTCCGACCTTATTGTTCCCCGTTTAGGATAACTTGTAAAGTACACGAGCTGAGCCTGACTTGATAGGACAAATGGTTCATAGGCTTGATATCGACGCCGATAGTTTATATCCACATGACCGTGCTTGTCTACTTTCCAGCCTTGACCTTCAATCGAATCGAATCAATCACACCTAAATAACACAATCTTAGCAGGCTCTATTCCATAACTATATGTCAGCTCCACAATCTCCCGTAGGAAGCCATAGAAATCGTTGTCCGCATCAACATCTTTATAGTTCGAAGATCTGATACACAAACAGCTGTTTTTGGTGGAATCGAGATCCACAAAGTTGTCTCTGATCGGACAAGTTGTTGACTTGAACCTAAACCCATTAACACAGTAGCTTGACCATATTTTTGCAGCATAAATTGGTCCCTTGGCTAGCGTTCTAATAGACTCATTCTCAAGTCTTGCGTATGGACGATCGACCTAAATACCACGAAAAAATAAATTAAGCTCATTCTCAAGTGCATATACAGAAAGGTAATTACAGAGTTCTCAAGTCTTACATATGCACTCAACCATGATGGAAAATAACGCCTCATTTCTTGTTCTAGTTCTTATTCTGTTATGTGTAGCCTACCTAACCTCACATCATCATTAAATATGCTGAAAACAACATCGTTCAATTAATGTAATAGTATAATAATCAACACTATTAAAATAATGTAGGCGTATTAATTACTTACCCCTCCAGCTTCTCTACTTCATCATCGTCACAGTTGAGTAATACATACACCTGAGCAGCCCTTAGCTCATCATCGTTCAGATATCTCTTCTTCATTTTACCCGATGGCTTTCCTGGAGCATTGAATACCTTCAGTATTGTATCATTACATTCATGATCTCCGACGTCGTTTCTGGAAGCTCTCGTTCTATTAGTTGCAATATGAGGCTTGAAATACATCGAACAAAAGTTTGTAATCTCCTCGAGAACATAGGCTTCACAAATAGAACCCTCGACCCGTGCCTTATTTTTCATCTTTTTTTAGGTGATTCAAATATCGCTCGAATGGGTACATCCATCGATATTCGACGGGTCCACCAACACGTGCCTCATAGGATAGATGAATCGGCAAATGCTACATAGAGTTGAAGAATCCAGGAGGAAACACCCTCTCTAGCTTGCACAGTGTTACCGCAATGTCCTTCTCTTGCTTTTCTAGACGATCAACGAGCAATTTCTTAGAACAAAGATCCCTGAAGAATATGCTAAGCTCCGTCAATGGATCCCAAACTGCCTGCGGTAAGAATTTCCGAAATGCAATCGAAATTAACCTCTCCATGAATATGTGACAATCGTGGCTCTTCATACCCGTCAATTTATTTTCCTTCGGATCGACACATCTTCTCAGATTTGACACATATCCGTCTGGAAATTTTAGGCCCTGGATCCACCGACAAAGTCTCACTTTATCCTCCTTATCCAGTGAGAAAATTGACTTCGGCAGGAACTGTTTTCCATTCTCCTCTATCAAATGCAACGCAGGGCGATTGCATATTTCTTCTAAGTCCAACCTGGCCTTGGGATTGTCTTTCCTTTTTCCCTTTACGTCCATCACAGTATTAATTATGTTATCAAACACATTCTTCTCAATATGCATGACATCAAGATTATGTCTGATCAGATTGGTACTCCAATATGCAGATCCCAGAATATGTACCATTTTGTCCAGTTATGATCTCTACCAAATCTATTGCACTTGTACCCAGTTGTAGGATCTTCGATAGCACTTGGAAAATCTCTAACCTCCTCCCATATCGTGGCTCCGTACCACCTTGGCGGTGGATCACCCTTCTCTACAACGCCGGCATGGAATGCATTCATGTTCCTTCTGAACGGATGATCTTTTGGCAGAAATTGCCGATGACAATCAAAGAAGCACGGTTTTCCTCCGTGTTTCAAGCAGAAAGCCTTAGTACGGTTCATGCAATACGGACATGAGAGACGGCCATGAGTGCTCCATCCAGATAACATTCCATAGGACGGAAAGTCGTTGATGGTCCACATAAGGGTTGCCTTCATCTGAAAATTCTGCTTCCTGGAAACATCGTACGTGTTAGCGACTACTTCCCATAACTGATTCAACTCATCTATCAAAGGCTGTAAGTACACATCAATGTTCCTCTTAGGGTTGTTCGGACCAGGAATTATAACGGTTAGAAACATGTACTGAGTCTTCATGCACATCCAAGGCGGTAGGTTTTACGGAGTGACAATCACAGGCCAGCACGAATACCGGGATCCCGAAAGACCAAAAGGAGTAAAATCGTCAGAAGATAGCCCCAACCTGACATTACGCGGATCTGAAGCAAAATCAGGATACACTCGATCAAAGTGCTTCCACGCTTCTCCATCGGATGGTGATCCAACACTCCTTCAATCTGTTCTCGCATGTGCCAACTCATATTTTCGGTCGTCTCTTTCACCATAAATAATATTTGCAACCGCGGCGTTAAACGCAAGTAGTGCATTGAATCGGTCGGTCTTCTTGCACCGGTAGACCTTCTTGTACTAGTTGTCTTATAGCGATCAGCACCACAAAATCTGCACACATCTGCGTCCTTGTCGTCTTTGTAGTACAGCATGCACCCATTGCGACAAGAATCGATTTTCTCGTATCCCATCCAGAGCGATCTCACCATCCTCTTAGACCGATAGAAGTCTTTAGGTAACTTAGCACCCGCCGGCAAGATCTCTATAATCAACTCCAACACTCGGTTGTAGCATTCTTGCGACATGTTAAAATCTGACTTAATGCTCAACAGTCTTGTAACCACCTCCAACGGTGAATGATCCTCACAACCAGGATACAATGGAGTCCTTGCATTCTCCAGCAACTCCATGAACTTTGCAGCATCGACATTCGGTGCCTCCTCATCTGCATCATGAACGAAACTAGGCCCCGCAGCGTCGAAAACCATGTTCACGCAACCGTCGTCGTATGCATGATTATCTGAAACAAAATTAGGTCCCGCATGCATATACGGCTCAACATAAGGCTCCGGCTTTGATGCTAAAGACACAAGTTCTCCGTGTGCGGTCCACTGATAGTAATTAGGCGTGAAACCCCTCGAGTAGAAATGATATGTCACTTCCACTTCTGGATAATATTTCACGTTATGACATTTCACACACGGACACTTAATTTTGATGCCGTCCATGTACTGAGGGAACGCCTTAGCAAACTGCAAGAACTGCTCTACTCCCGCTATGTATTCATCCCGCACACCATACATATCATCAGGACGACGATTGTACATCCATGAACGATTCTGCAAGTAGTAATTCATATCCATTTGGAAATAATTTTGCAAAGATGGACACACATGTTCAGCGCAGTAACTAGTCAAACTGGGTGAAGTTGAGTTGACTAAGTCAATATCTTGGACAAACTAGTCAAACTGGGTAAAGTTGACTAAGTCTAGACAATTATCCTTCACTAGACATAGACATGGAAGAAACACCGATATTTGCAGTGTCCGAACTTCCTAGTGTATATTACAGTAGAGAGACATGGTAACCGTGTGTAGGGGTGCAACTCGGGCGGGGCATAGCTCTGCCTACCTAAGCTCACTGCCTACAGGGTAGTTCCCCTAGCATGCCTTACACTTGACCCTTTCCTCCCCTTCATCACTTGCACATCAGTGCATACCAGTGCACATGAGTAGTGTACATGACCTATTAGCCTATGCCCCAAGCCAATTCCTCTACTCGACTTGATATCATATCCTCTTCATATCAGATATTTGATACCAAGATGGGAAAGGTTGACTGATACTTGATTCTAAAATCCTCCCCTTTACCTATCAACTGATATCAGTTCTTCCTAACACTCACATAGGGGCTGATCCACTTCATCAAAGGACTGATACATCCTATCAAAAGACTGATACTATAAACCTTTTCATACTTCATATGGCTGATACTAATATAACAAGTAATGGACTGAACTTTAAAGGGAATGGGATTGAATCAATAATGTAACAAACTGAACATTTAGGACTGACCATTAACAAATGGGACTGAAACTCAAAGGCATTAGACTGAAAAAGATGGAAATATTAGAATGAACTAATTATCCTAAACTGATACCATACTCCAATGGGTCTGAACTGGATGTAAGGGGGACTGAAACTGATACATACAACTATACAACTGAAGACTAATAATCTATCTATTTAACTAATATATGACACCTACTCTATATTTACATCTCTGTATTGGGCTACCCTCCCAATCCTTGCTTAAGTGCAGGCAACCTACTGCTGCCAAGTGTAGTCCCAGCACTTTCCTTCCAAACCTGCTCTCTGTAGGAGCTCCCCAAGCCTCCTGCAGTAAAACTAAGTCCCCTTGATGCTTGCACTCGAGTGGGCATCACTCTACTGCCCCAAAACCTGTGTACAGGCTCCAAAGCCAGCCTTGGCTATGCAAGGTCAAGCCATATTGTCAAGGCCAATTGTTGCTAAGCAAGTAACATTGCTACTTCTACTAATTTACTGGGCCAAACCCGAGCCTTTTCTAGACTATCATTGCCCATCTATTTTGATCCCCCACAACCCGAGCCCTATCTAATATCAGTTAACCGATATGTATAGATGGGGCTCTACACAGGGACTTGGACATGCTAAGTCCCCTTAGCAAGCTTTACAGTAGTTTTCACTGCTTACAAGGGTTCAAATATTTTAACCCAAATCTGAGCCCGAACCCGAGTATCTTCAACCCTAACCCAACCCATTAACGGGTTTATCCGATTGGGTTCGGCCCGTGTGTGTGTGTCCGTGTGTGTCTGTGTGTGTGTGTGTGTGTCCGTGTGTCCGTGTGTGTGTGGGGGGGGAGAGGAGGAGGAGGAGGGAGAGGAGTTAGGTTAGGGTTTACCTGAGGAAGAGGAGGAGGAGCTCGGATTGGGGGAGGAGGAGCTCGACGGGGGGGGGGGAGGGTAGGGGTCGCCGGGGGGGGGGGGGGAGGGGAGGGAGTCGCCGAGGGGGGAAGGGGTCGCCGGGGGGGGGGGGGGGGGGGGGAAGAGCTCGTTCTGAAATTTTCGAGTTTTTCGAGTGAGGGGGGGGGGGGGGAAGGAAACAGTGTGCCCTAAGTAAAAAAGTTAGCGACGTCAAGATTCGACGTCGCTAAACGTCGCAAACATTTTAATATATGGCGACATATTTTAATAATATGTCGTTGAACGTCGCTATAAAGCGACGTAATTTATCTACTGTCGCTGAACGTCGTTATTCAGCGACGTTTTGCGATGTCTATAGAAAGGAGTCGTTATATTACATATTTAGCGACGTTATTTATTATGTCGCTAATATAGCATATTTTAGTAGTGACGGCCCGCTAGGAGAACTAGGAATGAGATCACCCTTGTGATACGATTCCTAATTCTGTCTTTCCACCATCCAACTCTCATGTATAAAGGCTCTTCCTACCATCTGAAGAAGACCCTTCTTGAACATGAAGAGTCCTGAGATGTCTGATTTGAGTGTCAGAATCACATGAGATGTCTGTTGTGGGTGTCAAAAGAATGCTCTTTACAGCATCCAGGTCGCCGATGCCAGTTTTGAAGAAACTTGTCAACCAAACTTCTGTAAATATGAGTAAAGAAAGAAAAGTTAGTAAAATCTATTAAAACTGCGCGCCGATCAACAGGCGCATCTCAACAGTGTGCGATGATCAACAGGCGCATATCAACAATGTGCGATGATCAACAGGCGCATATCAAAACTGTGCGCCGATCAACAGGCGCATATCAAAACTGCACGCTAATCAACAGGGGCATTTGCCAACAGTGCGCGTCGATCAAACAAGCGCCTATCAGCAGTGCACGCCTCTGATCGAAGCTAAACACTGGGTCACAGTGCGCGCCTATTCTCAGAAATAGTTAGCGCATATCAACAGCGTCTACAATGTGTAAATCAGTACCTATCTTCAAAAGTGGCGCAAAAGAAAAATGCTCATACCATTGGTTTCTTTGTTGAAACTTACCAACTTTTGAAGGCGCAGCATGCAAACGAATAGCATCGGGACGAAGTGGCGCAAGTGAACTTAGGGATAGTGAAACCTTGTGAGAAGCATTTGTTTTGAGAAAGTATGAATGTCTCTTTCGTTTCTGGTTATCCTTTTAAAAGTGTTGAAGATGAAACAGGTGCGTCATTCTAGGCGTCTATTTCAGGAAAGAACTAAACAATAGGCGCGTGAAACCATGTGATGGCTGTCATGTGTCTCTCAAATGAAACAGTAAGCATTGAATTAGCCAAAGGAACACATCTACGTGCGCCATTTGAAATCACAGCCACACAATATATCAGAAATTATAGATTTCATTGCATAAAGATGGGTGGATCCCTACATACAAGGACACAAGAAAAGAGAATAAAAAGTTGACACGCTTAAACATTATTCCTTTTTCTTGTCTTCATCAGTCTGACGAAGGGCGGCGTCCAATTCTTGCATATTGCGGATCCCCGAGCGACGCATCAGATTAAGGAATCCTTCCGAATCGCCGCGCTCTTCAGAGGACGGCCCACCACTCGAGCGATTGAAGACTGTTGGGTTTAAACCGAAACAGTCTAGAAAGTTCACCGCCCTCAATGTCGGGTCAGCCTCCAATAAATAAGTCGAAGGCGTGACGTCGGATTTCGCTTCCGGAGACTCGATTTCAGTGACAGCATTGGTCTCCATCTCCTTCTTCTTAGATGCCATCAAAATTACAGAAGTGAAGAATAAAGTACAAAGATCAACCCCTACATATATATCACCAAACTGACTCTTCATATTCCTCATGGGAAACTGAAAATCATCAATGAAACTCGGAAAGACGAAGAGGAGATTGAGTGTTTTCGAGAAAGAGATTTAATTGTGTTGACCGAGCGTTGACTAGCACAACTTGACTCAGTCAAAACTTTTATAAATTCAAAGTATTTCAAAACTTTGGAATATTTTTAAGTTTTGAAAACTTTGAAGGGGGTCTTGTAGGACCTAAAAATCAAGTTCGCCATGTATTTACTACTCAGAAATCAAGTTGCGTCCCAAAAATCTGGAGCTCAGAGATCAAACTGCGCCATTGATCAGGTTGCGCCATATATCAGACTGCGCCCAGTCATATTGCGTCAAAGTCTACGTGGCGTCTGACATTTAATGGCCATCATTACCTGACAACACTGACAGCACAGTAAAGGAAAATCTCTTCGAATCCCTCGAATTGTGCCGCTCGAGGAGAGTTGGTTGACAGCTGTCCTGCACGTCTTATGAGTTGCGCCTAGGCGCAATCTAAAACAAAATCCTTAGTTGCGCCTAGGCGCAATCTGAACAACTGTTTCTCAAAAGTTGCCACATGTCCAGGCGCAGTCTAATCAGGCACAGTTTAACTTTTTGACCGAAGCTCGCGCAACCTGGTAAAGTTGAGACAATTTTCATTTCCAAAGCAGGATGACGTGGAGCACATGCCACTAATCTCTCAAGACGTGTCTACTATCCTGTACACGACCACGCGCATCTCAATCACATGATGCCACGCGTCTAAATACAGTTAATACACGACTGATAACTGAATGAAAGTTAGCGCAACATGAGGTTGGCGCAGCCCAATGTGGCGCAACCCAGCCTCGCGCACATCAGAATAACTGTCAAAACAGTTATTTCCAGAACTCTATAAATAGAGTTTCCAATCATTGTTAAAGGACAGACACATAGATCAAGAACTCTTGTGAAATTGTTGCTGCATTCTCCAGAGGCCCTAGTCTTCAAGTTCACATAGTCCAAGGGATAAAATGATCGTCTTCTGATCAGATTCCTACAGTTGTACTTTTCCAGAATTCAAATTGTACTCTTGTACTCTTTTCAAAAATTTGTAATAGAACTTTTTGTTTTTGCAAACACATGGAAACATATTTGAGTGGGACATTATATGCCAATGTGAAGGTGGACTCGTCTAGAACACGAATATGAAATTGGTTTCGAGGAATTGGCCAATGTTGTGCTTCAAAAGTCAAAGCTATAGCAAAGTATATTTATAGTCATAAATTGAAAATAAAATATGGTTTAATAAATAAAAATCATACAAAAAATATATAAAAATCCCAATAATTAGAGGGCTTACACATGTCTCTGCTATAGTCAAATCTTGGGCCCCATAATTCTGTTGCATAATGTGCATACATTCCTTGACTCATTCGTGTCGTGCATACACTTTAATCAAATCTATAGCATACACGCGGATTGCCGCTATCACGCTGACTCGTTTATATGAAAGGTCACTGTCAATTGAAGCCATATTGAACATTTATGGGTTAGACGGCGATCATTTCAGTAGCAAGGTAGCTAGCCCCACTAGAAGATAAGAACTCGGTGGAACTTCCAGAAGTGAGATCAGATGGTCGAATTTCAAATAAGCTCGCCTGCAACGGATCAGTTAGGTTCGATTTTCGGTCCAAAACCGAATAATGCTCACCTAATTTGGATCAACGAGAATGAAAAAATTAGCACAAGGAGGCCCCATGCCAATCTCGTGGAACTCCGCAAGAATTCAATTTTGTGGCATCCTGCTAAGCTTCAGTTTCGCAGTATCATGCTAGGACCTAATCCTGCGGCACCCCAACAGAGTCCAAATTCCGCAAAAGTGTTCCATTAAGGGCTAATAAACGTCGAACACACGCAAATGATGGTTCTCTTTGTGCAGACCATCAAGTTCTTGAAACACGCTTGACTGAGATGAATATGGATGTCCATGCAAATGATGGTTCTCCTTGTGCTAGAACATCAAGCTCTGGAATATGCTCGACGAGGGCAAACATTGGACCCATGTAAATGATTGTTCGCTTTGTGCCAGACCATTAGTGAATACACTATCCATGATGTGGATGGGCATAACAACTGCGTGAGATGTATGATGAATGTCTCCTATAGTGCAAATGAATATTCGAAGTCGCGATTCCATGTCGAGGCGATTCGAAGTACTTTAATATCGTCATGACTCCTAGAAAATTTGTCGAGAACTTTGAAAGGGGTCTTGTTCGTACCTGAAAAGTCAGTCTATGGATAGTTGGAGATTAGACAAGGATAGGAGGATAAGATGAGTCATTCAGGACAATCAAAATTCAATTCGGATTGGAATAAATAAACTTGACAATTGAAAAGAGAAGTTTCTTTGACTAGTTCTCTGAAAGTAACATATTTGACTAGTTTTACAGAATTAACAAAGATGCAGAATCTCATTTCTGTGCCACTTCAGCGCCACAATGATGGTTGATTCCGCGAGAGTTATTATAAGCTGCTTCTGCATGGAGTTGTCAATAGGATGCAACAACCCACATTCTTATTCCACCCTATTTAATAGGCCACCATGGCCTATTTGCTTGCAGGAAGTGGCAGAGAACATAGTCCTCCCTGCTAGTTATTCACGTTCAAAATGACCAAATTTTTAGTCCTGCAGTCTCCAAACCTCTCATGATATATCACTCGACAACTAGGAGGCTAAGTGTCCTCTCATGATATATTACTCCCGCCGCGGAAGCCATCGAGCGTCAGGCTGCTTCCATCGCGCTAAAGCCATCGAGTGTTAGGTTGTTCCGACACGGTAAGCCATCAAGCATCAGGTTGCTCCCGCCGCTTAGCCATCAAGCATCAGGCTACTCCTGCCGCGGGAAGCCATCAAGCATCAGGTTTCTTCCGCCGCTGGAAGCAGCGTCTCAGTGTGACGCTTCAATTGTGCAGTTGTTAGACCCATCACTTCTAACACCTAAAAATCATTTCCTTCTTTCTCCTATCTCAAACCCTAGGTGTCCCTCCCAACCCCCACCTCCTCCTCCTCCTCCTCCTCCTCCTCGTCGCTCGCCACTGCTTTAGTTGCCATCTTAAATCATCTTTTTTGGTTCCTAACAAAAAATAAGTAATGAGTTTATTCTTTCCTTCTTGCATACATGGCAGACTTGATCTATAGGTGAGATCACAAATTCTTAAGATATTCTCAAAATTTGAGATCACAAATTCTATAGGTGAGATACTCTCCAAATTCTTTCCTTCTTGCATACATGGTTTCCTTCTTGCATACATGGCAGACTTGATCTATAGGTGAGTTTATTCTTTCCTTCTTGCATACATGGCAGATTTGATCTATAGGTGAGATCACAAATTCTCAAGATACTCTCAAAATTTGCCTTGACCTAAGGACTTCCAAGAATGGTTTTGGGCCTCCTACTTTCTTCAATATGCTTTATATTATCGGCAAAGTCTATCTTTTCCACAGCTTTATATAATTGGCAAAGTCTACATGTTCCTTCAATAAGATTTTTTTTTGAACCATCCATTGACCTTCACCATCTTCTAGTCTTGCTTAAAGGTGTTCCGGACCGCCATAACACTCAGAGAACGATTCACATATATACAAGTTCATAATCATCAAAAGGAAAATTCAACTCCTCCTTTGCTATCTAACAAAAGGGCTAGCATTACAATCCTAAGATACCAGAGCAATTGAACCATCAACCGTATATCTAAACATACTTCATAATCATCCTCACAAAATGACCCAATTTTCTTCTCCCCTTTTGTTATCTAGTAAAAGGGTAGGGTGACAATTATATAAGCCAGAGACAAGTGCAAGTGAACCATAGTTAATGTATGACATGATCATGATAAAATAAGCATAGGTAAGTTCCAATCTATATACAAAATTGCAGAAATTAACAGGAGTCCATAAACATCAAGATCCAAATGAAAGCCAAAGTTACAGAGAGAAACACAAGAAACTTTCAGTCCTGTGGTCCTCAAAGGTACTAAAGTAGATTTCCGAAGAAACATACCCATACGAGGAAGATGGTCGATAATCTGGCAAAAATGCTGGAAATAACCCTTTATTGATGATACTCCTAATCCTACCTGGTAGATTTTCCTTCTTGAAGATGATACTCCTAATCCTGATCCTTATCCTTAGGAACGACGAGTCACTCTTTGAGGAAAGCCTCAGTTCAGGCAACCTTATGGATCTTGCATGCCATAACCCTTGGTCTCTCGACTATCATCTCATCTATATTGCTTGTTTAACGTGATTCCTGCATACACACAATTAGTTCAGTCATCTTCTAAAGTTCCATTTCCTTTTGTCTACATGTCCGTGTATGTTCTTGTAATATCTGTACTACAAAGTCCTGACAAGTAAAAAATTTAAACACGCATCACGCATAGCATTATACATCCAAATCCTGAAATTTAAATGAAACCTGAGAAGAAGGTACTTCATATAATAAATAGACTAAGAGATATAAAGTGCAGTCTGATAGTAGGCAAACGTATAATTTGTTGTAATAACCAGTAAAATACCTATATATCAAGACCGTTGTTTGACATTGTAAGAGGTAATATGCTATATCATATAGATTACTTTTGCTATCATTTACAATCAAATAATTTATCCTCTCTATAGAATGCCTTTACCACCAATTTCAGTGTATAGATGAGTGTAAAAATGCATCTCCAATACATAAAAAAGGAAAATGAGTATCATATGGCATGTCATAACATCGGCTTATCTTCGTGTAGTCAATAACAGCATCCAAATTCATGTTAATCTATTGTCTTCTACTACATATTTCTCAATTTGAATGACTTCACCTTCTATATCAAGGTCTTGAATTTCGCAAACCTACCTATTGGCAAATGTGTTAAGATTTTTCCTTTAGCTTGTAAGTGGTCTCACTTTGCATGTTATAGCGCACCCGTATTTTAAAAGACGGTGCCTGAGGCTTCAGGCGCAGCCGTGCAGCTCAAAATGGCTGAGCCGCAACTAAAGCCCAAGAGGCGCACACCTTGGCTCAAGGAGCAAGGCCCACGAAGCACTGTCTCTGTGAAATGGAGCAAGACCTACCTGTCTCGACTCGATTTACGTGAAACGGAGACTGACCGATGTGTCTCGACCCAATTTTATTTTTATTTTAAAAAAAGAAAAACTCAATTTTACCTTAAAAAAAGAGAAAAAAAATTAAAAAAAGAAAATTTATTATAAAAAAAACTCAATTTAATCTACCTGTCTCGACCCATTTTTTTACCCAGTTTTACGTAAAAAAAGGGAACTCCGTTTTGAATTCTTTGTCTGCCCGAGCCTCCTCATCTCTCTTTGCTCTCATCCGTCTTCCTCTCTGTTCAAGCCAGGTGCCGCCGTCAGCCCACTGTCCGATGCCTCCAGCCTCCACTCTACCGGGCATTATTTGTGTTTACTTTTCCTTTTTTTTCTTTTTGTTTTTGTGATTGTTTCTTTTTTCATTTATGAATTATGATTACTATCGTAAATGACTAATGTTTTCCCCTATTTTATCCATATTGTTTGTTGTTATTTTGCTATTTTATGGTACTTTTTACTGTTTTTCATTCTGCTTTTTTGTGATTTTTTATTTTTTTCTTATGTTTTTCATGTAAAGTATGTACACTATTATATGTTTGTTGTGGTACTGATAATTCTAAAATAAAAATGTCAGTGTTAGGCTTCTAAGTGTCTTCCAAGGCATCAAATCAAACAAAGAGACTATATATTTCATATTTTGCTACTTTGATGGTGCTATAAGTTTTATTTATTTGAAAAATATGTAGGAAAACACAAATTTATAACAATGTGTGTGTTGCTTCGTTGAAGCCCACGCGTTGAGCATCTCGCACGAGGACCCTTGCGCCTCAAGTGCGCCTTTTAAAACATTGGTTATACCATATTTCAGGTACTCCAAATGATAATGAAGGCCAAGTAAAAATTTATTATTTATGCATTACTTAATTTATGAAAACAACAAGGTGACTTATGAACAACCATGTGTTATATTCAAGATACCATTTAAGACTACAAGACCATATAATTTGTTTAGATAAATTATAAGTCTTATTTGTGCATACATATCAACATTGCAAGTTTTAATTGATATATTTTTTGTCATTTTAAGTTTCTTTTGTAGATCAAATAAGTTGACAATTAAACTTGGCCTATAGAAATACTAATCCAAGGTTATACATGATTTCAGCATGAAGACTATAATCGAACGCTACAAAAAGACAAACGAGAACCATCAACAGCAGCTCCTAAATGTGAACTCTGAGGCTAAGGTATGCCACACCTTTTTATAACATGTCAACAATCACGAGTCCGCTATTGCAGTAAAGTTTGTCCATGGCTCATAATTATAAATGATTGAGTAAATCCAATAATGCTTTTCCAGGACAAGAAGAAAATGAACTGAGATGATGTTACATTAAAGAATATGGAGATATAGCATTATACTAAAAGTTTTGCATGACAAGTTGCTAGAAGAAAACGAGTTGCGAAGACGTTACATTGGAAAATATGGTAATATAGCATATTCAAAATGTTTTGCATAATCAGTTGCTAGATGTCTAAGCCTACCATTCAAAATAAGTCAACTTATCTAAATAAGATTCTGGTATGAAACTCAATGAATCTAGTAAGATGTCCAATAAGTATTTAAAGGGTAAATAAAACAAATCCCTTATAACATCAACCAGTTTGTTAAAGAAAACCCAATATATATGAACAGTGTGTCCTTGATGTACAGTGTGTCCTTGATGTAGGAAAACATTTATATATCTTATTAATATAGCAAATATATGAAAACCAATAAGCAACTTCCTTAAAGAAGGGCATGTCAACAAGAAAGTAATAACCTAAACCTAAAGTTATTTAAGAATGAAAGGATTGTAGTTACAAAGAAAATTGGACTTAGCTTAGAAGTCAATAACCTCAAGAAAACTAATAATGCATGACCGTGATGCAGTAGTAATGTTGACCTTGTTAATAATAATATATTACCATTTGCATCATCATATACAGAACAATGACGTATATACTATATCCTTATACCAATACTCTTCGAGACTTAAAAAATTGATCATAAGAGTTCCTTGAGGGATAGTAATAAATATTGTGGGAGGCCTCAAGAGGTAGGTAAGTGGTAATGTGGAGAATAGCAACACATCATGGTGAGAGATGTACAAGTGAGTTCTAATATTTAGTATGTGGAAATATAGTTTTATTATTGCATCACATCAAATTAACGAGTTCTTGCTTCCCTGCCATGTTGCCACACAAGATAAGCACTTGCTTGCTGGCCAGGCTAATAAAAGCTCTCTCCTGGTAAACTGTCCACCCAGTCGAATGTAAAAAATACAAGGCATGCTAATTGAATGCTCACAGCCTATGATCAGCGGATACAGACTCGGGTGTCACATTTAGACACAGTAGCAAAACCTAGACACAAGACACGGTTATATTTGTATCTTCGTATATAGGCATACATTTAGCAAGAATATTAATGTGATTTGAGTTTCTATTTGGATACTACGGAACCTAATATGTGCAATATTCAAAGCTTTGTATATTTGCTAAAAATAGGACACGAGATATCTGTCGTTGTATAGATAGTTTATAATTCATAGAAGCAGACAAGTTCTTATTCGTCCACACAAGTTTTGAACACGGATGGACGTTTGTTGTGACACGGATGGACATGAAAAATCTTTCCTACATACGATAGATTAACACATTGAAAGCCCAGCACCATAATAGCACATTAAGTGTTGTCAAACAACGCCAAAGGTGTCTGCCTCTCTTGAATCATGGATGTGTATATTTTGCTAGGCATTGTAATTGAGAGAGCCACTACAAGCCCCTTTTCTATCAGTCTCTCTCTATTTTCATAACAATCATACAATCAAAACTGAAGCCCAATACCTATTGGTTCTCAATCATAGACAATTCCAGGCTCCACCACACAAACTCCAGTTACTTCTGTACATAATGACTAAAATAAGCCAACACATGAATGACCTTGCCCACCTTATGTACTCTTACAGCTTTTCCTCACCTAAAATTTTATATTTCCTTCAGAATTATCAAAAAATAATCATCCACTGCTCACAAGACAGAAAATTGGCGAGCAAAGGAAAAAAAACAACAACAACAATCTCAACAAACTTAGCATGCAGAACAGCAAACCAAAACCAAGACAACCTAATCAAACTTCGCTGCAATTTTTGAAACAAAACATTAGTGCGGCTTCAAACCAAACAGAACTTTTTCATGTCCAATGAAGGAAATGCCGAAACAGCTCCAAATTAACTCCCAATAAAACAAAAAAGCAAGCAAAGGCGCAAAGCATTTCAAGATCAACATGTTTTGTAGTACATAAGAAAAAAGCAAACCAAGAAACACCATAGTCAAGCTGGCTTCAAACCTTTCAAATAGAACACTAGTGCAATTTGAATTTGGTGCAGCTCAAAATCGTGTACAAGTTAGTATTATTAAAAGCTGGAATAAATCATACACGACTTGTTCTAGCCTTCTATGTCAATTCAACAAATAATTGCCTTCGAGCATGCCGTAAAAGATTTTAGCATACATCATTGTATGTGTCGCATGTATTTTCTTGTGTTTGTAAGATCAAATGTATTAGGAGTGTCATTCCTTCACTCTTTGACGTTAACTCTTTGGCGTAATGTGTCATAGAGATAAATGCAATTTCCAACAACAAATTGTATCATCTTACCTCTTCATGTAGACTCTTTTTATTTGGGAAACTTGGAGTGTGCTCCTCGATTGCATGAGCTTAAACTGCAACCCAAAAGGTAGGTCTACAAACTTGTCAACTGGTCACCTAGGTTTTACGGCATGGTCCTCTCAGGCTCATAGCTACCCTCGCTAGACCAACATGGAGGGTTGACGTTATAGGTCACCAACCGGTCATAAAAATTTGTCAAATCTTCTATAGGAGAAGATTTGGATGATGATGATGATATAAGCCCAAATGTTTCAGATAGGATACATAAATCCATTTCTTCAGTTGATCTCTATGAAGAGCCATCGTCTTTTACATAGCAAGTACAACATCCTGTGCATTGCCTCAATTCATGTTGGCTTTTCTCTATTTACAGTCAGCTCCACCTATGATGTAAGATCCTATTTCCTCGTAACTGAAGTTACCTAAGATCCCATAAGTTCATTCAGAAAACACAAGCACAGAATAGTGGAGAAGCACATGTGTTTTTCGGAAGAGGGGGGGGGGGGGGGGGATGGTGTGGCAACTATGATGGCTGCATCTCAGAGCTTGTATAATTTATTCACTAGTATACTATGATTCTAGATTGATCAGCTTCCTAATCTTTATTAGGGAAAATATCTCTATGCAGGACAGACAAAAAGCGATTATGCATAAGCATAATGCCTCACCATTGTAAGTCGGGACACTTGCATTTGAAAGTTTGTAGTATTGGCAATCGCCTGTATTGCATCGTTTTGGCCTATCCTTGGCCAATACCGACATTTGGGGCCCTCTTTCTCAGTCTTCACTGAAGAACAATGACTCTATCATGTTGAAGACCAACATGCTATAGTTTCAATAATATTCATTATCTACACAATGTAATCATTATCATTTGACGATGTATATTTACAGACTCGCAACATTATATCTATCTTGAAATTATTACATTCAAAACTATCTATTGCAGGTTTGCAGGTGTATTTTGTCTAAAAGCAAGAGAATAAAAAAATATCTATTTTGATAGAAGGATTTGACAATGTTGAATGGTATTCCATTCAAAATTAATGGAAAACAACAAATAATACATAAAATTATGCCTAAGTGTATTAAATATATTTCTAATTTTTAATAAGTTTCTATTATAATTTGGCTTTCTGAAAGCAAGAACTCCAAAACTTTGACCCGAAATTGTCGAAACTACCAAAACCATCAACACCAATACTCATAAGGCTTCGAACGATCTAATAGAAATGTAGTAGAATACTTGACTTTTTTATTATTATGGTGGAGCTACACATATATAGGAGAGGCTAACCCCTCTCCCTATTATTCTACCCGATGTGGGACTAAAAGTCCATTAATGCTCTCAACACTCTCCCTCAAGGTGGGTGATAGATATCAATCATCCCCATCTTGTTACATAGTTTAGAAAGGCATAATGAATTAAGCACCTTAGTAAGACAATCTGCGACTTGTTCTTCTGAGCGAACATGATCGAGCTTTAGTATCCCTATCTCTAGCTTCTCCTTGATGAAAAACCGATCGATCTCGATGTGCTTCCTTCTATCATGCTGAACTTGATTGTTAGTTATACGCAGTGCCGCTTGACTGTCACTCAAAAGATGCAATGGTGTTTCCTGGTCCAGCTTCAACTATGTCAACAGTACTTTTACCCACAACAACTCTGACACTCCCAGAGTCATAGCTCTATATTCTGCTTCAGCGGTCGTTCGAGCTACCACGAACTGTTTCTTCCTTCTCCATGAGACTAGGTTACCTCCCACAAAGACACAGTACCCTAAGGTAAACTTTCTGTCATCCATGCAATTTTTCCAATATGTATCGCAGTATTCCTCAACACCAAGGTATCCATTGTTCTTGAACCATATCCCTCTTCCAGGGGCCCCCTTCAGATATCTCAAAATATGAAAAACTGCATCCATGTGGTCCTTCCTTGGATCATGCATCATGCATGTAGCGACTCACTACATTCACAACAAATGAGATATCAGGACAAGTGTGGCCCAGATAAATCAATCTGCCTACAAGTCTCTGATATCTCTCACGATCAACCGGCTCTCTTGTCCCTGGCTTCAACTTATCTTTCTGATCAATTGGAGTGACTGCCGGACGACATTCCAGCATACCAGTTTCTGTGAGTAGGTCTAGTACATATTTTCTCTGAGAGTGGACGAACCCATCTCTTCCTCGAGCTACCTCGATCCCGAAAAAATACCTCATCATTCCCAAGTCCTTTACTTCAAATTCCTTGGCGAGTTTCGACTTCAACTGGGTAATCTCCTCCTCATCACATGTGATTACTACATCATCTACGTATACTGCAAGTATGGTGACGTGGCCTCTCGCATGTCGAAAGAAGACTGTGGTCTGCATTGGTCTAGCTATACCTCATGCCTGTGATAGCTTTCCTGAATCTTTCAAACCATGCCTGAGGAGATTGCTTGAGCCCATACATTGATTTTTTCAGCTTGCACACCTTTCCTGTTGACTGCTTCGTGCAAAATCTAGGAGGCGTCTCCATGTATACTTTCTCATGTAGATCTTCATAAAAAAAGTCATTCTTCATATCTAATTGATGAAGTTGCCACCCATGGTTTGCTGCAAGAGCGACCAGGGTTCTCACAGTGCTCATCTTTGCTACAGGAGCAAATGTCTCATCATAATCGATGCCTTAGGACTCCCTTTGCAACCAATCTTGCATTGTATCGCTTCACCTTTCCTTCTGGCATCTTCTTTACTGTGAAGATCCATTTGCATCCAACTGCTCTCTTTTCTTCAGCTAATGGAACAAGTTTCCATATCTCATTTCTTTCAAGTGTCCCAAGTTCCTCCAACATTGCAGCTTTTCATCTCGGATCTTCCTTCGCTTCCTGCCAACACTTAGGCAAAGAGGTGGTGTCTACCGATGCAATGAATGCTCCATAACTAGGAGATAGATTAGAGTAGGATAAAAAAATAGACAATGTCATGTTCATAACCATAACGAATAGAAGATCTTTCAGTATTACTACGAGAAGATCTTCTTAAGAGAATATGAGATAGTCGAGGAGAGATCATACCATCCGAATCAGAGGAATCCGCAGCCGAATCAGAGGGATCCGGTACGGAAGGTGCATCTTCAGGAGTTGGGACAGGATTAAGCGAGGGACATGGCACAGTAGGGACAATAGGCACAGTAGTGGACTGCTACTTTCTTCTTTTGTAGACTTAGAGCTCTGTAGATGTAGATTGCTCTGTTGTCTGTTCCTCCTCTTGTACTGGAGCATCACTTCCTTCCTCCTGATTGTATGCATCATCATCACTTTCCTCACCCTCGCTATCTCTCCCTTCTTCCCTTGGACCAACTTACATTATTGGGCATGGAACTAACCCGACAATCACACTTGGGACCATCACTCCCTCACTCCTAACACCTCTTGTGTTTGGTGTGTCACCAAATACAGAGCATTCACCTGAACCATTGTAGTAGTATGGTTCCATCTCTCTGAATGTAACATCCATGCTCACAAAGAGCCTTCGCTCCACAGGACTCCAGCAAGAATATCCCTTCTAAGTTCCTGAGTAGCCAACGAAGACACACTTCACTGCCGAGGGTCCAACTTCCCTGCTGCAGGCCTATTATCCTTCACAAAGCATACACCGTCAAATACCTTTGGGGGAACAATATACTTGTTCTCACCTGTAAGCATCTCAAACGGTATCTTCCATCCTAACACCTGAGAGGGCATCATGTTAATGAGATATGCAGCAGTCAACACGGCATGCCCTCACAAGTGTTTCCAAACATTCATAGCAAACATCATTGACCTTGCCACTTCCAACAGGTGCCTGTTCTTCCGCTCCGCTACGCCATTTTGTGCTGGTGTATAGGCACATGAAGTCTGATGATGTATCACATTGCTGATAAGTACTCTTCAATAGTCTTGTTGGTGTATTATGTCCCATTGTCAAACCTCAAAATCTCCACTTTAGTATCGTACTATGTTGTAACCCTGCAATGAAAATCTTATAAAACATGTAAAGACATCACTCTTACTCTTCATTAGGTATACCTAGGTAACACGAGTGTGACAGTCAATAAAGGTGATAAACCACTTAAAACCATTAACAGCAGTTGTAGGACAAGATTTCCACACATCATAGTGTATCATATCAAAAGCAACTGTACTTTTATTTCCAGAACTCACATAAGAGCTTCTGGTATGTTTTTCAAGTTCACAAGCATAACAAACCAACTTTTGCTTATTAGTCTTTTGATACATAGAAGAAAACATCCGACTCAGTAGACTGAATGAAGAGTGTCTCATGCGCTGATATTGGAGTAATAATTCTGCTTCTACGGTACTTCGTAGCTCCTCCGGTTGTACTTCAACCACCAGTGCTGCCAGTACTGTATCCAGACCACCCCAGTCCAAGTACCATGCCCTTTATGCCAAGTGACAAGTCCCAAACTGTCTCCCCGTTTCCTTCTCCTGAAAAATTACCTTCGAAATGTCAAAGGAAACAACATAATTAAGTTGAAGAACAATGACACTAATGGACAATAGATTAACAGGAAAAGATGAAGCATGCAAAACATCAGTAAAACTCATAGAAGGGGTACATTCACTGTGCCTTTTTCCACAATAGGTCTAGCAGTACCATCAGCAGTCTGAATGCTTTCAGGCGTCGTCAGGTGACTGTAATCTTGGAACTCATCACGGGCACCCGTAACATGGCAGAATGTCCCAGAGTCAATTATCCAATTTAGACTTCCTAGTTTGTGGGTAGATGCAAGGACATGAGCAGGTATACCTGTGCTTGTATCGACATAGTAGGTGATGTTACCCCCTGAGGTGGTTCGAGTCGATGTTCCAGCGGTGTTTGCTCGACTGTCGCTGGTTCCAAGTTTCACGTTCCTTAACATTTTCAACATTTTTCTCTTACTATGGGTCATATCGGATGACTGATTCTTATTTTCCACTTCTGTCAGGTTTGCCTTGTGCCCTCCAGAATAATTACCTCTGCCACCAGCATAGCCTCCTCTGCCACATCTACGCCCCCCCACGGCTGTGTCCATGACCGCTGGACTGGCCTCTCATAGGCTTCGTACAGAATCTGATGAAGTGTCCTGGGTCTCCACAGTTGTAGCACCCTCCCCCTCCTGAAGGGTTTGGGTTAAAATTGCTAGAACTGGAGAGCTAACAGTGCTAGGCATCAGCTTCAACCGCGCTTCTTCTTGTGCCATAGCAGCAATGGCCTCCTCTAGTGATGGCAATCCGGGTTGTGCGAGTAGCACATTCCTCCTTTACTCGATTGTTGGGTTGAGCCCCTTCAGGAACTTTATCATCCTCTGTCGCGAAATATACTCCATGAACTTCTGGTAATGTTTCGCAAATGCCGGTTCCACTTGCTCATCTTCTACGCCAATAGGATCATAGTGGTCGAGATCTAATCAATACTTCTTCAGTAGAGCCGCATAGTCAGAGATTGTGTGGTCTTCTTGGACCACCTTATCAAGTTCATCCTGCAGTTGGAAGATCCTCATAGGGTTATCCGTACCTGAGTACGTCTCTCAGTGTCATCCAAATGTCACCAGCTCCCTCCATTGTTTCCACGTTGTCCGACACTTGGTCGGTCAAGGAGGTTGTCAACCATCCAGCTACAACATTGTTGACGATTTCCCACACAGCAAACTCCCGTGAGGAACGATCTTCAGGTGCCTTGGTTTGGCCATTCACATAGCCCACCAAGCCTCTTGTCTTCAGAGTCCGCATCGTCTGACGCTACCACTTCAAGTAGTTGGAAGTACCCTCCAACTTTACTTCCAGTCTCTTCAACTTTGTCATTTTGTATGTTGAAGGATCCACATCTGCGTGTGCAGGACGGAAACTAGTCTCGGTCAGCCTCCTGGAGAAGAGATCGTCCACCAAAGCCTCCATCTCTTTGGCCGTCAGCTTGCCGTAGATCTTCATCATCTCCGTCTTCTCCTCTTCCATCAGCAAAGCGATGGTAGATCGAGACCGTTGCCACCTTTGGTCACCGTCCTCTCCATGTCTACTGTTCCTCCTTCAGCGGCAGCGGCAGCGGCATCCTTGAGCGCTGCTACTCATGTTCCGTGCATGGTTGCGACCGGAGAAAAGAAACGGGGGCCGGCGCTGACGACGATGGAGGGGATGGAGGCTGGCACGGAAGGAGGGCTGGCTGGAGAGGAGGTGGAAGCGGTCGCAGAGGCGGGGCTGCTGTCGACGGCGAAGGGAGGGGGTTGCTGCCGGCGGCGGGAGAAGGAGGGGTCGGCGGCGGGAGGAGGAGGGTTGGCGGCTGTATTTGGAAGAGGGGTTAGGGTTAGGGTTTGATGGAGGAGGATGGCGGCTAGGGTTAGGATTTTGTGGAGGCTCTGATACCAAATAAAAATTTAGTAGAATACTTGTTTATTTTATTATTGTGGTTGAGCTACACATATATAGGAGAGACTAACCCCTCTCCCTATTATTCTACTCGATGTGAGACTAAAAGTCCATCAATGCTCTCAACAGATCTTGATACCAATACTGCGAACCTAGCTTGCTTCACAATGATCACATACTGATAAACTACTAACCATAAATTCTAAAAGGAAACTAGTCCCTAATGAACTCTAGGAACCTAATTACTACTAAACTATGTTGTACCCATGGGATAAAACACGATAAGGACATGAGAACACTGATTTAGGCATGCCCTACTGTATTTGGGAGTGTATGTGCCGTGTCTAATACATATTCAACTCGGATACGATACGATATGGCACCAATTTTGGAGTATTTGTACTTCCTAGGTCCCAAATAACTTCGCAATATTCTGAATATGCAAGCTCAAAGGATCTCGACTTTGCTTCCTCGGATACGACACGATATGGCACCAATTGCCTCCATATGTGACACAATTTAACTGTCGCCTCCTCTGATGCAACTGCAGTTTTTCTTGATGTATAGGATCTCGACTTTGGATCTCAAAGACGTTATATAAGGACTGGTAAGCTTCACAAGAAATGCATCTTAAAATTCATGAGATGGCACTGGAATAGGAGCTTAATAAAATACTTGCCCTCTATGACAGTCTGAGATTCACTTTCATGCATTCGAACAATTTCACAGTACATAGTGCACCAGAACTCAAAAGAGTTGATTTTGAGGCTTTAGAGTTGTATATTTACATTATTTCGCTACGTCCTCGCAGGTAGATGCCCATGTATACACGCAACGGTATATTTTTTTCTTAAACCTGGCTTGAAATGGCCTGTTAGATGAGATATAAACCTGGGTTGCTTTAATACCATGTTAAAGTCCCTACTACTGCACCAGAACTCCAGTTGCGGTGAGGGTTAGGGTTATATATTTATATTATTTCAATATTATTTCATCAAAGTGACACCTTAGAATAAGAGATATCAGCTAATTGATGAAATATTGCATTCGACGTAGGCATCCTACTCCTGAAAGAATGTACAGCTTAAAAGTAGAATTGCCTGCTTACCAGTTATATCTATCACAGGATAGTCAGAATCACAACAGTATTCTGTGGGGCTATAATTTGAAAACAAGCTTAAAAGTCTATATATTGGCACTTTTTACGGTGGCCCTTTACAGAGAAGAATGGGAGAAAAGGTCTCAAGTACAGAATTAAAAACCTGGAGTAAAGATTTTGATGTTGTTATTTGTGACACATTCAGTGTCATAGAGTAGCTCAAATACAAAAGAAGCTAGAAGCACCTAGGGTGACAATGAGAACAATACACAAGCATGATAGAGTTAGCACAGGTATTACATGGATGCAGAAAGAGCATGGTTCCGTAACCTTGTCCTCAGCTCAGTATCAGAAATATGTATATTCCAGCAAACCACAGCCGCACTACAACTGAAACATAAATGTAGCAGATGAGTGACTACTGTGTACAAAGTAGTCTTGGTCGGTGACTCGGTGAATTACATTTTCCTTCATAGTTGCTCTGATCCACAGACTGGACGAAGTGCAGGCAATCTATAAACTTGACAAGTCATTGCCAATTCTTTAAATGCACAACCAGAAAGGGTATGTTACAGACCTGAACAATCTCCGTATTGCCGGCTAAAAACCTAAGTGAAACCACAAGGTCATTCTGAACTCTCTTCTGCAGGCTCTCTCTCTCTCTCTCTCTCTCTCTCTCTCTCTCTCTCAACAGCACAGATCTATTTTCACATGGTCTCAGACTTCACCTGGAGTATTGTGCGCGTCCTGACTCAACAACCAGTTTATCTAGGTTAGTGTCCTTCTCCGCAGCTTTTCATACAGATTTCCTCTATTAGATCTTTATATTATTTGAAGATCTCTTAAATAAAAATTGAAGCGAGACATGATCATGCATGGTGATCACATGACTAATTGTTTTTAATGAAATTATCTACTATATTTTGAAGTAAGGAATTATTTCCATTTTAAGGTTCAAACTTACCTATTACTAGTGAAAACTCAAATATTTCTTCTTTCTAGAGATGTTAGGATCTCCCAATGTTCTTTGTTATTCTTCTGAAACAAATATCGTGGCCTAATTCAAAATTATTTTCTTTACTGTGGAAAAATGGAAATACTTTGTTTTATTTTCACTTATCTGTTCTGAATAACCCATACACAGCTAAATAAGAAAGAAGATGATAACAACTTCCTCAATTCTAGGAGCTAAATAAGGGATTCAGATAAAACATAGAAACTAAGTAATATAGAGAATCGGTTAATATGAAAAACCGAATCCCCTTTATTCTAGGAAACAAATCTCAACCACTAATGCCTAGAATCAGTACAGATTTCAACACTCCCCCTCAAGCTAGGTTGTATATGTTGACTGTTGAGCAAGCCTAGCTTGGAAGTAAGACTTTCAAATGTTTTCCTAGGCAATGCTTTAGTCAGAATATCTGCTGTCTGCTGACTAGTCGGAATATACTGAAGTAATATGGTGCCATTATCTATCTTCTCTTTGATAAAGTGTCGATCAATCTCCACATGTTTTGTTCTGTCATGATGTACCAGATTTTTAGCTATGCTAATTGCTGACTGATTGTCGCATAACACCTTTATAGGTCCTGAAGTAGGCATTCCAATCTCACAGAGTAACCTTTTCAGCCAAATACCCTCACAAATACCATGAGAAAGAGCTCGAAATTCTGCTTCTGCTAAGCTGCGTGACACGACTGATTGCTTTTTGCTCCGCCAAGTAACCAAATTTTCCCAGACATAAGTGCAGTAATCCGAGGTTGATCTTCTGTTAGTTACAGACCCTGCCCAATCGGCATCAGTGAATGTTCCAACTCCTCTGTTTGTCGTTTTCTGAAAAAAATAATCCTTGTCCTGGTGTCATCTTCAAATATCTCACGATCTTGTACACTGCTTCCATATGATCTTCTGTTGGATTATTCATGAACTGACTTACCACGCTAACAGCAAAGCTGATATATGGTCTAGTATGGGACAGATAAATGAGCTTTTCAACTAGTCTTTGGTATATTGTCAACAGGTGTACCAACTTCTTTATTACCCAACTTTACAGTAGCATCCATAGGGGTGTCGGCTGGCTTACATCCAAGCATTCATGTTTCTTTCAAGAGATCCAACACATATTTACGTTGGAAAACTGATATTCCTTTCTTGGACCGAGCTACCTCCATACCAAGAAAATATTTGAGATTACCCAAATCTTTGATTTCAAACTCTTTAGCTAGATAGCTTTTGAGTTTTTCAATTTCTTCATCATGATCCCCAGTCAAAATAATATCATCAACATATACAATAAGGATAGCTTTCTTCCCAAAGGATGAGTGCTTGACAAACATGGTATGGTCTGTCTGGCATTGATCATACCCATACTTCTTTACTGCCTTTGTAAATCTACCGAACCAAGTTCTAGGTGATTGTTTTAACCCATACAAGGATTTCTTGAGCTTGCAAACTTTGTTAATGTTAGCAGGAGTATCAAAACCAGGAGGGATATCCATGTAAACTTCCTCTTCAAGATCACCATTAAGAAATGCATTTTTCACATCTAGTTGATAGAGGCCAATCAAGATTTGAAGCCAGTGAGAGTAGAACCCAAACTGTATTAAGCTTTGCTACAGGTGCAAATGTCTCCTGGTAGTCGATTCCATAGGATTGTGTAAATTCTTTAGCCACTAGACGTGCTTTAAACCTGTTAATACTACCATCTGAGTTGTGTTTGATAGTGAAAATTCACTTGCAACCTATTGGATGCTTTCCTGTTGGTAACTCAGATATCTCCCATGTCCCATTCTTTTCAAGTGCTCGAATTTCTTCTAAAATAGCCTCCTTCCATTCTGGTTTATTGAGGGCTTCATGTATTGAATTGGGAATCTGAAATCTGTCAAGACTGCTAACAAAAGCACGATAATTGGGAGATAACTTTCCATATGAGATAAAATTGTAAATGGGATGATTGGTACATGACCTTTGGCCTTTTCTTAAGGCAATGGGTCTATCATCAATCTCTTCATCAGGTCGATTACCAGGAGCAAGGCCAGAGGAGTCAATACCCGGTGAATTTTGAGCTTCTGAAATGGGGTTGGCCTCATGGTGGTGATCGGATGGTTGCAGTTCTTTCCCTTCATATATCTTGTTTCTCCTAGTATAGACACGAAACTCACTATTTTCAGCATGCTGCATTGGAATGGAACGTTTGAGAGTTGAGATAGAAGGCTGAGTAGGAGTTTGCTGAATAGGAGTTTGAGAATATGACACGGGAATAGGAGTTTGAGGATCTGGCACGGGCTGGACATCACAGATAACACTAGGAGTTTGATCGGTGTGTGTTTGCGTTTGTGGTGACTCATTACCATAGGATGACTCCAAAACATTAATATCCCAAAGCTGGTATTCTTGAGTAAAGTTCCCCCCCTGAATATCAGTTTTGGGGTAAAATGGTTGATTTTCAAAGAATGTTACATCCATAGAGTTATAGAATCGTCGAGTGACCGGAGAATAGCATTTATACCCTTTTTTATTAGAGGAATATCCTACAAATATGCATTTGAGAGACTTGGGATCAAGTTTACTACGATGTTGAGCATGTACATGAACAAACACAGAACAACCAAAAACTTTGAGTGGAAGCGTGGACAATACACGTGTATTTGGAAAAGAATGAGAAAGAACATGATAGGGTGTATTGAAATTCAGAACTCGAGAAGGCATCCTAGTTATCAAGTAGGTAGCTGTTAAGACTGCCTCACCCCAAAAAAAATTTGGAACATGTGTGGTAAACATAAGTGATCGAGCAACTTCCAAAATGTGTCTGTTTTTTCTTTCTGACACCCCATTTTGTTGTGGGGTGTCAACACAAGAACTTTGATGGATGATACCCTGACTCCCAAGGTAATCTCCAAGAATGGTCTCAAAATATTCCCTTGCATTGTCAGTTTTCAACACTTGAATTTTTGTTTGAAATTGAGTTTGAACCATAGTGTTGAATTTTCGAAAGATTTGACCAATTTCAGATTTTTCTTTCATAAGGAACAACCATGTGATTCTAGTGTGATCATCCACAAATAACACAAACCACCTAGTTCCAGTGATATTTTTTACTCTGGATGGCCCCGCACATCACTATGAATCATTGAAAAAGGATAGATGCCTTATATGGCTGAATAGGATAAGAATTACGAACATGTTTTGAGAATTGACATACTTCACATTGGAAAAAAATTGAATTTTTATTCATGAACAAGGATGGTAACAACTTTTGGAGATAAACAAAATTTGGATGACCTAAACGATAGTGCCATAACATGATTGCACTATCTTTATTGGAAACTGAAACTGAATTTTTATTTGACCGACTCTCGGAATCAACACATTTTGTATTGTGAGTTTGTCTTCTAGGGTGTTCACCTGTATGAAGAAGGTAGAGACCTGAGCACATCCTAGCACTGCCAATCGTCCTCCTCGAATCCAAAGCTTGAAATTTACACAGATTTGAAAAAATTTAGCAATGCAATTAAGATCTCGGGAGAGCTTACTAACATATAACAAATTGCAATCCAGATTAGGAACATGCAGTACTGCCTTTAACTCTATGTTCTTTGAAAGAGTTATTAAACCAGTATCAGTCACTTTAGAAAGAGACCCATCAGCAATTTTTACCGTGAGACCTTCTTGACATAAACTGTAATGCTTGAAAAGTGATATATCTCCCGTCATATGATCCGATGCACCTGAGTCAACAATCCAGGTGCCCTTGTTTCCTGTTTTAGCAATAAAAGCAATTGAGAGATTACCTTTATGTGCCATAGATCCAACTTTGGTGTTATTCTGTGATAACATTTGTGAGAAAATCTTCTGAAGTGCTTCAAGCTGTTCTTTGTTGAAAGAGCTGGATTGAGGAGTGGTAGAACTTTCTTCTTCAGTTGTAGCGTGATTGCTACGACTCTCTGAAGCGGGTCTCGAAGGCTTCCAATCAACAGGTTTGTCGTGTATCTTCCAGCATGTCTCTCGTGTATGACCTGGTTTTCGACAATAATCACACCATGGCCTTCCTTTCTTTAAGTAACTGTTGTTACTCAGGTTCTGTACTCCTCGAGCGGCTAGGGCAGATTGGTTTTCCATGTTAGAAGAAGTAGATGACTCTCCTAGCATTACTTTCTTTCTGCTTTCTTCCCAACGCACTTCAAAGAAAACTTTCCTGATACTTGGTAAAGGTTTTGCTCCAAGTATTCTTCCCCTTCATCCAAGTTCTTGTTGAGTCCCATCAAGAATTTAAAAAAAAAATTCTTCTCCACGATCTCTCTGAACTTTTTTGCATCTTCTGGGCATGTCCACCTATGATCCTCGAACACGTCCAGTTGCTGCCACTGACGAGTGAGACTATTGTAGAATTGGGTGACTGAGAGTTCTCCTTGTCGCGGATCATGAAGTGTTGTTTCAATTTCGAAAATTGCTGAGGTATTTTCTTTGCTCGAATAAAACTCCTTTGCAGCATCCCACATCTCATAAGCCGTGTCATAGAGCAAAAAATTCTCGCCAATTTCATTGGTCATAGAATTTATTAGCCATGACATGACCATATTATTCTCTGTTTTCCAGAGTTTGAATTTGGAATCTTCTGTCTTCGGAGGAACAATCTCACCTGTAAGGTATTCATCCTTCCCCTTTCCACTAATATACATCATAACGGACTGTGACCATTGAAGATAATTGTTCCCATTCAGTTTATGTCCTATAATGAGAAGAGGAATGCTATCTGCTATGCCATGAGTTCTGATGGTTTGGATATCAGAACCAGAAGTAACCTCAGATGAGGAGGTTCTCTGCTCGTTGGTGGCCATGCCGTATTTTGAGAGGAATTATTGGAGTGGTTCAGAGAGAGAGTGCTCTGATACCATGTGGAAAAATGAAAATACTTTGTTTTATTTTCACTTATCTGTTCTGAATAACCCATACACAGCTAAATAAGGAAGAAGATGATAACAACTTCCTCAATTCTAGGAGCTAAATAAGGAATTCAAATAAAACATAGAAACTAAGTAATACAGAGAATCGGTTAATATGAAAAACCGAATCCCCTTTATTCTAGGAAACAAATCTCAACCACTACTGCCTAGAATCAGTACAGATTTCAACATTTACCTATTATTCTCATATCCCGCCATGGTGCATTAAATAGATCAGCAGTTAATTTCATGACCAGTTGTGGACAACTAATGTCCACAAGAGGCGTAGCAAAAGTGGGCGATCAAATGAAAGTTATGAAACAATAATTATGGTCACGACTAATGCTATTGGCATGCTGCGATCTAGGTTTTGCCATTGGTCATGTCATTGTGTCCCATTTCATGACGTACCTTATTTAGATGCTATGGCAGCCACATACGTTGCATCAGTCAAAGTATGATTACTATAGATATAAATGGTATATGAGTTGGAAATGAAGGATGACAAAAGCACATGCCAGTTTGTTCAGGGGTGGACGCAAGAACTTTGGTTAGAGAGGGCTCACAATCAGTCGCGACATCATGTGATGATCCATGACTACATTGGTGTAACGGTAATGGTAGTATAGTGTGATCGTGGTAGTGTTGTGGTGCATTTGGGAAGCACATTAGTATAGGGAGCGTTCGGTTTATTCGGTTTCAACCGAACCGAATTAGCCAAAACCAAATAAACCGAAATTCGAAAAATTCAAAACCGAAACCGAACCGAATTAGCCAAAACCGAAGCCGAACCGAATAATAAATTCGGTTTGTTCGGTTCGAATTGATGGGTCGGACCCAATGTCGGGATCGTGGTTAAATTATATTAAAAATTATAATTTTTATACACATATTTGTTGAATTTTGAAGTTACGCACAAAGTTGGACTTAGTTGTTAAATTATCAATATTAGAATTCAAAACACAAAAATAGAATTGTTGTTTTCAAAATATACACATCTTTAAATTGAGAATATTTATGTAATTGTATAATTCTTATTCGATTTTCGGTTTCGGACCGAAACCGATACCTAAAACCGAAAAAGGAATTTTTGTATTTTGAAAACCGAAACCGAACCGAATATTTTTGAAACCGAATCTCTTATTCGGTTCGGTTCGATTTTCGGTCCAAAACCGAATAATGCTCACCCCTACATTAGTACAATCCTTACAACACTAGAGTTAACATTGCAGTGAGTTGTAGGGCATCACCATGATGTGTCGCAAACAACAGTAGTTTACTGAAAAATAGAAATTATACAATTTTATCTTGTCAGCGGTGGTCTTGGAAAGAGGCTAAAGCTGTTGTTAGAGGAAGGAATGATAATTCACAAAAGTTTGAGCCTCAGTTTAGAGGAAGTCGAGGGGAGATAAATGATGGTGTGTTGATGTGTTGGAGCGGTCAAAAGAGCAATGGTTGGACTCGGGTACTACAGGAGGTGGGAACTAGGTGGACTATGGAGGTGGGTGCAATTGGAGGAGATGAACCAGACTGGAGAGGACCATGAGAAGATATGTCTTGGGACAAAGAGGACTAGAATTTGAAAGTTTGAGGCCACAATTTGTAATGTAATTCTCCTATACTAATTGTTTATATCTTTTTAATCTAGAGGGACTTGAATAAGCATGTAATTTTCCCCTCCTTTAAGGAAAGATACCAACTTTTCGTTTTTCTCTTAAATCCAAAGGGGGCTCGAGTCCCCTCTCCCTTGTGAACAGATCCACCCATGAGTGAGTTGGTTCATGGATGGATACGACGTGTAGGAATCACTTCAATATATTTCAAGTGAAGTGTCAGGAGATGAACAATCATCTCTACTTAATACACCTTAAAGCATCATATGGTCACACGACAAAAGATAGAATGAGGGAACCAATAAATTTGAATAAGGAGGTTCTTTTAAGATTCTACACGTATACCTAAGCAAGGAAGAAAGTGACCTATGGGGAGAATGTGCATGACATCAATATTCTACTTGGTAACTAAGTCTTCAGATGTAAACGTTTATTTGAAGGTTAGCATGGTCCTAATGTGAAGCTGGGAGTTATGAGTACTTGCGGAGAAAATTTACATCCACCAAGAATGTAACAGAGGCAAAGCTAACTAAATCTTTTCAATGTTAGCCTGATGCTGGATAGCAGAATCATATAATATTTCAAGTCAATTTCGTCCAAATTGATATGATATACCGATATGTATTGGTAGATGCCTATTTTTAAAACCTTGCTTAATATAAATAAAATCTTGATGTGAATAAACTCATATGTAACATGACATGGCCATGAATTTGCCTATAGAACTATATTTAATCATAACTGTTTGTTTTTCTCTTTCCGTACAACCAAACTAAGACCAAGAAAAGAAAATTACCACACACTTGACCCTACAACATAAGCATGTTCTTCTCAATCATCGTCCAAAATTCTCTCCAATGCAAAAAAGTATTGGCATGAAGACTACTAGGTTTGGAAATGTTTAAAATGGACTATAGACTTCCATTAACGTTCTCATGGAGCACTATAATTTGGTCCAAAACGGAATTAATAAGCTAAATTTGTAAAAATGTACCTTCAACCAAGCTTTTAAGTTAGTGAGAGACGGCAAACCCTGAAGGGCCTAGACGAGACCTCAAGGCGGCGAGACAAAGGCCTCAACTAAAATTTTGGGGTGTGCAGTAGCTAGGTTAAGACTGTTAGTTACTAAAATTATGTTACCCCAAGTCGTAACACCTCCCCGAGTAAGAATGGAGTCTCTAATTAGGGAGACAAAACCATGGTTACCTAAATTTTATCATAATAGGTAACAAATATGACATAGCAAGTTTCGGACATGAATATATGGTACCCTAGTGTATTTTAAAGTGTTGTGGCGTGTCCGATACGTGAATACGAGACACAAACATGGCATGAATTTTTTAGGGTTTTTGTTTCATAAACTGTACGTGAGGAGCCGATGAGGAAAATATCCTACTGGAGGTCGAACAAGATTTTGTCAAAACAAAAAAGAGAGGCTTATCAAAGAGATTATCAACATCCGTTAGAAGTCATCGTTAGCATTGATATCCTTGGACTTTGGCATAGGAGAAAAACAAAAAGAAAGAGAGCAAGTGAGGAAAGGAGGTAAGCCAGAGATTGGAGATATTAATATATTGTTTAGTGATAGTGTCCAATGAAGTTGAAAATAAAGATGTGATACAATACAATACAATACAATACAATAGGTTAGGACATACACATAAGGAAAAGAAATCGAAAAAGAAAAGACTTTTGTTCCTCTTAAATTTTCTAATCTTTTATTTGGCATAGGTCAGATTCCAAATTTTAAAAAATGGCTTAGGTCGTGATATATTGAAGTCAATGTCAAGGCGTTTGAGGCATCCCAAGGAGCCTTGAGGCGCTCCACGGCAGTTCAAGGTTGGTGCTTCCTTTCCAAGGCGGACGAGTGCTTCCTTTCTAAGGAGTACGCCTCACAATTTCACCGCCTAAATACTAGTTGCCTCAGCGTGATGGCATTCAAAACACCTAGAAGGAGCCTAAGTCGGCAAAGCAAACACATATTAAAATACTACCTTCAACTCCACTCTCTAGATAAATACCATTCACATTTGTCAAGCAAAATATACCTTAACCTTAAGTTTCAAACAAACAATTCTATGTACAATGATAATGAAAATATTAAAAGACTATTCTATCCTAAAAGAATATTTTTCTTTATAAATACAATTTACAAATAAAACCTCCTCGTGTTCCCTTCTTGTCGTCTCTCCTTATCCCTCGTACTTATTCACTCACTCAACATACCTCACACAACCAAATCTAGGAATAAGCACCGGTAACGTAAGCGTTGACTTTGCCCAACATTTGATTTCTCCTATTTGTCAATACCATCACCTACTCTTGCCTCCTTCCCCTCATTGTCTTCTTCCTTAAAGGAGGGTTCATCTTACTTTTCTCCCCTCTAGAGTTCATGATGTCATCGTTGTCTCTCTTGCAAGACTAATGCCTTGTTGCCTCCATCCAATTCTTCATTCCCTATCCCCTTACTTCGATTTCATCGACTTCAATTCATTTATGACCACAATATTATATTGTAGATCTAAAATAGGTTTACCTTTCTAGTTTTTCCTTATCAGGGAGAGTGATAAGTAAAAGCTATACAGCTAGTGACTAAAACATCTACATAGAATCAATATCCCTCTCCCTTCTGTGCCAATCAGGAAACACATCTACATTGTCAACTCTGGTTCTCAGCAGTGGCAACAACTTTTCTTTGATCTGTAGCGATTAGACCAGGAGGGGGAGAGAATGTTTGAGTGACTACATTTAGATTGTCATTGGCCAAGGAGGGTGAGGTTTTTTTCTTCTTTCAAAACACTAGATTTGGGAGGTTTACATGTCAAAGTAGTACTGCTATGTTTATGTATGGTTAGAGATAAACTAGGATTTGATAATTTATAGAAGAAAGAAAATCATGTGTTGTAACAAATGCTTATCATGTGAATAATTTGCGCCAATATTTAGATGAAATATGATAAGAAGCTGGAGGTATATCCGATTTAAAATGTATTATGAGGCATTTATCTAGAGACAATAATAAGTTAGATGGTATCTTTTTGTAGCTTTAGCCTAGGCACAGCAAATTTTATCTTCTGATTTTGAAAAAATAACACTGTCAGGATTCCTAGTTATGGAAATTGGGTTAGGAAATTTGAGGAGAAGTGGTTTGGATTAGGAAAAAGATAAAGAATAGGTGATATCACCTAGAGTTTCTAAAGAACAAATGGTCCTAGGGTTATGGTTTGATAAGGACTTTGAGGAGAGTGGATTAGAGGACAGGGATACAGGACTTTGTTGGCAATATGGTTGTTAGTTCTTCTACATTAAATCAGCTAATCCAGGTTAACGAGAATTATAGCAAGTATATATGATGTTTAGGATGTCTCATATTCAAGTATGGATCTTGAGGAATGACATTTTAGTCGAATGAATAGAAAAATGGCATAGAATAAGAAGTAACTAAATTCCAAGAATGTTTTAGAGGTACATGTTTGAAGATGACAGGGAAATGTACTCACATGTTTTAGAATGACGGGGAAATGTACGCACATGTTTTAAGATGACAGGGAAATTAGAGCACAAGCAACCTCAAGAGCATGACACATATTCAGCCGAACAGCGTCCTTTTGTTAAGGAGTGAAAGAACAAGATATTTGATAAATAACCCCTTCGATTACCAAGATACTGAGAAAATAAATAAACAAATATTTCTTCACATTATAATTTGGCAGTTAGAAAAACAAAATGATTCTTAACATCCATACAAAATGTTTGAAAATTGTGAACACAGAGTAAACTCATCTGATATATACACAAAGTGTATGAAACATATGTACTCAGAATAACTCATTAGATATAGGTATATGATGGGACAATCATCCAAGAAATCAAAAGCACCTAAAAATGAAATGAACTAGAAATCTGAGGGGACTAAATTAAAAGGAAAGTTTTATATAAAGCCCTTAAAACTACCATATTTCAGAATAGGTCTCCAAATATTGTTATTTGCTTAGGAGTCTACACAATCACTAGCAATTAGAATTTAAGCCAACCAAGAGTGTAGAAAAGGCCAAACCTACCCCTTACTCTCTTTCTCTCCAGGCTCGTCCGTTGCTCTCGATTGTGCGGGCTTTGAATGGAGGAGAATGAGGGTTGGATTGTGAGGACAAGGAAGGGAGGGGAAGGGAGAAGGAAGAATGGGTTGTAATGGATCCTGAGTGTCTAGATGAATTGGTCAGACGATGTGACAGAAATATTGGGTTTATGAGAAGAAGAGAGCAACATTGGAATAGGAGAATACATATTTCTTTGATAAAGAAGTACAACATATAAGTATATAACAAAACTATTAGTCATATGTTAAACTTTTCAAGCTGGTCAATTAGGCAGCCTAGCTGAGTCTGACTAGTAAGTAGCATCAAGCAGTGAATTTGTTACCCGTCAATAAAAACAATCTATTGGTTCGACACACACCAACAAGTCAAAATGCTAAACTAAAAAAAGGAAGATGAAACTAAAAAGGATGTTAGATGGAGCTAATTTCCCGTGATTGAAAGGTTGTAAAGATATGCTTATCTCTAGTATAATCTGGTCCGCATAGATGGAACAGAAATCTTTGGAGGAGAATACTTGTGGGGATAATTTGCACTTTAATACCTTGAAATGCCATTTATTTGCAACTTCCTGCCCTAAACTATCACAATTAACAACTTGCTATCCTAAACTTTCTAATTTGTACTTTAATATCCTGAACTACAACAGATCCGCAACTTGCTACCCTGATGTTGTTAGTTGTGGGCATAAAAGACAACTTTATCCTCTCATTATAGAATGGTGATAGTATAACAAATTTGCTTGAAATCCTCATTCTTTTTTTTCTATTTGTTATAATTTTTATTTCAATTGTGATACAAAGTTCTTCCTACTTTTTCTTTTTAAGTTTACATTCATGAGTTATCTTTGAACAAAAAAAAAATCCTTTCCTAATCACAACCCCACCCCCACCCCTATCTTCTTCAAGCTATCTTCCACATACCAACCCTAACCCTAGCTATACCAAGATCTATGCACTCCCCATTTTCAACGAGCATTCAACTTCAACTAAAAGGGTCTTATTTACAAACAAGAAATTGAAGTTTTTGCAATCAGCTTGGTAGTTTTGAGTAAACTCCCTTGGGGCCGAGAAAATCACAGGCGACCGGAGGGAGCTTTGATTTTCTCATTTCACAGTCTTTCTTTTTTCTTAGTGATTGGAAAGGTAAGCCCTTGGTATGTTATCAAAAATGGAAGGCGAGCGGAGTGAGCTGAATAATCGAAGTGAGGCGACCGAAGGGAGTAGTGAGAAGGGAGCAGAAATTGAAGTTTTTGCAATCAGCTTGGTAGTTTTGTCATGCAGGTGGGCACTCTTCCGCTCAATTGCTATCACCCCTTGCTCCATGATCTTTAGCAAGCTTGCAAAGGATGTTAGTTCTTGGACCGCCGCGTAGTTAGTTTAAATTTGTTGCGTACATAAAAAAGATATTATTTTGTAAAAGATGTTATTTTGTTGTAAGATTTAAAGAAAGGTGTGATATACCGAAGTTTTGTGGTTTATTTTGATCTGTGAAGGAATCCTAGTTGGCAAATAGCAAATAGCAGATAGGAGTTGGGATCCATACAAATAGGAAGGAATCTCATCAGCTACTGTTAAGGATGGATTTAGGGTTGAATTTGAACCTCTTGGTTAAAACAATATACACTTACCAGCTACACTACCATGCGCTTGTGAAATTTTAGTAAAAAGTTAAGCATATAACTACATAAGATATAATATATAGTAGGTAACAGAAAACTCAGGGGTCCATCCCTGGTAAAAGATGATGATAGGTGGCAAAATCTTCAGACTGTTAGCTCTTTTCAAGTCTAACATGCTTATAAGGCATCAAAATTAATTAAAGTGGAGTAGCATTGGGCTATTTGATCGCCTAATTCTGCTTGGCGTTCTCATTTACTTTTATAGGTCACTTTTGAGACAATATGGAGTGCCAGCACCTGACATTGGTTATCCAAGCACAACACTCCAAATTGGCTCCATGTTCACGTAAGTTGTGTCAGTGTCAGTGTCAGAAAGTAACAGACAAGACAGAAACAACCCATAATACATTGGGATATGCAACAATCGGTGTTGTGCCCGTGTCAAAGTATCCCTTTCATGTTGCCTGTGTCAGAGACATAACAGACAGAACGCAGACATCCCCAAAGTACACTGGACATGCCACAACTGGTGTTGTGTCCGGGTAACAGTATCTGATTCCTCTCATGTCATATTCATGTCTAGGCAACATAGGTTATCCTGCTTGCAATGTGAAGTGCAATGGAGGATAGTGACTATAAACTTCTTCTAGTATGGATGCACAACCTACTTCTGGCACATTTGCTAACTGAAGCAGGGTTAAAACGAAGTAATGGAGGAGCTAAACTGGATCTCAAATTTCTCAAGAAAGATCAGCATAAAGCATTTTTCATCCATATAATATGTAATTTAAATACCACAAGCAATAAATACATCATCATATATATTATTTACTTTATATTAAGTTTAACAGTTGAAGAAATGGAAATGCCAGTTAAATATATACATTTATTTCACCAAATCATGACATAAGGCAACAACTTAAGCAGTAGGCAATTATCAGTATATAGGAGGTTGTCTAGGCTCTAGTCAATAGTCATGTGTCCGACCGGTTGCCTAGCCTAGAACTTGCGTATGCAGTCGAAGCCTAGGAAGGATCGTCACGTATCCTACGTGACCTAGTCCTATCATTACATTGACTTTTATAATCTGACTTCTACATAAAACCATATGGAAATGCTTCATGTGATTTCAAAAGCTAAAGAGATGCTAGATTGCCTACATGTCTTGGAAACTGCCTGTGGCAAAGTTAACTTCTATAATGCGTCATCCAAATCAATCATTTTACAAAAATAATCAAAAGCTCAATGCACCATGAAAAGTGGAAGGAATGAGTAATCAAGTAGGACATCTATAATACCATAGTCCATATCTATCGCCAAGTAATATATGATCAGTAGAGGTTTTATTACAATTTACAGGCATAAGCAAAACACTATCATTACTATTTATGGAAGATAAAATATGACCCAAGAACTAAAGAAATGTTTCAGAAAACAGCCACAAGATCCATCCATGATTAAAGATCCAAATTCTGGGCAACAAAACACAAAACAAGAATAGTAAAAAAAAGAATAGGTTGGATCATTGGCTATATATAGAAGTTCATCCATCAACCAAGTCTTCTCCCATCAAAATGGGACCACTAAGGAGCATAAGGAAGCTCCATAAAAGAATGACCAGTTGTCGACCCAATATCCACCCTCTACTTTAGTGCCAAAGCCCTAGCCTATATGTAAATAGGAGCATGAGAGAGCCATACAATAGAAACTAGATTGCCAGTAGGTAGGCGGGTTGATCTACATTTTGGCTATACAATAAAAGTCAAAATAAGAAATAAGTTTCTTCATGAGCTTAACTGAGTATAAGATGAGGGAACTACTTTGAGATGGTTGGATATATGCAATGGAGATCATTCTGCTGGTTAGACTGATAGGATCTTAGCTGAAGATACTGCGACTATGAAAGAGGTTTGTTGACCAAGTTGAATCCGGACCAAAGCAGTAAAAGGCCATGATAGGTGTTCAGTTCCAGAAAATAGAGCCTTTGATAGAGCTAAATGGAGGGGAAATAGACTTATATAGATCCCAAAATTTTAGTGTGAACACCTTACTGATAAATCAAAACTGCAGGTATGACAGAAACTTTTATTAGGTTAAATGTATAGATTATGAAATATTTGTAGTCAGTGACAGAAACTCAGTTGTTCAGAAAAAATGGTAATAGGTAGAAGTCTTATTGAATTTAAATAGATTGATCTCATAATCTCACATACTCATATATATTTGATTACAATCTGTAAATACTGAAGCATTTTATGTTTTCAATAGTTCTGGCAGAAGGAGGCAGCAAGCTTGAGGCAACAGTTGCAGAGCTTACAAGAAAACCACCGGTACGATCTTTCAATCCAAGGAAAAGTCGAACATAAGCACTTGGCCAACACTTTTGCCAAAAGTTAAAATTTCATTATATATATATATATATATATATATATATATATATATATATATATAATTGGCATATTAGTTGCAAGGAGTTCAGTACAGAAAAGATGAATGTGTGAAATGACATCAGGGAAACAATAAATCACAACACCACTGGAAGCATTTTCAATTTATTACTATATGGTTGTAGGCAATTGATGGGAGAGGAGCTTTCTCGTTTAAATGTCAAAGATCTGCAAAATTTAGAGAATCAGCTCGAAATGAGTCTACGTAGTGTCAGAATGCAGAAGGTATAAGAATCTTCGACCCCTCTTATCAACTACTTATTAACTTTTATGGACTCTCCTCTGCAGGCTCTAACATGTTCTTATACTGTTGTAGGAACAACTTTTAACCAATGAAATTCAAGAACTCAATCAAAAGGTTATCGGCAATTGGCAAATATCAATTACTAACATTACTCCGGAAGTTGATTTTATTGCAGTTTTGACTTTTGAACATGGGTATCATGGATTCTATTGCAGGGCTACCTCATTCACCAAGAAAATATGGAACTCTACAAGAAGGTAAACCTCATACATCAAGAAAACATGGAATTGCAAAACAAGGTACTACTCTATAGAGCTAAGCAAGTTATAAACTTGCCTTGATCCTCTGCTAAAGTAGGTGTGGCTGGTGTTAAATGCTTCGCATAAATCTCTGGCATGTAGGTTTATGGGTCAAGGGGGAGCGGAGGTGGATCTAACAGGGGTTCAGTTGCCGAATATGACTTCAGTATTAGTGAAGAGCCTCATGGTCCAGTTAACCTCGAACTTTGTCAACCTCAGCAGCAAGCAGAAGGGGCTCAAACAAGACCTCCTAACCTACGGTAAAACTTTTATCATTATAATTCCATAACTATGATGCCAATTTTATATTTTGACCACTAAATACTTAAAATTATCATTGCAGCAGACTTCAATTGCATTAGGAAGATGATCCACCAATCAGATTATCTTTCATAGAGTGCTTCGTCAGTTATATTGTAATCAGCCCAATAGTGTGTTTCCCTTTGTAAGAATGATTGTATAATGCAAAAATAGTTTCAATACTCAGCAATTCATATGGTGCAACATGAACAAAATAACTAATAACTATGTAAAGCTTTGTTCAGATTCAGAGGCAAAGACTATGCCAGATTGAAAAGAATGTTTTCTTATTAATTCTCAGCAAATGAATCGCAGAGATGAGCATCATATAAGCTAGAGGATTGTCATTGCTGAAGATAAAGGACCTTCACTAAAAAAGGATGTTGTGTACAAAAAAGGTCCTACTATGCAAAAGATTAGAAAATATTTCCTGCAGAAAGGAAGGGAAAAAAAAAGAGCTTACCCTTTATTAGTTAAAAAGGATGTCCGTTTAAAGAAAGCCACTTTTGAATTAGCCTCCACTGGATAATACTTGCAATGTCTTTCTCTTTACTAAATGGAATAGTCCAAGCAATATAATATCCTCTCCAAGTAGGAACTCAATTCTCATCCTGTGATCAAACACACACAAAAATTAGAGCAAGAGATTGGGTCCCAACCATTCAAAATTAAAGAACAATCGTTCATATTGAATTTCAGTTCTTCATGTTGATGTAAACAACCTGAAGGGGCTATAAACAAACAAATCAAATCATTTGGAGGTTGGTTATCTATTAATCAAATGACCCCAAAAATGAATGATTTAGAATAGCGAGTTGAATATGTGGTATATAATAATCCAAAAGAAAATTAGCAATTGATATAATTAGAGTGTAGATAAATATCTCTGTCTTCATTTCAATAATATAATTTTTGAAATTATAGATTTATCTAACTAGCTATTTAACCGTTCATTTTGGGTCACTTAATGAATAGAATACGACCAAGTATTTTGATTTTTTTTTATTTTTTTTTTTGGGTTTGTTTATAGGCTATTCAGGTGATTTAGATCAACAAGAACGGTATTTCTAAATTATAATAAGAAATGGTTACAGATTAAACATTAGGAGTATGTAAGCAAGCCAGGCAGGAGGAAAGGTTAATCCTCCAGTCAGAAAGCCCATAGTTTACTATTTGCTCAAGCATTACAGTCAAAGCTTATTTGCGTGGATACTTTGAAATACCCCAATATGTGACGATGCATTTACGGTCAATTTGGAATACGGCATTTCTATCCCCATTTTTTTGGCCGATGCATTCACTATAAGATTAGGTCGACATTATAAGGGCTTTTTCCTATGCTACATTGCAGTATCAAGTATCAGAGCCGTAGGAACATCGCGCATGTTCAAACCATCCGAGACGAGTTTTCCTCGTCTTTATCCTCGACACGCTTCCAACTTAACATGAATGCATTTGCTTCTCATCACAAATCCCTATTAGATATGGGCATCTCGTATATTTTAATCCTACTCTAAAGCAACCAAGATAATCATTATTGTCCAAACCATATCTATGGACTGATTGCGGAACCGGAACTTTTGTGTTCGTTGTCCAATTCATTGAACATTAGAAGAACCAAAAAGAAAGATGCAACTACTATGCGTGACTGATAGGCAACATGTAGAGCTTAGAGCATGATGAGTATATGGAGCTCAGAAATGCACATCTTGAGGCCCAAATTTGTAATAAAAAAATTAATGTAGAACGGGTTGGTTTTGTATGAGAATAGTAAAAAATAAATGTTGAGACCCAAATGAAATGAGTGGATGTAGACTCATGTGTCATCTTTCTTTCTTTTTAAAAAATAATATATAACCTAGAATCTATAAATTGAGAAGTTCTGATGCCACAGACTATAGCTCATGTGGCTGGGATGCAGTGGCGTAGCCAGTTGATCCGAGGGGGTGCAACTACGCCCTGGGTTGTGATTTTTTTCTTTTCTTTTTAGTTTATATATAGTTTTCATTCATACATCAATGTCAAATGGATTAGAGTCAGAAAGACATGGATTAGAGTCAGAAAGACATGGATGGACGGTGTGCACGTCAATGACAAAGAAACTCTATACATGCAACCAATTACATAAACATTTAATATGTAACCAAAAGCATTTTGTTGTTTGAACCTTGAGAGACAGATCCGCTCCCCAAAAAAGAGAATAAACAATACAAAATACGAAAATTCCGTTAGGGTCTGGGTTAGGATATGCTTAGTTTGAGGGAAAATATCTATACTAGTTTATAATCAAAATAGTGATCTTACTAACTTTGCCGTGTAACATTTTTCGCATAAAAATATCATTATTTATGATGCGTAAGGTCATAGTCGACATGTGGGTATTGACGAAACTCAAATTCATCGACTATCCACAACGAATTTGGTCCGAATTTGTCGAATTTTACCGTAATGATATTTTTCGAAAATTTATAACTATTCTTCGAGCGCACTTCGGATCGCGCCGAGACGTGCGTCATTGAATGCGCAACGTCGAACTTGTCCTACATTGTAAATTTCGTCCACTTCTGAAACCGTCAACCAGATCATCATTATTTTTCATATTTATTATAATTTATTACTTTTAATAGTAAACGCCGCACCCCTTAGATTAAAATTCTACAAAATGAGCTCCTACATTCTGAATCTAGAATCTAGAAATTGTATTGAACATTACTATTGATGCTCTTACAATCATATATAGGCTGTAAAATCTGTAACTAATATGTACATTGCGCATACTGAGGCTAATGAACCTAAATATATTTAAGCTTTCTCATTTAATTTTTTTAGGGTTTATAGGGAAAATTAATTGCACTTTTAAAAAAACTTATAAAAGAGGGAGGCCGGAGACGTACCAATAATATTGAGAGTTGTTGTTGTGTGCGTGAGAGAGATGAGAGTGTGTGCTAGAAATTTGTTTTGCCCCTTCTTGACAAACTTTACTGTTCCATAATTCCTCTCATTTGATGCATTGCGCATTTGCACAAAAGGACAGATGAATAAATAATTAGCCTCGAGTATTTTTTTTTTTTTGTTGTTGTTGAATATAAATTACTAATATAAAAAGGATATTTATTCCATGCACCACCGCACGTTTACTGGACCCTAAAAATTCTAATAGTTGTGTGCTGATGATGATTGTCGTGTATAATTCTTCTCCCGTTTGGTTTCCAAGAAAGGAAGGGAAAGAAAATAAAATTGATTGCAAGGTCGAAAATATGTGGAAAAAAAATTAATTTTATGAAATTATTTTTTAGAAAAAAATTTCATAAAATCTTAAAAAAAATTATGAAAAATTTAACTTGGGTGTTTGATTGCTATTATGTTCCACGAAAAATAGTTATTTTCTATGGAAAATAATATTTTCCTATAGGTTGGACAAGTTTTATTTTTCACCATTTTAGATGAAAATATGGATTTTGGAAAATAATTTTATAGAAAATATAAGCTATCAAACACTACAATTGGTGAAAATTTTGTGATGGAAATATTTTATATGGAAAAAAAGTCCAATCAAACACATAGTGCTTCCTTTTATTTGAGAAATTACAATTTGTATCAAAAAAGAAAAAATCGATGTTTGAAAATGTCAAGAAAATTGAAAAGAAAAATGAATACTTAAGGCCACCTTCGGTTCACGGAAGGAAAAGGAAACAAAATCAATTTCTTCATATTTTTGTTCATTTGAAAAATCATAATTTTTATCGATTTTTTCACGGTGTTTGGAAATGCCAAAAGAAATAGAAGAAAAAATAAATATTTAAATGTGGAAAAGTGAATTATTGTTTGGATGGAACCATTTTCTTCTATAATTTTCTTTCTATTAGAAATCAGTTTCATTCCGTCCTCAATTCCTTTGGCATCCAAATATAGAAAAATAATGACTTTTCTTTCCTAATTTCATAATTATGCGAATCAAAACTAGGCTTAAAGATGGAAAAGTGAATCCTTACTTGGATGGATGGAATCATTTTCTCCCTAATTTTTTATTGGAAATTATTTTTCTTTTCTTTTCAATTCCTTTGGTACCCAAACATAAAAAAGTAATAACTTTTATTTTCCAATTCTATAATTCCACGAAGCAAACAGGCCAAAAAAATATATGAGTTTTCTTTTTGAATGCCATAATTTTGTGGTCCAAATGAAGCATAAGTGTATATAGTAAACAAGAAAACCCAACCAAGATAATTGTTACACATTTGATTGTCATTTCATACACCAATGCCAGTACATGATTTAATGAGCCTTCTCGCATATCAATGACTTGGTATAATACACGTAGGATTGATATATTGCCGTCAACCAATTAGGGCCTGTGCAGGAGCCTTCCGGCCAGCACGGCGGCCTCGATGACGACGGTGATCACGTCGACGACCTCGCCCACCGCACACGTGTTCCCCTTGAAGGTGCCCCCCATGGCCTTCCCGTACTTCGCCATGCAGTCGAGGAGTTTCGAGTTGCACTCCGTGCTGAGATAGTCATCTGCAACCAACAATAACAACAACAATTGTCACGACCTAACCCCAACTCTTTAAATTTCTCGCAAGACCTGTCGATTGGGCCGGGCAGGTCCAGCCCGGCACTAGTCCGGCCTGAAAAATTGGCCCATGTGCCGGCCTGGTCCGATTAATCGTGGGCCCGGCCCCATATATTGGGTTGTACCGGGCCACGTATATTGGTCCATGAAATAGGCCCAGCCCAGCCCGAAGCTCGCCCGGTTGCAATATCCCCTGTACAATCTCTTTGATTTGTCCGAAATCCTAGCAGCTAACAGCAGTGTTATCACTTTCACAAGGAAAAGAAAAGAAAAATATGTACACAACAAACACTCTGCCCTCCAAATATGATTTGTATAATGTAATAGTGAATTGAATTGAAATGAAATAAATGTTTGAAATAAAATTCAATTCATTTCAATATATAGTAGTTGCAAGTTGCTGCAAGCATGCATACATGAATGATATATGTATATATTGAACTGAATTGAATTAAAATGATTGCGTCCGGTGCGACCGGCCAGTCCCTTAGTTATATTGGGTCGTGTCTGGCCCAGCTCAGCCTGGTCCGACCCGGCCCGGTCCGACCCGACCCGAAGCCCACCGTGTTGTGGGTCATGTACCGGACTGTGCTTAATATTTTCATCCATAGTTCGACCCAGTCCGGCCCGCTACAGTTTATGGGCTCAAGAGGGCCGGGCCGGCCCGGCCCACTTGACAGCTCTACTCGCAACCACCGTAAAAATAAAAAGCCCATGTAAATAGTTGGGTTGTTATTCGACGATGTGGCAAACATTCGGACATGTTGGTGTAGTTTTTGGACTCCAAAATTCATTTTCGAATGTACCTAAACAAATATTTTAAGAATTTTAACACCTACAAAATCTCTTTACATTTACTGATAAAGAAAGAAAAATTGCTTTAATTACTTTATTATCTCAGCATTGTCATATCTCAAACTCTTTCAAATTGAGAGTTGCGAAGTTGGAAACAATACTTTCTACGAGTCTATTATATCTATTGATTGAGAGAGAAAAAATGTTCATTAAATTTTAATGGAAAAAAGAAGAAGAAGAAGATAGTTTTCAACATTATGACGGGTGGTTAACTGTCGCTTTCTAGAAATTAAAGGCGTATGGGCTACAAAATGAAGTATGTGGTTTGCATTCCAAAAGATGTTGATGTTGAATATATATAGACAAATTCTATTGGCATTTCAAATTTTACTTAAGGACAGTTTTATTTTTTTAATTTATTTACAAGTTTACCATTTCAAATTTTTACTTGAGGACAGTTCACATATTTGGATTTGGACTGCCAACATTGTTACACTTTACTTTATGTTAGAACTGTCAACAAAGTTGACAGTTCTAAATGATTTTGGTAGTTTGAATTTGGACTGTCAACAAATGTACCAGTCATAACATAAAATATGACTGCCAACTTTGTGGACATTTCTAATTTTGGCAGCCCTAAAGGGAGGTTGGGCAGCCCAAAGTAAAATTGGGACTGTTTTGAGTAAAAGTTATACCAAATTGGACTATCCTGAATTGAGAACTGTCGTGAAGTAAAATGTGGAGTGCCTATAGAATTTGCCTATATATATATTGCCAAAGAAGTTCAAGTAGTTAAAGTGAGACATATTCCTCCGGAAGGTTGCTAGGTTGAGCTGTGGAAGAATTAAGCAAGGAAGGTCCGGGTGCGAATGTAGTACGGTTGTGGTGATGGTATAGAACCTTTGGCTGTAATGTCTGTAGATTTTCAGATCGGAATTGGTTGTAGGCCTTCAGACTGAGTTGTATATATCAATCAGTTACAAAAAGATGTATTGATATTCAAATATAATATAGAAAAGCTATAATGCGAAGAATTAAATGTAAAAGGAAGGATTAATTGTAAAATAAAATAAAATTAGGGGCATTACTGTTCTTAGACTCGACGCAGGCGTCATGTTTCATGCAGCAGGCATCGAGGCCGTCGCATGGCTTCTCCCCCGGGCACCCGCTGTACATGAACCCACAGTACTTGCCATATCTCAACAATGGAGGCACTTCAATATTAATTTTCACAATCCCAACAACAACAAAAATAAAATAAAAGTCAGTAAAAATAAAAAATTAATTTATCAAAAATGCTATTTGGCTTTCAAAATATTTGGGTAATGCTATCTTCCATTATGTGGCATATGATGTGGTTGCTGACATGGCAGCTGATATGACAAAATTTAACATTAAAATTAATACTAATATTAAATTAACATGATAATTAACATTAAAATTAACCTTAAAATTAATCTTAACATTAAAATCAATATTAACATTAATATTAATATTAAAATTAATCTTAACATTAAAATTAAAATTAAAATTAATATTAATATTAATATTAATAATAACATTAACATTAACATTAAAAAAATTTGGATAATTAATATTTTGGGTTAAAATTTGCCATATCAGCTGTTACGTCGGCTGCCATGTCAGATACCACATAATGAAAGATGTCATCACCCAAATATTTTGGGAGCTAAATAACATAATTGCTAATTTATATATCAACCGCGAGTACTCGTGAAGGTCAAGATGCACGCAACATTAATAGTGTTTGAATATGCGTACCTGAACAATTATCGGACTCACAGGTTCTGCTGCATTCCTGTTGATGATTCGTTATGTATGCAAAATTAGAAGAGGGAACAAACTTAGCAAACAAATCCAGGTAATTATATCCTTCAAACAAGTCTTATCGATCAAACTACTAGTGAAAGACGGCTAGAGAGAGCGCACGAACCGTGACGGGGACGCCGGAGCTGCCGCCGACGTTGAGACCGTCGACGAGGCCGGTAGAAGAGACGACGACGAGGACGATGACGACGAAGAATACGAAGAAGAGTATGGTAGGCATCTCCTTCTGCAACCTGCAACTTCAGTAAGAAGTACTTACTTTTGAGTTCATGCACAAGGCACTGCAGGTCGCTTGCTTGTGTGTGTAATATAGCAAGAGTTGGAATAAGTCCTTTTGTGGGTGGGTGAAAAAATATTTAGATATGTTTCCACTATTTTACAGAAATGTTATTTGGCTTTCAAAAAGATTTGGGTGGTACCATCTCCCATTACGTGACAGATGACATAGTTGTTGACATGACAGCTGACATGGCAAAATTTAACAATAAAATTAATATTAAATTAAAATTAAGGCTTAATTGCACTTTGCTACCCTCAACTATTACCATTTTTCAACTTTGTACCCTAAACTATTTTTTGTAACAATTTGGTACCCAGATGTTATTTTGGACTAAAATGTTCCTACCCCTACCCCTAACCCTCCCCCCCTGCACGCTCCGGCCGCCCCCCCTGCTCACTCCGGCCGCCCCCCCTGCTAGCTCCGTCCCCACCCCCTCCCCCCGCCCCCTACCCCCCCCCCCCTGCTCACTCCGGCCGCCTGCCCGCCCCCGCCTCTCCCCTAGGCCGCGGCAGCACGGGAGGAGGGGGGCTGGGGAGGGAGGGCGGGGCGGGAGGCGGGGCAGGGGGTGGCCGAAGGTAGCAGGGGGGGGGGGGGTTGGGGGGCGGGGGGGGGGGGGGGGGGGGGGGCGGAGCTAGCATGGGGTGGGGGGTGGGGCGGCCAGAGCTAGCAGGGGAGGTGGCCGGAGTGGGGAAGGGGGTGGTAGAGGGAAGGAAGAGGGAAGGGCATTTTCGGAATTTTTGAAAAATTAGGTATCAAGTTGAAAAAAAATAATAGTTGAAGTACCAATTTGTTACGAAAAAAAGTTTATGGTATCAAGTTGAAAAGGCGGAATAGTTGAGGGTAGCAAAGTGCAATTAAGCCTAAAATTAATAGTAAATTAATAAATTAACATAATAATTAACATTAAAATTAACCTTAACATTAAAATTAAATTTAAAATTAAAATTAAAATTAATATTTACATTAACATTAATATTAACATTAATATTATCACCCAAATATTTTGGGAGCCAAATAGCATAATTGACTATTTTAACTTAAACATTTATTGTTTTACACAGAATGAAAATATATGCTAGTTTAATAAAAAAATGGTAGTACGTATATTAATTTTTAACATTTGAAACGGAGGCATTTGTTAAAGTATTTTTTATACTGCTATTTTGTTCGTAATTTGCGGCCGCAAGCGTGACCGTAGACCAGATGGCTCGGCCTCCTGGTCCGGATTTTGAAGAGGTGGGATCCGGTAATAATAGAACCAATGGTTGATTGCCACGGACTCACGTGGGCATGCAGTCACGTTTCCCGTCACAAACAAGTGACAAATTCTCTTTTTATTTTTTTCTTGATGGATATTAATGTCCAGCTCTACTGGTGAGCTGGGATTTGTCACAATGCTTGTCCCGTGAATAGAAGAAGCTTTGTTTGCTTGCTCTCCACTCGTCACCAAATCTGCACAATTTCTTAATTATGCAATAAGTGGTGTAGGTGCTTTTTGGAGCCATCTCCCTTTCAATTGTAGGCGAGTTGGCTTATAAAAGCACCTCCTGTGGGGATTGTTGTTGGTGCTGCTTGACTTTTAATATGAATTTATTTTTTTATTCAAAAAAAAAATGAATTTATTTATGACGTTAGGACAGAAGTCACAGAATTAGAAAGTTTGTGATAAGAAGCAGTTCTGTTACCAAATTAAGATGCCACTGCAATGTGATAGAGTATCGGACACATGATGGGCTACAAATTCACACTTGAAATTGAACCTACTGCGTGCGTAGGCCCGGATTTCAATATATTAAGGACTAGGTTAGGGATGAAAATTTCTCCCCAACCTGACGGGACCTGACTTCTTTTTTTTTCCGACAGAAAGAAGGTTTAGAAATTTAGAAATAAAAATTAAAAAAATTTGACAGTAATCGGATCCGGATATAGATATAGTACTTTCCATCCCAATAATCTTCGACCATGATTACTTATACACATATGTGAATGAGTTAATGGTCATCTAGTAGTATTTTTTTTTATTAAATTTATATTTTATTAACATGTCTTATAATTTATTTTGTTTTAAGTTTATACTATACAGGAAAAACTATTAACGGGACCACAGACGGAGACGAAAAAATTCGTCCCCAAAAGTGTTAACGGCTACGGGGACGGAGACGAAGAGTGCATTTTGAACGGGAACGGAAATGAGGATAAAAAAAAAAATTAAATCCGACTGGAAACGAAAATTCGAACACTACTCAAAAATAGGAATGGAGGTTTGGTCCCCGTCCCGATCCGCCCCATTACTATTCCTAGACTAGGTCCTTGCGTTTAGGGATTTTTTTTTATGATTAGAATCATCTTCGATCGGATAACAATAGTCATAAATGGGACGTACAAATCAAGATCCGTAGTGTAGATATTGGAATCAGTGTTGAACACTTTCTGTAAGTATCGACTCAGAGGTATCAACACTAACAGAATTTCGGATTGGAATATCAATTTTTTGGGTATCAAAATTAAAGCAAATAACTATTAATTTTTTTTTATATTTCATACATTTAGACATAATTTTAATTATTTTATGTTGTTTCGTAGTAATTTTAAAATTTAATAGTCACCAATGCTCTGCGATAAATATTTTATTATTTATATGCTTTTATAATCTGACTATGCTTACATCTTTATCGATTGATCTTTTTTGTTCATTCTTTCTCTGCCGAATTGACTGGAAAAAAAGACTCTCAATGTCAGTTTAAGCGATTATCGATAACAGTCGGCATCGGTTCAGGATATGCCAAATCATATCGATATCGACAATATCTTAGAGATATCCGCCAAACTATAGTAAAAATCTAGCTAGCTAGGGAGAAAAAAAAAATCATGTGTCGGACACGTACCAGGCACAACGATTCAAAATAGACCGAACACCCAATCCAGTGTTATGTTTGTGCCATCATTTTCTTACAAAAGTTTTTATTACTGGCCACGTACTTACGTGTCATCGATCTTCTATGTTGGTGCCAAAATTTTATGTTACAAAGTTTTTTTTTTTCTTCTCGAAACGAAAGATGAATTAGCATGGAGGCTTACCGGATGAATGCTGTCTCCTTCTCGAAGACAAGGTATTGCAGATGAGAGCCGTCGGTCGACCCTTCCCTTGTTTTTGGAAGGAAAACCCCTCTTCTCCTTGAAAATAATATCCTGAGCGAGCATCTTTTCTTAAAGGGATGCCAACTGTTTAACTGTTGGATTTTTAATAAAGATCTAAAATAACTATTCACCCTAATTTCTTTAATTGGTTGTTAGTTTCCTATGCAATTGTACATGTCAAAAATATAAACAAATATGCTACAAATTATTTGAGGTCATGAGAGAGTCTCTCTCCTCCTTGATCTCTTTCTTACCTTGGCCAGGTCAATCCATGATGGGAATGACTAAAAAAATACCAAAAATAGCTATATCAAATCATGCTAGCTAGGTTTGATCAATGTTCTTGCTCACTGTTGAAACAAGAAATAGGTTTAGGAACAAAACATTAATGGAGGGATCAAGATTGATAAACAGTATAGTCAAGGACGGAGCTATTAGTGGACTAAGATGGATTGCAGCTAGGTGAAGAAGAAAAAAACATTAACGCTATATACTTAGCCCGCTAGACTAAACCTTTAGTCCACTAACGCTAAGTCCAATTTTTGTCGCAAGCCTAACAACTCAATAAAAAAAGAACATTTAGTTCATATAAAATCCAATTTTTGAAAACTCAAGCCTAAAACCTAATTTAGTGAACTAAAAATCCATTTTTTTTAAAATCAAGCTAAATCCAATTTTTGTCACAAGCCTAAAAACTAAAAAAAAAAAAAAAAAAAAAGGTTCCTGAAGGCTTACTTTCAAAAAAAAATAAGTTTTGGTTCCTAAAAATCCAATTTTTCAAAAATGTTATTTGATTCACACATTTGGATTATTATGACATTATAAGAAATTTATTGTTGAATGTTTTGACGTAATATTAACTAAATAATAATTTTTTTGTTATATTTTTTTAGAATAATTTAAGTTCAGTTTGGAGTAAACTAAAATTATGGCTCCGTCATTGAGTATACTAATAACTACTCTTTCAAAATACAGGATTATATTAACATGTAGTTGCACATGATAATACATTGATAAATGTGCATTTTTTATGAATACTATTACCAACATATTAAATAAAGTAATTTTTTTATATTGATAAATGCTCTTTTTAAGTGAAAAGTTACTTTATCTAATATGTTGGTAGGAGTAAACTTGTAAAATACGATGTATATATATTAACATGTGCTCCAACGACACTATATATTAACATAACCCGAAAATATAATAATCCACGAAAAGACTTGATTACACCATTTGAGATATTCTATATCTCCTCAGAGAACGTAGCACAAATTAAATACTTTAAAAACAAATCGTCATTGTTAGTCCCAGGGCTTGATCGATGGTAAAACAGATGCAACAGAGATCTACGATAATACAAAAACCAAATAATCCGATTACAATATGGAGGAGGAATTCTTCCTTGCAAAGGTGTTGCAATTGGGACAGAACGAGTTACAATAATCTAGAGAGAGATTAGAAGAAGAACAACCCACATGGTTCCCTCCTTAGGGTCACCACCCCATGTGCATCTCTCAACAACACACCCAAGTATATATGTTGAGATAACTCATGGTGCATTTCCGATGTGGGACTAAAATTTTACAAGACATGTTGAGAGCAAGCTCTCTCCATGTAAAGAAAGCACCAACAGTCATCACAATATGTCCGAGCTCTCTAACCTAGTGGTAGTGGAGCGGACATTCGAAGGGACCGACAGAGTTCGGAGCGGACAAATTGTCATCACAATATAGCAAAAGACTTGATTAAGACCCAAGGTTTTATATGAGTTTAGAGTTTAATCTCTAACATGTCAAATTGGATAATTTATGCCCTTGATTTTTCTTTTATCATATTATATCCTCCTTTCATGTATGATAGAAATTTCATATATAAAATTAGGAAGGATATAATGGAAAAAAAAAAATTAAAAATAAAATTCCAGAGTCTAAACTCTTTAATTAGATATGCGATGACTTAAACTCTAAGATGATATAAAATTGTTGAAGTTTAGGCAACAACCAATGTGAGGAAGACATTCAACACACATGAGATTTCATTCAAACTTGTTTGACCTGACTTCAATATTATGCCTAATAGATCAACCTCTTGTTAAATTGCTCACATTACAAACATGACCTGTCGGCTGTGGTCGTAGATCATCTGTAATTTTAGACTTGATTGCTGCGAGTATAAATTCAAGCTAGATCATCTGTATGTATTCCCATCAACAAAATCCAATTTAATCCAGCATTATGGAAACCGTATGTGTCGGACCGTACTAACTTACTAACTTGCTGGCCTCCCATTGGCTCCAGAACCTCCGTTAGCACCGGATTTTACTCGAGTCAACGGAGGACTGTCACGTTAGCACGGTCTGACACACGTCCCTCTCGGTTCGACAAGCACCACAGTTGAGATTAATTCTATAGTATATGAACAAAAAAGTCCTGACGAACCGAAGCAAACGACCGCGGGATAGAAATCGACGCCCACGTGTCACCCTCTATTGACCGGGATGCGGAACCCACAAAATAAATCTTTTCTGTGTTTATCTTTTAAAGGTTCTTACCAATGAAGGACGACTAGTGACGTTGGTTCACGTGTCGGTCCCTTCGATCTGTGTAGAAACATAGTATATGAACTTCCACCCCCATTGGATTACTAATCCTCTCGGTAACGGTGGTGTCAACTGTCAAGCTCTCCAGAAACAAAACTGCTGGTCCTCAAGACGTCCCGTCCTTCCTTTCTCAAGGCAGACACCACTTGCAATAAATTACAAGGTAAATTTTGTTTGCTAGATCCTTTGTCAATGATATTATTTGTGCTGCCCAAAGCAACTTTTAGATGCCATTACTTAGTTTACAAAGAACAGACATTGGCCTTGGACACATCTCATCTAAGGGGGCATTTGGTATGCGAAATACTAGATAGCCGAAAATTCTATATTTTCGGAAATCAAATTTCAAGAAATTAAATTTTTTAAAAAATTACATTTTCATGTTTGGTGACAATATAAATATTTCCGGAAAAAAATAAAACAAAAATAATAAGAATCAAATTTCAAGAAATTAAATTTTTTAAAAAATTACATTTTCATGTTTGGTGACAATATAAATATTTCCGGAAAAAAATAAAACAAAAATAATAACGAAAAAATTGAACAAATATAAAAAAACGGGTAAAAACGACAAAAAATTGGTAAAAACGAAAAAGAAAATGGTAAAAACGACAAAAAATCGATAAAAACGACAAAATAACAAAAAACGACAAAAACGATGAAAAACGACAAAAAATCGGTTAAAACGACAAAAATGACCAAAAAGTGACAAAAAAGTAAAAATGCGGAAAAAACGACAAAAAACAACAAAAAAATCGGTTAAAACGACAAAAAATCGGTTAAAAACGACAAAAAAAAATCGGTTAAAAACAACAAAAAAATCGGTTAAAACGACAAAAAATAAACAAAAAGCGACAAACGAAAAATAATTGATAAAAACGACAAAAAATCGGTTAAAACGACAAAAAATAACCAAAAAACAACAAAAAATCTGTAAAAGCGACAAAAATGACAAAAAACGACATAAAATCAGTAAAAATGACCAAAAATGACTAAAAATCGGTAAAAATAACAAAAAAAAGCTACAAAAACGACAAAAAATTGTTTAAAACGACAAAAATTGATAAAAAAGCGACAAAAAGGACAAAAATTGGGTTAAAACGACAAAAAATAATCAAAAAGTGACAAAAAAGACAAAAAAGGGGTAAAACGACAAAAAATCGTTTAAAACGACAAAAAATTGGTAAAAACGACAAAAAATGACAAAAAAGCGATAAAAACGACAAAAAAAAGAAAAAATGTTCAAAACTAATCAAAATTGATCAAAAAAGAAGAAAAAAATTTAGACAATTTTTTTTTTGCCCGGGCAAAACAAAAATTGTCACGCCCCGATCCCGCAGAGTCCTTTCGTCCTCGCTTCGGACTCTTTGAGACCGTTCGTCCTCGCTAAGGCGTGATGCCGTGCAAGCCTAAGTTGCACTTGCACAAGGCCAAGACCTGTAACAAGACAAGATAGACAAGGTTGACAATACGCAGCGGAACGTATAGCAGATAATTGAAGCAGCAACGGACATTTTCAGAATACATGCATTGAACACAATGGTAACAAGAACAATTCTCTTTATTAATTTCATTTGAACAGATTACAAGCTCTCGATTCTCTCTGATACAATGTTACATTCTCTAAGAACTTTACAGATTACAATGATCCCGTTCCCATACATTACATCCCTTTATATACAAAACCAAACTCTTGCAACAGATGTCATCTCTTGGCATCTTTTCTGATTTCTGGCTCCTGAGGATGAGGCACGGGCTATCGCTTCGGACTATCCTTCTCGATACATAGTGCACCTGCATGCAGACTGATGGTGGGTCAGTATATCAGCATACTAGTGATTGTGAACAAAGAGCTACATTTGTCTGAAACGATCACTGTTCATTTAGTGAGAAAACGTTTCTTGTGATGTGATCTTGCTACTTTTACCTATATTCGTTCCATGCATACAGAGTCAGTTTACATCTCTTTTGAAAACATCTTTGAAAAGCAATATATCATTTCATCTTAGCCGCTGTGCCTCCCACGGGTTCAGCTCGTCGCTAATCGCTGTGACTCGCATGGGTTCAGCTCGTCGCTAGCCGCTGTGACTATCTAGGGTTCAGCTCGTCACTAAGTGGATACCCCAATGCACATGCAATATCAAATGAAATCATCATGCATCAATCGAGTAATTCATAAACAATTTCATCTTCTTTTCAAGCAGGAAACCGTTCTCTTTCTTAGCAGACAATGTGCAGATTCTCTTATAAGCATACTCAAGATTACTGTCATGTTATTAGCAATACATTCATTCAAAAGCTCAGATTCTTATTAGGCGCAAGCGAATCATAAAATGAGACTTCGTCCACTCACCCAGATCAATCGTCTTCTGTTGCAGAGCCAGCAATCCGATCTTTCTGTCTATCTAGTGCCTTCGCGGAGCGGGGCACTAAAAATACCCACCTATTCTCAAGGGATAGAATTCCTATGTTTTGTGGGTAAACTATTTATTCGGATATTTATAATTTCCGGAAATAAATTTTTTATAAGCCAAACAAACGTGGTAATAGATTCCCATCTTAAATTTTCTCGGGAATAAAAAAAAATACCGCGTACCAAACGTCCCCTAAGAGTAAAACTTTGATACAGAATGAGATCAAATTATTGATACATCCTTTGTATGATAAGTGGACCCATATACTAATTTTATGTCCATATATTTTACGAAGTAAGAGGAAAGCTCACTTGTCCTATAAAGAAGATATTAAAAATTTGATACAACCTTCTGTATCAAAGTTTTATCCTCGTCTAGGCAGACTCCTACGAAGGAAATTAATTGTGCTATTAAATTTGTACTTGGTATCTTTCAGACATTGTTCAAGAAATACATCACCATAACAAAGCTTCCAAATTTGACATTAATTATAAAACGAATTGCAATTCCAAGAATGTTAGCATTTGGTTGTAGGCATAGCAAAGCTCTTCCTCCCTCCTCCAATTAAAGTCCGACACATGATGGTTGTAAGAGAATTATAAGCATTTGGTTGTAGACATAACAAAGTTCTTTTGCAATGGAAAAATGCTAAGCCTATAACTAAATATTTACAACTTTCTTACAACCTCTCTCTTCCATCCCTTACATATGGGTTCCACCTGGTCCCACCTCTCCTCTCACCCCCTTGCTACATGAGCTACATCCGACCCCACCATTTTTTTCCTCCTCCAATCGAAGTCTGAAACGTGGCGGTTGTAAAGGGATTGTAACTAGTTAGTTGTAGGCATAGCAAAGCTCTTTTGCAATGTCCTGAATATCAAAAGTTCTCTCAGTTTATTATAATTTTAAAAATTTATAAAAAAAATTATAAATTAAGGACAATTTTAGTAGTCAATGGACATTGTGGAAGTTTTCTTAACTACTACTTCAAGCCTAGGCGACCTAAGCATGGAGACCCTAAAATTTACAAAGGCTTCAATTTTCAGCATTGATCAAAAAAATTTATAAGGGTCTCCATTTTAGGATCGATCTAAAATTTACATAGAGACCTCCATTTTCAGGATCGGTCTAAAATTTACACAATAACTCTATTTTCAGGATTATACCAAAATTTACATAGGGGATTCAATTTTCAGGACCGATTAGGATCACATTTTTGCTAGAGCTGATCATTCTCCTAAATTGTATCATGTGGCAAAAAAGATACTTGGCATCCTATAACAAAAATCCTCTCCAATGTAAACGTCTTGTTTAAGTTTATTTTTCACATGTCGTTCCAGTTAAATTAAATCACGTCCAATATTTTTTTTAATTTTTTAAATTAATTATTTTAATATAAATATTGACTTGACTAGAAAGTTAAATGTTAAGTAATAGACATTGTTTCATATTGTCTTTTGAAATTATGACCTGGTCAAAAAAAAAATAGTGGAATAAAAATATTGTATTGAAAATGACTTCTTTTTTAAACAAGTGTTTTTGTCCAATGGGCACCAATTTTTTAAGAGTATATTGTTAGCATTAGTGCTATTAGAACTGTTTGGATGGAATGGGTGTGTAGAAAGTGGTCAGTTTCTGCCACTAATTGCTCGTAGTTGCAGCATTTGATTAACACTGTAACTTCTTTCGGGAGTGTTTTATCTCTGACACTTTCACTTAATGTCTCTTGCATTTCCCTTCCTCCTCACCTGCTTCAAAAAACACTACAACTCTTCCGCAGGTAAAGAGAGTGAGAGAGACTCTCTCTTCCCTGCGAACCTCCCCGAACGTCGTCGAAGATCGACTGGAGTAGACAGATCTGGGATGGATCAACATCGTCGACAATCGCTGTAGACTAGTCGAGCCGGAGGAAGAAGATCGGGTCACCTCGGACTGGCGGCAGTGGAAAGGAGGAGGACCAACTCAGCCCGACGGCAGACAGTCGGAGACCATGGGGGCTGTGTCTGTGGTGGCCATGTCCAGCGTCGTCGGTGACCATTTGTGATTTTCTTTTTTAATTTCTGGGTTGGTGTGAATTTTAGATTGGGTTTGGTAATTAAATTGATGATTATATAGGGACTCTTTGATAATTAACTTGGTCATTATATCACTTAAACGGGATGACATCCAAACGCTGAAACACATTCTCTTTACTTGCGGAGGATAAAAAGTATTTTATTCAAATACATTTTAAAAAATTATACATGCTGCAAGTATAATGCAACTACCACTTTCACACTTTTAAACAGTTATATCCAAACAACCCCTTAATTAAAAAAAAAATTAAGGAAACAACCTCCAAAGGAACATACTAGCTACATCAACAAAATAAAAGAAACAAAAGAAAATTGGAGACTGTGGACCTACATTTCCGAGCGGCTATAGCTTGATTACAAAATGTTCGAAGCTACACCAAGAACTGTCCATGCTCACAAGAATGAAATGCTAACCCCTCTCTCTCTCTCTCTCTCTCTCTCTCTCTCTCTCTCAATATATATATATATATATATATATATATATATATATATATATGGGTCGTTCTACAATACATCCCATGGAAAAGGATATATCGATACATCCGAAATTTGGACCGTTGGATGTTGATCCAATGGTTCGGATTGAATAATAGTGTAGAAATATCATTTAATGCTGATTTAGACTTTTGACCTGTTGGTAACTTGCTTTAGCAGATCATTCTTCGCTTTAATTTTTTCAATGAACACCCTAAATTAACTCATATTTACTCTCTCTTTCGTCCATCCAATTTAATATTTCGTAAATTTTTTTTTTGTTACAGGCCGTGGTGGTGGTGGTGTTGGTGGTGGTGGTGGAAAGAGAAACGAAAATGAAAAAGGAAATAAGAATCGGTCCGGATCGCGTCGAACGTCGTCGAGCCCTCCTAGAACAACGAGGAGTACCAGCTGCGCCGAGAAGAATCAGTCCGGTTCGCGTCGGACGTCGTCGAAACCTCCTTGAACAAGAAGAAGTACCAGCGGCACCGCTCTAATTTTACTGTCCATGCCATTGTCAGAAATCTTATTTTTTATCTAATAATTTAATATTTTGTTAATAAAGCTACATGTCATGGTGGTGGTGGTGAACTGAAAAAACCTGCTTCTAAGGTCGGGCGGATCATCTGCTCACATATTTTAAAAAAAAAATCTGTATTGATCGGACGAAATATTTTTTACTTTTCTAATGATAATATTTTCGAAGAGAATATTTTTTTTGGACGGTGAATGGCCATTCTCTTTGCTTTTAACATGGAGAATGACCATTCTCTTTGCTTTTAACACGACGAATGGACGAAGAATGGCCATTCTCTTTGCTTTTAATACGGCGAATGGACGAAGAATGGCCATTCTCTTTGCTTTTAACACGGAGAATGGTCATTCTCAAGGAGAATGGCCATTCTCCGTTCTTTGAAAACGGAGAATGGACACTCTTTGTGCATTTAACAAAGTATGGTACATTTAGGACTGGAAATGTTCAAGTATCTCATATTTTTTTCACCAAATATTTATAGTATTTTTAATATCATTTACCAAAGTATATTCATTTAATATTAAATCATGTTCAAAAAAATTCGAATATCATTTTATCAGGCTTCTACTGTATGGCTGCACAAAATTTTTTGCGAGTGTTTGAATATAATTAACCTACTATCAAAGAGAATTTTTCTTACATTACATTATGCATTACACCGGCATCGACTTCATACTGATGGCATCGATATACTGATGGCAATAACAATGGATGAACAGGCAGGATTACAATTATGCTTCAGCAATAACAAGGGATGAACAGGCAGGATTACAATTTTGCTTCAGCAATAACAAGGGATGAACAGGCACTGGCATCGAATTTATACTGATGGCATCGATGTAATAATTTTTTACAGAAAGCAAAACACATTACAATCAAATAAAGTTTTAGTGATCCCAGGAATGCATCCGTAATGAGGCCATCTGTAAATCCTAAGAATGCACCCAGGACTCATGAAATCTGTGATGGGCATCTACAAATCAAAGGAATACACCAAAATATCAATATCATCTATGAAGGCCAACTGCCAATCAAATAAACGCTTCAACCAAAAAATCATAATCAAATTAAGTATACTTCATTCCAAGTCCAATAAACTGCATAATTCACGTTACAGTAATCTGTCCAATCCACGTTAGTAATTCAACATAGAACCTGCATAATTCACAATACAATAATCCAAATAAATATCAGACCTACTCTAAATTCAAGACCATATTACATTTTCCAAACAAATTACAAACTATGCACTTAGTACAAGCGAAAAGTTTAGTCTTACAATATTTCAAACACAAAATTTAGTTTGACCGCCATGACCAACAAATATTCAGAACCATATTACAAGTCAAATATTACTTCCAAATTGAAATAAAAGATTCAAAACTCAAAAGATGAATCTTCATAGCCATCTCCATCTTCTTCTTCTTGTTTCTTTTTTTTTCTTCTTCTTCTTCTTCTTCTTTCTCAAAATATCCTTCACCTACACCTTGAGGGACAGATTAAGAAAAATTATAGTCAGTATGGACTCACTGTATATGTAGAAATGATATCCAGAAACATAAATAGAAGTATCAAAGTGATGGCTAGCATTAAAGTGTCAATGTGCACAGTGTATATTTTTACATAAGAGTTTCGGCTAGCCCCATTTACCTTCTTCACGAGGGAAGGAAAATCTTATTCTTGGTCAGCAAATTCAACCTCTATCTGGTTAATCTTATCTAGAATTAATTTCTGGTTGTCGGATATAGTCTTCATCTCTTTGAAGACATTCTCAAAGTTTGCAGCAACAAAATTGTATAGATCATCAACCCTGTCCTTAGTGTTTTTGATTCCATAAGTTGATGGTTTTCCAGATGTTGATGGTTTGCTTGCAGCTACTGCCCGTTTTTCAAACATTCGAGTGAAGGTTAGTTTTCTCATGGGGCCTTTGTTTTTAATATAAACATCCCCTGCTAAGCTTGGGACAGAATGTTTATTAGCCATCGAGCATACAAATCCTCCGAAAGGGAGAGCTGTCCTTGCAGTTGGTTTTCCCACGAGATGCATCATTCTACTGAACATGTAGGAACCTATATCCATCCTTTTTTTCTTCCCCATATAATAATGAAATTTTACTCTCTCGGGATGGATGGAAAACTCATGTCCAGTAGGGTTGAGTGTTTGAGATACGTAGACATGCAACAATTTATACAAAGTTTTTAATTGATCTTTGTATACATTTTGAGGGGTCTTGGCACCCATTGATACACCTGTAATCTCATGAATTGCATCCGTCATGGAAACATTATCAATATCTTTCATATCAAACTCAGGAACTGGATCAAATCCATAAAATTTGTTGATCACAACAACATTTACCCTAATCAGTTTCCCTCTCAGAAACACCAGTTGTTGATCCTCTTCTTTTTTTTTTTAATTTCAGCCAGAAGATTTGAGTAAAATTCTCTTACTATTGTTTGGAAGATTTTCTCAAGACAGGATTTGTTCAGTTTCTCCAATTGATAGAATTTCAATATATCCAGGAAAGCTTCGTCTTCGACATCATCCATCTTAATTGATCTTTCAGGCATAACAGCCTTTTTCTTGAAATATTTAATGTAAATCTTCTTAGATTTAGAGTCTTTAAATTTTTTTTACCTCCTCTCCAGCCTGGGACTTATTTGATGATTGCTCTTCCTCTTCCTCTTCAATTTTCTCTTCTGATGAGGATTCAAAATCCTCAGAGTACGCTGATGACTCTGTATCCGTTGCCACCTTAGCCTTCGCTTGAGTACGCCTTCGATCTTCATAAGTTGAATCTTCCGACGACTCTGTATCGAAGATAGATTTTCCGGTCTTTGTCGAGCAATGAGTTTTTTTAGCCTTTTTTGCAGGTGGCTTGGCTGCCGTCTCCGCTTTCATCGTCGCTGCCGCCGCCGCTGCTTCCGCCGCTGCCCTTTCGGCCTCTGCCCTAGCGACCATAATCTTGGTTTTCGCCGCCCTTGCAAGTTCTGCCCTTCCGGCCTGTATCGCATCCCTTTGTGGATTCTTCCCCTTCGACGACGGTCGTTGTTTCTTCGGCGGCATTTTGTTTAGAAGAGGGTTTGGGAGAGGGTTTGGGAGAAGGAAGAGGGTTTGAGAGAAGAAGAGAAAAAATTCGACCGTCTTATATGACCTTGGAAAGTGGAAAAAATTAGAATAGTTTTGAGTCTTAAATTAAATTTATTACTATTATTACTATTATAAGACGGTCAAATTTATTACCATTAAATTTAAAAAACTACTTTCGAAAATTAAATTTATTACTATTATTACTAGTATATATCCATGTGAAATCACTACATAAACTTTTGGGATTTTGAGACCCTAATTTTAAAAACTACTTTTCGAAATTAAATTTATTACTATTATTACTAGTATATATCCACGTGTTCCGTATAAATTATTGAAAAATTTGGCAGAAAAAACGTGGTGGAAACATGTTTAATTAAAAAAAATTTGACAACATATTTAAGAATGTGAAGTTTAATCTCAATATTTCCATTTTTCGAATATTTGATTAAATTTTTGAACGTTTGACGACTTGGTAACAAGACTATGTACTTGAAAAGAGTATAATTGAAACACTCAAAGTTGTCCTCTATTTTACTTTGTAATCATATTTAAGATGGATTTGACGGCAAGATTGACGCTGGCAGCATAATCAATTCTATGACGTAACAAGTCATTGATGGGGATATCGTCGCTGATATATGGATTTGACGTAATAAGATTTGTTAATTGAAAAATAGATAAAGGGCAATGCTATAGTTAGCAAATGGGTGTAAGTTGTAAGAAGGTTGTAAAAGTTTGATTGTAGTCGAAACCAAATTGAGTTAACAAAATATTATATTTCATTAAATTCCAGCTTCGTCGCCGGAACATTCTCCGGCGAAGTATACAAGAGGAGGACAAAAAAACTGTAAAAAATAAAAAAAAACAGAAAAATAAGAGGTCTACCCCTCACTGGCCTCGCGGAGGATCTCCGCAAAGTCCTGCAGGGTGCGCACACCCGCCCTATGGCACAGGCGGCGAAACGCTTTCCACTTCTCCAGAGAATCCCGTTCCTTCGGAGTGATCGGCAACAGGTCAAAGTTGGACGCCGGATGAAGAGGTCGAGCGATGACCTCCAGTGACAACCCGCAGGAGGTCAGGAAGTCCGCAGCCGCTGCCAGCCAGTCATGGGCCGGAGGCGGTGCAGAGGGTGCTCCATGCGGAGAGGCTCGGCGACGACTGGAAGAAGACTCTGGCAATGGTTCCCAACCAGATGATCTTTTTGGAGCCATGTTAAATGTGCAACCTACTCAGATGAATAGGGACCTCTATGTATATATATACACGTTCCTAACCGACTTTTCTTATTCCTTATTGGAAGTTGGGGATATTTAATTTCTTATTCCTTATTGAAAGTTGGGGATATAATGCTACAGTTACAACCAAATGCTTACAACACTCTTACAACCTTCACCCATTACTGACATGTGGGCTATGGCCCACATGTCAGCAATGGGTGAAGGTTGTAAGAGTGTTGTAAGCATTTGGTAGTAGACTTAGCATTATTGATGTCTTATTCCAAGCTTAGTTGGTTGTGCTGTTTGGCTTTTACATGGAAGGCCTAGGTTCGAGTCTGGTGTTTGGGTTCTGTAGAATTTTTTATTGTTAACATTTTTTGGGTGCTATTATATGCTTTTAACTTAGTATGGAACAATTTTTGGGACTGTTAATAGCCATTCTCCGTTCCTCTAACACGGAGAATGGTACATTTAGGACGGAGAATGGTACATTTAGGACGGCGAATGGTACATTTAGGATGGAGAATGGTAAATGTAGGACGGAGAATGATACATGTAGGACGGAGAATGGTACATATAGGACGGAGAATGGTACATTTAGGACGGAGAATGGTACATTTAGGACGGAGATAGGACGGAGAATGATACATGTAGGACGGAGAATGGTACATATAGGACGGAGAATGGTACATTTAGGACGAAGAATGGTACATTTGAGACTGTTCTATAGGGTCGTGAATTTTAAATAGTTTGGCTGTTTAGTTTTGTTTTGAATCTATATAAATTGGTTTTGAAGGCTGGTGAAGATGAATAGTTTGGCTGTTTGGCTGTATAAATAGATTTTAAAGGGTTGTAAAAAAGAAACCAATGTTTTCGTATCGATCACCATTAATTATGGTGAATGGCACTGATACCACTAATATGAGTGGAATTTGCACCGCCAGAATTCATTTTGAATAAGGTAAAATCTATGTTGGGAAATGTCGAAATCTCTTGGATATGATTACACTGAGATGTTGTATTAATGGTAAAATCTGTGTTGGGAAATGTCGAAATCTCAGAAGTGAGCCGTCTTAGGCGTCATTATATCACAGTCCATTTTATTTATAAAAAAAATAATCATGTAAAAAATTATTGACAAAAGTAAAATTTTGTTAAAATGGAGAATCGAACTCAGAAAAAATATCTTGTATGTAGACTAGTGAAAAATATAAAGAAATGCATGCATGCATGCTAATGTTTTCACCATTCACCCCAGGAATGATTGATGATATCTAAATCATTATACATCTCGTATCCAGGTTCCCCTGGGACTGGGATTACATCATCAAATGGTCGTTTAAACGTCTGTATTAAATAACAAATTTTCCAGAGGTCGTCGTCGAAGTGCACGTTGAAGCACCCACGTATGTCGAGCACGCGAAGACCCTTGCAGTTGCATATGATAGATCGCAGCGTGTCTCCATTGAACATGCTGAATCCCATATGTAGGTGCTCGAGACGCGGCATCGAATCAGCCACGGCCTTTTCCTCCGTCTCGTTATGCGTGTCCAGCACGAATCTGTTCCTGAGCATAAAATCTGGAGGGGGCATGTTCCTTCTCAGCTTGACCAGACGGTGGCAATACTTTTCGGCGGAAAATATTCCAGTCGACGTGATATAGAGGCAGTAGCTAATGTCGAGTTCTTCTAGCACCGGGAGAAACTCCAAGTGTCTCACGAAAGTTTCATCACTCACGTCGTACTTCGGAATGCGCAGCACCCTTATAAATTTCCCACTGTATTATAAAATGGGAAAACATCAATAGAAATTAACAAAAGTATACGTAAAATTTTGTAATAGAAAAAATAAAGTATTAGAATAAGACCAAATAAAATTTTGCATTGGCCTTAAACATGCAAAACAAAAGGCTGCTTCGTCGAGCTTGTACGCGGAGAAGGACCCTAGATATCCTCCACTGCGAGCCACGAGCTTCTTTACAGTCAAACTAATCTCAGCGGTTTGCTGGGTCCTCCGGCACCACTGTACTAAGTCGACGTTAGACCAATAGTCTAAGGGACCGTTGAGCGCTTTCCACCACGAACGACAAACTGGGGCCACGTTGCACATTACCTCGTCCGTCGGCATCCCCGACAGTACCAATATCATCGAGAGAATCTCGGTAGGGATGACGGCCCATCCGCTGCAGTTGATCTTGCTCTTGCTCCTCTCCATTGCGAATGTTCTTCTTCTTCTCTCCTTTGTTTCTCTCTAGTCGGATAGGTCCTCTTCTTTGGAAAAGGCTATTTAACCCCTCGTTTCGGGGGTGTAACCCGCTCGTGGAGAGATGTGACCGAACAAGGCACGAATATATTGAGAAATAACGGTAATGCCACTGTATTAATATTAGCAATTAGTCGTTTGGGCTCCCAACATATTTGGGTGATGCCATCTCCCATTATGTGGCATCTGACATGGCAGATGACATAACAGCTGACATGGCAAATTTTAACCCCAAAAATTAATTGCCCAATTTTTTTTAATATTAATGTTAATGTCAATAGTAATATTAATATTAATATTAATGTTAATGTTAATGCTAATGCTAATGCTAATGTTAATATTAATATTAATATTAATGTTAATATTAATGTTAATGTTAATATTAATTAATGTTAATTTAATATTAAATTATTTATTTACTATTAATGTTAATTTTAATATTAATTTTATTGTTAAATTTTGCCATGTCAGCTGTCATGTTAGCAACCATGTCATATGCCACATAATGGAAGATGGTATCACCCAAATTTTTTGGGAGCCAAATAGCATTTTCGTAATATTAGTTTCAATTATATTGTAAATTTTAAATTAACAGAAAAGCTAATGTAGATTTAATATTAATGCTACTGTTAAATTTTTTCGATCATACCTCGATACTTACGATTGTCGATCGAGTTACCGTCTTCATCATTATCAAGTTTTTACCCGAATCATCGTCCTCGCTGGGGCGTGATGCCGCACGAGCCTGGAGTTGCGCTCGTGCAAGACAAGATAAAAGATTCACAATAGTGTTTATAGCTCAAATTGATAACATAAGCAGCGGAAGGAAAACGTAGTATACAACAAGAATCCCTTTTATTGATAATAAACTGAAGGTTACAATGGCTCTGAATAGCCCAACTTAACATGCCAATTGGCGACAACGCTCATGATCTCTCTAGCTCACAAAGGAGTACAGTTCCATACATTATGCCTCTTTATAGCCAACAAGTAGACTTCGGCTGAACATTTCCATGTCGCAAGTCCGAACGCCAATACGGTAGCTCCTCTTGAACGCTAAGGACTCCATGCCTCGGCACGTCCAAGCCGAGCCCCGCCTCGAGCCGAACATATCCTGAACTTGTCCACTACCGTGTCCCTGCAGCAGATACAATTAGACATAATCTTAACATAAACATAGTGATCGTGCTCATCTCTGTCCCATTTCGTCTAGCCTGCAAGGTTAGAACTTTACATAAGAAATCATATCATTTCACTCAACTAACCAACCGTAAACTTAAACATATACATAAGGGTGGCAGGCCCTGCGCCTGCACCCAGCGCTAATCTCAGTCCACCGGCCCTATCTATATGAAGGTTACGGTATTTTGCACCGTAATGCATCTTTGGCATCCTTATGTGTAACCTATGATCGCTTCGATACGGGTTGCTAGCCCAATATCCGAAGGATCCCAAACTTACTGATATCATAGCTTATCACAACACTGGACGGTCGCAACCCATCCTAATGATGTGCACCATAAATACCATACATAATTCCCTCCTTTGAACTACTCGGTTGATTTGGCCTACCGCGCCCATGCTACACTCCGTTGCAAGGCGACGATTTGGTTTTACGGACACTTTACTGAATAAGGCAAAATGTCGACCTCTTATCGTCCAGCGTAAAAGCATAGTTTGCACACCAGATCAACTAAAATCAGCACTTGCTCAAACGGGACTTATCCTTTGCATCGATTCGATTCATAGATTCCAATATTATTTTAGTATTGTATTGAGATTGTTGACTCTAGACTTGTATTATTTCTGTGTTGGATCTTTTGGAAGATATTTCATATCTTGTTGTCATTATCTTTCGGTATCATCTATATTTTTTAGAGTTTGTGATTGAGTATATTATATTGTCATTGCTTTTCCTCAATTCGGAGTTGACCGTTCTCGATAGGTTTTGATATTATAATTGTTGTTAGATAGTAGAACTAGACAGCGTTCTACGTTATTTCTGCGGTGTAGGCTGGGACGCTGTCACACACTCATGCCCTTACTCCGGGTGCGGGTCGTGACAGGGTGCGCGAGAAAGGAACAATGTCGCTACCGATTCGGTTGGAACCGATAGGTCGGAATCGGCCGGGTCGATCGAACGGGAACGGTTGAATTAAGATCCATTCCACGTTATGGAATGACTTCTCTGGAACCAAGTCCCATATTCAGCGGGTTGGAGGTGATCGCGTAGGCAACGTCAGCGCAGCCAACCAGTCGCTCGCTTGAAGCAAGTCTAAGGCGAGTGGCTAACCTCCTTCTCCTCGTCCCTCTCCGATGTTACTGGCATCACAAGCCATCCTGGACGTATAGCTTTGTTAATCGGGGTCCTTTCAACGCAAGTAGCTAGCTCCGATGCAAGTCCCCGCTTAACCTGTGCTGAAACCTTATGCACGACTATACCCTATTTTTTCCTAGGCCGAAACGGTCCCGTGGCCCCGGGTTGCTGCTCGAGGAAACTACCGCCTTGTCGACAAGTTGTCCATAACCGTGCGAAGACATATTTTCCTTTTAGTTATTAAGACATAGCCTACATTATCTTTGAAAACTCAATCCTTTTCTCGTGTTTGTGCTCTTGCATTTATCCTTTCATTCGCAACAACATTATCGATTTACCTAGGAAGGGGTCGAAAAGAGAAGGGTCAGCCACTCACTTTGAGTTTACTTCAGGCGAGGGAATGGATCTTAATTCAACCGTTCCCGTTCGATCGAGTCGATCGATCCCGACCTATCGGTCCCGACCGAATCGATAGCGACAGTGTTCCTTTCTCGCGCACCCCGTGGACGGAGTACGGGGCACGATGTAGGGATGGGGCACTACAGCTATAGACTAAGATATCGTCTATGAACACTATCACGAACTGATCCAAATAGTGCATGAAGATACGATTCATGGGGTCCATGAATACGGCTGGCACACTGGTCGCTCCAAATGGCATAACAAGGAAATCCCAATGTCCATACCTCGATCTGATTGATGTCTTCGGGATGACTTGCTCTCTGACTCTGATCTGATGGTACCCTCATGACCGCAAGTCAATATTCGAGAATACAGCCGCTCCCTTGAGCTGATCAAATAAGTCATCAATGTACGATAATCAACACATAATCTTGACGTACCATCCTTCTTCTTCACAAGAAGCATCGGTGCTCCCCAAGGTGATCCACTAGCACGAATGAATCCTTTGGTTCTGAGTTCTTCAATTATCTTGTATAGGATTTTCAACTTTGAAGGTGCCATCCTGTAGACTCTCTCCGATACTGGTGCCGTCCCTGGAATCAAGTCGATGGTGAAAACTCTGCCTCACCAGAAAATGAAAACTCTGTCTCACCGGTAATACCAAAAATAATTCTGCCAATATGGCAGTCTATTCTTGTGTATTGCTCCTTCAACCAATCCATTCCTAGGCCAAAGGACCGATTCGGCCCGCCGCAAAAGGGTCGCCGTCTAACCCAGCTATAGTCCGTGATGGCTTGACATTGCCAGTGGCCTTCACACCCTTTCACTGCTTAACAAATGCACGTGACACGGGACGGTGCTTGCTATACTTCGATAGCCCAACAAAACTCTTTTCTAATGTGTTCGTGCAACGACTTGACAAGCAAGGGCTACGTCAAGCCTTGCATCGAGGGAACGTGCTGCGCACGCGTTCGACTTGAACAATCAAGTTCTTTGGGTTAAGCAAGAAGCAGTGAAATACGACTTAAACTATGGGACAAGCGAATGTTAATATTAATTATAGTTCCAATTACATTTTAAATAAAAAAGAATGCAATTTTAACTTTAACTAGTTTGAAGTAAATGTTAAATCAAAAACTATTTTAAATTTTAGTATTAATATTAGTTTCAATAATATTGTAAATTTTAAATTAACAAGAATGCCACGGTATTAGAAACCTAGCTAGCTGATGTCACGTTGCCCGGGGCTCGGCTAGTGTTCGTCTAAACTCGTACGTGTGAACTAGTTATTAGTAATGAAAACCAAAAATTGAATTTTAAGTTTAAAATCTAGTCGAGCTCGATCCTTTCTCTTTATCCCATCTCTCACACTCTCTCTTTCTCTCTCTCTCTCTCGGATTCTCTCTCACAGGTTGTGTTCTTTACACAACAGATTCTGTAGCATTAAATGCTGCTGCATGCGTTATCCTACACAATTTAATAATAAACACTGGTACCATATCATTAGAAGAGTAAAAGTTGTCTTGGAAGTTGTAAAAAATTACTTTGTATTGTCTTCTCAATACTTTTTTGCATTAGAGATGACTTTTTAAACTTATTGTCATTTGTGAATATAATCTTGTCGCCTATGCAAGATATTGTCTTCTGACTCATGCCATATAGGATACACAACACATAACAAGACAATAGGGTTGCGTAGTATTAAATGCTGCTGCATGCGTTATCCTACAGAAGAGGGCCACGTGGAGAATGCTGTTGCATGCTTCCTCATGCGTTATTAGCTACACAATTTAATAATACATGTACCCAGAAGACGAGAAAGTTGTGTTGTTGGAAGTTGTTTCCTTAAAATTATGCTTGCTCCTAGAATCAGTCAAGATTTTTCATGAGCCATCAAAAGAGGGCCACGTGGCGGAGGTACAAGAAAGACGAAAAGGTTGTGTTGTTGCCTTGCTGGAAGTTGTTTTTTCCTGAATAATGCTTTTTGTACCTCCAAATTGCACTTTCAAACTGTCCATCCTTACGTGGCAGCTGACGTGATATGTTGATCTGGCAGCTGACGTGGCAAATTTTTTTAAAAATAAAACTAAAAATAAAAATTAACATTAAAGTTAATGTTAACATTAACATTAAAATTAATATTATCGTTAACATTAACAATAATATTAATATTAATATTAACATTAACATTAATATTAACATTAACATTAATATTAACATAAATTAATATTAACATTAAATTAACATTGATATTAATGTTAAATTATTATGGAGAAAATTGGATAGTTAACTTTTTGGATTAAAATTTGCCATGTCATCAGTCATGTCAGATGACACACACTATTATTTAACATGCCACATCAGATGGGAGGGCTATATATTAGAGGGACAATTTGGAGGTACGAATAGCATTACTCTTTCTTCTTGTATTGTTTCTTGTCCTTCGTTTCTTTTGCTGGTTTCTAACACACTCTATTTTCTTCAATGCCGACGTCACATGGAGAAACTGATCGTCGTGTGGAAGATTTAGTCGATGAAGAAAGCTTCCTTTCAAGAGGAGTGTCAGATGATTTGGATGATGAGCAAAGTTTGGAAGCTGTTAACTTAGGAGACAGTAAAAAACAAGATGAAGAAAACACCGGAAGAATGCATCATAACGATGATGACGACATCAACGCAAACAACGAAATGTTATTTCGCATCACCCTTTCTAATAGATTTAAGAAATGTATTATATTTTTACATTTATTTCTCATATTTATTTTGTTTTATTCTGTTCTTAGGGACGACGGTGAATCTCCATTGGATTTCGATGCAGCGACGATGAAAAAAATATTGCAGTCCGCCAATATTAACAAAGATCCAAAACATCTCTTAGAAGAAGATATTGTTGGCCTACAGTTCAACTTTATTGAAGAAGCAGAGACATTCTACCGGATATATTCAAAAGCATATGGTTTCAGTATTGGAAAGAACGAGGTAAAGAAAAACAAGTCTGAAATGGTGATGGTCCGTAGTTGGTGTTGTTCGAATGCGGGATTCAGACACAAGAAATACAAGGAAGCTCCTAACAGGGTTCATGAGCCAAGAAGTGAAAGCAGAAGTGGCTGTAAAGCAATTTTCCGTATTGGGTACATCGATTCTACAAAGATGTGGGCCGTCAAAAAATTTCATGTACATCACAACCATAGCCTGGCGAATGATTATGAATCAATTTTTTTGAGATCCCATCGTAAGATATCACCCGCAGAGTTGGAAGAAGTTAAGATTATGAAGCAATCAGGGCTGGGGACTGGAGCGATATGGAATTTAATTGTCCACAGGAAAGGTGGCTGGGATAACGTTGGATGGACGAAAAAGGATTTATACAACGCTCTAGCTCAAGATAGTAGAGCACTAGACGATGTTGATGCTACGACAACACTTATATTTCTTCAATCTAAGGAGGGCATTGACCCAGATTTCTTCTACGCGTACAAGGTAGACGAAGATTCCAGATTGACCCATCTCTTTTGGGCTGACGGTGCATGTCGATTCGATTACGAATTATTTGGAGATTCACAAGCATTTGACTCTACATATAAAACAAATAGAAGTCAAATACCGTTGGTGGTTCTAGTGGGTACAAACAATCATACAATGACTTGTGTGTTTGGGTTTGCAATGATCCATAATGAGACTGCAGAGACATATTCTTGGGTTCTAGAAAAATTCCAAGAGTGTATGAATGGTAAATTACCAGTGACAGTTCTCACGGATGGTTGCAGATCCATGAATAAAGCAATTGAGGATTTAATGCCCAGCGTAGTTCATCGAACGTGCTCATGGCATATCCTAAACAATGCTGTCAAACATGTACACCGAGAGGGTTTTCACAATAAATTGAGTCTTCTGATTAAAAGGTACATCGCACACTTGCTACTTTACTTTGAAGTATGTTGTTGTTATAATATTACAACTTTAGTTACTGTCCATGTTTTCTAAACAGGTACTATTCAGTCGAAGAATTTGAAAATCGTTGGCAGCAAATGCTAACGGATTATAATGTAGAGAACAATGAGTGGACCACTGCATTGTACAGAACGAGGCAGCGATGGGCGGACACATTCCTACGTGGGCATTTCTTTGGTTTTGACAATATAAATGTAATTCAAAAATAATTTTATTACAAAAGCAGAGCTTATAAAAGACAGAAGTTCATTGTCCAATTACATAATTACATTGTTGTTTTACAATGTCTTTGCTTGTTTCATGGTTTTGACAATGTAAATGTAATTCAAAAATGATTTTATTATAAAAGCAGAGCTTATAAAAGACAGAAGTTTCTTACCCAATTACATAATTATATTGTTGTTTTACAATGTCTTTGCTTGTTTTGTGTTACATATTTGCTTGAAAGCAACTTCTTAGTCCATATCAACCTCATCATTGTAATCTTCTGGTGAGTTTCATCGTCATTTCCTTCCGGTATTTCGAAGGGAGTAGTCGTCAACATATTCATATAATACGCCGTGTACAAGAGGCAGTTGGGTGCCCGTTGTTGTGGGCAATTTGGAGAACAATTCAGCACTTTGCTCTCATACTCCATCTTCGTCGGGCATCTCTCCCTCATCATATCAACTTTTCTCCTGACGATAGGCTCTAAGGTGTTCTTCATTAATTCTGCATCCACCTTGCTCTTTTCGTACGTGGTTTGCCTCAAGGAGTTGTAGTGTGTCCAATCGTAGGAGATAAAGTTGAATGTGAGCAGAGTATAGTGTCTGATGGATGAATTAAAGAGTGGGATGAATAGCAACTCTATGTCGTCCTCCAAACCCATGACGAAGTCTACTACATCTATTTGGATGTCTTGAAGGGCGCCGGCTTTTGCGTCTTGTTCATTGGCACGTTCAACGATGGTCTGTTTCCCAAAAACGAAACACAATATCATGAGTAATTTTTTTTCTGTCATTTTTCATCGGTGTACACATGAATATGGATTTTTCTGTTTGAATTCTTACCAATGTGTGGGCCATCATGAATGTAGACCACTTATGTGATTGGGGCGCTGGCTTTTGCTTCTGGATCAATGGCATGTCCTTTGAACTAGACGGGGCACACCTTCTTTTAATGCCTTGAATTTCTCTCAACTTCCTTATTATTAGGTTCAGTATGCCAGCCTCCATGTCGTCATAGTTGAGTATATCTTGCAGGTCTATTGCCGACAGCTGGACTGAAACTCCATTTTTACCCTTTTCCGGCAAAAATAAGTATACAATATCACTGCACATAAATTTAGTTTAGATTAAATTAATAAAGATATATTCTCATTACATAATTGTGGAAAAAAGTCTAGGAAAAATAAAAGAAAAAAAGGGTTCAGAATACAGACTTTGGACACTTCTTTTTGGGAATTACGATGTCGATGTATTGCTTCTTCAGCTCTTCATCCGCATCTTTCCAAAGTAAGAGTTCCTCGCATTCCCTTAGTATGACACGGTTCCTCTTTAATTCAGCCATTTTGGCGTCTTCTCCGGATTTCGGAGCGGCATTAATCTTCCGTTTTTTATTAGCCTCTCTAACTGTATTCTTTTCCAAGGGAGTAACATCTTCAACGACTAATGGCGCTGATGGTTTTCTGAACCTCTTTCCCCCCGATCCTCCTCTTCTTTTGGCTTCTTTTGGAGCAGCAAGTTCAGCAGCTGCTTCAATCTCCTGACGCTGCAATGCTACAACCATGGCTTCGAGATTAACGATTTTCCCATCCTTTTCAGTGGCTTCAATATTGAACGATTCAACTTTATTTTGAAGCTCATTTTTTTCCTCAACGAGCCTTTTATTTGTTTCTCTGAGTTGCTCGGTTGTTCGTACTGAAATAAAACAAACAATAATGAAATGTATGATGTGAATCTAACACGGAGAATGCCATTCTCCGTGTAATATAATACGGAGAATAGCATTCTCCGTTTGGAATTACACGGAGAATAACCTTCCCAGTATCGAAATGATAGAGAATAGCAATTATCCGTTTCAAATAACACGGAGAATGCCATTCTCCGTGTTATAATCCACGGAGAATAGCCATTCTCCTGGATGATTACAAATCAAAAATTTGAAATAGAAAAGATTTTACCTTGTGCATGTACATCTGCAATAAGAACAGAATTCTGTTTTCTCAAATCCTCCAATTCCTTTGCTGAGTCGTCCATCACAGCGCCCATTTTATGATGCTGTGGTATCCGTTGTTCATCAAAATTATCTCCACCTGCTTCATGGTGTTCTTCCTCTCCCTCTTTTTCAACTTCTTCTATAGGTGGCTCATCTTCTTTGTGCCCTTCTTCTTTCCCAACAGGTATAACCAAATCTTCCAATATCATCTTCGATCTCATTTTGTTGTGATATTCGGCCTTGAGGAAGTTTGAGATTTCGTACCCATTCCATGTGAAAAATCTTGGGTAATCAGGAATTGGGGCGAACTTCCTTTCCACAAATTTACTATGTTCTGCAAACCAATAGAGGAAGTATATTGTGCAACCTTCCAATTTGTGGAAAGCCATTGAGTAATCCCTCTGTTCAGTTTTGCTTCTACTCCTCTTTATGCTATCCATTACATATGCCAGGATTAACCTTGGCCAGCATATACTGTTGATGACGTCCACACTGTCTACCAAGGCCAAGAATCTGTACGACAAATTTGAACCGCCAGACTTTGTGAAGAATACTGTTTGGCACAAGTGGAAGATTATTAGCTTGGCCAAATTATCTGGATTAACAGCGTTATCTCCGCCACGAAGCCGTCGTAACAATTCAAAGAACTTGTCTCTCACTTCCTTATTCGTGACTTCTGAGTGTTTGCCCTTAGTATTAGCCAGCAATCTTGTGAAGTGATCTCTACACAGGCTCAATGATGCTGGTGGTGTGGGCTGCTGTTGTTTTTCCTTTATCAATCTTCTGTAAAAAATATCATCATCGCTTTTTTCATTCAGCGGTAGACCGAATATGACTGCCATATCGTCGACGCTTGGCACAATTTTAACAGTGGTGCTCAATTCAAAGCACCCGACGCCATCTTCTTCTTCTTCTTCTGTGTAACTTATAATTAAATTCTCAAGCCCTTCCGTTACCTTGGCCACTTCAGAGACGTGGACTCTGTTTTGGTAGAAAATCTCGACAAAATTCCAGAAACCGGTATTCTTCAAGGAACCAATAACTGGCTCAGGTAAACGGCCAACATCTTGATTGACCTCCTCCATAAGATTTAGCATTGGCTTGAAGGTAGAATGGAAAAGTCTTGAATCCTTATTCCTGACAGATTTTTTTCTACAAAACAAAAAAACAAAAAATTAGGTCGGAGAATGGCCATTCTTATAGGTTTTAACACTGGGAATGACATTCTCCGTGTAAACTAACACGAAGAATGTCATTCTCCGTTTCAAATGACACGGAGAGTGTCATTCTCCGTTTAAAATAAAACGGAGAATGAACATTCTAATGTGTTTTAACACTGGGAATGTTATTCTCCGTTTCAAGTTAGACGGAGAATGCTATTCTCCGTTCCAAATTAAACGGCGAATAGAATTTAACATTCAAATGCGTTTTATGACGGAAAATGTCATTTTTGTTGTAATATATACAGAATTTGCGAACATAAAATCAAAGTTATACCTTCTGTTTGCACTTCTTCTTGCACTTCTTTTTGTTTAGCAACTTTTTCCTTTTTCTTTTGTACAACTTTCTTAGAATAGGGTTTCGGTTGTTCTTCGTCAATCGCTTTTGGATTTTCTGTAATTGGTGCATCTTCTCTAATTGGTGATGCCGTCGGTGATGATTTTGCCACTGATGGCGACATGGTGTGAAGATTGCGAATGGGGAGGAAGGTTTGAAGATTTTGGAGGAGAATGACCTAGGTTTGAGTACATAGTGGAGTATGGAAGAAGAGAAAGAATCGAAACGGTTTTCTTTTTTTTTTTGTAATAAAAGGGTTCGGGGGTATTTTGAATTAATTAGAAGGGCAAAAATATCATTCGATGGAAGGGCAAAAGACTCCTTTCTGCTTAATTATATTAATTTGAAGGGCAAAAATAATTCTGCTTAATCAAAAAGAATCGAAGCCGTTTGGCAAAAATGTCATTACAACTCAACAAAACAAATGAACATAATACATTAGGGGTTTCCATACATTAGATATAAAAGAAGAAGAAGAAAAAATTATCGTCTTCCATATTCAATCATTTCAGATTGGACTTCTTTTAGCTCTTCATTGTGCTCTGAAGTTGTAATCCATTCAGCAGCTTTGCGTCTTTCCATTCCCGCATCAAACTGCATATAACAAACATAACATCAAAAATATTGCTCTAAAAAGTGTAAGTTTTTGACGACATATTTTCAGACTTACATTGAGAGAACTGTAGTCTAGACTACATCGGTCTTTCATGAATGCAATTACAAAAATCCTACAATCAACAGAATTGCCTTGACGGGGAACATAAGAAGGACGTTTTATTACAAAAGTAGAAAAGCTGAACCTAGCATCTCTCAACTTCAAAATCTCTTCTTCGAGAAAGAGATCCAAATTTGAAAGCTACAATTACCAGAATACAATATGTATTAGTATACCGCGTATCTTGTACCCAATTCATAAAAATTGATGAATATGAGCTTACTATTTCTTTTATGAATGTTTTATTTTGAATCGGATCATCTTTAGATACAAGTGAGTCCCAAATTTCAATAGTCATTTTTTTAACCAGAACTCTTGCAAGAGTATAGTGTCCGTCCAGAAGAATGGGTATGTATATCTGAATCAGGATTAATTAGGTAAAACAAATTAGTAAATTTTTAGAAAATTAGGATTAATATTTAAACAGAAATACATTAATACCTCGTTACAAGTGCTTAAAGATCCCATGTAATCCTGAAAATATTTGTACTTCTTCCATATTTCTTGAAGCTTTTTGTCGGATGGAGGTAACGTTTCTTTCTACATACACATCAACTAATACATTACGGAGGACAAACAAACGAGAAAATTGTTAATGCATATGTATTGAAGAATAAAATGCTCACTCACCGATATCTTTATTGGTAAAAACCATACATTAGCTTTATTGGAGGTTCTTTTCCGTTCCTCCGCGGTGAGAAGAGCAGAGACAATGCCTACAATCTGAATAAATTATTAAAAATGTAAGCGATGGAATCGAAGTAAACATAGATGGCATCTAAGAAGAAATATACTTTCTATACATACCCCATTTTTAATTCTCGTTAAAGGAGCTAAGGTCTTCATCTCAAACCGAGACACATAGATTTTGTTCCAAGATGATATTATTTCTCTAAGAAAATAAACGAATAAATTAGGAGAAAAAAATTGTTGGAATTAAATCAAAACTCATATTACTTACTCGTCAGGTCTATCATCGGCAAAAATATAGTCGTAATAACTCGAAGAACCACTAGTACAATTGCTAGGCTTCGAGGTTGAACCCCTTGTTAAACTTTTCAATGGTGTGAACGTATCTAAATTTCCATGCATTCTTTTAGAAGAACTGCTAAAGTCAGTTTCTTCTGTAGGGGACAATGCGAGAATTCGGTCCAATGCTTTACTACGAGACTGTAGCTCCACGTCCTACTCATCGGAAGAAGATTCAACGGAAACCACCTTCACATTATTAAATGCTTCAGATGAAGATGCCTTCTTCAAAGCTGGAGATTCTTCAATTTTCTCAAAACGTCGAGATAAATTCATTTGTTCAATTTCTAATGAACAAAGCTTAGAATTGATCTTTACAACTTCAGCTGAAATCGTCGACAGATGTTCTTCAATCTTGCACAACATACACGGAATGAAGGTTTCATTTGGAGCTGGCAACCAATCTTCTACGTCTTCTACATTTTCCACCACACGAGTAGACATCTTGAGAACAAAAAAACTATTGTATTTCAGAAAACTATTCTATGTATTTCAGAATGAATAATAGTACTATGAAACAAGAAAACTATTGTATATATAGCAAGAGAGAAGTACAAAAAGTGAAGAAGATGGAAAGACAAATAAATTTCGAGACTAGCAAACAATCTACTAGCCATTTGATTGAGGAGGGCTCGAGGAAGATTCTACTAGCCGTTTGAAAAATACAAAAGGTTATCATGATTAACGTCAATTAAGGAACTCTATAAGAAGTTTAATTCCGCTTGATTGAGGAACTCGACGAAGTCCGCCGCGAACCGAAACTTCTTCTTTCCTTCTTCATCTATGTTTCTCCTTCCACCACCACCACCATGGCCTGTAGCTTTATAACAAAAATATTAAATTGTTAGATGAAACAAAAAAAAACTAATTACGGAAAGATTACTAAATCAAAATCAAACAAAACACATATTCATAGAAAATATGAGATTAAAGATAAAAGTGTCACAGAAGCAAACCATAATTTTACAACAACTAAGCAGACTCTGCTAAGCAATAACTAAAATTAGGGATTGTGTCCTCCTTGGATTTAATTTACATAAAGAAGAGATTTGAGAGAACGAGCTTTTGTCGGCTTCCTAAATGTACCATTCTCCGTCCTAAATATATCATTCTCCGTCCTAAATGTACCATTCGTCGTCGGTGTCCTCATCTAGATCGCCAGCAGCAATGGTGTCGTCTACATCGCCTACAGACCTGGACACACTGTGTCCTTAGGGATTGTGTCCTCCTTGGATTTAATTTATACAAAGAAAAAATTTGAGAGAACGAGCTTTTATCGGCTTCCTAAATGTACCATTCTCCGTCCTAAATGTACCATTCGTCGTCGGTGTCCTCATCTAGATCGCCAGCAGCGGTAGTGTCATCTACATCGCCTACAGACCTAGACACACTGTGTCCTTAGGGATTGTGTCCTCCTTGGATTTAATTTACACAAAAAAGAGATTTGAGAGAACGAGCTTTTATCGGCTTCCTAAATGTACCATTCTCCGTCCTAAATGTACCATTTCGTCGTCGGTGTCACCATCTAGATCGCCAGCGGCGGTGGTGTCGTCGTCTACATAGCCTACAGACCTGGACACACTGTGTCCTTCCTTTCCGGACGACACACAATTATTGTTTTATATACGTAGTTGCACAAAATATTAAATTACCTGGACGAAAGAGAAAGTAAATATGAGTTAATTTAGGGTGTTTATTGAAAAATTACATTGAAGAATGACCTGCTATAGCAAGTTAACAAGAGGTCAAAAGTCAAAAACAACATTAAATGATGTCTCCTGCATTATTTCATCTGAATTTAATCTGAACCGTTGGATTAACATCCAACGGTCCAGATTTTGGATGTATCGATACATCCAAAATGGGCGAATGTATTGTAGAATTTTTCTATATATATATATATATATATATATATATATATATATATATATATATATATATATATATATATATATATATCTTCGTTCAACATCATACATCTTTGTAGGTTGATGATGGTTTCCATTGTCCTAAAAAGTACTTGGCCATGTTTGGTTCGCAAAATTGAAGCCTTACAAAAGGAAAATGATTTATTTTCTTTATTTGGATGTCAAAAGAAATGAGGAGAAAATAAATTTGATTTCCAAGATGAGAGAAAATATAGTGAAAAGTGATTCATCTCACCAATCTAAGGATTCATTTTTCTCCCTATAAGGATTCGCTTTTCCTCTCAATTTTCTTATTTTTCTAAAAACCGTAAAAATTTTGATTAAAATTACAATTTTTCAAAGAAAAAGAAATATCATAGAATCAATTTCTTTTCCGTTCCTTTCCACGAACCAAACGAGGCCTTAATATAATTGTCGTTGTCAAATGTGTCCCCCTCTCTCTCTTTGTGTAATGCCTGTGGTTCGCATTACGTATCTTGGTATACGTGTACGTATTTTGACTCGTAATGCATGTCTCCTCGCATGATTTATTTTGGCAATTCATTGCTTGGTTATTCTTGGTCTGGTTCGGCTTGGCTTGGTTTACTTTGGGTTCATCATGAACCAGAGGAAAACCCCTACCTACCACCACCATCATCATTTATTAACCCAACACTCTTTCTCTCTCCTCATTCACTCTTCTTCTTCCTCACCATTACTCTTCACCTACTTGAGAGAGAGAGGAAGAGCTTAGGCAAGTGCATCTTGCTTCATGGAGGAACTCAAGTTTTATTGTTCCATTCTCTTCTTCACAGCATTCTAAAACACTTTAGTACTTAGCACTTTCAATTTCCATGGCTCATTGCTTGTAGATCTAAGTTTATTTTATTTTCGAATTTCTTGGGTTTTGATCTATTTAATCTTGTTATTATCAAGTTCTGATGGTTCCATGTTGTAGAGAATTTTATTATGTCCCATTTTGACCTATGGAAGTTTGGATTTGGACTCTGGATGAAGGTTTATGAAGCTTGGAAGCCATGGCTTGCATGGTTCTTCTTCTCGGAATAATAGAGAAGAAGAACAGTTCCCTGCCGCATGATTCTTTGCTGCATGAACTTAGCCGCATAGCCTTTATGCGGCAAGTTATCTTCCTGGCCGCATAGCCCTTGCTGCATGACTTGGCTGCATGGCCTATGCCGCATGAACTGTCCTCCAGCCGCATGAGAACCCCATTCCCTCCAGCCGCATAAGACCCCTTCATTCCCAACCGCATGCGCTCTGCCCCGTCAGCCGCATGAACTTCTGATCCCCCGAGCCGCATGGACTTGAACTCCCAGCCGCATATGATCCCCAGCCGCATATGCACCCATCTCCCCAGCCGCATAGGACCTCCCTTCCTGGCCGCATGAGTTTGACTCCCATAGCCGCATATCCCAGTCACCCGAACCGCATGCGACCCATTCATTCCCAGCCGCATGAGCCCGATTCCTATCAGCCGCATATGCCCGTCCGCTTGAGCCGCATGAGCCTGTGTTTCCCCGAGCCGCATGAGACTATCCTCCTTGCTGCATGACTTTTCTCGTAACCTTGTACCCCTTTTATTATATTGGAGTGTTACAATGATGCTTGTATAACTTGGGTCTCTTGATGGAATGCTTGTACTATGATATCCTGCACATGTTCCCTGAACACGATAGTGATCCGTAGTGGTGCACTCTTGACAAGTAACATGACATGATAGTGGCCCGCCGTGGCACCCTCTTGACAAGAAAACCTGACATGATATACCTTGATATGTTGTTACGACGGCTAACATGACATGACAAGTATAAATAACCTGGACACCGTGGGCGATTGTGCTTGTACAATTGAACCGGTAATGTTTGCATCATGTCTAGGACAGGGATCCCTGAGGACCATGGTCAGGGGTACCTACTGAATACAACTAAGGCTAATAACTAGAATAATCCAGTAGTCATGAAGAGATTTTCCCAGCTACAGGCAATCCCGTTATCTGGGCGCCCCACTTGGGATCTGTAGTCTGCCGTCGAGTAGGACACATTTCCAGTACACTGTCGTGTGTTGCACCCTCCAAGCTACTTAAGGGTACATGCGTTTCCTGGACGATGTACCCACATGAACTCAACCCCTAATTGTCCGGATAGCCTGGATGGTCTGCATGGCTTATGGCTGTTGGAATAATCTCACTGTATCTTGCTAGTAACTAGGCATGTGATAACCCTAGTTAGTTAAAGTATCAAGCCGTACTTATTGCTTGGCCGTGAATGATTGGATGGAGTCTAATCCTGTCTAGTCCTGTCCTGAGCCTGTACAAGATTTTTACATGACCTGATTTCTTAGATTTGTCTTGCCGATAAATGGTGGGGAAACCAAGTTCTGTTCAGATGAAGGGCTACAACCCCGGTCCTTATTTGGTTTACGGGTTGTAACCTGGTTATCTGAATAGTCCCATGATTATCTCATCGTATATGATCCTGATTTTCCGTATGTCCAGTTCTTATTATTTAATTATATTCTTGTGCTAATTGCTGGTTTTAGTTCTTAAGTGAAGCCTCATTTGTGGCACTTGCTCTTTCTGGGATCTGACCCAGCTGGTTTTGTATGGCCAGATTTTGGAGCAGCTCCAGAGGATCTACCGACTTTCCAGCCCGATGGTGACCACCAGGCGTAACCAGGGCAACGAGTGGATTTATTTTTGGCTCTCCCACTCTATTGTAAAAAAATTATTTTGAGGCGTTTAGCCGGCGAGCACCTGTTAGCTCGTATTGCATACCTTATTTCTGTCTGCCTACGGGCTGTAACATGATTGACAGATCCTAGGGTTGATCATGTATGACTAAACTCTTGTTAGTCCTCACATTTTGTAACGACTAGCTTCATGATCAACTGAATATGTAATGTTTGGGACGCCTTACTATTGTATATTTGGTGATCTTACATCTTGTAACTGTATTTGCTTGTCAAAATTTAAGGAGAAAACTTTGATACCGAACATGTATCAAAATTTTGATATCTCCTTTGTGTGATAATGTGTCCTCCTGGACATAAATTTTAAGGATATGCCCACTTTGATACCGAAGCATGTATCAAATTTTTTTTCCCCTCAATCCAAGCAGACCCAAGAAATATCACCACATCATATATAGATAAGTAGATCATTCCAAAAGTTGATATTAATATAATCGTGAAGGTGGAGCTAGAGTCCCAAAAAGTAATTGATTTTTCTTTTCCTTTTTCTTTAAGATGTCTGGACCTCAATGATAGTGCACGCTGTATTATATGTCTGGCCCATTACTCTTAACTCCTACTAAATAAATAAAAGAAATAATACGTTTTTACGGCTTGATCCACTGATCTTTCACCATTCAACCGAAATCTTATACATCTTCTCGGTAATCATAAGAGCTACTCGAGTTCGATCAAAAAGTAATTGATAAGAGCATGTGTTGTTAGATTATAAATAATGTTACTCTCTCCCCAAGTTATTACCCCCTTATGTTTTTATATTTCCATTCCAACAAAAATCATAGTCAAGAGCTTGAATCCTTTTGAGACCAAAGTTTCCCCCAACATGAATCTTGAGAGTAGAGCTAGCTTGCTTAATTATTCATGGATTTCAAGTCAACAACTCCCATTTCCCCCATAAAATAATCCCTATTCCCCATGTAATGAGGTTGGTTATACAGCCTTTACGTTGATTAGCTAGCCTAGCTCCAAAGATTAATAAAATTGTAGTTTGCTTAATGTTCGTAGGAATTATCTATGCATAGGTGGTTCGTGGTTTAGAAATCGTCTACATGTATAGAGAACAGAAAATTTATGTATACATATATAACTATGTTTGGTACTGATGAATTAATTTTATCAGAAGTTGTTGCTACTTTTGTAAGTTATCGTAAGTTCAATAATACTAAGTTTACAACCAAATGTTTACAATCCTCTTACAATCTTTATCCATTTGCTGACATGTGGGCCAGACCACCACCTGGTCCACATGTAAAAAAATGGGTGAGTGATTGTAAGAGAATTGTAACATTTGGTTGTAATAATATTACTCGTCGTAAGTTACTCATCACTAAAAAGTTATTTTCAAAAGTAACATAGTGTTTAATTAATGCTTTTCAAAATTTCTAATAGAAAAATAATATAATATAAAATTTCAAAAGAAGTAAAGGGTACGTGATGGTATGTATGTCTCAAATCACATTTAGGCTCCGTTTGGTTCGCGAAATCTCCGGATTGGAAAAAAAAAAGTGATTATTTTTCTATGTTTGGGTGCCAAAGGAATTGAGAAGGAAAGGGAAGTAATTTTCAATGAAAAAAAAATTAGGGGGGAAAGTGATTCCATCCATCCAAGCAAGGAATCACTTTCCCACATTGAAGTATTCACTTTTCTTTCCAAATTCATTAGTATTACCAAACAACGTAAAGAAAAATCAATGGAAATTAAAGTTTTCCAAAGGAAAGAAAATGACAAGGAATTGGTTTCCTTTCCCTTCCATTCCGCGAACCAAACGAGACCTTAGGAGAAATTATTCCGCCCGGCACAATATAACCTTTCCATACCAAACATTAGATTGGCATGGGATGTGTGTATACACACATTTCCATATAATATAATGGTTGAAAAAAGTTCCCAAGACACTAGCTTAGTGGTAGTGCGGGAGGCCGTCCAAACACAGATTTTGGATTCGAATTTTCTCTCGGACGGCTGGATGGTTTATATAGTCAAGGTCCGACTTGAAAAAAGGACACCTAAAAAAAAAAAAAGGAAAAAAGAAATGGCACACATAACTATGCATTCTAATGATTGGCATTTGGCATGAAAAAGAAAATTAATGAGTCCGACGAACCACGATTGTGGATCTCGATACATGTCAGAAACTTAAAATCTAGACATTTTTTTAAGTGATGAATATTCAATATGAAGGACCTCGGAGTAACTCAGAAAGACTTTAGAAACAGAGATCAACAGGGAATGCAAGATTCTAACTTAACTTTCGTCTTTATTACATGACGTTGAAGAAGTTTAACATGTATGCCAACCATGTCAGTAACCAGTTGGCTTGGCATTTTCCTCCTTTTTCTCCTGTATAAATCTTTTGTTAGACAGTACAGGACAGAAAGTCTCGACTCAAGCTAGTAGTAGGTCCATGCAGCACTGGTAGTCAGAGGGACAGTGAGGATTACTTCTCTCTCTCTCTCTCACACACACACATATGTATATGAGAAATGTTTGGTTTACAACCAAACTTTTACAATCTTCTTACAACTTACACCTATTGCTGACAATCTTCTTACAACTTACACCTATTTGCTGACATGTGGGCCAGACCACCACCTGGCCCACATGTCAGAAAATGGGTGAGTGGTTATAAGAAGGTTGTAAATGTTTGGTTGTAACTGTAGCATTGCTCTCTCTCTATATATATATATAAAATGTCCCAAAACCAGCCGACTGATTTTGTATTATGGAATCACCCTATGTTTCATAGGTTGTATTGAAATTTAGTGGTTGAGATTAAAAGTTGTAGATCCCACCACCTTTTTAAGTCATCTAATCTCAATCATTCAATTACAATCCAACGTGTATAATATAGGTTGATTTTATAATACAAAACTAACTGGCTGGTTTTAGAGCACTCATAGAGCACTCATATATATATATATATATATATATATATATATATATATATATATATAAGTTACAACTTGATACCCTCAACTATTCGAGTTTTTCAAGTTGATACCCTAAACTTTGATAAGCATTAACTTGATACCCTCTATCCAAACGGTGTTAACCGAGTTAACAAATGACAAAAAAATTCTTTCCAAACCTCTCTCTCTCTCTCTCTCTCTCTCTCTCTCTCTCTCTCTCTCTCTCTCTCTCCAGCAATCCCCCCCCCCCCCCCAAATCCTCTTTCTCCGGTGCAGACATCCGGAGGGGGGCTGCATAGCCGCAAGCAGCCGCCATAGCAGGAGACGCAGCATCTGCTAGCCGTCGCAGCAGCCACCGCCGGCAGGGTACGCGGGAGCGGGGGTCGGACGCGGGAGGGGAGCTGTGCGCGATGGGGGAGGGGGCGGCTGCACGTGCCGGCCGGGGAGGAGGGAGGGTGGAGCGCGGCGGGGAGGAGGGTGGCACGCGGTGGGAGAGGGGGGTATGGTAGGGATGGAGAAGGAGGTGGGGGAAGGATAGTTTAGGAATATATTTTTTAACGTTTAAACAAACGGTTAGTGTGACAGAGGGTACCAAGTTAAAAATATTAGTTGAGACAGGATATTAAGTTAGTACATATCAAGATTTATAATATTAAGTTGAAAAACTCAAATAGTTGAAAGTTTTAACTTGTAATTTACCCTATATATTTATTGTCCGTGTGTCACTGACTTGCCAGTTGCTAGCTAGCAACCAAGCAAAATAGTACTGGAAAAAAAAGAATACTAGCAATGCAAAAAATCTAGAACCACAGTACTCAATCGTCAATGCTTCTGCATAGATCACCATATGAATTCTGAGCATGTCAAACTAATTAATTAAAAGTCTCGCAATCAGAGAAATATATTAAGAAGGTTCCAGGAATCTTGCCGGTACGCATGCATGCATGCATGCAATGCTCCCATGTGACGGACGTCCCGTTTCCATGGATGGCTTCATATAAGCTGTTTAATAGTCGCAACGTCCCCATTCGCTCTCTCTCTCTCTCCATTTCGAAATAAACATATATAAATGCATTTTTCTGACACATCAAAATCTTCTTCAGTTATATGCTGCAAAGAAGAAGTATGGTTCATAGGAGGAGGGAGGCGCTTCTGTTGTTGTTGTTCGTCGTGGTGGTGTCGGTCCTCGCGCAGTCGGGGTTCTTCCGTGGTCCGGTCGTCCTCGTGGAGGGGTCTCGGCCTTCGGCATTCCTCGAGTTGGCTCCGCTTCCACTCGCTCCGGGAGGGTCGTCTCCGGGAGGGTCGACGACGACGACGGCGGCGGCGTTGGAGAGTGGAGGAGATGACTGGGAGGGTGCAGACATGAGGAAGGTTCCTAGCGGTGCAAATCCACTCCATAATCGATAAAGCTCATTATTAATAACCAGTGTTTGGGAGCAGATCTGTTATCCCATTTAGTTTTGTTCAATTCTCTACTTTTTTTTTTTTATTATATGTGGGTCACCATTTATATATCTACATACATGATCCACATGTCATAGAAAAAAGTACAGAAATGGATAGAATTAAATGAAACAACAAATTTGCTCATGTGTTCATATGTTTGATATCACTTTCAAGATGGATTGTAGTAGGTTAATTAGAGGTGCTAGGCTGCTTTGTAATGTAGGATCTTGGTTATTATTATGTCTTCCTTTTTTTCTCTTTTTTTTGGGGGAAAACATTTGTACTAAAAAGAAGAAATAATGAGCATGACCATTCCAATATTGTATGTATGCATCATTCATGCACTTTTTGCAACGTATGGCCGTAAGCGAGAGTTTTCATAAGTGTGTATAATAAAATTAAAGATGTTTGGCACGTGTCCATGCACAGTCGGCACATGCACGCGGCTGAGGACTACGCATGCACAGTCAGCCCTCCCCCCCTCCCCCCACCCCCCCACTCCCACCCCCACCCCCACCATCGGTCCGCCGTCCTCTGTCGCGCGCATGCACCGGCTATGCAGGCACGCGAGCTAAATAACAGAGTTGGTGTATAATAGATCTTGCACTTGCACTAAGAAGAGGGATTCTCAGTCTACACATGAGATCGATCCGGTCACTGACACTTACTGGGTTGGGTCAAACCGGTCTAACCAGTGGGTTAATCCGGATTGGGCCAGTTACATTGGCTTACAGTCTTGAATATATTACATAATACACAACTACATATATATCACATATTTTACAAGAAAACATATGTTCGGCCACCTGGCATTCCATATAGTGTTTTCCATATTTTTATTGGAAAAATGTTTGGTTTACAACCAAACTTTTACAACTTACACCCATTTGCCGACATGTGGGCCAGGCCACCTGGCCCACATGTCAGAAATGGATGAGTGGTTGTAAAAATGTTGTAAGACCTCGTTTGGTTCGCAGAATGGAAGGGAAAGGAAATCAATTCCTTGTCATTTCCTTTCCTTTGGGAAACTTTAATTCCTATTGATTTTCCTTTCCGATGTTTGGCAATGCCAAGGAATTTGGAAAGAAAATTGAATACTTCAATGTGGGAAAGTGATTCCTTCCTTGGATGGATGGAATCACTTTCCCCCCTAATTTTCCTTCCATTGGGAATCACTTTACTTTCCTCCTCAATTCCTTGGGCACCCAAACATAGAAAAGTAATCACTTTCCTTTTCCAACCGGGAGATTCCGCGAACCAAACGAGGCCTAAATGTTTGGTTGCAACTGTAGCATTGTTATTGTAAGATATGACATGTTTTACAAAAAAAACCTTTGTGGTAAAGATATATTTAGGTTTTCCAAGAACCTCATAATATGATGATATACACAAGTTTGGACACTCCTCCTAACCAGTAGTACGTTTGCTGACCATAAGCATTTAAACTTACAATCTCAGAAGGAAAATTCTAAACGAACCTGTGCGGACGAACAAACCTACGCGGACGACCCATGCAGTTGAAATCGACGTCCTAACAAAAAAATCAGCTCATGCTAATGTCAGCACATGGGCTCGACCAATCGGGTGCCGACGCGTGACTATCGCCCGCGCAGACTTTTCAGAAATTCAACTGGCCCACTTCTCTCCAGGCACATGCCTTGACTTTTCAGAATTTCAGCCGGCCCACCTCTCTCCAGGCAGATGCCTTGACTTTTGAAGCCAGGACAGTTTGTGATACGCCTTGTACTATACAAACATTCTTTCGGGTGATTTAATACATCTCTACCCTAAGGCCTGGTTTGGTTCACGGAAAGGAAATAATTTTTTTTTTAATTTTTCATATAAATGGGAAAGTAGAATTTCTGTCATATTTTTTTTCTTTTTCTAAGGGCACCCTCACTATTACTAGGGGCTATTACTTACTAGGGGACAGTCCAGGTTTGAGGAACTTTTACTGGGGAGGTCCCGAAAATTACTTGGAGGCAGCCCAATATTAGGATTTTTCTCTCTCCTCTCTCCTCCTCCTCCTCCTCCTCCTCCTCCTCCTTCCTCCATTAAGGTTTTTCTCTCGCCGGCAGAGTGGAGCGGCGCCGGCAGAGCCGAGACTCGCCGCAGCCGTTGGGTTGGGGTTCACACGACGGCGCGAGAGGTGGATAGGCTGGAGGTGGTCGGCGACGGAGGAGAGGTGGTCGGGGACGGAGAGGTGGACGCACTCGACGGAGGAGAGGTCGGCACCGGCTCGGTGTGGTCGGCTGGCTGCTTGGGGCGGTTGTAGGTCGGAGGCGGCGTCGGAGAGGAGGGTGACGAGGGTGGCGCCGACGAGGGACGCGGCGACGACGAGGTCCTCGACGGCGGGGCGGCTCTCCAAGGCGACGACGAGACCTTCGCATCTGCTGCTGCTGCTTCTTCTTCTCCGAGGACTGCCAACATGCTGGCAGTCCTAGGACTGCCCGTAAGTTGGCAGTCCTAACATATGTTAGAACTGCCAACAAGTTGGCAGTCCTACTTGCTGAAAAAAATTGGGCTAGTCCCAAGTAAAAATTTTTGATGGCAAACTTGTAATTTTTTGCAAAAATTTTGGGATAGCCCCAAGTAATTGGTGTGCTGCCCTTAGAAAAAGTCTATTTTTTCGTTGTTTGGTAAAACAAAAAAAACTACCTAGGAAAGGAAAGCAAAATATAACAATGTTCTAATAATATCCTTACCTTTTAAAATAAAAATAATATTATAAAAAATAATATTAATAATAAAATAAGCAATGACACATAGTTACTTTTGTCATAACTTTTGTAATAAATGTTGGAAAAGGAGGAGTAAAAATTAATCACACGGGTCTTGAGTGGAACCATATTCCTATTAATTTCCCAAGGAAATTGATTCCCAAGTTTGTGGCTACCAAACAAAGGAAGGAACAACTTTCCTTTCTTGGTTCCTTAAATCCGTGAACCAAACGAGGCCTAAGAGCATCTCCAACCCTATTGTCTTGTTAAGTGTTGTGAGTCTCTTAGGTGGCTCCTATGTGGCATGAGCTACAAGACAATGTCTTGTTTATGTGGCAAAATTATATCTCAAAAGACAATGAGATAGAAAAACTCTCTCCAATGCAAAAGTATCGAGGAGACAATAAAAAGTATTTTTTTTCCAACTTCCAAGGCAACTCCTCCACTTCTTCAACTTTTTTATAAATATTTCTATTCATAATTGATAATGTGGAGACAAAGTCATTGTGAAGTGCATTGTCTAGATTTAGACAACCAACTTCACATTCTCCTTGTCATGTCATTGTCATGTCAACTTCATGTTTTATTCTACATTTGCATTAGAGAAGAATTTTTGGAATGAAAGTTTGTCAATCCTATTTGGCAACCATTTTTTCTAAACTCACAATAGGGTTGGAGATGCTCTAAGGCCTCGTTTGGTTCGCGGAATGGAAGGAAAAGGAAATCAATTCCTTGACATTTTCTTTCCTTTGGAAAATTAAGGTTCCTATTGATTTTCCTTTCCGATGTTTGGGAATGCCAAAAAAATTGGAAATGAAGTGAATACTTCAATGTGGGAAAGTAATTTCTTGCTTGGACCAAACATAGAAAAGTAATCACTTTCCTTTCCCACCCCGAAGATTCCGCGAACCAAACGAGACCTAATGACTCGTTTGGTTTGCGGAATGAAAGAAAACCAATTTCTTGACATTTTCTTTTCTTTGAATTCTCATTTATTTTTCTTTTCGATGTTTAAAACTGCCAAAAAATTTGAAAAGAAAAATGAATACTTCAATGTGGGAAAGTGATTCTTTACTTTGATGGATGTGATCACTTTTCTTTCTAATTTTTCTTCCATGGAAAATTACTTTCCTTTCCTCCTCAATTCCTTTGGCACCCAAACATAGGAAAGTAATCACTTTCCTTTTTCATCCCGATGATTCCGCGAACTAAATGAGGCCTAAGAACATCATTAGTAAGGTCCATCCCATTTTCTAGATTCTAGATTTAGAATGTAGGAGCCCATTTTATAGAATAGTAAGTCTCATTCCTATTCTCAATTTCTACAATTTCGGTCACATCCCACCCATAGGTGCTAAGGATTGGGCCTCCCAATTTCTAGATTCTAGATTGTAGGAACTCGTTTTGTAGAATAGTAAGTCCTAATTTGAAGCCAAACTTTCTAGATTCTAGACTTTATATATATTTTTTTTCCCTACATCAATTTTTGACCACACAATCTTTGGAACCGGAGCTCACTTTATCATTTCCTACTATTCTCATACAAATCCAACTCATTCTACATTTACCTTCTTTCTTTTTAAATTTTGGATCCCAAATTATAATTGAGAGTTTCAACTACTAATGATGCTCTAAAATGACCTACAAGAACACAGTTCATGTGCTAAGCTATGTTCTCATTGTTCGATTATCCGCAATGTGGAAACACCGTAAATCCGTCCTGTCAAGCTCTACTTTTCCTAACAGGATTGTATTTACTTTTCCTAACACTCCTGAGAAATTATTGTGTGGTCAGGACTCACCACGTAGAAATGGTGAATGGTGAACCCGACCACTAATTTTTTGACACTTGACATAATATTTAGCATAATTTTTTTTTTAAAATTATAAAAATTATATTTAATATATAGAAATTCACTTGGCATATAATTAGAAAAAAAATAGATTTTTTTCCTTTCAAAAATATTAAAAAAATTGACGTAGAAAATAAGAGAAATGTAGTAATATAATGGATTATGCAAATGTCAAAAAATTAGTGGCCGGACTCACCATTCACCATTGCCACGTGGTGAGGCCGGGCCATCCAATAATTTCTCCAGACTCCTACACTTGTAGGATTGAAGGCTTCCTCCAACATTTGGATGAAAGTTTTGTATTTCTAGGAATCTATTTTCCATTTCTTTTCCATAGGAAATGAATTCAACATTTCCATACCCTTTGGTTAGATTGGAAATACGTAGTCCAAAAATTCAATCTCCTCATTGCCCTGGCACCTTCGCTAGACGGAGAGTACGCGACTTCTATTAGCGCCGGACCGTCAAGTCGAATTGATCGTGTCATGTGCAACATCCACCAATGATGGTTCATTAATGTCCATTGATTTAGACTCCTCCCCCTTCCCTTACACTAAAAATGTCGAGAGGGGCCCTCGTAGTTCTTGGTCTGTGAAGATGCGTTGTTAGGTGCTCTATTTTTCCATTAAGGCCGAACCTAAACCTGTGCTCGAGAGATAGCTGTCCAGACACTGACAAGGAATGTATGGAATCTATGTTTGGTTCAAACATGAATACAAAGACTGCCTAGGAGTCAAACTGGAGCCAAGCTAAAAACCAGAACAGGAAAGGGAGGAGAAAAATGATGAGGTGGTGTGATCAACTTAAGAAAAGAATACCACACAACAGAATGACATACATACATATACACCTAACATAGTATTTACACATTTTGAGTTGCTATAACATACATATAGGAGGTAGAAGAAACATAACGATACAATAAACCGAGGCAAATGTTAAGGGCCACCCCCAAATTACTAAGGGCAACCACCCTACTAAGGGCAACCACCATCCTCTCCCATTTTTACTAAGGGCAACCACCACCCTCTCCAATTTACTAAGGGCAACCACCACCCTCTCCTTCGTCGTCAGCTACTACTACTCCGACGACTCTGCCTTCGTCGTCGACTTTGACTTTCTTGATCTCTCCGGTGAGCACGTCGACCCCGGGAGAGTTTTGGATTAAGGTTTTAGTGAAGAGCTTGGGGTGGAGCAGGGCGGTGGTGTCGGGGGTGCCGATGGTCTTGGGGGATCCGACGATGGGTCCGTCGATCCATGATGGGAGGGGGTGCTCGTTCTTGTTAGGGTTGAGGTTTGGGGGAGAGAGGGGGAGGGAAAGGCTGTGGAGGGGTCTGTAGGCGTAGGCGGTGGGTCCGTGGAGGTGCTCGGAGAGGGTCCGATGGAGGCCGAAGCTGGAGCGGGAGAGGGAGGAGAGGGGGGTCCCGTCGTTCCAGTCGAGGGCGAGGAAGCCTGCTGCTTTCCCGGAGGCGGCGCAGGCGACGGAGGACTTCTCGACGAGAGTCACCCCGCCCCCAGTCTCCTTCTTCTCTTCATACGCAGGGAGACGGACTGCAGGCCTTGCCTGCAGTCCTGTCTTCAATTTGGACTGCAGGCCTCGCCTGCAGTCACTGCAAGTTTACAAAAAAAAAAAAAAAAAAAAACGTCATTCGGGGACTGCAGGCAAGCACTGCAGTCATTTATTCACTTTGGACTGCAGGCAAGGCCTGCAGTCAGTCTTTGACAGAAGTGGGTGGCCCTTAGTGTTTTCAAAATATCAAACTTGTAATTTGTTTGAAGTTTTAAGTTGGTTGCCCTTAGTAATTTGGGGGTGCCCTTAACATTTGCCTAAACCGACGCTTCCATCAAGAAATGGGGAGGTGTATGCTAAAAAAAATGAACGGTAGAAACCAATATAAAATAAAATACCCAAACCTCCCTCGTGGCAAACCTATTGAGATGCAATTCCATTATATCAAGGTCGGGGTTGAGGATGCATACAAATGATTAGGAATCAGGACCTTTGCACCAATACTAACCAAATAGCTGAACTGGAAGAACAAATAGCTGCAGCAATACTTCTGAGGACTTAGGTGAAAACAAATAGCTGAACTTTGCATACTTCTGCGGAGGTATTACCATGTCTTACTGGTAGAACAAATAGCTGCAGCCAGTAATATAGGCGGTACCCAGGAGAAGGCTGGCGACAAGGCAACGGTCGATACCCCGTAAGCTCCCATTAGAGAATAACATTGCTGAACAAAGAAAAGCAGATAAATCACTTTACCAATGGCACGGAGTAACAAGAATGAATGACCTCTCTAGCGAAACAAATTTTCTTTACATACGAGGCAGAGAACGTGAAAGCAGTATCATACCCTGATATGTATGCAGGCGATGACCAGACATGCTGGAAGAAGAAACGTCCTTCTTGTCCTCCGACTTACAGAAGATGTACTTATGAACTCTGAGGACTGAAGTGGAGCTCCGGCAACAAGCTGCACTTTCTGTTCTGAATCTCTTGTTTTCCGAAAAGAACATTGTAGGCAAGCAGCGGATCTTTCTGCGAACAAGGAGTAGATGAGAAGGACCAGAGGAGTAACAACTAAATACATGAAAGGCAAGGTGACAGTCATCACATCTGGGTTCCCGTTCATGCCAACATTATTCATAGTAACTGTACTGCTTATTCTCCAGCCGAACATATACATTGGAGCAATATCCCCATTTTCTGAAGACACATAACCCCAAAACCATGGGAAGTTGAGCAGATAGACAAGATATACTACCAGGGATAACCAAACTACTCTACTCATTGAGCCCTCTATCAGAAACCAGAGTACTGAGAAGAGGAATCTTCTCTGCTGGATGGGCGAGGAGATGGAAACTGACATTGCCCACTTCTGATACGACGCACTCCTTTCCATAAAGATATTCAAAATTTTGGGAAGAGAGAGTAAAATGAAGAGAAAGCAGATGTTGCTCCACAACAGAATTGAGTACAAGTCCTCCCATCGTATGCCAATAACCAAAAAAGCAAGCCAAGTACTTGGATACTCTGCAGCACATTTACCCTCAACTGAGAATGGTCTCGATGAACTCACTGTCTCCTTACCCTGAGAGTCGACAACAGATACCTGCAGCCAGTAACGGACAGCAGATGAGTCATTCCTGTAAGTTTCAGCATTCCATTTGGCATGAAAAATAGCTTGCTTCCCAGAGACTGAACTAGAAGCAGCAGGTTGGAGTGGCACTTCCTCAACAATCCTAAAAGCCCTTGATGAATCCAAAACCTTTGCAGTCACATTTAGGATTGGTGAAGCAGAGAAGACAAGAGCATTGATATCATTTCTTAGTAGTTGTCTTTGCGGTACAGAACTTAAATGATTCATATTTCTTGAATCGGTGGGGTATGTGATAAGAATGGTAGTTTGGAAACTGTCTTGATTGGGGGATGAGAGCTCCATATCCAGGAAAGAAACCTTCCCTTCATCAACAGCTAAAATCCTGATCATTCTGAACTCCTTCCAGTCACCTAGCTCCCACTCCCAAAATTGCTTTTTCACTCTCTGTGGTTCTTTAGGGCCATCAGACACTGCCAGTTCAGCCGTATGGAACCTCCAGAGCTGCTTACTGAACTTTGCGTGCAGGTGGCCGCAAATGTATGCAGCTACAGATTGCCTTGCAAACAAGGGTTCATATCTGCCTCCATTCTCAGATGAAGCGGTAAATGACAAAGGGAAGTGTCCGAACACTACTTTAGTGACTGATGAGGAATGACTGCTATTCCAGTACTGAAGTTCTGCTTCTACAGCATCTATAGTTTCATCACTTGGATGACCAAACAAATTTGATGGCCCACGAATCCCAATGCTCATTGTGTCATCTATACCCAGAAAGATGTAACTCCTACTACGTCCCTAGAAAAAACCTTCAAGAGAAAATCAGTTCAACCATTGCGAATAAGCATGGTTAGCTGAATCTCTGCTAAACTATTAAATCACTTTTTGTGCTTTGAGAAAAGAATATGTTTTCAAACGTTAACGGCAAAAGAAGAAAAGCATTTGACTACTATTTCGAACTTGTGATATAGGTAAGAAGGTTATTCAAGTATCTTCGAAGTTTGGACGACTCTTTTGAGATTCTTTAGTAAATGATACTTGAAGAGGTCTCCATTTTCTGAGGAATAAGTTTTCCTTTTAGCATAGGTAAAAGAAATGTCCTAGAAAAAGTCAAAAAAAAACTTCAAGGGAAAATCAGTCCAATCATTTTAGGAACAGTCAACTCCTGCCATAGGCTACTAAAATTAGCTATGATGAACTGAAACAAGGAGCACTAAGAGTGTTGCCCGGACATGTTGGGTATCCGTCGGCTGTTATTAGACAGTATCTAGGACCCAAACAGTCTAAAATTTGTCCCAATGTGCACCCAACATCAACAGACAAGAGTTGCACATGTCGTGGAAACAATAATAACACACACAGGTCATCCTCTATCCAGATGAGAACTTGTTTACTTCGATAAGCACAAACAGCTGTGTGCAGGCATACACATTAGCACATAAGAATGTGTACAAGTCTGCATCAAGTCCATAGCCTTGGTTGAGTAAGATTCGCCATGTCATCATATTTGTGTAAGTGCTTCATGGCAAAAGAGCAAATAATATATAGAAGGAGCATCGGATGACTAGGAGTAAGACAAAAGGAATCCAGGAATAAAATTGTAACTTCTAAAGAAGAGATAAATGTGACTATTGCACACAGCTATTGTAGTCTGTTATAATGGTTTCTGAGGAAACTCACATGTAATATTGAAGTGATTAATGAAAGTGGTCTTGATTTAAAAAAAGATGATATCAAGATTCTCAAATATGTATTAAAAACTGAGAACGCACAACAAATTCTAATAATGTGAATACGCATGTACTAATTATTTTATTTGATTAAAGCTTCTCAAAAGAACTAAGAAGAAATCTTTATGCTAGCCATACAAGATGAAGGTTACCTAGGTCCATTGTGGCTAACTGTCAGGAAACAACTAAATTAACATATGAAAGGCTTGCTTCCCTAACCTATGGAGTATAATTTCACAAGATGAATAACTGAGGCAAAAATTGGGGAGGCTGTACATGTACAACCATCCAACTCTATGCCTAAAGTGCCGGTGACTAGCAACACTGCCAGCAGTAAGACATGATCCTTAAAACTAAAGTTCTTTTCCGCAACTCTTTCAAACTTGCTATATATTTTTGCCAATCATGAGGAGTTAAATAAGAATCAAGGATACCCCAGCGAGTTCCAACCCCTATAGGTGAAGTTTCCTAGTCTGAACTGCAAAAGGAAAAAAAAAAAGGGTTGTATAGTCTTTAGCCTCAAATGAGTGTTGAAGTACAACAACAGCAACACCAAACCTTTTATCACTATTTTTTTTAAGTTGCATGAATCTGTCTCTATTCATCTATAGTAAGAACCATCCACAATTACACCTGCAAGCCTCATATCCTTTTAACAACTTCAATCCAATGTAGATTTGGCCAAACACTTAACCTAGTTTTATGGCCTCCATAGAACTCGAAAACCTCCACATTAGCCAGCATACCTTCACTATATGACCAACTTCTCCTCGGTCTCCTCTTTCTACATGCACCCTTCCATTTCTTTTGGGCTAATTTGCACTTTAATATCCTCGAGTATCAGTGAATTGCAACTTACTACCCTAAACTATTTTAATAGGCAAGTAAATACCCTAAAAAAATTATGCTTTTGCAACTTAAGCTGGTTTGGAATTGCTTATCACCCCTGCTTTTGCTTGTTCTTTTCGGCTAATTTGCACTTCAACAATGGCTTATCTTTTTAAAAAAAACGTTCAATTTTGGGCTGTTTATGAAAGCAGGTGGAAGGCCGCTTTTCAAAATATGCTTTTTGTTGTTGCTTTTCGAAAAGCAGGAAAATCCCCAAACCAGGCCTTCATACCCTCTATTAAACTGATATCCAACTTGACAATCATGTGCAAAGCACATGAACTATATGGACATTTTTTGCCCCAAGAAAAACAAAAAAAATTATACTTTACCCTTCTTCCCCAAAACTATCCTTAATCCTAACCCCAAAACTAAACCTCCATCAGGAACCTGAACCTATTATGGACCTCCTCCATTACTCCCTCTCTCACGAGTCACGAGCTTCTCCTCCATTGTGACATTGTGGTATGGGTTTCCATTTGAGAAGAAAAATGGATATTTTGGGAAGAAGAAGAATGAGTAGGTGAGTACATTTGGGAGGAGGAAGAGAAATATGTTATACAGAGTACGAGCGAGGGAGGTTTTTAATTGGCGGTGGGGATAGGCCATGAGGGGAGTGACCAGGAGGGGGGAAGTAGCAAATTAGGGTTTTGGGTTGGACATGAGGAAGAGATGTTGGGTGGGGGTAGAATGGTCTTTCTATTTTCATTTTTAATGACATTGGACAACAAGTTGTCAATTGGATAAAGTTGACGGTATTTAAGTGCCCATACGAAAGTTTAGGGTAGCAAGTAGTTAATTCTGATAATTTAGGGTAGCAAGTTGCAATTCGAGAATATTTGAGGGTATTAAAGTGCAAATTAGCCTTTCTTTTGCCCATCAATTCTAAGTTTTCTTTCATTCATGTAATTTTGCTTAAGTTATACTTCATACTGGGTTTTTTCACACTAACTCTTAAGGGTCCATTTGGGATTTAGTTTTGAAAACCAAGTTTAAACAAAGTTTTATAAACAAGGTTTCGATAGACCAAACGGAGATAAAACAACGTTTTGGTGTTTGGGATTTGGTTTTGTAAACTGAAAAGTGCTTGGACGTGTATAATGAAAACTGTGTTTTGACATGTATAATGAGAACTATGTTTTGCATGTAAAAATTACCAAATGATCTTATCTCTAAGTTATGAATGATCTTTTTTAATAGACTATTCCATGTCCAAACCTTATCTCTCTAATTCCATAAAAATAATCTACCAAAGTTCAGAATTCAGATATAATATGATATAATCAAATTTATAATATAAATCCTAATCCAACCTAAAGTATAATTTATTTTTAATCAAATTTAAGTTGTAGTGTAAATTGATAAAACCATAATTTTAATTCAATATAATATAATTTAAAACCTAAGCAAATTCAAATTAATATGTTCTAAATTAATGTAGTCTTATATCCTCATCTTACCAAAGAAAAAAAATAGAACAAAGTTACGTACATGAAGAGAGGAAACGAAAAAGAAGAAAAGAGTAGGGATAATTTGTCAAAGTTTATTAGTCTGTAGTTCAATTTTGATGAAAGGAGCTTTTTGTTCCATTTCTAAAACAAGGAACCAAACCCAATGTTCACACAAACTAAAACCGAGTTTTCCCCTTAAAACTCGGTTTTAGGGTATGAAAACAGAGTCTTGAACGGGGCCTAAATCCGCTGTTTCCAAACTGTTCTGGACATTTCAACCTTAGAATTATTATTTTCTAGTCTCTCTAATTAAAACAAATTAAAGCAGTATCACTAACAAATAGCATATACTATGGAACCTCATCGTGAACGTATGACATGTCTAATGAATTAATCCATAAACGAAGCACGTACTTTTGAAGTATGTCAAGCAGTAGGGCACAAACATGAAAGTGCATGATCATGAAGACTGTTGCTTCTAAAATAAAATTGTCAATGTACAATGTTTTTTATTGATGATCAATTCCCATCGATCCAACAAGATGTTAACACAGTTGGTCTCCTATTATAAGCAATGATTTATGTAACTATCTTCGTATAATACAAAGATGAAACAGGGCAAGTACAGCAGGTAGCTTGATAAAGTATGACCAACCAGCTAGTTTTAACAGAAAATTTCATACAGATGGATAAAATTAGCTGTATTTACGCATAAGATGAGTTTGCAATATTCACATAGAGAGGGATAGGACACCATCTATGTGAGATAGGACGCCATCTTAGATAGCGCCCAACACTAACATAGGGTCTGGCGCCATCTTAGATGGCGCCAACATCATTCTAGAGTCTGACGCCATCTTAGATGGCATCCAACATGATTTAGGAGTCTGGCTAGGGCCCTAGTTCCCGGTCGTCGATCCCGGAATACGACCATCACTTGCTGCATCCATCCTCTTCTCTTCTCTCAAAACTTGACTGAATGAACTTGGGTGCATGTTATCTTGAGTTGGCATTGCATATATATAGCACTTCAACCATCCGACCTCAATCCAAACTACATAGACTCGGCCAATCACATTCATGCATTTCTTCCTCAATCCAACCACATAGACTCAACCAATCACATTCGTTCATTTCTTCCTCAATCCAAACACAATCCGAACAACAAAAACTCAACCAATCACAATGAATTATTTCAAACCCAAAAAATAAAATTTTAGACACCATCTAGGATGGCGCCAGACCCTATTGGGCGCCATCTAAGATGGGTCCAGACTCTTAGAATCATGGACGCCATATAAGATGGCGTCATACTCCATGATGTGGGGCCATCTAAGTGGCGCCAAACCCTATGTTGGTGTTGGACGTCATCTAAGATGGTGTATCCTTTCTATGTAAATATTGCAAACTCCTCCTCTTCTGCGTAAATAAGCTAATTTCATCCTCTATAAATTTTCTATAGTTTTAGAACCTTAATTTCACATGCACTGAAAGTTAAAGCCAACTTAAGCAGCAGAAGCATAGGATGGTTTGCAAGTGATATAAAAAACAGAAAGATGGATGGCAAAAGTTTAATTTTTCTTCCTTAAATGCGATAATTTTCTTCTATATAGAACTAAACATATTGAAAGAAATGCACCAAAAACCTACCATGAGAGAGATGCTGTGAATGTTAGCGAGCCTGTGTAGCTGTGAATTAACACTGTATAAAGAGAAGAAATCCAAATTGCTCCCAACACGAGGAACTCCATATTTGTCGTGGTTTCCTCTTATATCAAACACTCTTCTTTTATCTATTCCACCTCGTCTAACAACTAGATCCATAGTATTCCTGTACTGGATCCATTCTGCCTCATCTTGCCTTGTGCTTGTCCTCCTCCTGTTTTTAGCATCTGGTACCATTTAAAGAATATGAAAATTTTGGGCATGATGATTAAAACTCAATTAGAAAAGGGAATATCAGTAATAAACATGAGTAATCAAAAGAAAGCAACTTTGTGAAGAAATCCTAACATTTTCTACTCCCTATATAGGTAAACAAGAGAGCTTCAAAGCATAACCAAGTGTCACAGCTAGGACGAAGAATCTAATCACAACTATGACATAACTCCAACATCATATCAAAGAATAACCTTTAACAAGTAACCAAAAGGAAGCATAAACACTGTTAATAGAAAAAACCAACATTTTGTGATCCAAGAAGCTATGAAGATGAGCATCTCAAAATATTAAAAACCTATACAAGATTTAGGTTACTACCCTCTTGGAAAATACGTCAAGAGTTAAGTATAATGAAAAATAGCCTCCTTTAAGAAAGTAACATTATGACAATCATGTCAACATCCCGTGATAGTGTGCTCTGATTCTTCTACGCTAAGGAAGAAAAATAGTCCTAATACCACGAAACACTAGTCCATTGACCATGCAAGAGTGCTAAGACTAACTGATGCAAGCAACACAAGTAGCCACATTAGATTATTCTACACCTAGGTCTGCAATCGCATCCCAAAATGGAGTTTCTTATACTCTATATGTTCATGATTCAAAGGAAGAAAGAAGATGGACCTATGGAATGAAATCCTCTGTGACAACAGAATACCACCCACAATAGGCATACAACATAGCATCAGCAACAATCCACAGCTGCATTACCAAAATTTTCCCAGAGTCAATGAGCAGTGAGGAGTGTGTATTGAGTACCAAAAAGTTGAAATTTTGACTAAAAATACTATGGGTGTATACAATAATAGTAGTATAAGAATCCATCTACATGGTTGGTTGATGTCATTACATTGTTGAAGCTACTCTTCATAAATGATCAGAGATTTCGTCCTCCACGCTGGTGGAGGATACTATTAATAATATCTCAGCTGCATAAATCTGTGGGTCCTTTTAGCCTAGGTTCACATAAAGGAGTGGTTGCAAGATCCCTAGTACATGGGTGGTTGAGGTGCTTTATTGCATTCCTAGTTTTATTGATGTTGTCAAGTAATGCATTTTTGAACTTGAACTTGTTTTGCTAAAAAGTATTCATGCATTACTCCAAGGTGTAGAATGTATGTGCATAAGTACTAACACAAAAGAATTCTGCATACAGATCATGTAGACAGAAAACATGACTATGTGCTATTTTTAATAAAGTTATCGAGTTTGGAAGAAAGAGAAGAATATTTTGGGAAACAATTACATGATTGAACAAATGCAATTTTAAATCTGCTAAATTCTAAAATTAATTCTACCTTAGGATCATGTGAACAAAAATTATACTTATGAACCCTTTTTGTTTCAAAGCTACTGACTTGGGAATAAGTTGTTGACAGGGAAGAAAGATATTTTGTTAACCTGGAAAATGATTAGATACATCATTTGTGAACACTTCTAGAAGATAAAGATAATGTAGAAAGTGAGTGCACTTTAGCTAGAAGTTTATAAGATGGAAGACAATTGGCCATTGTTTACACAATTTAACTTTAAATTATGAGAATATACTGAGATCTAATAATACATAAGTTTGCAAAGAAATAGCAACACAATCGGCAGTAAGATAACTTTGGTCCAAATTTTTAAGTGTTGGCTGATTCAAGTATTATGCCATTCTTTCAAATTTTCATCCTAACGATATTGAAGCTCCCAATTGTATTCCGTACACCTCCAAACTGCTAAAGGGTGACCCTAATCAAGAGTGCCGTCACATTATGCTGGGTTTTGCAACTTCCATGTAATGGTTATACTTCCACTTTAAGTTTTTTGCCTTGCCCCAATAAAGATCTTAGAAAGTCCGGTACTAATCAATTTGAGGACAATAGTCTCATTGGAGAGCATTAGAAAATAAACTTGAGAAAATGGTAACATCACCAAAATGGGAAGCTACAAATATACAACAAAAGTTGAGATGAGGTTACAAACATCGTCAAAAAATTTGGGAATACATAACCCTTGCCTTCAAATGTTTCGATCATTAATTTTTCAAAAGGTAGATGATTAAAGAGTCATAATAACTGGATTCTCGTATTGAGTTTTGAAGCATGCAAAAGAGGAGATTGATATTTCTCCTAGTCACAATGAAATACAAACCTATTTGGAGAACTATGTACACCAGTGGGATGATAACTCAAAAGCACATTCAATAAGACAGGCTATTACTTGAACCAAAACTACTGTGCGCAAAATGAGTGAAAATTGAAAACAATAATCTTTACTAATAAGGGGTAGAATATGTCAGTTTTATGCCAACAATCCTGTGATAGAAAACAGTATTAGTAGACGATTTCCCATGTATCACATCAACATGTGAATGGCTCAACTCCGAAGGAGATTGCCTAGAGCTGCAGTTAAATCCTTAACTTAATCCATGTAATATTTCCTTATGATTCCAAACTACCTCTATAACAACAACAACAACAGTCTTTATCCCAAATTTATGGGGCAGTTGTTTGAATCCTCTTTTTCCATTTGTCTCTGTTAAGGGCCATTTCCTTTATAATGCTAACACAAACATATCATTCTTTAACAAAACTACCTCTGTGATTATTCAAATAGTGTCGCTAACTGTTAAAAGAAATCTGCTCAAGGTTTTCTACAATGGTAACTACATGGTGGGGTTTTATGGGACAGGCTCCTGTATTTAGGAAGATGGAAATATGCGAAAGAGCTTGGGATACAAGAGATGGCAATATTAATAAAATAGTGCTGTATAAATAGTTAGTTCTTTACTCATAACCAGTAAATGATCTTGAACCTGACAATCTCTCTTTTATATACATGTTGAAGAAAGTAATTTAACTAATAACAGGAATGGAGTCCCTGGTCATCTTCTCAGATTCATCCAAAAGAAAACTCAGATTAAGAACAAAAACGACTGGATTATTAAGTTCATGCAAGACGACGACAACAACGTGTTATCCCAAATTTGTGGGGTCGGCTTTTTGGATCCACTTCTTCCATTCGGCTCTGTTAAGAGTCACATCCTTTGTAACATTTACAAAATTCATATCCTTCTTTAACACTTCAAACCATGTTTGTCTCGGCCTATTTCTAGTTCTAACGGCTCCATTGACTACTATATTATCTCTCCTCCTTACCGGAGCATCTATTTGACATACCACAAACCACCTAAGTCGGTGGTCTCTTATATGTCTTCAATTGGCGTCACATCTAACACTTCTCACGGATATACTCATTTCTTATCATATCAATTAATGTATTATGATATTATCACCATCCATCTTAGCCTTCTCATTTCAGCTACACTAACTTTATGTACATGTTTCTTAATTTTCCAACAATTTGATCCATAAAGCATGGATGGTCTTATAGCATTTTGTAGAGAGAAAAAAATCAACTTCGGAAATATTTGCAACAACAAATTACTCAAAAGTACTCTTCAACCATTTTGTTTTAATTTAAGCATAACATCTTTCTCAATCTTTCAATCATGATGAATGATTGATCCTAAATACCGAAACCTATCACTCTTAAGTATTTCATGTCCATCTATATGGACTCCCACCTCATTTCTCTTTGACTTTTAGGTTCAAATTACATTTCATATACTGTATTCATTCTACAGATCGTAATTTCCTAAGGTTCCAAAGTCTATCTCCACACTTCTATTTTAGCCTCTAACCCATCTTTATTTTCATTAACCAGCACGATATTATTAGCAAACATCATACATTGTAGAAGCTCCTTCTGGATATGCCTAGTAATTTTATTCATAACTATCGCAAAAAAAGTAAGGGCTCAATGTTGATCCTTGATGTAAGCCAATGGCAATAATGAGCCTCCACTAGTTCCCACGGTTGCCCTAACTATATCATACATATCCTTAATAGTCTCAACATAACTACTAGGAACTTGTTTCTTCTGCAAAGTCTACTATATTCTCTCTCTACGATCTTAATCGTAAGCTTGTCTTATAAGTCAATAAAAACCATATATAAATCTCTTTTTTCCCTTTAAATCTTTCTATTTATCTTATTAGTAGGCAAATGGCTTCCATAGTAGATCTCTCCAGCATAAAATGAAATTGATTTATGAGATTCTGGTCTTTTTTTCTTAATCTTTGCGCAATCTCTCTCACAGTTTCATGATAGGACTTATAAGCTTAATTTTTCTATTGTTATTGCAACTTTGTATATCTTCCTTGTTCCCATATATGAGTACTATAATAATACTCCTCCATTCATTTGGAATCTTTATAGTCCTCAGGATTTTGTTCAATAATTCAGTAAGCCACGTCAAAAATTTCTTCCCTAAACATTTTCAAACCTCAATAGAAAAAACATCAATTCCTGCACTTTTCATTTTTTAGTTTCTTTAATGCATCCTTAACTGTAGAAATTTTAATTTTACGACAATAGCAATATAACTTATCGTAAACTAACTTTGAATCTAGACTAAACTTTTCTAGCTTATAGAGTTTTTATAGGTTGTTCTTATTAAATAGCTTGTGAAAATAACTCCTTTGGGTCTCCTTAATATCATTTTCTCTAACTAATACATTTTCGTCCTCGCTCTTGATATACTTAATATTACCTAAGTATTTATTCCTCCTTTCCTTTTAACAAGCCTATAAATATATTTTTCTTCCTCCCTAGTTTCTTACCTCCAATATAAGTAATCATAGGCTTTAGATTTAGCTTCGCTAACTGCTTTCTTAGCTCCTTCTTTGCTACTTTATATCTCTCAAGTTCTTCTTGGTTTTACACTTTTGTCAATCTTTATAGGCAATTCTTTTTGCCTTTATAATCTTTGAACTTCTTCGTTCCACAACCAACTTTTTTTCGAGGTCCAACCATTGCTTTTTTGACACTCTTAGAGACTCTTACTACTTTCTTGATACAACTTGTCATATTATGCAACATAGCATTAGAATAGTCCTCTCTCTCTCCCATCTTCCTTCTTTTATCATCTTATCTTTGGAAAAATATAAAAATTATTAAGTTCAATGCAAGGCATCAAACTAAATAGACAAAAAAGAAGTCTACTAGTACATTACTAGTATGAAAGTGTACATAGCGTAATGACAATGATAAGAGGCCTATCCAACTCCTAGAGAATGCTTGTGACATAGGTTAGAGATCCGTGAAGTATAACAATAAAACCAAGTGTTTGCCAAAAAAAAAAAACACTAATCAACTATCCAAACATTATTATGATTATGGTAACAGTTCTTTCAATTGTGTATGGATCAATTTAGTCCTGTAACTATACGGACACAACATCTATTGACTATTGTGGTCGTGTCCCAGTGTATGACTGTTTTCTGGAGTGTCAGTGCCTGTGTCCGATACGCAAAAGCACAGGAATCGATTTGTTTCTCAATCGACCAATGAAATTGTCTCTTCACCAAGAATAAGAAAGAAATTGGAGACTCGCCTGTGATGTCCCCGGTGACGAGGAGGAGGTCGGGGCGGATCGCCCTGAGCGCGGGAGCGAGCAGCCCCGCCAGGTCGTCGGCGCGGTAGGGATGGTACCGGCTGATGTGGAGGTCGGACACCTGCACCACCCACGCCACCTCTCCCTCCATCGGGAACCATTCCCGAGAGACCAACGACGACGACGACGAAGAAGAAGAAGAAGAAGAAGAAGAGCACAGAAAGAAGAAGAAGAAGAAGAAGAAGAAGAAGAAGAAGAGGGAGAGATGGAAGAAAAGGAGAGGTGGAGAAGAAGAAGTCATTGTTGAAGAAGTTGTTGTTGGGAAATTAGGGTTTGCTTGCTTGATTGAATTTGAAGGAGGAAGAAGAAAAGAATTTGATTCGATTATTCGTTTATGCCTTCCTCTCGAAGAATTTATTCGTCTGGAATCCTTTGCCACAATTGCCGGGGTCGGTCCGCATCTTACTTGCAGCGGTGCGTGTCGGACACGCATACATATATATATGACATCAATTAAGGGGTTTGTTCTCTCTCAAGCTTGTTTGGTAAATTGAAGAATATTTGGAAAGGATGGTAAGAGGCTGTTTGGTAAACCGATTTTGGAGCCGAATTTTAGAATTTTATGAATTTGGAGTCAAATTTATAAAATTTTATGTTTTTTTTTTGAAGCAATGAAATTTTATGTTTGGTTGGAGTTGAAGTTGAATTTGGATATGAAAAGTGGGTACGAAATACAAATTTTAGATTTTGAAAAAGAAAATTGGATTTGGAAGGAATAAAGTTGGATTTGTTTTTTATATTTAATTACAATCTTAATTAATAATTTATTAGTCAGAATTATAATCTTAATTAATAATTTATAAATAAAATATTATTATAATATTATTTATAATATATTAATCATAATTATTATCTTACTTAGTAATTTATTATTTAATAATTGATTAATTAATATATTATTATTATCTTACTTAAAAATTTGTTAATCATCATTATAATATTAACTAATAATTTAATAATTATAACTATTATCATAATTATAGTAATTAATTAATTATTAATGATAACTATAATCATAATTATAATAATTAATTAATAATATATTAAACATAAATAGTATCTTAATTAATAATTTAGTAGTACATAACCATAATTTCGATCTTAATTAATAATTTATCAGTCATAATTATAATCTTAATTAATTATTTATTATTTAATAGTCATTAATTTATTATATTCTTAATTAATAATATATTAATCATAGTTATAATCTTCATTAATAATTTATTATTTATTAATTAATATTTTATTATAATCTTAATTAGTAATTTATTAATAATAATTATAATAATAGTTAAAATCTTAATTAGTAATTTATGTATTATCATAGTTATAATAATTAATTAATTACTAATCATAACTATAATTATAATTATAATAAATAATTAAAAAAAATTACTTATTTGTTATTTTATTAGTTATTATTTTATTATAAGCTAAATTAACAATTTATTAGTCATAATTATAATCATAATTAGTAATTTTCAATTAATATTTATTTATAATCTTATTTAGTACTAACTGTTAATTTATTAATTAATAGTTTATTATAATGTTAATTCATAATTTATTAATCATCGTTATAATATTAATTAATAATTTATTAATCATAATTATTATCATAAATATAATAAATAATAAATAATAATCATAATTATAATAATTAATTAAATAATTGGTTATTTTATTGATTAATATTTTATTATAATCTCAATTAACATTTTTTAATCATAATTATAATCATAATTAATATTTTTAATTAATTTTTAATTATAATCTTAATTAATATTTATTATTCATAATTATATTCTTATTTATTAATTTATTAATTAATATTTTATTACAATCTTAATTAAATAGTGTATTAATCATAGTTACAAGCTTAATTAACTAATATTTTATTATAATCCAATTGCAAAATTAATTTTCCTATCCAAACAATGGATTTTGATTTTAGCCAAGTCTAATGACAAAATTCTAGTTACCAAACAATAGATTTAGATTTGAAAATTCATGATTTGGATTTACTGAATTTTGGATTTGGATTATATATATACACACACTCACTAATTACATTCATATATATATATATATATATATATATATATATATATATATATATATATATATATATATATATATATATATATATATTTGAATTATGTTAGAATATTTTAATTATAATTTGAATATATTTTAGTTATAATTTATTATAAATATTTTTTTACAAATTTTGTACATGTGTTTAGTTAGATAATATCATTTATTTAATTTGAATATAATTTACATTTTAAAATGTTTTAGGATTTACACATGTTCGTAGTTAGGAGGATTTTAGATTTTAATTTTTTTCAACTATCTACACAGGGATTAGACGGCTTAATTCGGAGCCGGCTCTAAGCCACAATATAATAGTAAAGATATATATAAACTAGATATATGTAGTATATTAAATGAGCTTATAACTAATTTCCCTTCAGGTTGGTCTTGTCTCATCTCATCTATATCTATACAATAAGAAAAGTTAAGGTTGGGCATGCTATTTTTTTTCCCCAAAAATACCTCTATCTATGTTTACTTTCATTAAATTTAATATGAATAGTTAGATAATTACTTATAGAAAATAAAGCTAAGGATTTTATGTTTGCTCAACAAAGCACGAGCATATAAACTAGTTACTATATAAAAATAAAAATAAAAATGGATATTTTTGTTCCTAAAATACCCCTAACTACATAAAATGGTTCATTAATTTAATATAGATAGTTAGGTAATTACTTGTGAAAAAAATGGATTGTAGTCTCAACCATCTTTCATAAGATTTTAAGCCTAACATAATCATCAACAAATATGTTAATCTCATCAGTATTTGATCTTAATTTGTGTTAAAGATTAATATTTTGTACGGAATCTACTATTATATACTTTAAGCAAATTTGCTCAAATAATTTCAAAATATACAAACAAAAAGATGATATATATATAGAGAGAGAGAGAGGAACTTCATTTATACAATATTTTATAATTACCTATATAGAGTACCAACCAGCAAACAAATAACATCTATATATCTTAAATTAATTTAAATATTATTATTTTAATTAATGCTAGAACTAAAATAAATTTGGGATGGCGTCATTAAGACCAAAAATTATCTATATCAATTCAGATAAAAATTACATCATATATACTTAGTTTTTTTTTCATTTATCTTTGGTTAGCAATGGCTGGGAACTTGTCACGACCTGATCCCAAATTATTGGATCGAGCCGGATCATGTCCAGCCTGCATCGTTGTGAGACGGCGACAGTAAGTTGTTCTTGTCACGCCCCAGAACCAGAATACTGGAGAGCGGGGATATGACTCAGCCATCTACGTATTATGGGTAGATAAATACCGTATAACACGATCAATGCTGTCTAAAAGACGAGGGGGTGAATACTACATGAAAGTCTCACTATGGTCACTTCATATCTATTGTCTCAATCATTCAAACAAAAAAGAGAAATAGAGAACATGTAAGATAAAGCAGTAAGGCGTCCCAAACGCTCAGTCAAAATGTTCTTGACAATCTGGCTTTACAAAACATAGCCAGATGATGTAACAAGGTATACACAATTGTTATCATGCTGCAGTCTGACTTAGTTAAAATTGTGTAAAAGTAAGTACAAGACAATCCGACTAACATGTCGGTGCCAACCGACAAAGTATAAAGTAATTAACAAAACGAGCGGAAAAGTAAGGAACCCACTCGAGTCCTCCAGAGATCATTCCGCTAGTATTGACCATCTTGGAGGTGGAAGTAAGCTGAGTCCTCGTGGACCGGCTCTAAATCTAGCCATGCAAAACCAGAGAGGTTAGACCTCTAATAGCAACTACCGCAAGGAAGCACGATATGAGAAATTAGAACCAGTAATAAGAAAGATATGATAAATAGATCTCTGCTAGCTACTGGATTCACATAACATCACGACACTTCGAACAAACTCCCCAACCAAACAAGGACATAAGTTGGCCCGTCATGTCCTGACATTCCGATCGTCTCAGTTAGTCAACAGAGTAGGTATAGTACACAAACAAAGCAATTTAAACGGCCATTCAACTCCTACGGCTTGTACTGTGAGTTTCAAGTTACCTTAAAAATATGCAATAAGGGTGTAACCCCCGTTTTCAAACATTTTAATAAATGAAAAACAATTCCAAATTTGCCCAAATTGATTTCATTAGGTTCTAAATATTTTTCTATTAATTTTAGAATTTTTCTGCGATTTGTTTGAAGTCGTTTGGACGTCATTTGAATTTTTTGGAATTAAATAACTGCTACCGTAAAAGCTGTATTTCTCCCCGTTTTGGCAAAACGGTAAAAATCTAACCCTAAAAATCTAAACCTAGGGTCAAGTTAGTAATTGATCATGGTTAATTTGCCCTAATTTTATTTTCCTATAAATAGGCTCTCATCCCAATGTAAAAATTTCAATTTCAAAATCAATTTTAATTAAATCCTCAAATTAATTATTTAGAAAATTTCCTTCTGATATTGTTCTGATACGATTGCCGCCGGCGACCAACTCCGGCGACACCCTCGTTCTCCGCGCCCCGACCCCGCCGTCGAATGCCGAGACCACTGTCGGTTCGAGCACGACGAACCGGACGCAGCGCCGACCTCCACAGTCACCGCCGAACACTGCACTGCCGCCGCCATAGCCCGCCCGACCGGCCAAAGTATGTAACTCCCATTTTCTTCTCTTATTCGTCGATTCGTTGGCACAAACATGTTCGTCTCGACGAGACGAACAGTTTGCCCCTACTCACAACCCACCTCGATGTCTACACATCGAGAAACGTCTAGCCCTAGGTCGGACACGACGAAACTTCGTGTCAAAACGACACAAGACACGTTCTATCGGGTGGAGAATGTCGAGACGAACTCGACACTATCCTCGGACACGAGGATTAGTGTCAGATTCGTGCCGACACGCTCTCGGACACGAGCAGGACGCATCTCGAGTGTCCCACTGGTTGGGACACGAAGATGGTGACCAACCCCTTCTTTCATAATAAATTTAGCAAGACCCCTTAGAGCATCATTAGTAAGGCCCATCCCATTTTCTAGATTCTAGATTTAGAATGTAGGAGCTCATTTTTTAGAATAATAAGTTTCATTCCTAGTCCCAATTTCTACAATTTCGGTCCCAACCCATCTATGGGTGCTAAGGGTTGGGCCTTCCAATTTCTAGATTCTAGATCGTAGAAACTCGTTCTGTAGAATAGTAAGTTCCAATTTGGAGCCCAACTTTCTAGATTCTAAACTTTATATTATTTTTTTTCTACATTAATTTTTTACCACACAATTTTTGGGACCGGAGCTCACTTTATCATTTCCTACTATTCTCGTACAAATCCAACCTATTCTACATTTACCTTTTTTTTGAAATTTTGGGCTCCAAATTGCATTGGAGAGTTCCAACTACTAATGATGCTCTTACTAAACCACAGTCCAAGTCGGGCCTATTGGTCAGCGTGTAGCAATGAAATTCCCCCTTTCCTGTGAGCACAGGCTAGAGCCCCCCTTCCCATATGTTGGGTATTTTTTGTGTGATTAATTTGGTTTTGTTATATATCTATATAATACATATTATATAAAACGATAAAACCCTTTCTTTTAAGAGCAGCCCGAGTTGGGCCTACTGGTTAGTCCGAGCAGTTTAAAACCCTTGTGTTCTGTGGAGGTCAGGGGTTCGAAACCCTTGGCTTTGTTTTATGTTATTTTTGTGTTATTTTGTACTTTTGAATATATGTGTATATATTTGATTATATATATATATATATATATATATATATATATATTTGTAAACATTTGTATATATATTATAAATACATATATATTGTTAAATATTCTATATAAATTGCATTTTTCTTTATAAAGATTACTTACTACACATATTTATGTAAATGTGTATATATATATTTATGTATATAGAATAATCAGAAAATGCAACTGCATTAATGTCATTAAATTGGTTGACAAGCTGAATTTTAAACATTCCTTCGGTTTGATAAGCCTTTCCGAAGTATGTTCCCTTCTTGGACATCACCATCTGACCAGCATTGATGTCCATCCTCAAGCCTGCGTTGCAGAGCAGGCTCCCAGAGATCAGGTTCTTGGCAATTACCGGAACATGCTTCACACCTTGAAGCGTCAGAGTGTTCCCAGAAGCAACTGCATTAATGTCATTAAATTGGTTGACAAGCTGAATTTTAAACATTCCTTCGGTTTGATAAGCCTTTCCGAAGTATGTTCCCTTCTTGGACATCACCATCTGACCAGCATTGATGTCCATCCTCAAGCCTGCGTTGCAGAGCAGGCTCCCAGAGATCAGGTTCTTGGCAATCACCGGAACATGCTTCACACCTTGAAGCGTCAGAGTGTTCCCAGAAGTGAGTTTCAGCTCCACAGTCCCGATCCCCAGAACTTCAGCTTGGGCCTAGTTTGCCATGACAACCTTCTCAGATATCGGTTGGTACGTGACGAACCATTCCTTACCAGAACAGACATGGCAAGTCGCACCAGCGTCTGTCCACCAGTCAGAGTCAACCCCCACAGTTGTGACCTGTGCGATCATAGCAACAATGTTAGAAACCAATGAAACCTTACTAGGCTTGTTTAGACTTGGATCTGCATTCACTCTTGTAGTGGCCTTTCTTGCCACAATTGAAACAAATCACGTGGGACTTGGACTTATGTTGTTTGAATGAAGGACCCTTCACTTTTAGATTAGTGAAGTCCTTCTTCTTGAGATGAGAAGCCGTCTGCTTCCTCTTGGGATCTCTCGTCTGCACTAGATTGACCTTAGCCAACTGTTTGGACAGAGTGTCCATCTTCTGTTGGGAATGCATCTCGTCCTCAACATGGATCTCTTGAAGTAGATCTTCCAAGCTAATGTCTAGCTTCTTTCTAAGCATCTTTCATAGAAGATACTCCATCCAGCAGGAAGTTTTGAGACGATCCCTCCAACGAAAAACTTGTCGGGAAGGGGCATCTCTTCGTCTTCCAGTTTCTGACGCAGCTTCAGAAATTCCTTCACCTGTGGCAACATGGACTTATCGTCCTCAAAAAGCAATTTGTGATATTTCTCAACCACAAACATCTTGCTCATGTTCCTGTCTTCTTCATACAGTTTTTGTCACGTTCCGACCCGGGAAATCGCTCGTCCTCGCTAGATTTTACCCGAATCATCGTCCTCGCTGGGGCGTGATGCCGCACGAGCCTGGAGTTGCGCTCGTGCAAGGCAACATAACAGTTCACATAATGTTTTATCTCAAATTGATAAACATAAGCAGCGGAAGGAAACAAGTATAACATAAGAATATCTTTTATTCATAATGAACTGAAGGTTACAAAGGCTCTGAATAGTCCAACATATATGCCAATTGGCTACAACGCTCATGATCTCTCTAGCTCACAAAGGATTACATTGTCCCATACATTATGTCTCTTTATAGCCACCAAGTAGTCTTCGGCCGAACATCTCCATATCGCAAGTCCGAACGCATATGCGGAAGCTCCTCTTGAACGCCAAGGACTCCATGCCTTGGCACGTCCAAACCAAGCTCCGCCCCGAGCCGATCATAACCGAACCTGCACACAAACTAGTGGAGGATTAGTGCTTTCGTCCTCGCTTCGCACTGATCAAGACCCGCTCGCACCCAAACCAAACACTTAATTATTTAGTGAAACATGCATCTTAATTGATTGTCTTTCTATTTAGCCTTAGGATCAGTTTCATAGCAATACTTAAACATAGCACATTATCATAAATGTGTCCCATGCCGTGTTCCTGCAGCAGATACAGTTAGCCATAATATGAACGTAAACATAGTGTTCGTGCTCATCCCGTCCCATTTTCCTTAGCCTGTAGTGGTTAGAACTTAGCATAAGCAAACATACGATTCGTGCAACCAACCAATCATAAACGTAAACATATGCATAATGGGTGGCATGCCCTACGCCTGCACCCAGCTCTCATCTTAGTCCACCGGCCCTATCTATATGAAGGTCACGGTGTTTCGCACCGTAATGGACTTGGCATCTCATATGTGTAAGCCTACGATCACTTCGATACGGGTTGCTAGCCCAGTATCCGAAGGATCCCAAACTTACGGATATCATAACTTATCACAGCACTGGACGGTCGCAATCCGTCCGAATGTTGTGCACCATAAATACCACACATAATTCCCTCCTAGGCCGAACGGTCCCGGCGCCCCGGCGTAACCGTTCGAGGGAAGCCGCACCCGTGCACGGGCCATCCGAGTCCATTGACCATGCAATACGCGCCATAGCATACAAGTCATACATTCCAATCCATCTCGCGTTCCATAAACATAGTCTCGATCCATAAACGGTTTCCCGTGCCATAAATATATTCGTGCCTCATAAACATAATCCACCATTCATATGAGGAGCTCCGTTGGCGTTATGTCCCAACACATCCATATTGATGCACGACGCCCCACGGCTTAGTCGTCTCGTACTCATATTCAGGGCCGACCCCGTGGTTTGGGTTGCCTTAGCCGGAGCTAATTTTTGTTGCCCTTTATCCTTATTGAAAGATAAATGTTTAATTTGAATTTTTGTTGGACAGGTCCTAAGAAAACTAAATGGCCTGGGGGGTTGCCCTATGGAGGGGGGTTGCCCAAGTCCGAAGTCTTGTCAGGCTTACCCCAGGGCCAGCCCTGCTCATATTCACGCGTCCCGTTCATAATGTTATTCGCATAGCCTACCTCCGTATTTACTTAGTCATTTCGTAGCTTAAGTGCACAAAGGCACACTCAGCACCATAATCAATGTTCTACGCCTAGAGTTCAATGTTCTCGGAGCCGTGCACATGATGCACATCTCGATGTTGCCTTTCAATGTTCTACCATCATGTCCTATTGCGACCCGTGCACTTGATGCACGTCGCTTCAATTGTTCGATTGTTCAATATTCTATCTTAGTGTTCAACACATATTTAGACACTTACTCGCTGAGCCACGCTCGCTAACTCGATAACATCTTACGCAAGCACGGACATATTTTATTAGACGTGAAGGAATAGGGAGAGAGAGTCAAGAACCCGTCCACCTTAAGTCGATACGCCTTGCCGTTTCGCCGATTGAAGCGTCTTGCTTCCATAACTCGATCGCATAGCTAACTTCCAGACTTAGCCATTCCTTTGAACTACTCGGTTGATTTGGCCTATCGCGCCCATGCCACAATCCGTTGCAAGGCCACGATTTGGTTTCGCGGACACTTCACTGCATAAGGCAAAATGTCGACCTCTTATCGTCCAGCGTAAAAGCATAGCCTGCACACCAGATCAACTAAAGTCAGCACTTGCTCGAACGGGACTTATCCTTTATATCGATTCGATTCATAGATTCCAACCGACTCAAAGTTTACCTTTGGCCAACGTAACACTTGCATCGATCTGCATCGATACCTCATCGGTCAACGCAACTCTTCGAGTCAACGACTCATCGTAATGCACCGATACGGAGCGGAGCATTACATTCCACAGACTCTCATATGTCTATGGCAAATTCCTTCTTCGAGTAGGATTCTGTCAGGGAATCCTCCATAGCATTTAGGATGAGAAGCCTGCAGATGCTATTTTTTCTTCTCTATTTGGCCTGGAGTTTGGTAGCCGTATTGATTACGGCAGTAGACCCAGTGTCTGGAACAAAAGGTTCTTCCTCCAACAGTACATGATCAACGTCTTTTAGTTGAAGAGTTAGATAAACCTTCCTCTTCCAGACTTGATAATGCTCTCCATCGAACTTTTCCAACTTGCAGTAGTCTGATTGGACGAGCGAAACATTAATGTTTTCCATCAAGGATCTTGCTTTGAGATTGTTATTCCCGGGACTTGACCAAAGATGGAAAAGCTGATGCAATCGAGATCTGAGAGTCACACAAAAACTTTGCAGTGATCAAACTCAAGATCTACGATGATACAAAAAGCCAAATAGCCAGATTACAATATGAGGGAGGAAAATAGAGAAGAGAAGATCTCTCGTTCTTTCTTGCAAACGTGTTACAATTGGGACAGAACGAGTTACAATAATCTAGAGAAAGATGAGATGAAAAAAAGTTGCTGGGGTGTCAAAACACTGTTGCTCAAAGCAAGATTTGCCCCACACGAATTGCTTCCAGGAACCAGCAAGTTGAAGAACTTGTGGAACGCTCGAAGTCACCTCTATTCTGACTCCTCGGATGGACTTGCAATGGCGGCAACAGCTCTCTCTCTCTCTCTCTCTCTCTCTCTCTTTTCTGACTTATAAAAATCGTAGTCATTCACAAAGGAGGTCAGAAGAGAGTATATATAGAGAGAGGGTGGAAACCCTAGCCGCCTCTTCAGTTATGGAAAGACTGAATCAAATCCCACAAAGATAGCAACAAAATTAATTCAAATCCCAGAAAGATAGCAACGAAATTAATTCAAATCCCACAAAAAGTGGATCTGAATTAATCGCATTGAATCAGTCTTTCCATAACTGACTTGTAGCCTGCACAGTCAGCGAAGCCCTCCATGCGGCAGCAGCAGCAGCCAAGTGCAAAGTGCGCCAACAAAACGCCACATTACGCCTCATGAGCCCATGATCCCATGAGCTCGAGCCCGAGTCCGAGTCCGAGTCGCTAAGCCCTCCAAATGGAATTAATCCAAGAGAATGACAAAAACATTACTGCTTAATCCTTGGAGCCTTATTCTTACCTCCTAGTAAAATCACCCACATGGTTTCCTCCTTAGGGTCACCACCCATGTGTATCTCTCAACAACACAACCAAGTATATATGTTGAGATAACTCATGGTGCATTTCCGATGTGGGACTAAACTTTTACAAGGCATGTTGAGAGCAAGCTCTCTCCATGTAAAGAAAGCACCAACATCATCTGCCCTCCTCCCGACCAACATCTTAAAACCGACCACCATCATTAAACTCCCGAGCCCAACCACCAAACATTAAACCAATAGAAACCAAAGAAGCATTAAACCAAACCAACCGAGCTGTTTGATTTTCTGCCGCACAGTCTAGTGGAAATTGGCTCGCCGGAGTGTTTTAAAAACTGGATCGGCCGATTGAACCGGTTTAACCGTGAACCACCAGCGGATCCAAGATTATAATTTACCGAGGGCACAATTATAAAAGGATTCCGAAATGACGCCTTCAATTTTTTTATTTTTTATTTTTGAAGTACAATAATATTTGAAAAAGAAAAATTTTACTGGGGGCCCCGCCCTCCCAGTGGCTCCTATGTGGATCCACCAGTGCCGTGAACCTATAGTTTTCTCGGTCCGGTTCAGTATTGACCCAGTATTTTGTAAAAGACTGATATTTTTATAAAAATTAGTGTCCATAAGAGATTAAACTTAGACCATTTTTATTAATCCACCAGTTGAGCCAACTGGTTGAACTCTTTTGACCCGACCAGTGTCTTGGCCGGGTCAAACTCCTATCCGGTTTTTAAAACACTGTGCGGGACCATTTGCCAAAAAATTCCCAAATTCTAATTTTTACATACTTGTTACTTTCTAAACAAATCTGTAAGTTTAGTATGCTGTAACAAATTTTCTGACGATTTGAGAAAAGAGAAGAGAGACCCTGTAGAAGTCAGAAATTCTTAGGTGTGGAGACCATACATGTGAACATGGGCTACACGCCAACACCAAGTCGGCCCCTTGCACAGCGATGGTGCAATAATGGCTCTGCCACTTGGAAAAGGTCCAATAATTTTCCATAGAGACTAAGAGCATCTCCAACCCTATTGTCTTGTTAAGTGTTGCGAGTCTTAGGTGGCTCCTATGTGGCATGAGCCACAAGACAATGTCATGTTTATGTGGCAAAATTATATCTCAAAAGACAATGAGATAGAAAAACTCTCTCCAATGCAAAAGTATTGAGGAGACAATAAATTTTTTTTTTTTTCAACTTCCAAGACAACTTTTAAGACAACTACTCATCTTCTTTCTTTTTTCTAATATTTTTTATTCATAATTGATGACATGGAAGAGAAGACATTGTCAAATGCATTGTCTAGAACAAGACAATCAACTTCACAATGTCTTCTTTAATTTTTGCCACATAAGCTTCACAATTGACTTGACAATTGCATTGGAGAAGAACTTTTGAATAAAATTTTGTCATTCCTACGTGGCAACAACTTTTTTCCAAAGTCACAATAGGGTTGGAGATGCTCTAAAGGGACAACAACAGATGAACATCTAAAGCAGGTCCAATAATTTGCCATAGAGACTAAAGGGACTCCTTGTGCCATAGAGACTTTCAGCATCTTCATAGTATCCTCCTTTCTTCCCGAGTACCAGTTGATCAACAGACAGACAGGTATGGAACAAGTCATTTGAACTTTAATATACCATTCTCCTATCATTCTTCATTCATCAATCCATTTATTTTCCATTAATATCTGTCTCTTTGATTTCTCCTTGATCAGCATCAGCAAGAATTAGATGGATCAAATTGCACTAAGTTTGGTTGAGCCGATCGTATCTCCCATCGTCGGTAAGTTGAAGAACGCGGCACTCTCATACTTTGGAGGAGATATTACCGAGGATGAGTTACAACGTCTTCAAGATACTATTCTTCCCAAGATCAGAACTGCACTGCGGTTGGCGGAAGGGAAGGATGTGGATGATTTGAAGCCATGGCTGATGAAACTCAAAAAAGCTGCCTACGAGGCAGAAGATGTGCTCGACATGTACGAATACCAGCGCCTCAAAGATCAGGTCAGTTCCGCCCCTAATTGTATCAAGACACTTAAAAAGACTGCAAGAGCTGCCGCTGCACCTTTTACTCTCAAGACAGTGCTGAAGAAGAGTAGAGAAACTAACGAAGATTGCTGATGAAATAAACCAAATTGCTTCCATTGTTTCCAATTTTCCTAATCAAGATCCTATGAACCAACAACCTACCGTCTCTTCCCCCACATCAATAGTAATTGGTAGAGATCATGAGCGCGACTCTATAGTAAATATGTTGATCTCAGCTGCGAAGGAGCGTACTACGAGTAGTGAAAGGCGTATTCCAGTCCTTGCAATCTATGGGATAGGAGGGGCAGGCAAGACCACTCTTGCGCAGTCGATCAATAAAGATCCAAGAGTTGAGAAGCATTTTGATACAAAGATGTGGGTTCACGTCTCTCGCATATTTGATGCGCATGCGATCACGAAGAAAATTATCGAATCCATCAGTAAAGGTGAATGTCCCCGTGTGGAAAGTTTTGATGTTCTTCAATCAATACTCAAGGACATGTTGTTGAAATCCAAAAAGTTTTTGCTTGTTCTTGATGATGTTTGGTGTTTGGACAAAGAGCGGTGGGATCAGATGCTAATTCCTTTCAATGAAGTTTGGGAGATGGGAAGTAGAATTCTTATCACATGCAGAGCCGAAGAAGTGACATCAAAGTTGGGAGTACACCATTCATTTCCCTTGGCAGAACTTAAAGATAATGATTATTGGTCTATTTTTAAGCACTATTCATTTGGTGATGCTAAAAAAGATATTACTGATCCACAACTGTCAGAGCTAGCAAGCGAAATTGTGAAGAAGCTGAGTAAGTCTCCACTGGCTGCTAGGATGGTGGGAAGTTCGTTAAGGGGAAAAAATATTGAGGACTGGAAACAAACTCTACAGAGAGGAGACATGCTCAAAGACACCTTAGGTGCTTTATATTGGAGTTTCAAGATGCTACCCCCGTGCCTTCAAAGATGTTTTGCTCTCTGCAGTTTGTATCCTAAAGGTTATCGTTTCCAGAACATAAAAGATAATTTTGTCAGGCTTTGGATTGCACAAGGTTTTATTCAGGTTCCGAGCAATAGCATAGTTACATTAGAAGATGAAGCAATGCATTATTTCAATGAACTATTGTCCAAGTCTTTTTTCCAAAAGAAGTATGATTGGTATGAAATGCACGATCTACTGCATGATTTAGCTGAAGATGTTTCAAAGGATTATTGTTTCAGAGTTGAAAATGGTTGCCAGCACATTCCAGCAAACGTTATGCATCTCTCTGTCGTGGGCTACAAGGACATATCCTCGCATCTACCCGATATACTCAAGTTGGTAAACTTGCGCACTTTAATCATTGTTGAATCTTGGCCCATTGAACAAGATGATATTTCTGGTTTCGTTCAACAAGTTTTCATGAAGTTTAAGAAGTTGCGGATGCTGCATCTTGGTGGATTTTATTTTATTAAACTTGATAAATCGGTTGGTGGTTTAAAACTTCTTCGATATTTGGGAATGGGAGGAGTGGAAGAGTTGCCTGAATCACTGGGTAAACTCTACCATCTACAGTTTTTAGTAATAAAGATATCAATAAAGAAACAATTTGGGATAGGACAACTGAAGAATCTACAACAGCTTCGGGGAACACTCTCTATAGACGGCCTCGAGAATGTGAAAGACAATACAGAGGCCTCCGAGGCATCACAGAAGGAGAAAAAGCATGTTGACACGTTGGAGTTAGAATGGAAGCGGTCATCTGAACGAGATGGTAGTATGGACGAGGAAGTACTAGAAGGCCTTCAGCCGCATCCGAATCTCGGTGCGCTCAAGCTAGACGGCTACAACGGTGTCCGGCTTCCTAAATGGATGCGGGACGATGGAGGCCTCTCTTCTTCCGATCTGTATTTTGTTGACCTGGAACGTCTGCATTCTCTCGAAATTGTGGACTGCGACAATCTTCAACAGATTCCCTCTCTCCCTCGCATGCTCGGGCGACTAGTTATTCGGGGGTGTGAGAATCTCTCCGAGGTGCCCCTTCTCCCTCTTGGTCTTGAAGAGCTCGATCTCGAGAACTGTGGTGGCGGTGGAGTTGAAACTATGTTGTCCAATATGTTGTTATTATGTAACGACGGTGAAAATGGCAGCAGCAGCAGCAGCAGCATCATCCAAGGAGTGGGGTTTGTCGTCCTGAGAAGATTGCGTATTGTGAGATGCTCCTCTATCCACCACGGTGGTGAGAATGAGAAGGAACTCTGCCTAGACAAGTTACTCATGAGTACCACTCTCACTCATTTAGAGCTTACTGGACTGCCATGGCTGACGTCCGCCCTACTCGGTCCCAACCTGACAGCGCTCGAGCGTGTAACAATTAAGAATTGTGAGAATCTCAGGTCAATCGGGAACTCATTAGTGTCATCATCTCTCAAATCCCTTTCTATTTTCAATTGTCCTAGGCTGACAGTGCAGCAGCAGCAAGCAGATGACCAAAGGTGGGGAGGAGTGATCGATGAATTATATGTTACAGGCTGCCCCGAGCTGACTTGGTTGTGGAATTTGAACTGCTTCACATCCGTCCGAGATTTGAGGGTTAAGGGGTGCCCCAAGCTAACATTAATCAAATCAGGAGGAGGAGGAGACGACTCACTGTCGCCAATGCCATCATCATCATCATCATCATCTCTTCTTGAGAGAGTGGTTATCGACGATCTCTCTCTGCTCACTGCTGCATTACCCCGGAGAGAATGCTGCCTGAATTCGCTCCGTTATTTGACAATCGTAAATTCTACTAAGGATGATAAACCGTTCACTGCCGAGCAAGAGGAGGAGTTGTTCCAACACCACCTAACCTCCCTCACATGGCTCAGGATCTACTCCTGTGAGGATCTCCCATCCTTGCGTGCCAATCTGGAGAACCTCTCTTCCCTGAGGGAGTTGTATATAGAGGGCTGCCCGAAGATCGAGTCGCTGCCCAACTTACCTGCTTCCCTGGGGTATTTGTCTATATGGGACTGCCCGAAGATCGAGTCGCTGCCCAACTTACCTGCTTCCCTGGGGTATTTGTCTATATGGGACTGCCCGAAGATCGAGTCGCTGCCCAACTTACCTGCTTCATTGGAAACAGTGCATATATTTGGCAGATGCCATCCTCGATTGAAAGAAAAGTACGGAAACGACGAAAAGTTTTGGTTCCAGGATTAATTTCCTTCCTACTACTTCAACTAATGGTACGTGAAACTTCACCTTCAATATTTACACCCATTTGCCTCCCTTATATTCTTTTTAATTTATATATATATTTTTTGGGCTATTTAGTTCCTTATATAATAGTGGATATTAGAATTTGGATTTTCAAATTTACCGACCTTAGAATTTGGATCTCCAAATCACATCACTATTCATGTAGGCAAGTGAAACACGGGATTTGGAGACCAAAACCCTAACATTGTCGCATTTTCGAGACCCAAATCCTAATATCCACTATTATATGAATACTCTATTACTAAACAACCCATATAATTAATATAATAATTATACCATTAAAATTCAATAAATTTGTTATCTGTTCAAATAATTCATATAATTTTGCTTCTCTCTCAAAATTATTATATATAAATCTATGTGACTGTGGTTCTCGCAAACGGCTTATTTCAGCTACAGTTAGATTTGTATCAAAAATATTCGGTTCAATTATCGATCCGATTTTTTAAAACATTGATTCAACGATATATGTGTTGGAGTTGTAAAATTTTGAAGATAAAATAATATGAAAATATTTAGTTTTGAATAGAGGAAAAGTTTAATCTATATGTTTTAAGCTCGTTATTTCCTGCTTTTTAATGTTTTATTTAGTAGACATGACTGAATTTTATGTTTTCAAGCAGCAAGATACCAGGAACTGGAGTTGACGCACTAACTGGAGATAGCTCTCTCTTCTCCGGCACAAGATTGAATTGTACTCCTTGTGGTAGACAACAATAAAGGTGTTTCTGCAGCCTTTTCCTTTCTCTCATATGACGTGGACGACGAAACTACAAGCTGAAGTGTGTATGTTTGGTTTTATGTATTTATCTAGGATTGGTGTGTATGTTTGATTTATCCAGGATTTGTGTGTATGTTTGATTTTATGTATTTATCCAGAATCGGTGTGATGTTTGATTTATCCAGGATTCGTATGCATGTTTGATTTTATGTATTTATCCAGGATTGGTGTGCATGTTTGATTTATCCAGGATTCGTATGTATGTTTGATTTTAGGTATTTATCCAGAATCAGTGTGAAGTTTGATTTTATCCAGGATTGGTGTGCATGTTTGATTTATCCAGGATTCATATGTATGTTTGATTTTATGTATTTATCCAGAATCAGTGTGAAGTTTGATTTTATCCATGATTGGTGTGCATGTTTGATTTATCCAGGATTCGTATGTATGTTTGATTTTATGTATTTATCCAGAATCAGTGTGAAGTTTGATTTTATCCAAGATTGGTGTGCATGTTTGATTTATCCAGGATTCGTATGTATGTTTGATTTTATGTATTTATCCAGAATCAGTGTGAAGTTTGATTTTATCTAGGATTCGTGTGTATGTTTGATTTTATGTATTTCTCCAGAATCAGTGTGTATGTTTGATTTATCCAGGATTCGTACGTATGTTTGATTTTATGTATTTATCCAGAATCGGTTTGCATGTTTGATTTTATCCAGGATTCGTGTATATGTTTGATTTTATGTATTTATCTGAGACAGATCTTGTCCATATTGATCTGGCAAGAGGCCAAATTGGTCTACTTTGAGTTAAACATGAGACATGGACTTAACCATGAATTTTAATGCAGAGAAGTCCTCTGAATGCATTACGATTTCCAACAGTTTGAGAAAAGGATTGGAAAAACCTCAACCAACCACTCTTGTCCAATCTAAATATCTAATGCATCATGATTTCCTATGGTTTTATCGTTTAGTAACTGATCCTTCTGTTTTATTTTAATGTTTACCAAATTTTGGTTATAACTAGTTCTAGATCCATCCATGTATTCCTTTGGATCTTAACTTTGTTATACAACACGTAGCTAATTCAAGAAGTTAATTAATCTCTAGTTTCGTTTTATAGATTGTCGTGAACAAAAAAATTAAAAAAAATTGCTAACCTTTTTTTCTTAAGTCGTAGATATCATTTGTCTGGCGGTGTTATTTTCAATATGAAACGCATATAAACTTCTATAATTATTAATTCATCATATTTTTTGTGTTGTTTCTAGTGTTGTAATTACTTTTGGTTATTGTTTGTATCGCTTTAATATATTAGTTTGGTTTAGGTACTTAATATAATTAGATACTTGCTAGAGCATTGTAGGCTACACAAATGCTGCTAATTCGTGCACTCTTGCAGCTTGGCTCCAATCAAACAAGATTTTGAACAATTTTTCAAATAATAAAAATTTATCATCCAATTGTATAGTTTCATTATGTTCTTAATTGTCCAAACTTCTGATCACGGAAGTTCCAAATGTCGAAATAGTGGAGCAAAAGTTGAACTTTACCTTCTCCATAATTGTTCAGCACACCTGTCTCAATTGTTAGTAAACTCTGGTGATTTATTTGAATAATAAGTGTGGGTGAAATAAAATACAGGTGACTAATTATTTGTTTAGAAAGTTTGCGGAAACAACATTGAAATTTATGAAATTATATTTTCCACAACTGTCACGTCCCACTTCCCAAATGGAATGGTGACGTCATACACATCCCCAGGCTACGCGCCGAAAATCCGCGATTGTCGCCCGTAAACATCAGCAAAAATGGAAAATGCCAGAGATTACATCTTATTATACATACTTCATCAACAATACTTTACAAGCTTATTACAAAAGAAATAACTAGCAAGTTATCAGACGATTATTCCTCGTTGTACTGCGGCGTTACTTCGGCGGAGACGTCCTCTTCTTCACCTAGTGAACAATACTAGGTCATTTTAGAAAACGACAAGCAAGTCCTCGGTCAAGGACGGTAAAGTATACAAAAGAAAGATGCAGTTTTTCTTAAAGGAAAGAAATATGCCAACTAGCACTATTATATGGGTTTACTTCACAAAATCAAGGAAATGTAAATGACATCCTACTCCATGGATTGTAAGATTTCCTGAGCTTCCCTTGAGCTCTCAGTAGGATTTTGCTTCCCTTGAGCAACCAAGAAACTACCTACCTTTGATAGGTGGAGTTATTTGCTGGAGTAAGATGAAATTTAGTAGACTAAATGCAATGCAATTTTGAGAACAGTACTCTGAATTAATTCCCTAAATAATTCCCGTGAACAATCCCGTTAACCTGGGATCAGGTTGTAATTTCGGAGCCTCCCTTGGGCTAAAACCAATCTATTCGATGTTACTGTCGGAATAGAAGTAGCAGGACAGGAGCCTCTCTTGGGCTAGTACTTATATAGAAGTACTCATCAGGATATTCAGGAATTGCTGATCAGCCTTTTATGGTTATTATGTTACGGGATATCTAGGGATATTCAGTTGTCCTCCCCACCCAATGATTCTAAAATTTTCGAAAATCAGAAATTTGTCTATCTCCTAAATTTTTCAAAAATTTCGGCAGAGTCTCCTTTGTATTTAGGAGCTCCGACAATTTACAAAACATGATATAAAAGAAATATATGGGCTCGCCGACCCCTTCGGTGGAGCAACTCTCAACACGGAACCACGCAGTTGTATAATGTGTATACTTAATTAAAGGAACCTTTACCTTGGCAAGCAAGCAAGCAAACAATTTTACTTTTTTCCTTTAGCAAGCAAGCAAACTATTTAGGATTATTAGTAACTTGATTTCCGAAAATCTACCAACTTTAAAGAAGACATGGTTGTTAGTAAAAAAAATATATACCAATTCTGACCTCCAATTTATGTTGTACACAAGATAGGTCTAAATGCCCAATTTAACTCATGCTTCTATGTGTCATATTTTAACTACTTGGGGATGCGAAATGAAATCTAAATATGTTAATTTAGTAAAAATTCTAATTTGGACAGAATTAAAGTGCTGAAATGAATTGACAAATTCTCAACTCTGTATAACGAAATTATCCCAAAATTGTAAAATTAATACTAAGGTAAGTGAACTCTAAATAAATGAAGAAGATATATTGTATGTTGGTCGTATTCCCAAGTGACACCAAAATTTATAAGTGTCCACATAAATCGTGTGTTGTGTCTATAATTTGTGTCAAGGTGTGTATATATATATATATATATCATGTGTCCAAGAATCCTTTGGTGTTGTGCCCAAATTCATATAAATTTGTGTTGTATCCTACACAAGATGTCTATTGCATATATTATTTGTATTGTGTCCAGTACATTCATTCATGTGTCCAAGTATTCATAAACACATATATACATATGTAAGACAATTCCCAATTTCCAATTACATTCAACAAAATTGGATTCTTGTTAGAACATTCATAAATTCAGAATTTAAAATTATCTACAATTGTTCCCACGTTAGAAAATTAAACAAGAAAATTTCGAAGGAATAGAGGGAAAAGAAAGAGGACTTGCCTTAGGTTGAGAATAGCCTGGATTCCTCCGTAAATCCTAATTGAATCCAATAACCATTTAGTGGTTAGAATTTTCTAATCCTAGGGTTCTAGAAGTAAGAATACACATAGAAATTTGGGGAAAGAGGGAGAAAATTGACATACCTAGGTTTAGCCTTCTCCTTGGAGATGGAAGATGATGATGATGAAGAGGTTGAAGATGGAGTTAGGGGAAGAGGAAGTGGAAGTGGAGATGAAGTGGTGCTGGGGTGGTGACCGGAGGCTGGCCGGCGGCAGCAGGGGCGGCGGGCGGCGGCGCTGGCGGCGGCGGGCGGCTGAGCAGCAGCGGCAGCAGCAGCAAAGGGAGCGGCAGCAGCAGCAAAGGGCTTGGGGGGTCGGGTGGTGTGTGAGTTTGTTTTATTCTTCTCTTTTTTTTCCTTCTTTGGTTTTGATGTGTGGTGTGTGTGTGTTTATATAGGGGTTGGGGTTGTGGTGAGGTGTCCCCCCCCATCCCTTGTAGGGACACCTTGCACCCCCCCTAGGGCTAGGGTTAGGGTTAGGGTTAAGGCTAGGGCTAGGGTTAGGGTCACAAAATGACAAAAATCCTAACCACAAGATAAGTTAACACAAGACAATAATAAATAATAATAAAATAATAATATTTTGAGTGTGACAAGTCTACCCTCCTTAGAAAAATTCCGTCCTCGGAATTTGAAATAATTAGACTAGCAATATGGTTACTGACCTGTCTTAGGGAATAAATACGGGTATTGCTTCCGCATGTCTTCTTCCTTCTCCCAAGTTGAATCTCCAGGAGAATCCCTGCTCCACGCAACTCGTACTAACGGAATGACCCGATTGCGGAGTATCTTATCTCTTCGATCCAAGATCCCAACGGGTCTTTGTTCTATCCGGAGTGTAGGCCCGATGGTGAGTTCTGAATGATCGAGTATATGGCTCGTGTCCGGCACATATCTTCGTAGCTGGGAAACATGGAATACATTGTGAACTCCTTCTAGTGCTGGCGGCAAGGCGAGTCGATATGACACATTCCCAACTTTCTCCAGGATGTCGAATGGTCCAATATATCTGGGACTTAGCTTTCCTCTGGTCCCGAATCTGATGGTTCCCTTAGTTGGTGAAATTTTCAGAAATACATGTTCTCCGGGTTGAAACTCCAATATTCTTCGGTGCTTATCCGCCCACATCTTCTGCCTGTCCTGAGCTGCTTGCAGGTGACTTCTTATTGCTTTGACGATATCCACAGTTTGTGTTACTAATTCTGGCCCCAACAATTATTTTTCTCCTACGTCGGTCCAGCATACCGGCGATCTGCACTTCCTACCATATAGTGCTTCAAAAGGAGCCATTTTGATGCTATCATGATAACTGTTGTTATATGAAAATTCTACCAAATGTAGATGATCATCCCATGCTCCTCCAAAATCTAAAGTACACGCTCTCAGCATGTCTTCTAAGGTCTGAATGGTTCTTTCAGACTGACCGTCTGTTTGGGGATGGTAGGCGGAGCTAAATTTCAATTTAGTGCCAAGACTTTCTTGCAAGCTTTTCCAGAAATGTGAAGTGAATCTGGTATCTCTATCCGATACTATACTCACTGGCACTCCATACTGACTAACAATCTGTTTCATGTACATTTCTGCCAGGACCTCCGTTGACTGTCCAACTCGAAAGGGCAGAAAACGAGCGGACTTGGTAAGTCTGTCTACGATGACCCAAATAGCATTATTACCCCTTTGGGTCCTAGGCAATCCTGTCACGAAATCCATGGTGAGGTGTTCCCATTTCCATTCGGGTATGGGTAGCGGCTGGAGAAGCCCTGCTGTCCTTTGATACTCCGCTTTTACTTGCTGACAGACAAGACATTTTGATACGAATCTGGCGACTTCTCTCTTCATCCCGTGCCACCAAAATGTTTGTCTCAAATCTTTGTACATTTTAGTGCTGCCCGGATGAATGGAATATTGTGAGTTGTGGGCTTCTGACATAACCTCTGTTCTTAAATCTCCACTGGGCACACATAATCGATCTCCGAATCTTAATGATCCGTCCGGATGCTTCCTTATCCCGGTCTGGAGTCTCTCTTCTGTTTGTTTCCAAATTTTCTGAAGTTTTGAATCATTCTGTTGAGCTTCCTTAATTCTATCTATTAAGGAGGACTGTACTTGCAAATTTTGCCACATTCCTTCGGTTAGCAGGCGTATCACTTCAATTCCCATTTTCCTCAAATCCTCAAGGATCTCTTTGGGTGTATTCATAAAGAAAGCTTCGGGTCTTCTACTTAAGGCATCAGCCACCTTATTAGCTTTGCCCGGATGATAGGTCAACTCCATGTCAAAATCCTTCAGTAACTCCAACCATCTTCTCTGTCTCATATTAATCTCCTTTTGTGTGAAGACATATTTTAAGCTCTTCTGGTCTGTGTATATTTTGATTCTTTCTCCATATAAATAGTGTCTCCACAACTTGAGTGCGAATACTACCGCTGCAAGTTCGAGATCATGAGTTGGATAATTTCTTTCATGTGTCTTTAATTGTCGGGATGCATAGGCTATGACTCTCCCGTGCTGCATCAGTACACATCCTAAACCTTTACCTGATGCATCACTAAATATCTCATATCCACCTGAACCAGAGGGTAATGCTAGTATTGGAGCTGTAATTAATCTTTTCTTCAGCTCGTCAAATGCTGCTTGACATTTCTCCGTCCAATTAAATTTCTCTTCCTTCCGGGTAAGACGGGTTAAAGGTTCTGCAATTCTTGAAAAGTTCTCTACAAATCTCCGATAATAGCCAGCCAATCCTAAGAAGCTTCTGATTTCTGCTACTGACTTAGGTGTTGGCCAAGACTTAACTGCTTCTACTTTCTTTGGATCTACCGAGATGCCTTCTCCACTGACAATATGCCCTAGAAATGGTATTTGGTCCAACCAAAACTCACATTTACTAAGCTTAGCATACAATTGTTCTTTCCGTAGAGTTTGCAATACTATCCTCAAATATTTTTCATGCTCCTCTTCACTTTTGGAGTATACAAGGATGTCATCAATAAATACAATCACAAATTTATCCAGATATTGATAAAATATTCGATTCATCAGGTCCATAAATATAGCAGGTGCATTTGTCAACCCGAATGGCATAACTAAGAATTCGTAATGCCCATACCGAGTTCTAAATGCAGTCTTTGGGATGTCTTCCTTTTTCACCTTTACCTGATGATATCCGGATCTCAAATCAATTTTTGAAAATACCCTTGCCTCTCCTAACTGATCAAACAGTTGATCGATCCTAGGTAAGGGATATTTATTCTTGATGGTAACCTCATTCAAAGCCCTATAGTCAATCACCAGGCGTAGGGTACTATCTTTCTTTTTCACAAATAATACTGGTGCACCCCATGGTGAAGCGCTAGGCTGAATAAACCCTTTTGACAATAACTCCTTTATCTGTTTATTTAACTCAACTAGCTCCTCTTTGTTCATTGGGTATATCTTCTTGGCTATGGGTGCAGCTCCCGGTATTAAATCTATAGAAAATTCCACGGCTCTGTCTGGGGGTAGCCCTGGTAATTCTTCTGGGAACACATCCTTGAATTCTTCTACTACCCTTAGAAATGATTGCTCTGCTACTCCTTGCAGTAGTACTGGTAATTCAAATTTCTCTAGCTCCTCTGCATTGAACTCATTTTGGTCTCTTGCAAATTCATAAGACTCGCCGTCAGGGAGTTGGAATAAAATTTTCCCCTGGCCGCAGTCTATATTGGCTAATGTTGCAGTTAGCCAATCCATACCCAATATTACATCATAATTGCTTGTTGGAAAGACAAGCAATCGGGTACGAAAAGCTCCTCCACCTAATTTAATGGGACATCTACGACATACTCGACTGACTTCTACTACTCCATTACCGGTGAGTACTTTCAGTGATTTAGGCAGAGGTTGTGATTCTATTTCACGTTGTGATATAAAAGAAGATGCTATAAATGAATGGGTAGCCCCGGAATCAAATAATACTGAAGCTGGGTATGAAGAAACTAAAATAGTACCTGAAACTACTTCTCCAGGGATATTCGCATCTTCAGTTCCCATTATGAATACTTGCCCTTGCCTATTCCTTTTTTTGTTACTATTTTGAGCTTGAGCTGCCCGTTGTGCTTGTTGAAACTGATAAGCCTGAGGGGCATAGGGCGGCCTTTGCTGATTTCCATAAGCCATTCCTGCTTGCGCTGTTGGTGCCTGTATCATTGGTCGAGGTTGGTTTCCTTGAACTGGAGGTCGGTATCCTTGAGTGAAACCTTGTGTCCTTGCTCCATTCGCAGGCGGCTGAGGACATTGACTGATTGGATGATTTGCTCCACATCTCAAACAAAGCCCCAATCTTCTCCTACATACATTCTTTTTATGTCCTGGCTTCTGGCAGAAATCACAGATAAGGAATTTGTTCGAGTTGCCATTCTGAGGACGCTTAGGTGGTCCTTGCCAGTGATTCTTGTTAGAGGATGATCCTTCCTCAAAAGTTCTCTTGGGTTGTGATGACCGGAAAGGTTGCTCCTCTTTCAGGATTCTCTCCTGGTCTCGAGCAGCTTCTGTTACCTCAGAAAAGGTCTGGCATCGGTAGGACGCGACCCTTCTCTTCAATTGTGTCCCGAGCCCTTCCAGGAACCTAAAAATTTTTGTTTCTTCGTCGGCTATCATGTTAGGAGAAAATCGACTGAGTCTGGAAAACTCTACAGCATATTCATCGACGGTGCGTCTTCCTTGTTTAAGATAGTTGAATTGCCGCTCTAACTCTATTCGTGCTGATTTAGGATAGAATCTTTCTTCAAACTTCTTCTTGAATTCTGCCCATGTCATAACTCCATCGGAATCTTCTGGGTACTCAGCACTCCACCAGTATCCAGCGATATCTTCTAGCTGGATGCGGATTGCTGGCACCATATCTTCGGTTTTGAGCTTTGCGGCCTTCATTAAGCCTTCAATGGTTTTCAACCATTGACCCGCTTCTATTGCATTTTCAGTTCCCTTGAACTTAGGTGGCTTAAGATCTCGAAAATCTTTTAGGGTTCCCTCTTCTGTTTTATTGGAGTTCTGCATTTGTTCCAATATGGTTGCATTGGCAACATGGGCTGCATTGGCCTGCTGATTATGGGATTCCAGTAATTGCTGGAATAATCAAAACATATCGGCCACAGTTGGTTCTTGAGGGGGCGGAGTACTTGACTGACCGTGGTTGTCCATATCCTGAGAAAACGCAATTCTTAGGGAAGTATTTAACTCGTAATTTTCAACAAGAGTGTATCATAAAACTTCGTATATATATATATATATTCATTCATTAAAATGAGAGTAATTACAAAATGGTGCTCCTTACTCTCATTTTTCATTTACATACATTCTTGCTACTTAGTTACTCATGTCACCTATCATCCCAAAACGTGACATGGTAAACTATTCTACTTCATACAGGTACATATTTGCAGATGCCAAAATACAAGGAAAAGGACTTCTTCTTCACTATGTACAGGGTTAAGACATCTTATGCTACGGCTTCAATAAGCTCTCTCCCTTCAGCAAGGATTTCTACTTCTGTATATAACCTCTCAAAGTCATCTATGGTGCCTTCGTAGCCGTGCAATCCGACATAGATGCGGTTCGGGTCTCGGACATAAAGACAGTAGGTGGTGTACTCAAAGTACACTTCAGCACCATCCTCAACGTCTCGTACCATAGGACGCCTGACTCCATAGAATATTTGGTAGGCATGAATGTCATACCAGTCGGGTGCGTTCCATAGTATCCTGGCATAGCGTTGGTATAGGTACAAGGTGTACTCGCTTCCATCCCATTCCAAACTGGGTATAAACAGGCCCATACCTACATCCATGATATCCTATGTAAGAATTTCTTATAAGGAACATAAGGAGATTGAAAAAGCATATTTTATTTATTTATAGAACAATATGCCCTTGGCTTACATACATACTTGGTCACATTCTACCTACATACAGATATATCTTACATTTCATCCATCCTAGCTACATACACATACTTATCATCTATAGATACTAGGGGTCTAAGTCCATATTTTCCTACTTACTTACATTCTTACTACATGCATCCATATATTACATTCTTACTTCATACATTCCACATACATACATGCTTGAGGATCTAAATCCACATTTTCCTGATGTTGTGCACTATTGCGTCTGGATGAGTTTGCAGCCATTCTTCCAAGGTACCATTGCGATCAGTCTCTGGGCCTTTGGTGGGTTCTGCCTTTATCAGGACATAATAATGTACCGAGTTGTAATACTCCTTCCTTTCATCATCTATGTCTGACACTATTGGATATTTCAATTCGTAGTGTACTCCATAGGCTTCGATCATTCCTTTACGCGCTACGTGCCACATCTTCTTTACAAATGCATAATACTCGTCTAGACTGTGACTATCATTTCCTAGTCTTGCGAAGGGTGCAAATCGAGGCATGACCTAGATTGAAAAATAAAAAGTAATTTTTTCCTTAGGTTAGTAACTCCTTAGTAGGATTTAAGATCTAGACAGGAAAGAGGAATTTGTAAGGAAAATGCTACCAACTATTTATCTACCTTACTTAAGGATTTCTAAGATATGGTTGGAAATCAAAGTTTTCTATCTGAGTTTAAAACCTACGTCTAGACCTAAGGTCCATTCTGGATTTTCCATTTTCGCGGACCTGCGTGGGCCACCAATAAAAGACGTATCACGTCCCACTTCCCAAATGAAATGGTGACGTCATACACATCCCCAGGCTACGCGCCGAAAATCCGCGATTGTCGCCCGTAAACATCAGCAAAAATGGAAAATGCCAGAGATTACATCTTATTATACATACTTCATCAACAATACTTTACAAGCTTATTACAAAAGAAATAACTAGCAAGTTATCAGACGATTATTCCTCGTTGTACTGCGGCGTTACTTCGGCGGAGACGTCCTCTTCTTCACCTAGTGAACAATACTAGGTCATTTTAGAAAACGACAAGCAAGTCCTCGGTCAAGGACGGTAAAGTATACAAAAGAAAGATGCAGTTTTTCTTAAAGGAAAGAAATATGCCAACTAGCACTATTATATGGGTTTACTTCACAAAATCAAGGAAATGTAAATGACATCCTACTCCATGGATTGTAAGATTTCCTGAGCTTCCCTTGAGCTCTCAGTAGGATTTTGCTTCCCTTGAGCAACCAAGAAACTACCTACCTTTGATAGGTGGAGTTATTTGCTGGAGTAAGATGAAATTTAGTAGACTAAATGCAATGCAATTTTGAGAACAGTACTCTGAATTAATTCCCTAAATAATTCCCGTGAACAATCCCGTTAACCTGGGATCAGGTTGTAATTTCGGAGCCTCCCTTGGGCTAAAACCAATCTATTCGATGTTACTGTCGGAATAGAAGTAGCAGGACAGGAGCCTCTCTTGGGCTAGTACTTATATAGAAGTACTCATCAGGATATTCAGGAATTGCTGATCAGCCTTTTATGGTTATTATGTTACGGGATATCTAGGGATATTCAGTTGTCCTCCCCACCCAATGATTCTAAAATTTCCGAAAATCAGAAATTTGTCTCTCCTAAATTTTTCAAAAATTTCGGCAGAGTCTCCTTTGTATTTAGGAGCTCCGACAATTTACAAAACATGATATAAAAGAAATATATGGGCTCGCCGACCCCTTCGGTGGAGCAACTCTCAACACCGGAACCACGCAGTTGTATAATGTGTATACTTAATTAAAGGAACCTTTACCTTGGCAAGCAAGCAAGCAAACAATTTTACCTTTTTCCTTTAGCAAGCAAGCAAACTATTTAGGATTATTAGTAACTTGATTTCCGAAAATCTACCAACTTTAAAGAAGACATGGTTGTTAGTAAAAAAAAATATATACCAATTCTGACCTCCAATTTATGTTGTACACAAGATAGGTCTAAATGCCCAATTTAACTCATGCTTCTATGTGTCATATTTTAACTACTTGGGGATGCGAAATGAAATCTAAATATGTTAATTTAGTAAAAATTCTAATTTGGACAGAATTAAAGTGCTGAAATGAATTGACAAATTCTCAACTCTGTATAACGAAATTATCCCAAAATTGTAAAATTAATACTAAGGTAAGTGAACTCTAAATAAATGAAGAAGATATATTGTATGTTGGTCGTATTCCCAAGTGACACCAAAATTTATAAGTGTCCACATAAATCGTGTGTTGTGTCTATAATTTGTGTCAAGGTGTGTATATATATATATATATCATGTGTCCAAGAATCCTTTGGTGTTGTGCCCAAATTCATATAAATTTGTGTTGTATCCTACACAAGATGTCTATTGCATATATTATTTGTATTGTGTCCAGTACATTCATTCATGTGTCCAAGTATTCATAAACACATATATACATATGTAAGACAATTCCCAATTTCCAATGACATTCAACAAAATTGGATTCTTGTTAGAACATTCATAAATTCAGAATTTAAAATTATCTACAATTGTTCCCACGTTAGAAAATTAAACAAGAAAATTTCGAAGGAATAGAGGGAAAAGAAAGAGGACTTGCCTTAGGTTGAGAATAGCCTGGATTCCTCCGTAAATCCTAATTGAACCCAATAACCATTTATTGGTTAGAATTTTCTAATCCTAGGGTTCTAGAAGTAAGAATACACATAGAAATTTGGGGAAAGAGGGAGAAAATTGACATACCTAGGTTTAGCCTTCTCCTTGGAGATGGAAGATGATGATGATGAAGAGGTTGAAGATGGAGTTGGGGGAAGAGGAAGTGGAAGTGGAGATGAAGTGGTGCTGGGGTGGTAACCGGAGGCTGGCCGGCGGCAGCAGGGGCGGCGGGCGGCGGCGCTGGCGGCGGCGGGCGGCTGAGCAGCAGCGGCAGCAGCAGCAAAGGGAGCGGCAGCAGCAGCAAAGGGCTTGGGGGGTCGGGTGGTGTGTGGTGGGTGTGTGAGTTTGTTTTATTCTTCTCTTTTTTTTTTCCTTCTTTGGTTTTGATGTGTGGTGTGTGTGTGTTTATATAGGGGTTGGGGTTGTGGTGAGGTGTCCCCCCCCCCCCCCCCCATCCCATGTAGGGACACCTTGCACCCCCCCCTAGGGCTAGGGTTAGGGTTAGGGTTAAGGCTAGGGCTAGGGTTAGGGTCACAAAATGACAAAAATCCTAACCACAAGATAAGTTAACACAAGACAATAATAAATAATAATAAAATAATAATATTTTGAGTGTGACAACAACTAATTAAATAATTGAGAATGTGAAAACTTTCCAATATATTATTCGGAGTTTTGATTGGACAAAGGGAGAAATTTTTCAGTGTTACGGACTCACCACGTGGCACATCCTTATGGTCATGCTTACATCATTCCATCATATGGTCTACGGAAATAATATTTTGCCCGCAGATGGACATGACCATCCGTGGCCCGCACCCACTGACGGCCTCCTGCGTTCTTCGGATCCCACCTCCTTAAAATCTAGGCCTCGTCTCCAATGAGAGGCTGACATGTGACGGCAGGCCAATTGTCAGTCACAAAAGTTGCGGACAAAATAGGAGTGCCCTATGGTTTACTTACAATATATACATATTCTAAACATCAATAGTTCAATTGTTATTTACAAAGTGTATGAAAATTGCATTTGTTTTAGCCATCTCTGCTTATTTAAGGATGGTTTATAAGTTATTTTACAAAATAAATTTGTTGCTAAACTATTGAAAACGGAAGAAGACGGTACAGAAACCTAAAAGACTGCAATAGGCTAAAATAGGGTTCGGTTTATTCGGAACAAAACTGAATAAGCCAAAATTGTAAAAATTTAAAATTGAAATCGAAACAAAATTAGCCAAAACTGAAACCGAATAATTGATTCGGTTTATTCGGTTGTGCTATTTCTATTGTGTAATTGGCCGGACCCAAAGTTAGGATTGTGGTTAAATTATATTTTAAAAAAATGATAACTTTTATACGCACATTTATTGTATTTTAAAGTTGTGTGCAAAGTTACTTCAAAGTTGTGTCCAAAGTTGGACTTCAACACACATAAATAGAATTATTGTTTCAAAATATACACATTTTTAATTACAAAATATGAATAATACATTTTTAATCACAAAACATAAATAGAATTAAAATTTAGCTTAATTGCACATTGATAGCCTCAACTATTTTCGTTTTTCAACTTGATACATGAACTTCTTCTTTTTTCAACTTGATATCCTGAAATTTTTTTCGACAATAATACTCCTGTTCAAAATTTAAAACTAATCGATATTTTTTCAAGATTTTTTTTGAAGAGAGAGAGAGAGAGGCAAGGATAGTTTCGAGATTTTTTTTATTTTTGGTATTAAGTTGAAAAACTAAAATAGTTGAGGGTATCGATTTGTTGAGTAAAAAGGTTTACGGTATTAAGTTGAAGAACTGAAATAGTTGAGGGTATCAAAGTACAATTAAGCCTTAAAATTTACATAATTGCATAGTCTTATTTGATTTTGATTTTGGACGAAAATAAAAATCCAAAACCGGAACTGAATAAAAAATTAATATTTTTAAAACCGAAATCTAATCGATATTTTTTTCAAGCCAGACCGAATATTCGGTTAGTTTTTTGGTCCAAAACCGAATATGCTCACCCCTAAAAAGAACAGGTTTTGAAAATAACTCTTCTTTGCATTCAAATACAAAATAGAGTCCATTTTTGTTCACCCACCAAAATTAGGTGGGATGTTCACCTCCCAATAAACATATGACACGTGGTATAAAATAGCTTTAGAGAACATATTTATAAATTTCCTTTCCAAAAGAAAATATTATAAATATTCCAAATCCAGTCATAGTTCACAAAGTACAAAAATATAAAAGTGAGAATTATATATGCCAACTCATTGATCATGTTCAAAAAATTCAAATTCCAAAACTAACCTTGCTAACACAAGTTTCGAAAAGAGATCTGCCTCTCATGCATGTGAAATGCACACACGAAGCAAGTTAAAATTAATTAGGCCCACTTACTAGTCACTAACATTGGGATACACATGATTTTTTTTTTCATAATTCAATAATTACATTTTGGCTACCAAGAATAATCGAGTTTATATTAACTATGCAGAAAATTAGCCCTCACCACCAACACCCCCCTCCCCACCCCCAAAAAACCAAAAACCAAAAACCAAAAGCAAAGGATGGGATCAAGAAAATTCCAAGTAAATTTCATTAATAGTAGATCAATAAATTCATCAAATACAAAAGAGTAATGCTATTCGTACATTCAAATTTTCTCTTCATACCATCACTCCATATGTGACAACTGAGGTAACATATTAAATAATATTATGTGTCATCTAACATGACAACTAACATAACAAATTTTAACCCAAAAAATTAATCATACAATTTTTTCATGTTAATATTAATGTTAATATTAATATTAATATTAATATTAATATTAATGTCAATATTCATATTAACATTATTATCAATGTTAATATTAATTTTAAAATCTATCATGTCAATTGCCACATCAATATGCATGTAAGCTGTCATATCAATATACCATGTCAGCTGATAGCTTGCAGAAATAATTTGGAGAAACACATAGCATTGTTCAATACAAAAACAATTATGAACCATATGACAACACAAGGTCAAAGTTAAGAGGGTAGAAATGGAAAAGGAGTCTACCGAAAAAGATTACGATTTGACCTTCTTACAAGATATTATATAAGAATTCGGACCAATAGAGATTCTTTGATTTCTTTCACGTCGAACAAACCAAAAACTACGCCAAAACAAACATTTTTCGACGGACCAAAACCGTCGTAAATCACGATAAACGACAGTTTTGATCCGTTAGAACATCCGTCGTTAGTAGCGCGTCCAAAAATATAAACGACAGTTTTGGACTGTTGTTTCCTAGCTGAAAAAAATGACAGTTATTGTCTGTCAAATAAAAACAACAGACTAAAACTGTCAAATAATCTGTGAATTAGTCAGCCATTGTCTTTTTCTTTTCAACGGTTAAGGTCTGTCGTTTTTCTGGAAACAAAATTCCAAAAAAAAAAATCTCAATTATTACATATCAAAGTTATATAGGCATGTTCATCCTCTATATATAAAATATTTAAAAATAGAATTTCATATAAACTTCAACAACCATCAACAATAAAAGAAACTTAATCAAAATTGTATTAACTAATAAATGTATATACTTTACATATCAATATTCCATCAAAATCAAAATGAAACCCCAATGTTGCTACCTTACAATAACTTAATTATCATGATGAACAAAAAAGAGAGAACGTTATATTGTACTCCAACCATGTAAGTTGAGGCACTAGGTTTGCCACCTCAAATGTCCAGGCTCCGAGGAAATGTGAATATTTCTCGTAGCAAGGGTATATACCTGACAGAGAACATTCAAAAAATGCATACTTAAGATAATAGTGCGTCAAAGAATAAGAAATTCAATAAACTAGTTTTTCATTTGTAAGATATCAACCATATCCATATTAGAAAAAAAAAACTGTAGACATACAAGTAATATTTATTTTAGGAGACATAGAAGGAAGGAAACTATCCACTATTTGTAGCATGTAGCATATAGGAACACTTCATCCAAAACACAGCAATGACTTCCGAAGTTAACAAGATCAACATCAGGAATCACAGTTTATCTTTCTATTCTTTGATTCCATGTACAAGAACAAAAAACACAGAAGTGTTTTCGAACATGACTTGAGCATGCACAAGCATGGTCATAGGGTATCGACAGTCTTTGCACATTAATCTATATGATGGATTTTTTGGCAATGTTCCAACTTTGCTATTAACATAATAAAAGCAACAGTTTCCAGTTTCCAAACAATACTGGATAAGCTTCTTGTAAATTACTTTATTGAATGGTATGAGCTGAACTAGCATCTAAACAACAATGTCCTAGCACATTCCACAAAAAGGACAAAAACATTGTAAATGGTTTCATTTAAGAAGATGGAAACTGCGTCATGCTTTTCATATTATGTGCTTGAACTGAAGTCATAAGGTCCCTTACCTACGACTAATAATCAACAAAAATTATGACATTTCCAGGTGGAAAATTCATGCTACGATGGATATCAGATCGTACATTAAGTAGAATCTTAGAAAATACTTCAATGCACAGAAATAAGAACTCATATCCATTCTCTGACCAAACAAATCATTAACCAAGTTAAGAAATTTTTTAGAATTGGCATGCAATGTGTATGGCCAAACATAGAGAGCCAAAATTTAAATTCCTTAGGGTTTATCAATATTTTAGAATTGGCATGCAGTGTGCAAGTAAAGAAAACATGTATACGCCATACCAGGCTCACACAAACTATTTTGTCCCCAAGTTCCTTAGAGTTTATCAAGTAAGCATGACATTGTATATCAATCTACAACAACTTCCATGAATGCACTGCTTGATGGCTTAAGAAACTCAGGTATAAGCATGTGAAATAAAATAGACCTCTACTATGGCCACTCTTATCACTTGACCACTCAAAATCAAATATATTATAAACCACTAAGCATTTACCTCTGTTCAAAGTCCATGTGTCCAAGCAAATATGGAAGCAATACTATTTTTGTCCCTTCTGATGTAGCTTATAATGTCGGTTCACAGTCCCATAAGCAGCTTCAGCTTCACCCTCTGCATCCAATTTGTTAATCTTAATTGTCTTATCCTGTATCAAGAAGACAATAATGACAATTTAGAAAGGATAACTAAGAAGAAAACAAATTCCTCTGATTTTCTAATGGAAGACTAATTCCCCACCTCAGATTTGATATCATTTTCTGCAAGCCTTTGCTTAATGTTTCTTGCTATTGAAAAGATGCTCAACAATTATATTTTTCTTTGCACTTTGTACCAATGGCATCCATCATATAACGACAAACAAGCACTTAAGAGCACCAAAGGATATAGCAGAAGCAAAGCTTACCGTTTCAAAGAACTTAATGCTATATTCTTCAGCTGGAGCTTGTTTCTTTGACTTAGGCACCGCCTAGAACAAGGAAAAATGAATTTTTTTGTCTTATAGCAATGAACAAAATTAATGCCATTCAGTTTCCTACGTAAAACATCCCAGGCCTAAGGTAAAATAAATCAATATTGCCTATGAATTTGGATAACACATCACGTTTTGCTTTCATCCATGCCAGCCTTGTTGCCAACAAGAATCTTGTTGATATTATCCGAGGAATGTTGTTCAATGTTCCTAATCCATTTCCTTATGTCTGTGAATGTTATAACACCATAATATGATAACCAATGAGAAGATACGCTAAAACATAAACAGGTTAAGCAAAGCAAGAGAATCTTACTATCCGAAATTGCTCCTGCCCAACTGTATCCCAAATTTAGTCTGATTCATTTGCCATCTACTTCAATTGTCCTTATCTTGAAATCATTTATGTGCAGTTGTCATAGTTATACAATCAGAGACTGTCCTCTCTGCATTCTTTTATGTAGCAAATGTTAGCTTGAGTTTTTTAGCTGGCTTATGTCAAAATCCTTTCTCCTCTTAGTATTTGATATGGTTAGGAAGCACACACCCTGAATATCAGTTCCGACACCATGTCACGGTGTGTTAAACATGCATTGGAAACGCCCACAACACTCCAAAACATGCTAGGACATGCCAGAATTACTACCGACTCCGTGTCACTGTGTCTGTATCTTGGGGCGTCAGACGTAGGTATGTGCTGATGAAATTAAAATTTAGTTGTGGTTAAGAGAGATGCTATTTTGTTAGGCATTATGTAGATGGATACAAAATGAGGAAAGTTGAAGAAGTGGGTACCTTACTTGTGCTGGTAGCACCAAGGAACCGGGAATCTGGAATGGTCAAACCAACTCTGCAGATCCGGACTATTGAGGTTAATAAGTAAGAACCTTGTTGAGGTTGCTTTGACCCTGCTGACAGACTGCAAGCAAAGGGCTTGCAGGGCGTGGTCGACCAGCCCATAAGCCTTGTAGACCAGCCCCCTAGCCATGCAGCAATGAAGCGCTGACAAAAGCAAGTTTGTCATTAACCACCTATATGAGAGTACCACAAAAACCAATGGTGGAAAGTTATTCTTTGGCATCCTTTTCTTTTGGCTTTTTATAAGGTAGTAACTTGATTTTAATTACAGGAGCCGCTAGAGCTGGGGGTAATCCTAAATGAACTTGGATTGAGGGTTTAAAGAAGGATATTATATTTCCTACTGCTATAAAAGAGACAGCCCTCTACAGATAGATTTGAATGGAAGAAAACCATTCAAATAGCAGAGCCCAAAAAGTTGTGAGAAAGGCTCAGTTGTTGTTGTGTTGATAGCTTTTCTGTCTCAAAAAAGATCTTTTGTGCTCTACAGTGAAGTTCAGATTTTCCTTTCCTTGAAATCAACTTTGAAAGATTTAGATTTGTGTCCAGACAACTTTTTATTTTAATTGGGCAAGGGTACTCTTTTATATTCTATGGAAAAAGGCTCAGCTTACCTATACATTTAGCAAGGAGATGATGCGGACATGAGAAGTACTTTATATCCTGTATACAAGTGGTATTTTATGTTTAACATTTATGCTTTCTTATTAGTTTGTCCTCTTTTGTTGATGAAGACAATTGAAATATACACGAATTAGCTGAGATGGTAGTTGAATTTGCAAAAATCTACTGCTAATTTTCTGCATAAATTAATGTCTGAACTTCTATTTATATCTATTCCTCTCTCTATGATTTCATATTCTTGGCTGTAGATACTTATCCTTTGACTTCAAGATGGTAAATTTTGGAAAAAGGTTGGCAGAAGATCAAGTTCCAGAATGGAAAGGGTATGCTCTTTCTCTTTGCAATCCAATACATTTGTTAAAAAAAAACTTTGTTACACAAACTTATAACTTCTAAACCAATGGAAGATTTGGTTGCTTATATGGAAAACCTATTTATTTATTTCTCTAAGTGCTCGCAGGTGTGTGCACATGCTCACAATTCCTACAGTCATCATATTTCTTAGGAAAGGTGTAATGATTTTCTGTTTCTGGTCTACCGAACAATTTTTCCAGGAAATTGACTCTGTAACCGTGCTTGAAGATAATAGTCTGTGAAAATAATTTGAAGATACAGCTCCTCTGCTCCTCTGTATCTTTGTATATCACCTGATGGTCTTCATCTTTGTATTAACCTAATGGTCTCATCATTTTGCATTGGCTGCTAATTATTTCACTGAAAGCAATTTCATCTCAACTTTGTGGAGCATCATGTGTCTGACTGAAACACTGAGCAATTGTTGACAACTAATGCTTAAAAAGTTTGAACAAAACCAATTGCTTCTCTCCTGATATAATAGGTATCATAATCTATTCTCCATGTGGCATCACTGTTGACTAATTGATTGAATTAAAGCTGATCCACGATTTAAATGCTCACAATGTTGGCCATCTAAGTTTTTTTTTTTTTGTATTATTAAGTTTGTGAAATACATTTCTTAAAATGGAGCTAAGTATTTGAAAATTGCAAACTAACTCACTAGATATATGTTAGAAAAGTTTTATCTCAGATCTGAAAACGGCATACGATTGAAATGTTTTACAACTATGGCCTTTTCAACTATTTTGGTACTCAATTTAAATTAAATAGGTTAAAAGAGGAATTAGTAACTTAAAAGCGAGGTTTACAATTTCGGATACCGATACGTATCACCATATCGTATATTTTCGGCACGTTCGATCTGATACTCATCCCTACAATTACTGAAAGATACTGAAATTGTGGCTCATTTTTCAATTAGTTCAACAAGGATTAAACAAAAAAGAGAGAAGTATGGAAAACCAATGTCAACAATGACCAGAATGTATCGAAGAACAACATACTATAGTGTGTCGTTAATTTATCGACACAATGTGAATAATATTACTATTGTCGATGTTGTATGATATAAATTCAAAACGTTGATATATCTTAATATCATTCCATTCAAACCGTTCTACGGTTGAGGTAACTTACCCAAATATCTTCTTTCTCATCAATGTAATAACCAGAAAGAAATTTGCATAGAAGAAACTTAAACAAGAAAAAATTAGAAGGCAGTGTGACCCATGTATACAACAATATAGAAAAATGATAAGGTCTGTTATATCATTAACGCAAACAAGGAAGGTTCGAAAGTTTCGCGTTTAAGTACTAAAGTACTACAAAAAAATCTAACTAATTAGTCGGGAGTCAAGAATGATGTTAAGCGTTCTCCAGTTTTGTTATGCTTGAAAAAGACATAATGTTAAGAGAAGGACCTACCCTCAAGTCTCAGGCTCATTTGAATCCGTTGATGGTTGACCTCACTCTCCATAACCTCTTGTTTATCTTCTTCCCACTACAAGACATATTTGTTGAATAGTAAATGACGATATAAATAGACTTGCATCACTTAATATAAAAAGAAGGTTCATCATTACAATTATAATACTTAATCAAACAATTCATGTCGGTGTTAATATTACACAGCCCACTTGCCCTTAGAAACAACAGACTATCAAATAACTTAGAATTCGGTCTTTAAATGTCTTCTCGACAAAACAAAACCAGTTTCAGTATGCTTTACCAAAACATGAACACATGTATGCGAAATTATGTTGTGTCATTATCCAATGACACAATCAATGAGTCTGAAAATATCCCAACTACCTAATAGCTTCCGGTAGCACTTCATATATACATTATGCCTACCTTCCTGTGAAGGATGCACTGTCATCTTAAGGGCTCCAGTTTTGGCATGTTAAACTATATGGTGGTAATTAGAAACTTAGTACAACATAAATTTATTTAGTCTTTAGCCCCAACTAGGCTAGTGCAATTTTCTGACTCCCTCGGCCTTCTCCCGCATACATATTTATTTCAAGGTACCCAGGCACAAATTTAATTTCATGAAATGAAACAATAAAGTGGTACACTATTTGTATAAGATTCCAACCACAGTTCCATTACAATACCATAATTCAATAATTAATTTAATTTCATGAAATAAATGAAATTAAACAATAAAGTGGTACACTATTTGAATACGATACCAATAAGTTGGAACCATCGACAACCCAATTAGTTCAACAAATTAACAAAGTCTGAGTCTGTGAGATGCAAAGCCATAGCTACCTACAGCCATACGGTAATCCAGATTAAAATGCAAAAGGAGCTGAACAAAAAAAAGGAGCTCAAAACACCTACATATATGAATCAAGTTGGGCCAAATATTCCCGTCCCTTATCAGTTAACATATATAGAACAATGATAATTTAATCGCCGGAGTCCTTTTTTACACAATATTGTTAGGTTAAATGGCATATTACAAAAGTAAAATAGAATATAGTATTCTAGTAATTTCATTTCCATGTAACCTTACCAGAGGTTCTGAATCAACATTGTCCATCGTAATTTCTCTTATTTTTCCATCTTGAATTTCTTCTGACTCAGGATCGGCATCCCTACTAGCATTTACTTTTGGATTCAGGGTAGAGATGTTGTCTTGTAGGGGTCTCTCAATCATCTTGGATTGCATGTCTGACTTGTGTCTCAGTTTAAGAACGTAGACCCGATTATCACGGGAAATATTTTGATAAAAAAAGGAGGAAAAAGATAACTGTTTCAGAATAAATGTAAGCCAAGGTTATTGATTAACCACATTGCTATAGCTAGCGCCCATTGCATCCACCAAATGAAACAAGATAATCTTCTCCATTGTAGCTGCTCAAGATCAAACTCAGACCCTACAAAAGAACATATAAATATCAGTGATGCTGACCAATATGGGAAAAAACTATCCAGGGACATTTAAGAGTTCAAACCTGGTGTCAATATAATTTCATCATATTGGTTGATAATTTGGAAAATATACTTCATGATCATTGGGATTATCAGTTTCAGTTCCATGCAATGGGGAGAATGAATCTATCATGTCAGTATATCCAGTAATCGCATGAAGATGAGTTACATATGTGGTGCCACTTAATGTGTCCTCTATGCTTCTATGGTTTGTCTTGTGAAATGATATACTGAATTGCCTTGATCCTTAATCTGGGTGTTCGAAGTTCAGCGGGAAATAATTCCTTCCTCCCCATGCATGCACCTTCTCCATGGACATCTAAAGTATCTTTTGCCTGGCCAACCTCTGTTTCCTTTAGAATTTTAATTAATGAAAATAACATCAATAGCCAGACTCTATAAGAATTACACAGAAATCAATCAAAAAATTTGTATATCTTTTAGGACAAAATTTAATGAAAATTAAGATGCTTACTATTGCCTTCTCCATAAATGATACACAAGAAGAAATCATCATCCAAGCCTTCTTCCATCTGAATGGGAACAAAAGAAGAAAGAAAAACTAAATTAATTGTAAATGTTGAATAACCAAACAAGGAATGAATCAATATTGAATTTTTGTTTCAAATATAGAGTGTCATACGACTCTTGCCTAAGCCTATCAGTTTGCTAAGACCAAAGCTTATTGTAGACTTAGCCATAAAAACTGATAAATATACGATATTGTATTATTCTTAGTTTTTGAATGTCTCTGTGTTCATTTATTTATCATCCATTCCAAAACCTGACTCAGACATACAACCAGTGTATTTGAGTTGCCCCTTTACTCCAATTGAGTAACAGGCCCACCAGGTAGACAGCTTGAAGTGGTAAAACAAAAAAGGACCAAATAATAAGACAAGACACGAAACAAAATGAATCTTCATCCTTTGCAACAAGTGTTTGCCTCACAAAGAAAATAAAAAATTGAATTTAACTACAAGATCAACACCATAAGAAAGAGTGTCCATTAAGGCTTTATATCCATCCCAACGCACCTATAAAACCTTAAGAAGTAGGTAAGGCCAAAACAAAAGCATGCTCTTAAATTAGGACCCTCTTTGGCAAGAGGATAGCTGAGCATATGACAATTTGTATACTTTTTATATTTACTAAATTGACTGCCAAAACTAACTTTAGTTGGAAATTGCTTTGTCCTAATAGGACTAACATTCAGCTTTCCTTGACAGAATTCAGATGCGGTAAAATATGTACTTATGGGGTCAATAGGTTCAGATCGAGTTTCATTGTATTTGCAGAAAGATACATAGGAGCGGTATCATATCATTTTTGGCACTGTCCAATCCAATACTTGCCCCAACCGGTATAGGTGTGGCTATATTTACTGGTCATTTTGGGAAGGAAAAAATTAAAAGAAGAGAGGTATGGGGGAAAACCCCGCAAAGATCTACATGCTAAGTTTGGAGATAAAAGAAGAAGAGAGTTTTGCTATTATTTTAGCAATATTCAGTGAATTAAACTGTGTAGTAGAAGCAACGATGCTCAGCAATCCTAAACCCAGATTAGTGTCGTGGCACTCAGAAGATACTTCATGGAAACAACTTTTGTACATAATAATTGTTTTTGTTATTATTATTAGACAACAGAGACATCCACAAGATCCAAAATTACATACCTCTCAAATTGTTCTATATAAGGACCCATTTTATTATGAGGAGTCAAAGAATAAAAGAATGTATGCCCAACTTGTCCTAATTCATACGTCTCTATTCAAACGATGAACATCAGATTTAGAAAAAAGTAGAGCGACTGACCAGTTTCGTTGAGTCTCATCTATTTGCTGACATTATGGCTGATTGAGATATCAGCACCTATGTAAAAATGAAAAGTGAGAGCAACTTGATGGGATTGCTGGACATATACCCTAAACTTACAAGCTTAAGTATAAATCTGCTACTTTACATCTCCGTCATCCGATAATTACAAAAATAGTATGACCTGAACAGTATGCACAAGCGCTCTTTTATACTGTAATCAGAAGAAATTTTCGACATGAGTACTGAACAAAACAAAGACTTGTTGCAGAAGATAATAGGCTTCACAGCTAAATCCATAGTTCAATCTCATCAACCAAGCATAACTTGACATGTTGCTCTCTCATAAAAATAAAGCACACAGAAGTATGTAGAATTTAAGGCTTTACATGCATAACTACAGGAAGTATGTAGAATTTTGAAGACTACCTTGAACTATATGAAGCAGGAAACTATACAAAAGTTAGAAGGCTTTATAATCTAAATTCTTATGCAAATTTCACCCAAATCCAAATATGTTCTTCTTTAACAAACCAAATTTACTCACCTGCACCTTAACACCCAAATCCATAAACCAAATCTTTAGAAGTCCCTGACCTAGAGAGGGAGAACCAGAAAATGGTGAAATTGAGAGAGAATGGAGGATCGAGAAAACACAAAAAAAGATAACCCTAGAAAATAAATAAAAACAAATCCTAATATTAAACCCTAGAAATGATTAAACAAATCTGTCTTCCCCGTCCTCCGCCCGTTGTGACCATCCTCCGCCTCCGCGGAGCAGCGGTAGAGCGGGTTCCAGCGGCGGCGCAGGTTCCAACGGATTATTAGAGAAGAAGAGATTGGGGTTCCAGCGGGATTGGGGTTCCAACTGGGAGAAGTTTTGGGAGAAGAGATCAAATGTGGAGAAGAGCCCGGGTCTACTAAAAAAAAATTTAGGTAAAAATTTTGGGGGGAACCTCATGTTTGCTAAAAAAAATTAGGGACAGCGGGGTTTTGGGCGGAGGAGGAGCGCGGGGTTGGCAAACATTTTGCCTTCCTAAATCTTTTTTAACGGATGAGAGATCCAAATTTTACAACTAAATTTAATAATAAACAACAGTTTTAATCCGTAGAATCTAAATATACTATTTTTATATGAAGTAGGTTTTGATATTAAACAACAAATTCAATCCGTCAAAAATCAAATGACAGTTTTAATACGTTGCTGTTGTTGGACAAATCTAACTGTCGCAAATCGTCCGTTTTGGTGTAGTGAAATAATCATCATAGCATAATCACCAAGAAGGAAGAAACCCCTTACGACAATGTCTCTCCGTGAGGTCCAATACCACACTAGCCATGTTTAGTTCACCTTAATGTAATCGTAATCACAATGTAATCAAATAATTTTTTTTATTTCATTACATTGTACTGTATCAAAAGATACCTAAGTCTGTAGAAGAATTCTGACAAAGATGTTAATCCAATGATTGATTCATTTGAGTATTTTGATTATGATTAATTAATTAAGTTTTTTGTTATAAAATTATTAATGGTCATGTGTACTATGTTGTCAATACTAACTAAATTTAGCATAGCCCTAGTATAACTAATTAATCTTATCATCATTGCTAATATGTATATTGTTTTGTTCACTTAACATTTATTTTGAAAATTAATAATATCAAGACTAATTAAAAATGAACTTATGCAAATGAAGGAATTATAATGGACCAAAACCCATTAGCTTAATGATTTCTCTAAACGGCCCACAATATCTTCGGGTTCACGAACTGAATTTTGAGGGTCCCGTTGACCGGTCAGTGGAAAATTTTAGGAGACAATATCTCCCGTGGAGATTCAGGGACGAAGCCCCCCCCAAAAACTAATCAAAATTTCAAATTTGATTTGTTTCGAACCAATCTACAGAGCCAAATCTCTCTCTCTCTCTCTATATATATATATATATATATATATATATATATATATATATATATATATATATAGAGAGAGAGAGAGAGAGAGAGAGAATATATATATATATATATATATATATATATATATATATATATATATATATATATATATATATATATATATAGAGAGAGAGAGAGAGAATATATATATATATATATATATATATATATATATATATATATATATATATATATATATATATATATTTTCTCTCTCTCTCTCTCTCTCTATATATATATATATATATGAGGAAGGATAGACATCCCCACAATTTTTGCATCCCCATGCATCCCCCCTATTTGCACCGTTGGATGGTGCTTTAAGTCATTTAATCTTAACCGTTGATTTACCAATGGTTGAGATTAGATGACTTAAAGCACATCCAACGGATGTGAACATGGGGATGCATGGGGATACAAAAAGTGTGGGGATGCCTATCCTTCCTCTATATATATATATATATATATATATATATATATATATATATATATATATATATATATATATATATATATACCCTGCAAATGACCTCTAGCCTAGTGGTTAAGAGAGATGCATGCGGCCCAAGTGGTCAGGAATTCGAGCCTCAGTGCAGGCGAGTTCGTCACAAGTACCCATTGCTTCAAATATATATATATATATATATATATATATATATATATATATATATATATATATATATATACCCTCAAAAAAAATTTATAAAAGAAGAAGAAAAAAAAGAACTACCTGAAGAAATCAAGCTACTAAGACATCTAGTCAAGTGTAATCTCTATTTTATATTGTACTTTAGGAAATATTGTAACTTGATAGGTTATGGCAAATGAAAGCTCCAAAACTTTAGCCATACAAGTCATATTGTAACCTGACAAAATATTAAGGGTATATCAGTTAACCGTTAGTATAATATTATACCATTTTTTAGCCTAAATCAACTTTTCTGTCTAACTGCAGATATTATACTGTCATGCATTGGCTGCATACTATCAATAAAACAACAACATATGGGCGATATACTGACGATATAGTATTAGATCCAAATTTGTTTTCCATAAACTTTTCAATACATACAAATTTTTCTTTGTAGTATGCAGACGATAAATTGTCTGGACAAATTCTGCACAACATTAAATATTGTAACGAGTATATTTAAAGTCGTCACTATGCGGACGGTATACCGTATGCACAATGACTATTTTGAGAGGTCTTTATATAAACCCTTTTGGCCTCTTTATTACCTGCTTCTTTAGGCCTTACATTTTTAGCTACCATATAAAAACCTTTTCCCATTCAAGAGCTTTCACTTACCTAACCTATTTGAGATAGAGTGTATATCGAAATGTACACTCGACGTGGCCGTAGCCCGTTGGGAATGGTGGAGCACCCCGACGCAGTGGCGCGGGTTCGAGCCCCCTTGGAGGCATGCCTCCAAGCACCATTAAGAAGTGGACACCATCAAAAAAAAAATATCGAAATGTACATTAAGATCTTCGTTTGCTATAAGATCAACATTTTTTGGTAAGAAATTGAAGTTTGTAAGCCTTTATATCAAAGCTTGTGTAAAAGTCGACAAGTCCTTCGAATCAAAACTCATGCATAAGAAGTCAGCCAAACCTTCATATCAAATCTCACAAGTATAATTATTTGTATTATAGTGGATTAAAATTCGAGAGAATTTTAGGATTGAAGTGTCTGACAACTCTGGCAGATATACCATAATACATCGGATGTTTGTGTTCATATCTTATTCCTGACATTTATTTTTAAATTACCTATTAGTATTTTTAATTGTGCTTAATTTATTAGTTTTACCCCATTCACCCTCCCTCAGTCCCTCTTTGGTCATCTTTGGTGCATTCAAAAACTACAATGAACAAAGAGATGATTAATTATTTCTTCAGCTCAAGCATAACATACAAATATTAGGCAAATTAACCAAGTCTCTACCGCTTCGAGTTGTCCATGATGAGAAGTTTGTTTTTAGTTTCTACGTCTACGAGGAACAGTATTCTTATCATCTTTGGCACTATCTGAGATATCAAATCTTCCTCATTTTCGTCACAATATTCTTATCCATTTTTAATATATTTTATGAGAAAACTAAAATTAAAGAAAATATAAGGGACTTTTTTGTATTTGAATATATTTTTAGAGACTTAAATCTAAAATAAAATATTTTATTTAAAAATATACAGTGCCTATACTGTAATATGTATTTTAAATTCTGTCATTTAAATTATGTCATTTAAATTTATGTCAATATAAATACAGTGCCTATACTGTAATATGTATTTTAAATTCTGTCATTTAAATTTATGTCAATATAATTACAGTGCCTATACTGTAATATGTAAATAAATACAGTGCCTATACTGTAATACGTATTTATAAATACAGTGCCTATACTGTAATATGTACGCTTTCAATTTCTGCAATTTAAATTCCTTTAAATTATATGTATTTAAATTACGCATTTATTTATGAATTTACGTACTTTGTGCAAACGACCACTCTGAGTCCAAGCCTAGCATGGGTTGATTAGACTCAGGTGAGCCTACACATATTCGGGGTCTAGTCAAGTCATATTGGACTTGATTCACGGCTTCGGATCCTGTATATGGACTTCGGTTCAATTTCGAATATATAGACAAAATATTAAATAATTAATTATTTATTGTTACTTGCTATTTTTGAATTTTTATATATATTTTAAGTGCTATAAAAATCTGGGAAAAATTGTATTTAAATACTATGTTAATTTAGCTAATTTATTATAATTTTTTCAGTAGTTAATAAGTACTTTTAGTATTTTATAAAATACCAAACCAGAACTCATTTTCAATGTACACTTGTATTCTGATTTTTTAATAAATACTTACACTGGATTATAAATTCCAAAAAATTTATATTAAATTACTATAATTAACAAGGATCAATTTGATATATTAATTCATATAAAATAGCTGTATAACTATCTTAATAATTATTGGAACACAATGTACAATATGATTAATTAAATAATTAATATTGACTTGTGTGTTTTTGTGTGTTTTTGGGATATTTTAGTATCGGGACCTTACCCTACCTTAGTATTGAGACCTACTTGTTAGTCTAGATGTTGTAACACCTTACTTTAGACTACTAGAGTTTCACATAGTTAGAGCCCTATTAGAAGCCGTGTCACAACACTAGTGTAATCTTAATCATAGCTTAGAGGCTGAGTTGTATATCATTTTTACAGGACACCGGACATCTGTACCTTCATATTATTACTCTTGCTTTGCTCAAGGCAAGTACCACTACGAACTTTATTTACTGCATGTAATGAATTGTGTATAAACCATGTTAAATACCGATACCTAAAACTGCAAGTCATATATGGAATATCTCTACATGTTTCACATGCTTTATACTGCTCTCAGTACCCACCATGTTTTATACTGTTCTCGTATCTCTCACATGTTAGAATCTGGGTTATGGAAAAACTGATAGTTGAGTACGTGATCATGCTCCCACGTTGCAACCTTGAGCCGTGTAAGGAAGACATTATGCATGTAGACCTTGCCATAGGCCAATATCCCGCGGCAGTTGTACGTGTGTACATTTAAGCATGTACGGAAGTACATATTATTCTTACCGGTGCCACAATACCTACATATTGTTCTTACTGCATCACCTATTGACCGATCACGTACCTGCTCCAGTTTTAAACAATATATATACATATGTCGCCATGACGAATGTATCATTGACATGATAGTTGTGATATTACATGATAGATTGTGCCATGACATGATTCCAGTTATTACATCTCTTTTCATTTCATGCTCTGTATATACTGTTTGTAGTACAAGTACTTGCTCCCGTCCTGACAGGATAACGTTGTAGGTGTGCTTTCCGAGGAGGAAATGCTTTGCGATACTTTTTATGGAGCTGCTTTTGAGGACCTGGCCTTTGCTCCAGAAGAGGCCCCAGCGGAGAACCTTGCTTAGACAATGCCAGTCGGCTTTAGACTTAGAATTATTACAACTTTGTTTAGTTACTGGACTTTGTCTCCAGTTATTACTTTGGAAGTGTATTAAACTTTAAAACATATTTGCTTTCATCTATAAATGCTGTGTTGTGACAAACAATCTCAAATGTTTTAAATATAATCTTTAGCACACTTAGTACTATCCTGACTATCTTCTAGAACAGCTTACTACGCTTTTACCAAGCGTAGGCTGGACATGGCTCAGCCTGGCCCAACAATTTGGGTAGCGGGTCGTAACATGTTTTTAGTGGTGGCCCATGCAGGTCGAGACTAAAGTTGTTTGGTTACGTCATTGTACCAAACTTACCTGCAATTTGGAACTTAAGGTAACTTGATAACATTAGGGATAACATTTAGAACACCTAGAGGATTACTATGATTGCAACATAGGGAAAACTCATCACAGCATAGGACTGTTAAATATAATTAGTCTTTTATTTGTAATTAAGTGGGTCAAATTAGACCAAGATAGTACCCTTGGGATGATCCCTGAGGATCTTACTCTAAATCTTACCTCAAAAATTGTTTCTGCTTGTTTCCATTTTCTCTTCCTTAATTCGTTGTTGAATTTGATTCCTGATATTCGTTATTGACTTTGAATTTTCATCAATATAAATTTTATGGATTGAGTTAAGGTGTATTCTGATAACATATTTGATGATGACAGTGAGAACGGTAAATGTCTGCTTTAATTATGGAGTTTAGAATTTATCGCAGCCATATTAGCTGGTATGACAAAAACATAGAGTCTGATTTTGGATATACTTATCCTAATCATGAAATTTAGATTTTCTTACAGCCATACCGGTTGGCATGGTAAGAATTCTAGATAACATGATTATAGGGTGTATACTTTAGTTATGACTCCATCGTTTATTGCATCTATGCTTACTGGCGTGGCAAAAATTCTGGCAACATAAGTTTAGAAAGACATGTATGGTTATCAGATCATATTTTAAATTGGTTCACTTCTTTATGACCAAATGAGCAAGATTAATTTTTCTTTTTGTGTATTATCATTATTCCTTCATCTTACCATTATTTCATCGTCTCAGTTAACTTTGTCCTGATAACATTTATCAACTACCTCGTATCTACTTTTGTCAACTACACTTTGAAATCTTTCTAAATTCTCTTATCTCTTTACTTTGGTAAGGCTGAAGAAGTATCTTAGTCATCTAGCTTAATAGAGAACAAAATTTGCTATCATGTAATAATCTTGATGGAAATATAAAATGTTTGATATTGATACATAATATTGGGATAAAAATATGACTGAGTTTGGGAATAAGATCATGATGCCGATATTATCAATTTAAAAATAATTACACCTAGATAAGTATTTTGAGTATGAGTTATTTTCAGAGGAACGTAGGAAGATTTCGAGCAAGAAGGACAGTAGGACGAATATAAATGGTTAGAATGATGATAATTCGTAAATGCATTTTTGAAATGATAAGGATATTTGAGGTCGACTTGGTTTTTGAGAAGCGAAATATTTGAGGTTATTGATTCTTGAGATATTCCAAATTTGAATTAAGGATAAGATACCAAATTTAAGAATTTAATTAATGGATAAGTAATTTTAACCGCATGCGGTGATGATACGAAATCGAACAAAGATTGGTATGGAAATGATTAGGAGCCGTTAGAACATAATGTTTTGACTTAAAGGAAACTCTTAGATATTTTGTGAGGATTCTAGGTGTGATGAAGAAATGTTGAAGGTGTAATGTTGAAAGAATTGTGAAGGCTAGTTTTTATAATGAAAAATAAATTTTATTTGGTAGTAGTGACATTAGACTTGAGTAATGCAAGAGTACCCATTTGGAATAATGATTAAGGATTTGTAATCCTTGATTCAGGAGTTTCGAATCTAGATTAAAGACAAGATGAAGGAATTTGAGCTTCAGAATGACTAAGTGAATGATGAACTATAAAATTAAGGAGGGTAGAAATTTGAGGAGATCTAACAAGGATATACTCCACGGGTTAGTAGCCTTGGAATAAAGGCTAAACCTAAAGTGTTATAATAGGATTCAACCTTCATAACTGAAAATTATGATTTTGATAGTAGTCATATAAGGATTTGATTCTCATGATTGAAGATTATGTTTTGACTTGTGCGATAAAGATAAAACTGGCAATTTTGACCAGATAATCTAGCCATTGTCAAAGTGAAGTGAGATGACTTAACTTCTTCGGCAATCCTATCTTGATTTTTCTATTCTGGTAGAAGGGATTGATTTCTCTAATCCTTAAACCATTCCTTAAATTCAATATCGGTAGAATTTTGATCCTCATGGTTGTGACCAACCCGATTTTGTCCAACTTCCTTATCATGCCAAGTTATTGATTACCGACAATACTCAAGTGACCTTAATGCATACCGAGATCTCGATTTCAATCTTTTACTGCTTATACCTATACTTTGATTATATTTTCTTTTTTGTATCAAAATATTGTTTGGATCGAGGTTAGACTAAACTTATCCTTGATCGCGACCAAATTTTCATTTTGATCATGTTTGGATCTAACTACCATTAACACTAGTGCCTAAATCTTCGAGTTAAATTCTTAATAATGACTAGTTCCGTGCTAACCATAATTTGATTTGGCCATTATTATTCATGTTGGTCGTGTCTATATAATCTGGCACAATTAAATGACTTTGAATCCCATGATCGTGATTTTTAACAATAAGGACTATACATATTAATTTTGCTCTGATTCGTGCAAAATAGTCCTTGACTGCAACTATCCGATTTGATTATGAACTTTGCCATGTCATAAATTGAGTTTTGATCATGTCGGAATAAACTTCTATCGTGTCCAAGTTTTGATTCACTAGTCACCATGCTCCGACTTCATTCCCAATCGTGACTAGGTTTAGAATTTTCGTTGCTCTGTTCTAAATTATGCTTGTACGACTTAAGTCTAATTTTCATCAAGCATAACCTCTACTGACTGCCCGATACTTGAATCTTGAATTCTTTCTCCGTTCCTACTAGCCATAACTAGGATAGTGCCTAAACTGATTTAAATCCGTTTCTAAAAATCGTGCCTAAGTCAATTTGAAATTTATTATCTTTATTATGCCAAGTCATCATCCTTTGATCGTGCCTAAGGCACTTACTAAAACCGTCTATCCTGTTTCGATCCCTCCCTCAATTTTAATTTCGAGGACGAAATTTTTTTAAGGAGGGTAGATTTGTAACCCCCGTTTTCAAAAATTTTAATAAATGAAAAACAATTCCAAATTTGCCCAAATTGATTCCATTAGGTTCTAAATATTTTTCTATTAATTTTAGAATTTTTCTGCGATTTGTTTGGAGTCGTTTGGACGTCATTTAAATTTTTTGGAATTAAATAACTGCTACCGTAAAAGCTGCATTTCTTTCCGTTTTGGCGAAACGGTAAAAATCTAAACCTAGGGTCAAGTTAGTAATTGACCATGGTTAATTTGCCCTAATTTTATTTTCCTATAAATAGGCTCTCATCCCAATATAAAAATTACATTTTCAAAATCAATTTTAATTAAATCCTCAAATTAATTATTTAGAAAATTTTCTTCTGATACTGTTCTGATACGATTGCCGCCGGCGACCAACTCTGGCGATACCCTCGTTCTCCGTGCCCCGACCCCGCCGTCGACTGCTGAGACCACTGTCGGTTCGAGCACGACGAACCGGACGCAGCGCCGACCTCCACAGTCACCGCCGAACACTGCACCGCCGCCGCCATAGCCCGCCCGACCGGCCAAAGTATGTAACTCCTATTTTCTTCTCTTATTCGTCGATTCGTTGGCACAAACATGTTCGTCTCGACGAGACGAACAGTTTGCCCCCACTCACAACCCACCTCGATGTCTACACTTCGAGAAACGTCTAGCCCTAGGTCGGACACGACGAAACTTCGTGTCAAAACGACACGAGACATATTCTATCGGGTGGAGAATGTCGAGACGAACTCGACACTATCCTCGGACACGAGGATTAGTGTCAGATTCTTGCCGACACGCTCTCAGACACGAGCAGGACGCATCTCGAGTGTCCCACTGGTTGGGACATGAAGATGGTGACCAACCCCTTCTTTCATAATAAATTTAGCAAGACCCCTTTCTAAACCACAGTCCAAGTCGGGGCTACTGGTCAGTGTGTCACGACCCGCACCCGGATATACGGGTACGAATACGTGGGCCACGCCCAGCCTACGCCGCAGTATCGGCGGTAGAACGCTGTCAAGTATACTATACTAACTACAACATCTAAGAATCCATAACTAGAAATGTACTCATGTCACATCACGAAAACTAAGGAAGATAAGACAAGAAATAATAACAATATCACTAGAACAACTAGAATCTACAATAATCATAAGACATGAAAGAATAAGAAGGAACAACAAGACTAACTAAGGATAACTACCAGGCAACTCACATAGAAGAATAGTGAGATCCCCCTCAGCTAGCAACATCATGAAGTCCAAAAATGAGGGCACAACTACTCCTAAAATTTGTCAACATATCCGGTCAGGATGGAACGAGTACATATATCTCATAACAGATCTCAAGATAGAATAAAAGCTATAAGACTGTAAATAAAGCATATACAATAAAATCATGGAGTGTACATATATGTTTCATGGCATGGTAAGCTGTAGAGCTAGAGCTAGAACAAGAAAGTAGAACTAAATCAGGGTATGTACACAAATCAAGGTAAGCCATATATCCAATGTGTGTGAGTAGCAGTTTCAACTTGTGATCGGCTTGGATAACTGTCAAGAATCGGCCTGGCAAGTCATAAGTGCGGTATATGACTCACACTGTTCAAGAATGCAAGGGGATATGATCACAGGCATACGCTACTACTCCCCCTACCCCAACTGGTAGAATGGATCCAAACAGGACACGTCACTGCACGGGATTCTACTGAGAAGGTCGCGAACCTTCTCTAGAATCAGTGACCATATATTGAGCAAGAGCTACAAGGGAGCTTGCACAATACATCCCAACCTAAGAAGGAGAAACATCTCTCGTCGGGATCCAAGAATACCAATCCGTGAGAACCATGTGTCAGGAATAAGCATATCAACACTAAGTACATGAATCATAACAGTTATCATAAATTGGGAATAAGTTATCAGAGAATGTACTCGCCTGGGGTCCTGCTGTCAATATGAATCAGGGTTCAGAGTAAAGCCACAGACCTAAAGATGAAATAATACAGGAGCTGATCAGGGTCAAAAGATATACTAACATCTAGGTCAAACTAAGACAAACTGGGTCAAGGTTGACGTACAGTTGACTTTGGTCAACTGGTCAACTCTGGTCAAGTTTTGGTCAATCCTAGGCTACGGTTGACTTCCGGTTGACTTTGGTCAAAAATAGTCAACTGTGGTCAACCAAGGTCAAAACTAGTCTAACTTAGGTCAAATGTTGACTCTACTTCGACGTTCAGTCAAAGTAGTCAACCATGGTCAAACTTGGTCAAAGCTAGTCTCTATAAACATTTACAAGGTCAACTTATGAATTTCCATGATTTAGAAATCACTGAAATCGACGGGTCTCTAAAACAACCAAAAGGATAAAATATTATAATAATAGGATAACACAAAAAGGGAAGAAATCTACAAATGTTGTCGGATGATAAAACTAATATCACCAACGTGTCCAGATTAGTCAAATCAGCTAGGATAGCCTGTCCAAAAGTCCAATTTGGACACAGGGGCAAAACGGTAATTTCGGGCCAAAATGATGTCCGCCGTTGGACACACTTTGCACCGAAAAATGTGCCGAAATAAAAGTGCACAAAACCTAACAAATTATATGTCCACGAATCCAGAATGATGATACGAACCCAACGGTATATCCAGAATTGGATTCCGTTGACCCGATCTCAAATTGGTCCGTTGACCGGGACATTGAAAACTGATTTGCACGGAAAAGCATGTCGGAGCCAATGTCCTCACAACTCAGCAAATTATATGTCAACGAGTCCATAATGACGATACGAACTCAACGGTATATCCGAAATTGGATTCCGATGAGCCGGCGTCAAAAAGTCCCGTTGATTCAGAAAGTGGGACCCCGCTTTGCACCGAAATGTGTGCCAGGGCCCACATTCTCCAAATCAAGCAAACTTTATATGAAAACATACCAAAACGACGCCACGAGTCTACTGGTGGTGTCAGAAATTGAATCCGGAGTCCCGGATTCAAAAATGGAATTTTACAAGTGCAATACTAAGAATTCGAACGACCAACTTTGGTGTCGAATTCGACCGACCTAACAAGCTCAAACTGAAATGAAATCTAAAGGGGGCAGGAAGAGGGTTATACCAGCTGTGCATCGGAACTGACGGTGTGCAAAATGAAGCTGCGACGGCGAAGATACGAACCCGCGAAGTTGGCATCACGAAACTGTCCAAAAACTGTACAATTTAAAACGTCAACTTGGTGGCCGGTTTTGATGTATCAAACGACGAAATTAATGGTTCAAATTTGACAGGGATGAAGGGGTATATACCGAGATTGAGACGGAGTGAAGAAATCACCGATCCAACGGTCGGATTGTCCAGAAAATCGGTGCGAAGTCGCTGTCTTGAGACGCGAATTCTGAAATTCGTTCGCGCGCGCGTCGACGGGATTCCGTACAAAACGCATGAATCGCCTAGACGGCGCGTCCCGGGGGACGTTGGCCGCCATGGGAAGGTTGCTGGGGGTCACGCCCGGCCAAGGGAGGCTGGCCACGACGGCCATGGCCGGCGGCGACGCGCGGTGGCGCGGCCACACGCGGCTGCTTCGCCGCGCACTGCTACTGCTGTTGCAGCTGCTGTCGGCTGCAGCTGCCCGCTGCTGCGGGGGCTGTGCAGCCTTGCGCGCGGCGTGCCACGATGAGGTGGGCGGGGGCACGTCGGAGATGGTGGTGGTGTTGAGGTGATGATGGGGTGGTGAGTATGATGGTGATGATGATGATGAAGATGATGATGAAGATGATGGTGAAGGAGGAGGAGAAGAGGGATAGTCGGGGAGGAGCTCGGCCATGGGCTGGTGGTCGAACGGCCATGGGTCGGCTGCGGGGAGCTGAGCTCGGGAGGAGCTCGGGTTGATGATGATAATGATAATGGTGATGGTGGTGTTGGCTTTTGTGTTTCAAGAAGAAGAAGAAGAAAAGGAGGAGTATGTGTGTGTTTGAAATTTTGGGGAGGGGGGTGCTGTCGGCCTGGTGAGAGTGAGAGGGGATAGAGAAGGAGGGATGGTGATGGGAGAGTTGATGGGAGTAAGAGAGAGTGGGTGAGAGTATTATATGTGTGTGTGTGTATATTAATATATAATAGAGTGGGATATTTAGTTAGAGAGAGAGAGAGAGAGATATATATAGATATTTAGAGAGAGAGGGGAGAGAGGTGTTTCGGCCATGTTGGGGGGTGTGTGTGTGTTGAGTTTAATAGGAAGAGAGAGAGAGAGAGTGTGAGATTAAAGAGAGGGAAAAGAGATATATATCTATATATATATATATATATACTATATATATATATATATATATATATATTTGTAAAGTGGAGAGAGAAAAATAAATATTTAAAATATGGAAAATAGGGGAAATTATGTGGGGGTTTTGGGCAGTCATGGGAGAACAACATGGAGCTGGGGTTTGGGTTCGGTCGAGCCGGGTCGGGCCAAAATCGGACAGGGTGCAACATTTGAATTAAAAATAGGGATTTATAATCATGGGTAAATAAATAATATACGGGGACTCCAATAAATGGGACACAGCGTCATGTGGGTAGTAGGCTCAATGTGAGCCATGTCCATATTTTGGGTCGACTATGTTGGGTCGATGTCGGGTCCCGAAATTAAATTGGAATTTAAATCAGGTTTTACGGTAGATAATTAATTGGCCTAAATTGAACCGAAAGTTGTTCGAAGGAAATGGAGCACAAAATGGAGTGTCTGAGTGGGACACAATGGTCATGGGTGAAGAGCGTCTCGAGTAGATCAGGCATGACAAGTTGGTTTCTAGAAAATGACAGGTCTGGTGCTCCTAAATTAAAAGTCACGGTAACGCGCATATGATGATCAAGGAAAAGAGTGGGAATTCAATTAATAATTAAATGGTCTAATATTGACCCGAACTTGCGCGAAGCAAAAAGGATACAAGGGAACAAGTTCGAGTGGGACACGATATATCAAAATGAAGATAATCTCGTCTACTACAAACTCCAAGAAGGAAGTTTCCAGAGACTGGCATCCCTGATGCTCTAGAATTCCAAGTCACGGTAAAGAGCATTAAATTAAATAATAATCAAATAATAATATCTATTCAAAATAATTGATTTATAAAATTAAAAAAAATAAGCCCAAAATTCAGAGGCTTACAATCCTACCCACCTTATAAAAATTTCGTCCTCGAAATTAAAGGTTGGTAGTGGGGTTAAAACATGATAGAAGAATTAGGTAATAATTTAGGCACGATCCAAGAATGACGAGTTTGCACGATCAAGAAAATCGATTTATAATTGTTCAGGCACGATGAGGGATTTGGCACGATAGAATCATGATATGAACAAAATTATATGTGCTTGATTTCAGAAATGAGCCAAGTCATTGGGGCACAATTTTAGAGACGATTAGAAGAATCGAAGATATAATGAAGTTCAAGTACGGGGTGACCCGTAGGACTTAGGTTGATGGAAATCAACCTGAAAGTCGTACATGCTTGATCGAGATGAAAAGCTAACCATGACCAAAACAAGGTTTGGCATAGTTGAGATAAAATTTCAGACATAAACAAAAATCGAAGTCAATGTCTTATAGGCCCGATCAAAGATTAAGAAGGATGATTGATAAAATCATGAAATACGATCCAAGTTCGAACGCGATTAAAATCGAAAATAGTCTAAGTTCACTTGGCACGATTTGAGGGTTAAGATTATCAAGATCATAAAAATCAAAGTTGGATAGTCATAATCTAAAACAGGGCTAAGAGAAGCAAATGGAGAGAAAATTTTTTAAGAATAGCACGATTGAGAGATAGATTGGATAGAAATTAGATTATAGGTTACATAAGCACGATCAAGATCCAAGTTCAGTTATGAAAAAAATAATAAAATCATGAATTCGAAATCAAGGTCCTAAAAGCACAATTTAGGAAGGAACCCAAGTCACAAGGAATTTGAAGTCATCTAGAGTATAGTCAGAAACCAAGACTCTTTGGCACGATAAACTAGACGACCAAAATTGATTGGTCATGGACAGAAGGGAATCAAAATCTTAATAGCATCTAAATTTAAGAAATAATTGAGATATAAACATTTCGAGATTTTCTGAGTTTTCAAGTGTAGATGTCAGATGTAGATATGAGATAGGTGATTGGTGAGATCAAGACATAGCTAAACAAGTCAAAGGAAATGATGGCAAGATGAGGAAATCATCATGTGATGGGAGAGAAAATAATGATAAACAAGAAATAATGGTAGAAATTATCTTGCTCAATTGGTAAAAGAAGTGAATCAACTTAAGATATGACCTGATAACCATACACGTCTATCCAAAATCATGTTGCCAGAATTCTCGCCACGCCAGTAAGCATAGCGGTAATAAACAATGAAGTCCATAACTATGGTATACACCCTATAATCATGTCATCTAGATTCCTTACCACGCCAACCGGTATGGCTGCAAGAGAATCTAAATGACATAACTAGGATAGTATATCCAAATCAGGCTCCATGTCCTTGTCTCGCTAGCTAATATGACTGCGATGAATTCTAAACTCCATAAATAAAGTAGACACTTACTGTTCTCATCGTCCTTATCCAAAATATGTTTATCAGGATATCTTAACTCAATTCTAAAAAGAATTATCCAAAACAAAATCAAAGATCAACAATGAATATTAAGATTTAAAATTCAACAAAAAGTCAAGGGTAAGTTAATAAAAACAACGGAAACAACTTCCGAGATAGGGTTCAGAGGAAATCTCAGGGAAAGTCCCGAGGGTACTACCTAGGTCAAGATAGAAAATGGTGGAATATAATCTAAAACAAACCTCGACCATGATACGAGGTTGGTAAATCATATTCTCTCCCCAACCTAGATGATATACAAGTCCAACTTATAACTTCCCTCTGGGGTCCACAAACTCATCCCAAGAAGGAATAAGTTTGATACAGACAGATATTTCAGAAATCAAGACGAATGGAAACAAGTGGGAAAAGATTTGAAAGCCTTCGAAATAAGATTCCCAGGGGTCATCCCTAGAATCTACCAAGAGTTCCTAATATGTGACTGAGTACCAAAATCCTAAAATATTCCATGACTCATCCTTAATCCTAGGACAGGCTCGCAGTAGTACAGATAATCTCAAGTACTACCACGACTTCGCATTAATAGCAAAGACTGACCTGCGTGGGCCACCACTAAAACGTGTCACGACCCGCACCCGGATATACGGGTACGAATACGTGGGCCACGCCCAGCCTACGCCGCGGTATCGGCGGTAGAACGCTGTCAAGTATACTATACTAACTACAACATCTAAGAATCCATAACTAGAAATGTACTCATGTCACATCACGAAAACTAAGGAAGATAAGACAAAAATAATAACAATATCACTAGAACAACTAGAATCTACAATAATCATAAGACATGAAAGAATAAGAAGGAACAACAAGACTAACTAAGGATAACTACCAGGCAACTCACATAGAAGAATAGTGAGATCCCCCTCAGCTAGCAATATCATGAAGTCCAAAAATGAGGGCACAACTACTCCTAAAATTGTCAACATATCCGGTCAGGATGGAACGAGTACATATATCTCATAACAGATCTCAAGATAGAATAAAAGCTATAAGACTGTAAATAGAGCATATACAATAAAATCATGGAGTGTACATATATGTATCATGGCATGGTAAGCTGTAGAGCTAGAGCTAGAACAAGAAAGTAGAACTAAATCAGGGTATGTACACAAATCAAGGTAAGCCATATATCCAATGTGTGTGAGTAGCAGTTTCAACTTGTGATCGGCTTGGTAACTGTCGAGAATCGGCCTGGCAAGTCATAAGTGGCGGTATATGACTCATACTGTTCAAGAATGCAAGGGGATATGATCACAGGCATACACTACTACTCCCCCTACCCCAACTGGTAGAATGGATCCAAACAGGACACGTCACTGCACGGGATTCTACTGAGAAGGTCGCGAACCTTCTCTAGAATCAGTGACCATATATTGAGCAAGAGCTACAAGGGAGCTTGCACAATACATCCCAACCTAAGAAGGAGAAACATCTCTCGTCGGGATTCAAGAATACCAATCCGTGAGAACCATGTGTCAGGAATAAGCATATCAACACTAAGTACATGAATCATAACAGTTATCATAAATTGGAAATAAGTTATCAGAGAATGTACTCGCCTGGGGTCCTGCTGTCATATGAATCAGGGTTCAGAGTAAAGCCACAGACCTAAAGATGAAATAATACAGGAGCTGATCAGGGTCAAAAGATATACTAACATCTAGGTCAAACTAAGACAAACTGGGTCAAGGTTGACGTACAGTTGACTTTGGTCAACTGGTCAACTCTGGTCAAGTTCTGGTCAATCCTAGGCTACGGTTGACTTCCGGTTGACTTTGGTTAAAATAGTCAACTGTGGTCAACCAAGGTCAAAACTAGTCTAACTTAGGTCAAATGTTGACTCTACTACTTCGACGTTCAGTCAAGTAGTCAACCATGGTCAAACTGGGTCAAAGCTAGTCTCTATAAACATCTACAAGGTCAACTTATGAATTTCCATGATTTAGAAATCACTGAAATCGACGGGTCTCTAAAACAACAAAAGGATAAAATATTATAATAATAGGATGACACAAAAAGGGAAAAAATCTACAAATATTGTCGGATGATAAAACTAACATCACCAACGTGTCCAGATTAGTCAAATCAGCTAGGATAGCCTGTCCAAAGTCCAATTTGGACACAGGGCAAAACGGTAATTTCGGGCAAAATGATGTCCGTCGTTGGACACACTTTGCACCGAAAAATGTGTCACAATAAAAGTGCACAAAACCTAACAAATTATATGTCCACGAATCCAGAATGACGATACGAACCCAACGGTATATCCAGAATTGGATTCCGTTGACCCGATCTCAAATTGGTCCGTTGACCGGGACATTGAAAACCGATTTGCACGGAAAAGCGTGTCGGAGCCAATGTTCTCAAAACTCATCAATTAATGTCAACGAGTCCAGAATGACGATACAAACTCAACGATATATCCGGAATTGGATTCCGATGAGCCGACGTCAAAAAGTCCCATTGACTCAGAAAGTGGGACCGCGCTTTGCACCGAAATGCGTGTCAGGGCCCACGTTCTCCAAATCAAGCAAACTTTATATGAAAACATACCAGAACGACGCCACGAGTCTACTGGTTGTGTCAGAAATTGAATCTGGAGTCCCGGGTTCAAAATGGAATTTTACAAGTGCAACACTAAGAATTTGAACGCCAACTTTGGCGTCGAATTCGACCGACCTAACAAGCTCAAACTGAAATGAAATCTAAAGGGGGCAGAAATAGGGTTATATCAGCTATGCACGGAACTGACGGCGCGCAAAACGAAGCTGCGACGGCGAAGATACGAACCCGCGAAGTTGGCAACACGAAACTGTCCAAAAATCGTACAATTTAAAACGTCAACTTGGTGGCCGGTTTTGATGTATCAAACGACGAAATTAACGGTTCAAATTTGACAGGGATGAAGGGGTAGATACCGAATTGAGACGGAGCGAAGAAATTACCGATCCAACGGTCGGATTGTCCAAAAATTGGTGCAAAGTCGCTGTCCCGAGACGCGAATTCTGAAATTCGTTCGCGCGCGCGTCGACGTAATTCCGTGCAAAACGCATGAATCGCCTAGACGGCGCGTCCCGGGGACGTTGGCCGCCATGGGAAGGTCGCTGGGGGTCGCGCCCGCCAAGGGAGGCTGGCCACGGCGGCCATGGCCGGCGGCGAGCGCGGTGGCACGGCAACACGCGGCTGCTTCGCCGCGCACTGCTACTGTTGTTGCAGCTGCGTCGGCTGCAGCTGCCCGCTGCTGCGGGGGCTGCCGGCCTTGTGCGCGGCACGCCACCGCGAGGTGCGGGGGCACGTCGGAGATGTGGTGGTGTTGAGGTGATGATGGGGTGGTGCGTATGATGGTGATGCTGCTATGAAGATGATGAGAAGATGCTGGTGAAGGAGGAGGAGAAGAGGGGATAGTCGGGGAGGAGCTCGGCCATGGGTCGGCTGCGGGGAGCTGAGCTCGGGAGGAGCTCGGGTTGATGATGATAATGATAATGGTGATGGTGGTGTTGGCTTTTGTGTTTCGAGAAGAAGAAGAAGAAGAGAAGGAGGTGTGTGTTTGAAATTTTTGGGGAGGGGGGTGCTGTCGGCCTGGTGAGAGTGAGAGGGGAGAGAAAGGAGGGATGGTGATGGGAGTGAGAGAGAGTGGGTGAGTATTATATGTGTGTGTGTGTATATTTCTATATGAGTGGGATATTTAGTTAGAGAGCGAGAGAGAGAGATATAGATCTTTAGAGAGAGAGAGGGGCGAGGTGTTCGGCCATGTTGGGGGGGGGGGTGTGTGTGTTTGCTTTTCCTCGGACCGGCGCGCGAGTGCGCTTCCCGCGCGGCCCCGCGCTCTCTCTCTCTCTCTCTCTCTCTCTCTCTCTCTTCCTCTCTCTCTCCTCTCTTCTCTCTCTCTCTCTCCCATCGCTTCTTTGTCCCGTGGCGCGCGCCCTACCCTCTTTCCCCTCGGGCCCAATAGGGAAATTATGTGGGGTTTTGGGCAGTCATGGAAGAACATGGAGCTGGGATTTGGGTTCGGTCGAGCCGGGTCGGGCCAAAATCGGACAGGGTGCAACATTTGAATTAAAATAGGGATTTATAATCATGGGTAAATAAATAATATACGGGGACTCCAATAAATGGGACACACATCATGTGGGTAGTAGGCTCAATGTGGGCCATGTCTATATTTTGGGTCGACTAGGTTGGGTCGATATCGGGTCCCGAAATTAAATTGGAATTTAAATCAGGTTTTACGGTAGATAATTAATTGGCCTAAATTGAACCGAAAGTTGTGCGAAAGAAATGGAGCACAAAATGGAGTGTCTGAGTGGGACACAATGGTCATGGGTGAAGAGCCTCTCGAGTAGATCAGGCATGACAAGTTGGTTTCGAGAAAATGACAGGTCTGGTGCTCCTAAATTAAAAGTCACGGTAACGCGCATATGATCAAGGAAAAGAGTGGGAATTCAATTAATAATTAAATGGTCTAATATTGACCCGAACTTGCGCGAAGCAAAAAGGATACAAGAGAACAAGTTCGAGTGGGACACGATATATCAAAATGAAGATAATCTCGTCTACTACAAACTCTCCAAGAAGGAAGTTTCCAGAGACTGGCATCCCTGATGCTCTAGAATTCCAAGTCACGGTAAAGAGCATTAAATTAAATAATAATCAAATAATAATATCTATTCAAAATAATTGATTTATAAAATTAAAAAAATAAGCCCAAAATTCAGGGGCTTACACAGTGTGTAGCAATGAAATTCCCCCTTTCCTGTGAGCACAGGCTCGAGCCCCCCTTCCATATGTTGGGTATTTTTTGTGGGATTAATTTGGTTTTGTTATATATCTATATAATACAGATTATATAAAAATAAAACCCTTTCATTTATCAGCAGCCCGAGTTGGGCCTACTGGTTAGTCCGAGCAGTTTCAAACCCTTGTGTTCTGTGGAGGTCAGGGGTTCGAAACCCTTGGCTTTATTTTATGTTATTTTGTGTTATTTTGTACTTTTGAATATACAGTAGAAACTCTATAAAATAATACACTTGGGACCACCAAAATTTATTAATTAAAAGAGTTATTAATTAATCGATAAATTAATAATTATTAATTATATATTAATTAATATTTTATTAATTTATAGTAAAATACTTACGTAGTTTACAAACACCTTTCAAGCTTCCACTTAATTATTGTATACAATGCATGTGTATATCAAATGAAGGGCCCAATTTGAAAAAACCTTCAATCTCCCACCTTATTATGCTTCTTGTGTTCAGTGTATCACTTTATGGACATTAAAAATATTTTCTATAGTAGTTTACAAACACCTTTCAAGCTTCCACTTAGTAGTTTACAAACACCTTTCAAGCTTCCACTTAATAGTAGTTTACATTGAACAATTTCTTGTTGAGCTATGAGAAAATACACCAGAAGTTCTTACCATGCTAAGGAAAATTAGAGACGAGATTCAAGGGGAAATTGATTTCAACAAAAAACAAAAGACAATTGAGTCATTTTTTAAGAAACCTTCATAAATCATTCATGTAATATGCTATATATAAGGAATTATTAATTTATATTTTATGGGGTCTGAAGAAATTATCAAAAATGTATTATCTTATAATTTTAGCGAATTATTAATTTAGCACCCTATCCCGAGTCGGGACCGGCCAAAATATTATCTTAGAGAGTTTATTAAATAATCGAGTATTAATTTATAGAGTTTCTACTGTATGTGTATATATTTGATTATATATATGTATATATTTGTAAACATTTGTATATATTTTATAAATACATATATATTGTTAAATATACTATATAAATTCCATTTTTCTTTATAAAGATTACTTACTACACATATTTATGTAAATGTGTATATATATTTATGTATAATATATATCTCTCTCTCCATATATATATATTATATATATATATAATATATATTAATAAGTGATAAATGTTAAAGATATTAAATTTCTTATAAATTTCTTTTTGTATTTTTGGCGTAATATTATATAAAATTATATATATATTTAATTTCTGTCATTTAAATTTCAGTCATTTAATTTACGTCATTTAAATTTGTCAATATAAATACAGTGCCTATACTGTAATATGTATTTTAAATTCTGTCATTTAAATTATGTCATTTAAATTTATGTCAATATAAATACAGGACTTATACTGTAATATGTATTTTAAATTCTATCATTTAAATTATGTCATTTAAATTTATGTCAATATAAATACAGTGTCTATACTGTAATATGTAAATAAATACAGTGTCTATACTGTAATACGTATTTATAAATTCAGTGCCTATACTGTAATATGTACGCTTTCAATTTCTGCGATTTAAATTCCTTTAATTTATATGTATTTAAATTACGCATTTATTTATGAATTTACGTACTTTGTGCAAACGACCACTCTGAGTCCAAGCCTACCATGGGTTGATCGGACTCAGGTGAGCCTACACATATTCGGGGTCTAGTCAAGTCATATTGGACTTGATTCATGGCTTCGGGTCCTGTATCTGGACTTCAGTTCAATTTCGAATACATGGACAAAATATTAAATAATTAATTATTTATTGTTACTTGCTGTTTTTGAATTTTTATATTATTTTAAGTGCTATAAAAATCTGGGGAAAATTGTATTTAAATACTATGTTAATTTAGCTAATTTATTATAATTTTTTCAGTAGTTAATAAGTACTTTTAGTATTTTATAAAAATACCAAACCAGAACTCATTTTCAATGTACACTTGTATTCTGATTTTTTTTTTATAAATACTTACACTGGATTATAAATTCCAAAAAATTTATATTAAATTACTATAATTAACAAGGATCAATTTGGTATATTATTTCATATAAAATAGTACTGTATAACTATCTTAATAATTATTGGAACACGATGTACAATATGATTAATTAAATAATTAATATTGACTTGTGTGTTTTGTGTGTTTTTGGGATATTTTAGTATCGGGACCTTACCCTACCTTAGTATTGAGACCTACTTATTAGTCTAGATGTTGTAACACCTCACTTTAGACTACTAGAGTTTCACATAGCTAGAGCCCTATTAGGAGCCGTGTCACAACGCTAGTGTAATCTTAATCATAACTTAGAGGCTGAGTTATATCATTTTTACAGGACACCGGACATCTGTACCTTCATATTATTACTCTTGCTTTGCTCAAGGGAAGTACCTCTACGAACTTTATTTACTGCATGTAATGAATTGTGTATAAACCATGTTAAATACCGATACCTAAAACTGCAAGTCATATCTGGAATATCTCTACATGTTTCACATGCTTTATACTGCTCTCAGTACCCACCATGTTTTATACTGTTCTCGTATCTCTCACATGTTAGAATCTGGGTTATGGGAAAACTGATAGTTGAGTACGTGTTCATGCTCCCACGCTGCGACCTTGAGCCGTGTAAGGAAGACATTATGCATGTAGACCTTGCCATAGGCCAATATCCCGCGGCAGTTGTACGTGTGTACATTTAGGCATGTACGGAAGTACATATTATCTTACCGGTGCCACAGCACCTACATATTGTTCTTACCGGTGCCATAGCACCATCACCTATTGACCGATCACGTACCTGCTCTAGTTTTAAACATATATACACATATGTCGCCATGACGAATGTATCCTTGACATGATAGTTGTGATATTATGATAGATTGTGCCATGACATGATTCCAGTTATTACATCTCTTTTTATTTCATGTTCTGTATATACTGTTTGTAGTACAAGTACTTGCTCCCGTCCTAACAGGATAACGTTGTAGGTGTGCTTTCCGAGGAAAAAATGCTTTGCGATACTTTTTATGGAGCTGCTTTTGAGGACCTGGCCTTTGCTCCAGAAGAGGCCCCAGCGGAGAACCTTGCTTAGACATTGCCAGTCGGCTTTAGACTTAGAATTATTACAACTTTTTTAGTTACTGGACTTTGTCTCCAGTTATTACTTTGGAAGTGTATTAAACTTTAAAACATATTTGCTTTCATATATAAATGCTGTGTTGTGACAAACAATCTCAAATGCTTTAAATATAATCTTTAGCACACTTAGTACTATCCTGACTATCTTCTAGAACAGCTTACTATGCTTTTACCAAGCGTAGGCTGGACATGGCTCGGCCTGGCCCAACAATTTGGGTAGCGGGTCGTGACAAAGGGATTCCTCAGTTCTTACTATGTGCAAGCAAAGCTAGTCTACCCAATCAATCAATTGCGCCAATCATGAATTAGACGAGTCCCAGCGGGACGCCCGTCATCAATATACAATAAATAATATAAGCAGATACCGCTCCCTGCCCGTGTAGCAGATTTGCAGTATCTGTGGGAACCAGCCGGCCTGTCGGGAATTAATAGTCCCAAAGAGGGCTGTCATATAAGAACTCGGGAATCTATTCTCTCCATGCAATCATTATTTTATTTAACTTAGTAGCCTCTATGTTAAGTGAAATCCTATGTCGTGGATCATGGTCATTCGGAATGTGTACTTTCGTACAAAGTACGATATGCCCAACTCTACAACGATACCCGTGCGGTTAGGTTGTAGGTCTTACATAGCGTAATGCAACAATCAAAACTAGCCACGGAATAATCATGCCTTGACCATAAAGTACACATGCTGCTTTTGTAAAATAAATAAATTGAAGCCTGCATGTGTCTATATGCCAATATTCGGGATCGGTCAATCGATTTCAATAGTCCATAGTTAATATGAACGTGTCTCATTCATTCAATTCAATAAAACGACTAGCCAGTCTCTTAGTTCCAACTAGGAACGCATGATCAATTTTTAGTCAAGGTTACAATCAATGTTAATTAATGCCAAATTCGGGATAGAATCAGCCAAAAGGCATTATGGGCTAGCGTTCATGCGGCCGGGAGAATAGGGTCTCATGCGGCTCAATGCCATGCGACCACAAAGTCTCAAGCCTTATGCGACTGGGGTTCAAGCTAGCCATGCAGTTAGGAAAAGATTCATCTCATGCGGCTAGGAAATAAATTCTTATGCGGCTGGGAAAGATCAATGCGGTCAGAAAACCATGCGGCTGAAAAAAGCACATACGACTGGGTAAGTATATGCGGCTGGATAAGCTCATGCGGCATGCAAAGCTCATGCGGTTAGGTAAGTACATGCGACTGTATAAATACATGCGACTGAAAATGATAAGTCTATACGGCTGGAAATAACAAATCACATGCGGCTCGAAATGACATATCACATACGGCCGAAATGACAAAGCCTATGCGGCTGGAAATGACAAATCACATTCGGCTGGAAATGACAGATCACATGCGGTCGAAATGACAAAGCCTATGCGGCTGGAAATGACAGATCACATGCGGCCGAAATGACAAAGCCTATGCGGCTGGAAATGATAAGCCTATGCGGCTCAAATAACAAATCACATGCGGTTGGAAATGATATGGTCATGCGGCTGCGGCCAATAGAAGTACATGCGGCTCGGAATCAATTCTCATGCGGCTGGGAATGCATATGCGGCTAGGAAGTGCCATGCGGCTAAGGGAAAACTTGCTGCATGAAAAGCCATGCGATCAAGTACTGTTCTTCTTCTCCATTTTCGAGAACAGAACCATGGAAGCCATTGCTTCCAAGCTCTCTAAACCTTCATTTCAAGCCCAAATCAGGACTTCCATATATCAAAATGGGGTAGAACGAAATTCTCTACAACATGGAACCATCAAAACTTGAAAATAACAAGGTTAGCTAGATCAAAACCCAAGAATCCAAAAAATACAGCAAGTTTAGATCTACACAAAATGAGCTAGGGAAATTAAACTAAATACTAAAGTACCTAAGAATCTGAGAGGAAGCCAACGGAACAACAAAATGGGAGATCCATCAAGAAGCATTGGCACTTGCCTATGCGGCTGGGAAGGTGGGGAGTTATTAGGATGAAGAAGAGAGTTAATGAGAAGGAAAAGTAATGAAGAGAGAGAAAGGGTTTGGGGCTTTAATGAGGAGGGGTGGTGGTGGAGAATTGTTGAACCACCCAATGGCCGAAAAATAAACCAACTCAGGCCGAACCCAAAAGCAAAGCAGAATGTAAAATACTGAAAATAAAATTGCAAAAAAATTAATTAACAGAAAATTAAAAGAATTTAAATACAGAATAATGATAATATTAAATATATTAAAGCAGTACATGTATTAGAATACGTATTCTGGGAACGGAAATGACAGTTCTATATGCAGTATTCACAACATATATATACATTGTCACAACTCCAATATACGAAAAAAATTTATTCAACAATTGAAAAACAACTGGAAATGGAAGAACTGAAATAAAGTACTGAATCAAATAAACAAAACTCCAAACAATAAAGCTAGAAAACTGGAAAACAACTAGCTAGGCGGTCGGCTCATCGGCCCCAGGTTCTGCGTCCTCCAAGGGGGACTCTGACAACACCACAGGATACAATACCGGATCATAGTAGCTATTGTACAATAGCTCAGCAACCTCAATATCACCTAAAAATATAGGTCTCCAGTCAGGAGGGAGCAAGTACGAATATGTATCTCACATTTCAAATAATAATGGAAAAGTGCAGGCTAAACAGTTGAACAATATTTTCCAGCAATTTAACAATTTAAAACAATGTGATTTGAATGTGTAAACGTCTATGACCGGCTTGGGTTGTACAATAGCATCCTAGCGACGCGATACGGCTTATTCCTGTGTAAGAGGGGTAAGCTCGCACAATAATGCAATATGAGGGTATTGGTCATAAACGCTACACTATTACCCCAATTCCTACAATCAATATCAATCAATATTTGAACCCTAGGAGAGGGTTCCGTGTAGCAATGTGGTTTAAACATGCAGCTTGACAATTACTAAATAAAATACAAGAAAATATAACCGTAACTTGCCTCTATTGATTTACTGGATCGGGAATGTCGGTACGAGGAGAAAGTCAGTATGTCTTCGAGATCCTACAGTTGAGAACCTTGACTTAGAACCATAATGAAACCATTCTAGTGTGTGCTAGTTACAATCTCTAGAAGCAGACCCTAGTCATATTTTAAGTTATTAATTAGTCTACCGAAAATTGTCTAACGTCGTAATCTACGTTCGTTATCATTTTAATTGAATAAGTCGTTATTGATTAATTTGGGAAAAATAGCAATTATCGGTTAATTTGGCAAAACTTTATATTTTAAATATATATATATTATATATATATATATATATATATATATATATATATATATATTATATATATATATAATATATATATATCTTATATTATATATAACTTAGACTTTTCTTTAAATGAGGAAAAATGTGAATTGCTAAATTACCAGATTATTAATTGTGAGAAAACTTATTAATTTTTTTATAAAATAATTATCCATTTTATATTCTACGCGTTTTAACGGCGAAACCAATATTCCAGAAAAATATAAAAGCTACGTACACAATACATGGTCACAGAGAAATAAGAAAAAACTGGACTTATGCCCTTACAAATTATTTACATAAATTAATTAATCCTAAGGCGAGCTTTGAGTGCCGCGAACGGTCCAAACAGTAGGCTGAGGCCCTGAACCTAAATACTAAAAGCAGTACCAGTTCTAAATAAATTATAATTAAATTAAAAATTAAAGAGTCTCAGACTTGGTCGTACATGTAAAACCCCAATATTTTCTAATTATTTTAATACTTTAAAATTATTTTTCTATATTTTTCTGATTTTATTTGGTATTTGTACAGAATTTATTGTGGTATCATATATTATGGTTGCGCTTGTATATTTAAATACTACTAATTATATCCTTCAATTATTACAAATATTTTTATTTAATTATGAATTTTATAAATTTTATTGTGAATATATATTATATATATTTTATATATATATATATTTAGTTTATTTATTGTTTGTTAAAAAAAAATATAGTGGAGGGGGCCGAACCCCCCAAAGCACTACAGCTGCGGTGAGGGGGGTGGGCCCGACCCCTTATCATTGCTAGCAGCACTTGCTGCTATTTGGCTTAGTAGCCCGACCCCCTACTAATTCATAGCAGCACATAGCTGCCCCTTAGAAACCGAGACCCCCCCCCCACAATGCAAATAACTTAGCAGTTGCATTGTTAACTTTAGCAAAAAAAAACCCGACCTCCCCACTATTCCGTATACGAATACAAGTCGGCAGCGGCATAGTATATATAAACCCGTTCGAAACCAAACCCTAATCCTCCGAACTCTTCACCTCCACATCTCCTCTCCATCTCGAATCCCCGGCGAGCTCTACGGGCCGTTGGCGGCGCCGTACCACCGCGCGAGCGCTACCGGAGAGCCCATGACGACCTCGCAATTCGAGCGTACTCAGATTTTGCGAACAGCGAGGTACCCTTCTTCCCATCCACTTTTCTTCATGCACGCTCGATGATTTCTCGAACTATAAATTTCTGTGCGTAGCCCATATGAACCTCTCCAATCCCCTTCAGGTAGAATCCTGGGAAACCCAAAGGATTGCTCGAAAAATCGAGACAAAGTTGGAGAAAAACCCACTTTTCTGATTTCTAAAAACTGTTTTGAAACGCCAACTTGTCGGCCATTTTTTTTGCTGTTCATTAACCTTTTGTAAAAACTAATTGAACACGTTTGAAGACAACCTAACCACGATGGAAACGTAACTGGTAGAATAGTATTTCGATTTCTGTGTGTGTATTAAATCAGTGTTGAAGTTGGACGAAAAACTGTTTTCAAAAGTGTTAAATTCTAAAATTTTTTCCGATACGACGTCGCCCCGACAAACCGGGCGACGTGGTCGCGCGTTGTATGCATCGAAAGGCGCGTATGGACGTTGGGGAAGTGTGGGAACTGACAGAACTCAATTTTGTCGTGTGTGCGCGACGAAATCAACGCGTATCCGTCAAGATACCTCCGTATCGACGTTTTGCAAACTTGTCCATAACTTCGTGTACAGTCATCGAATCGAGACGAAACTTGCGCCAACAGGTCCGGATCAAAATTCTGGTCCTGCATGCCAAGTTTGGTTCAATTCTGAGAAGGTCGAATCGGAACCCATTTTTGGCGGGCCCGCGACCCACTCAAACGAGCGAATTTGTACACGGCTCATCGGAATCCAAAACTGGACATACCGTTGAGTTCCTCTCCTCAAACTAAATCCGTAGACATATAGTTTGACGACTTTAGAGACCATAGACTTTGGCACGCGTTTCGGTGCAAAGCAGGTCCAACGGCGGACATCGTTTTGACCCGAAATTATAATTTTGCCCCTGTTCCAGAATTGAACTTTTGGACAGGCGTTTCCTAGGTATATCTTCTTCACCGAGAGCATTTTTGATGTTTGTTTCAGCGTTTGGAGTCATCTATGATTTGTGAGTTTGGTGCTGACACTTGCTACTCTTGGATTGCTTTCTCGCACCGCAGGCAAGTATACCTTGCCATAGATTCTGATTGTGCTCATTTATTTTCAGTATATTTTATTATTGCATATTTCTTTCTCTTATTTGTCATTTGTTTCTATTAGGCGTCCAAGTCACACTTGGGTGCAAGCGGCTACATTTAGTCGTTATATTTATTATGTCTTTATTTGCATGTCGACCTTGTGTCAGTTGACTACCCTATGAGTATGTGGGGTATTTTCATACTCCTATGGCCTTGACACATGTGTATCACGTGATGAGTGAGTTATAGGACACGGACCTGCGTACTCGACTGGCCATCGATACGTACGGGACGTGCGACGGTTAGGAGGTAACTGCTACTAGTGTGTCGAGTTAGAAGCCGTAGCAGTTGCCAACTGGACAGGCTGTGGATACATCTTGGACAGGAGCAGTTGGGGGGAGGGGACAGCTACTAGCGTAGGGGCTACATTTATTTTTACACACTTTTGGGGCCGAGAGTGACTCTTATGAGTACTACTTTCTGTCCCGGCGATAGCGTCTCGGATGAGCGCTACTTGACGGCCACTCTTTATTACTCTCTGATCTTACAGCCCCTGCGTAGAACGTTGTCCTCAAAGTGCATCTCACATAGACGGTTAGGAGATCCTGTAGAGTTATAGCTGCATATTTTATTTGCACATTCAGTTACTTGGCATGTTTTCTGTATCTTGTTACGTCCCTCTGAGGACCTGGTCATCTCTCCAGGATTAGACGAGCAGGACTATCCAGAGGAGTACGGTGCCGCATTGGATCCAGCATACATCGGTGACGAGGCACCTTCCCTCTTACTTAGTTTTATTCTTTACTATCTGAGACCATGTATTGGACATCTTTTTATCATTCTTTCTTGCTGTTTGAGGAGGTTGGACTCCATTTAGTTGAGACTATTTTCCATAGCTGTTTGGGTGGGAATGTCTACCCGGCTATATTTTGATATCATCATTTATCTTATTTTAGTGGACTTATCATATTCTCTGTGTTGAGCTGGATGAGATTTAGTTATATTATTGTGGCTTATCATGTACTATTATTACAGCTTATGTACCAATACGGGGATTACCATATATGGTGTATTCTCGTATAGTACAGCTGGCATGTCTACGTACTTAGTCCTACGTATTTTGGGACTGGGGCGTTACATGTTTTTGTGGTGGCCCATGCAGGTCCATAATATTGTTGGGTTACATGACTGTGCCCAACAAGCCTGCAAATAGGAATAGGATATAAAATCTCATCCACTACTACTACTTCTTTGACTCTTCTCACTTCTCATTTTTTTGATTATTCCAGTTTGAAATTGTTCTAACCAACTCTAAATTTTCGTGCCAATATAGGATGAATCTTCGTAGCGGTTTCACTACTCCCCTTGCCATTACTGACGGGAACACTACTGCTCGCGAGGAACCAGTAAATCCGCAGCAGCCAGCTATGTCTCGACCACTCCAGCACCATCCGGGCCATCCCCTCAGCCAGTGATGACCCCAGCCACGACTCAGCAGACTGGTCCCGAGGATCCTGCACCCCAGGGAGAGTACCTACCACCACCACCACCTTATCCACCTCCATTCCTACCACAGATTCCACCCACATATCCACCCTCATCATATCCACCTCCACCACCTCCACAATATCCACCACCATCATATCCCCCACAACAGCCACCACAGTATCCACCATCCTATCCGCCCCAGCAGCCTCTTCCATACCCATCACCATATCCACCATCATATCCACCTCAGTATCCACCCACATACCCTCCACAATATCCCTTTCCATATCCTTCATATCCTCCACAGTACGGGCCACAGGGTGCCCCACAGATCATGCCCCATGCCCAGATGCCATACATGCCCCCACAGCATCCCATGCCTCAGACTGGTGGGGCTACTACAGAGCAGATTCTCCAGAGCCTAGTACAGGTTCAGATGCAGCAGAGCGAGGCCATCAGGAGGAGTTTAGAGACAGCATTGGCCCGAGCACCACAAGCCACTGTGGGTTCTATCGAAGGGTTCCGCAACATGAATCCTCCACTTCAAGGGCACTGAAGACGTTATTGGGATCACCAATTGGTGGTTAAGACAGAGAATCTCCTGAAGGCTTCAGAGTTATCGCAGATCTATGGATGACGGCAGTGAAGTTACAGTTGGAAGGAAATGCTTATGATTGGTGGGCGCAGAGGAGAGGCGGCTAGGACTTATCAGACATGGGAGGAATTCAAGGAACTGTTTAAGAAGTTTTTCTCCGACACTGCCAAGGATGCTTTATATGAACAGTTTCTACACTTGGAGCAGGGGAATATGACAGTTGACGAGTATGATGCCGAGTTTAGCGACTGAGTCGTTTTGCACCAGGATTGGTTACGACAGAGCTGGAGAAAGCCAAAAGATTTCATAGAGGCTTGAGTATAGAGTTGCAGAGGTACACCAGCTCCGAGTCGAGGGTCTCCCAAGCAGCTGTTCTGGCAGAGGCTAGAACTCAGGAGGCCATAAGCAAGAAGGCAAATCGACGAGTTACATCGACTATGGGATCAGCTAAGACCACTACAGGAGGGCCAGTGAGACGTCCTCCCACACATCAGCATCAGCAGAGGACAGGGCCATACCAGACACCGGAGAAGGCCATTTGCCATTACTGTGGCAAGTTGGTCATATCCTGAGAGATTGTAGACGCGACTGGGACACTGTTTAGCTTGTGGATCGAACCAGCACCAGACCAAGGATTGCCACTTTCAGAGAAATCTTCACATCATCAGCAGCAGAGGCCAACGATTGCGGGACCAGGAGCACCACGACCACCTTACCCCCTCAGCAGCCCAATTCAGCAGGCTAAGCACAGGGCAACAGAGAGTGGGGAAGGCTTTTGCACTAGCTGCAGAGGAGACAGAACCAGAGGGAGGTCATAGCAGGTATGGTTTTAGTTGCATCATTTCCTGCCATCACATTATTTGACACTGGAGCCACCCATTCATTCATAGCTTTGCCACTAGACACAGTATACCCATGTCATCTTTCTAAAAATATTAGAATCCTCACTGGAGGAGGAGTGGTACCTGTTAGTGGTATTTGTAGAGATTGTCCTGTAGTGATAAATGGTAGAGAGATGAAAGCACGACTTCTTGTATTTCCGATGCCGACGTTCGATGTGGTTCTTGGAATGGACTGGTTGAGCCAGCATTTCGCTCTCATTGACTGCCATAGGGGCAGTATCGTCTTTAGACCACCGAGTGATGCGGAGTTCGAGTTCACCAAAGAGGATGCCTTGAGGAGCGATGCATCTGCATCGGGGACTCACATGATGATGCAGGACACCCCTCAGCACCCTATCATCACCGAGTTCGAGGATGTATTCCCCGAGGAGTTGCCAGGACTGCCGCCTGACCGAGACATTGAGTTTTCTATTGAGCTTATTCCGGAGCAGCCTATTTCATCTCGAGTTTATCGACTAGCGCCCAAGGAGTTGGTAGAGATGAAGACGCAGATTGATGACTTATTGGAGAAGGGCTTTATTCGTGCCAGCGTCACCATGGGGCACCCGTTCTTTTTGTGCCTAAGAAAGACGGGACAGTGCGCATGTCATCGACTACAGAGCATTGAATGCAGTGACAGTGAAGAACAAGTATCCATTGCCGCGTATAGATGATCTATTTGATCAATTGAGTGGAGCAAAAGTATTCTCCAAGATTGACTTACGATCAGGCTATCACCAATTGAAGGTTCGGAAGGAAGATATTGCGAAGACGGCTTTTCGATCGAGGTATGGACACTACAAGTCTTGGTCATGCCTTTCGGTTTGACCAATGCACCCCAGTTTCATGAATTTAATGAACAAGATCTTCACCAGTACTTGGACAAATTTATAGTAGTCTTATAGATGATATCTTGATTTACTCCAAGAGTCAAGAGGATCATGAGCAGCATCTACGGATAGTTTTGGGAATACTGAGGAATAAGAGACTCTTTGCGAAGCTTAGCAAGTGTGATTTCTTTCTCAAGGAGGTATCATTTCTTGGTCATGTTGTTCGGGTGATGGCATATCAGTGGATCCAGAGATCACAGCAGTCAAATCATGGCCCGCTCCCACATCAGCTTCAGAGGTGAGAAGTTTCCTCGGACTTGCGGGTTACTACCGAAGGTTCGTAGAAGATTTCTCTTGAATAGCGGGCCAATGACTCGATTAACTTGCAAGGATCAGGAGTTTATTTGGACATATAGTGTCAAGCGTATTTGATGAGTTTGAAGAAGCGATTGACCACACAGCACCGATCTTGACACTACCATCAGGCCCGGAGATTTGTGATCTACAGTGACGCATCCGGGAAAGGATTAGGATGCGTATTGATGCAGCACGGTCGGGTAGCAGCATATGCATCGCGACAGTTGAGGGTGCACGAGAAGAATTATCCGACCCACGATCGAACTTGCAGCAGTTATTTTTGCTTTGAAGTTATGGACACTACTTGTACGCGAGAAGGTTAATATCTACACTGATCATAAAAGCCTCAAGTACGTGTTCACACAAAAGGAGTTGAATATGCGACAGCGCGCTGGTTGGAGTTGATATATTATGAGATCGAGCTGCATTATCATCCGGGCAAGGCTAATGTCGTGGCAGACGTATTAAGCCGCAAGCCCATGGTACACTTTTTGACTACACAGAGGGAGTTGATTAGAGACTTGGAGCAGCTTGGTATTGAGGTAGTATTGCCTGGAGCCGATGGCATATTAGCCAACCTCCAAGTGCAATCATCATTGGTAGAGCGCATCAAGCAGCATTGCCTAATGATGCTAGATTTCGACGGCTCAGAGAGGACCGAAGCGGAGAGAGACGGGATTGAGATTCATTCTGATGGGACATTGCGATGTGGTGATCGTATTTATGTTCCCAATGGAGAGTTGCGGCAGGAGCTGATGGCGGAGGCTCACAGTTTGACTTATTCTATTCATCCCGGAGGAACCAAGATGTACCGTGACTTGCGACAGTATTATTGGTGGTACGGAATAAGCGAGAGATAGCTCGTTTTGTTGCCAAGTGCTTGGTATGTCAACAAGTGAAGGCAGAGCACCAGAGGACAGCTGGACTGTTACAGCTGCTACCCATTCCAGAGTGGAAGTGGGAGCACATTACTATGGATTTCGTCACGGGTTTTCCTCGGGGTCCTAGAGGACGTGATGCAGTATGGGTGATTGTTGATAGACTTACGAAGTAGCCCATTTCATACCTTTTAGAGTGGGCCAGTCGACAGAGGTATTGGCAGAGAAGTATATGGAGCAGATTGTGAGATTGCATGGTGCCTGTTAGTATTGTGTCGGACCGTGACTCGAGATTTACCTCACACTTTTGGAGGAGCATACAAAGAGTTTGGGCACTCGATTGAAGTTCAGCACATCATACCATCCGCAGACAGACGGCCAGTCGGAGCGTACCATTCAGACACTAGAGGATATGTTGAGAGCATGCATGCTCGACTTTGGCGGTTCATGGGAGGACCATCTTCATCTTGTTGAGTTTTCCTACAACAATAGCTATCAAGCGAGCATTCAGATGGCTCCGTTTGAAGCATTGTATGGTAGGAAGTGTCGGTCTCCTGTTTGTTGGAGCGACATAGGAGAGCGACAGCTATTGGGTCCCGAGTTAGTCTTGAGCACAGTGGAGACAGTGAAGAAAATTCAGGGCCACCTGCGAGCAGCGCATCGTCAGAAGCAATGGACAGATAATCGTCGTCGACCTTTGGAGTTCAAAGAAGGCGACCATGTGTTCTTGAAGATATCCCCCACTAGAGGCACGATTCGATTCGAGGACGTGGCAAGTTGAGTCCAAGGTACATCGGGCCCTTCGATGTCTTGGAACGTGTTGGAGAGGTTGCTTATAGATTGGCCTTGCCACCGTCGCTGGAGGGAGTGCATGACGTATTCCATGTATCTCAGCTGAGGAGTACGTGGCGGACAGCATCATGTGCTTGATCACTCCGAGATCACAGTTGGACCGAGCTTGACGTACGAAGAACAACCAGTAGGTATCATCGATCGCCGAGTGAAGGTGTTGCGGAACCAATCTATTCTATTGGTTCGCGTAGCATGGAAGCATCACTCGCCAGGGGATCTACTTGGGAGCGCGAGGACGACATCCGAAATCGCTACCCGCATTTGTTTGAAGACGAAGGTATGTCTTGCATTGAAGTTTTTTAGTTATTATCGATTTCCTTGCATTGCATTTTATCCCCCGACCTTAGTTTAATTTCGAGGACGAAATTTTCTTCAAGTTGGGTAGGATGTAAAACCCCAATATTTTTCTAATTATTTTAATACTTTAAAAATTATTTTTCTATATTTTTCTGATTTTATTTGGTATTTGTACGAATTTATAGGTATGTATCATATATGTATGGTTGCGTGCTTGTATTTTAAATACTACTAATTATATCGTACAATTATTACAAATATTTTTGATATTTAATTATGAATTTATAAATTTTATTGTGAATATATATATATATATATATATTATATATATATATATATTTTTTTTTTCTGAATATATATATATATATATATATATAGATTATATATATAATATATATAGATATATTATATATATATATATATAATATATTATATATATATTTAGTTTATTTATTGTTTGTTAAAAATATATATATAATAGTGGAGGGGGCCGAACCCCCCAAAGCAGCTACAGCTGCGGTGAGAGGGGGGGGCCCGACCCCCTTATCATTGCTAGCAGCACTTGCTGCTATTTGGCTTAGTAGCCCGACCCCCTAGTAATTTCATAGCAGCACATAGCTGCCCCTTAGAAACCGAGACTCCCCCCCACAATGCAAATAACTTAGCAGTTGCATTGTTAACTTTAGCAAAAAAAACCCCCCCTCCCACTATTCCATATACGAATACAAGTCGGCAGCGGCATAGTATATATAAACCCGTTCGAAAACCAAACCCTAATCCTCCGAACTCTTCACCTCCACATCTCGCTCCATCTCGAATCCCCGGCGAGCTCTCCAGGCCGTTGGCGGCGCCGCACCACCGCGCGAGCGCTACCGGAGAGCCCACGACGACCTCGCAATTCGAGCGTACTCAGATTTTGCAAACAACGAGGTACCCTTCTTCCCATCCACTTTTCTTCATGCACGCTCGATGATTTCTCGAACTATAAATTTCTATGCGTAGCCCATATGAACCTCTCCAATCCCCTTCAGGTAGAATCCTGGGAACCCCAAAGGATTGCTCGAAAAATCGAGACGAAGTTGGAGAAAAACCCACTTTTCTGATTTCTAAAAACTGTTTTGAAACGCCAACTTGTCGGCCATTTTTTTCGCTGTTCATTAACCTTTCGTAAAAACTAATTGAACATGTTTGAAGACAACCTAACCACGATGGAAACGTAACTGGTAGAATAGTATTTCGATTTCTGTGTGTGTATTAAATCAGTGTTGAAGTTGGACGAAAAACTGTTTTCAAAAGTGTTAAATTCTGAAATTTTTGTCCGATACGACGTCGCCCCGACAACCGGGCGACGTGGTCGCACGTTGTATACATCAAAAGGTGCGTATGGACGTTGCGGAAGTATGGGAACTGACGGAACTCAATTTCGTCGTGTGTGCGCGACGAAATCAACGCGTATCCGTCGAGATACCCCCGTATCGACGTTTTGCAAACTTGTCCATAACTTCGTGTACAGTCGTCGAATCGAGACGAAACTTGCGCCAACAGGTTCGGATGGAAATTTTGGTCCTGCATGCCAAGTTTGGTTCGATTCTGAGAAGGTCGAATCGGAACCCATTTTTGGCGGGCCCGCGACCCACTCAAACGGGCGAATTTGTACACGGCTCATCGGAATCCAAAACTGGACATATCGTTGAGTTCCTCTCCTCAAACTGAATTCGTAGACATGTAGTTTGATGACTTTAGAGACCATAGACTTTGGCACGCGTTTCGGTGCAAAGCGGGTCCAACGGCGGACATCGTTTTGACCCGAAATTACAATTTTGCCCCTGTTCAAGAATTAGACATTTGTACAGGCGTTTCCTAGGTATATCTTCTTCACCGAGAGCATTTTTGATGTTTGTTTCAGCATTTGGAGTCATCTGTGATTTGTGAGTTTTGGTGCTGACACTTGCTACTCTTGGATTGCCTTTCTCGCACCGCAGGCAAGTATACCTTGCCATAGATTCTGATTGTGCTCATTTATTTCAGTATATTTTATTATTGCATATTTCTTTCTCTTATTTGTCATTTGTTTCTATTAGGCGTCCAAGCCACACTTGGGTGCAAGCGGCTACATTTAGTCGTTATATTTATTTATGTCTCTATTTGCATGTCGACCTTGTGTCAGTTGACTACCCTATGAGTATGTGGGAGTATTTTCATATCTTCTATGGCCTTGACACATGTGTATCACGTGATGAGTGAGTTATATAGGACACGGACCTGCGTACTCGACTGGCCATCGATACGTACGGGACGTGCGACGGTTAGGAGGTAACTGCTACTAGTGTGTTGAGTTAGAAGCCGTAGCAGTTGCCAACTGGACAGGCTGTGGATACATCTTGGACATGAGCAGTTGGGGGGAGGGGACAGCTACTAGCGTAGGGGCTACATTTATTTTTACACACTTTTGGGGCCGAGAGTGACTCTTATGAGTACTACTTTCTGTCCCGGCCGATAGCGTCTCGGATGAGCGCTACTTGACGGCGACTCTTATTACTTTGCTGATCTTACAGCCCCTGCGTAGAACATTGTCCTCAAAGTGCATCTCACATAGACGGTTAGGAGATCCTGTAGAGTTATAGCTGCATATTTTATTTGCACATTCAGTTACTTGGCATATTTTCTGTATCTTGTTACGTCCCTCTGAGGACCTGGTCATCTCTCCAGGATTAGACGAGCAGGACTATCCAGAGGAGTACGGTGCCGCATTGGATCCAGCATACATCGGTGACGAGGCACCTTCCACTCTTACTTAGTTTCATTCTTTATTATCTGAGACCATGTATTGGACATCTTTTATCATTCTTTCTTACTGTTTGAGGAGGTTGGACTCCATTTAGTTGAGACTATTTTCCATAGCTGTTTGGGTGGGAATGTCTACCCGGCTATATTTTGATACCATTATTTATCTTATTTTAGTGGACTTATCATATTCTCTGTGTTGAGCTGTGGATGAGATTTAGTTATATTATTGTGGCTTATCATGTACTATTATTACAGCTTATGTACTAATATGGGGATTACCATACATTGGTGTATTCATCGTATAGTACAGCTGGCATGTTTACGTACTTAGTCCTACATATTTTGGGACTGGGGCGTTACAGTGCAATCTCATGTTGCGGCTTGCGCCTCAACGTACAGGTGACCCTGTATCGTTTGTGTTTCGCCAAAGCTCATTCGACCGATATGGTCGTCGCCTAACTGGTGATACAAAATCCATAAAATTCAAAAACCAAAAAAATCCAATCTATAAATCATTTTGCAAAGACCAGTTTTCTTGGAAAATATGTTTTATTCAAATTGCTAATTTTTATAAGAAAATCCCTTTTAAAAATATTTCCTAAAAATTTGGACAGCATCTCCTCTGTAATTGGGACAACCCAATCTTGGGAGGGTGCCAACCACAACACAATTAAATATCCCAAACCAGGGATCACTAATTAGCAACCCAAAAATGAATATCCAACCCAAAAATGAACCACAACACAACATATCCAAAATAGAAAAATATGCCGCGACGTAACCGATACTCTATGTATCATCCAAAAGCAATAATATATCAAAATACCAAATCCCGAAACGGGATCGGACCGCGTCATCACAGACTATCTACGGGAGGGACACGGGGACACGAAGTTATACCTCAATTGTTCGGCTCGAGCTCTCAGATAAAAATATTAGAAGAAAGAAATCCGCGGACAGTTGAAAATGGCTCAAAAAAGCGCTGCGGAACTCGGGCCAGTGCTGGGGCAGAGCCGATAGGGCTCGGGGTCATGCCGGGAAGGCGCTGGTCGGCTGCACGGGGACTGGGGGGTCGTCGGGACGGATCTGGCCGGCGGGACAGCGCTGGCCGGACGGGCACAGCCGGCGGGGGCGCTGGCCGGACGGGAAAGGGGGTAGTCGGGGTAAGTGGTCGGCAGGAGGCGCTGGCCTCGGGAACAGCACGCGACGGAGGCACCGATCTAGGGAGGAGCACACGGGCGGGATCTGGCCGGAGGAAGTCGGCGGGAGGCCGCTGGGGAGTTGGTCGGGGGTCGCCGGGAAAGGCGAGGCAGGGCACGCCGGAAGGCGGGCGCGCGGGCGGCGCTCGGGTGGAGGTGGGTGTCGGGTGGTCGTGGACGGGCTGGGCGCGAGTTGGCCGGAGTTGGCCGACGGCTAGGGCACGGGAGGGGTTCGGGCGGAGCTTGGGAGGAGATGGGGAAGTGGGGGTTTGAGAGAGTGTAAGAGGGAGTAATAGAGAATGAGAATGAGGGAAAAGGAGCTGGTGTTGGGTTAATATGGAAAGAGTGGGAGAGAAAGATGTGGAGATGAGGAGAAGTAGAGATAGAGAAATAAGGGCTTGGGCCAGGTCGTGGGGAGAAGTCGGGAACCGGTCGTAGGAAATGGTTTTTTGATTATTATTATTTTTTCTATTTCCTGCCACTACGAAAATATGTGTTTGTATAAAATCAGGATTTTTTAAAAAAAGGGAAAAACAAGGTTGGGTTTAGGAAACAGAAGTCGGGCTTCGGAAAATCGGGTTCGAACTCCGGACACGGGATCGGGACATGCCACACCCAAAATCCAATAATTAATTTTAAAAATAATATTTTTCTGATCCGACTAATATAATAATAATAATAATAATAATAATAAAACTAATAATCTAACTACGGAACACTACTGCAACAGAACTCAACAACTGACAAAATCTAATAAATCGAAAATCAGGGTTTTACAACCTTTCCTCCTTAGGATTAAATTTCGTCCTCGAAATTAAAGGCAGGGTTGGGGGTTACTTCAAGTTTCAAACAGATACGGATACTGCTCCCGCATCTTCTCTTCTCGCTCCCAGGTATAGACTCGTCTGGGGAGTTGTGCCGCCACATGACTTTGACTATCGACGTCACAGAGTTTCTGGTTCTCTTTTCTTCCCTGTCCAATATCGCCGCTGGCTTCTCTGGCACTGTAAGGCTGGGTCCAATTTTCAGCTCTGAATGGTCCAAGATGTGGCTCGGGTCCGGGATATGGCATCTCAGCTGCGAAACATGAAAGACGTTGTGGACGCCTTCGAGACTTGGGGGTAGAGCCACCCGATAAGCTACTTCTCTAATCCTGTTCAGTACTTCAAAAGGACCAATATACCTGGGGCTTAGCTTTTCTGCTCTGCCGAAACGGATGGTTCCTCTGGTAGGGGAGATCTTCACGAACATACTGTCACTTTCTTCAAACTCCAACGGCCGTCGGCTGCTATCTGCCCAATGCTTCTGTCTGTCCTGGACAATCCTGAGCTTGTCTCTGATCATCCTTACCTTCTATGCTGCATCGGTCACCATCTCAGGTCCAAGCAATACCTTTTCTCCTACGTCGTCCCAAGCAAGTGGGGTGCGGCAATGACGTCCATAAAGTGCCTCGAACGGAGTCATACCGATACTAGCTTGATAACTGTTGTAGGAGAACTCTACCAAGTGCATATGGTCTTCCCAAGACCCTCCAAATTCCAAGACGCAAGATCTCAGCATGTCTTCTAGCGTCTGGATTGTTCTCTCCGATTGTCCGTCAATCTGGGGATGGTAGGCGGTGCTGAACTTCAGTTGCGTTCCCAAACTGTCGTACAAGCTCTTCCAGAAGTGAGAGGTGAATCTAGTATCCCTGTCAGATACGATACTTACCGGAACTCCATAAATTCGGTAGATATGCTGCATGTACAGTACCGCCAACTTATCGATGGATAGACCCACCTTAAAGGGAATAAAGTGGGCTGACTTCGTCAGTCGGTCCACCTTGGGATCGAGGTAGTCCTGACACAAAGTCCATCGTTATGTGCTCCTATTTCCACTCTGGGATGTCTAGCGGCTGCAACAGTCCTGCTGGTCTTTATCTGCTAGCTTTCACTTGTTGACAAATTAAACATCTAGTTACATACCTGGATACGTCCTTCTTCATTTCGTACCACCATACTATAGTACGCATATTCCGATACATTTTGTTAGCTCCTGGATGTATGGAATACTGCGACTGGTGTGCTTCTTGCATCAGCTCGTTCCTCAGTTTGCCAGTTGGTACGTAAAGTCTCGTACCATGCTTCAGTGCTCCGTCACTGGCGATTGAGAATCCTTCAAGTGTTCCTGCCAGCACTTGATCTCTGAGTTTGCAAAGCGTCTCGTCTTAGAATTGTGCCTCCTTAACTCTGTCCATTAGACTTGAACGTACTTGCAACTGCATCATTGATGAATCAGTTCCTGGTACAATAGCTTTTCTTTCCAGTTTCTTCATTTTCTCTTCGGGCAGTACAATCTCCAGTCCAAGTTTTTCCATATCCTCCAGCAAATGACGCTCCTTGGTCAAGAACATTGCCATCGGGTATCGACTAAGTGCATCTGCAACAACATTAGCCTTACCCGGATGATACTGCAGGTTGATGTCGAAATCCTTCATCAGCTCCAGCCATCGTCTCTGTCGCATGTTCAGCTCCTTCTGAGTAAAAACATATTTAAGACTTTTGTGGTCTGTAAATATTTCCACTCTCTCTCCATAAAGGTAGTGCTTCCACAGCTTCAATACAAATATAACCGCTGCAAGCTCCAAATCATGCGTGGAATAGTTCTTCTCATGAGTCTGTAATTGCCTAGATGCGTAAGCAATTACTTTCCCGTGTTATTGAAGAACACAACCCAATCCCTTACCAGAAGCATTACTGTAAATTGAGAAACCGCCGGTACCTGAGGGTAGCACAAGTATCGGTGCCGTTGTAAGCCTCTTCTTCAGTTCCTCAAATGCTGACTGGCAAGCTTCAGACCAAATGAATTCTTCGTTCTTCCTGGTGCGCTTCGTCATCGGCTCAGCAATCCTGGAGAAATCCTTTACAAACTTCCGGTAGTAGCCAGCTAAGCCCAAGAAACTTCTGATTTTTACAACTGAACTTGGTACAGTCCACTTTTTAATAGCAGCTATCTTCATTGGATCCACCGAAATTTCTTCTCCTGTGACAACATGGCCAATAAAATCCACTTTATCTAAGAATAATTCATATTTAGATAGCTTACCATAGAGCTTCTCCTTCCTTAAAGTTCCCAGAACTTTCCTCATGTGCTCTTCATGCTCTTCTTCAGTCTTCGAGTAGATCAGAATGTCATTGATGAAGACAACAACAAACTGATCCAGATATTCATGGAAGACTTTGTTCATAAGGTTCATGAATACCACAGGGGTATTCGTCAGTCCGAACGGCATGACCAAAAATTTATATTGCCCATATTTGGTGTTGAACGCCGTCTTTGGGATGTCCTCCTTCCTGACTTTAATTTGATGGTAGTCAGACCTGAGATCAATCTTCGAAAATACCTTAGCTCCACTCAGTTGATCAAACAGGTCGTCGATCCGGGGCAGAGGGTACTTGTTCTTGATGGTGATATTGTTCAGCGCCCGGTAATCAATGCACATCCGCACGGTTCCATCCTTCTTAGGCACGAACAAAACTGGCGCTCCCTATGGTGAAGCTCCATCTCTGATAAATCCTTGGGCCTTCAGTTCGTCAATCTGGTCCTTCATCTCCTTTACCTCCTTGGGGTTGACTCTGTAGCATCCCCGAGAAATAGGAAAAGAGCCGGGAACTAGGTCGATGGTGAATTCCACACCTCGATCTGGCGGCAATCCCGAAAGACTATCTGGAAAGACGTCAATGAATTCTGCTATGATGGGGTGAGGAGGCCTGGGTTCTTCGATGATAGAGGAGTAGGTAACACTCTTCATGTCTTTCGGAGCTCGAGAGATTTTAAACTCCGGTTCTCCTGGTAGACTGAAGATTACACATCCTCTGTGACAATCTATCAGCGCATGCTGCTCACTTAACCAGTCCATCCCTAGGACTATATTATAGTTGGGCAAGGGCATCACAAGTAAGGGTGTTAAGAATTTGTGGTCTGAGATAGTTATGGGACAGTTACAAGTCTCGGTGATGGGTATGAGTCCACCACCGGTCATAACTCTACTTATCATCTTATTAAATCCCGTATCTAGGTGGTGTACAGAAATGAACGTTGATGATATGAAACTGTATGATGCACCCGAATTAAATAATACTAGAGCAGGATGTGAAAACACATAAATGGAACCTGTGATGACATCAGCGGTGGGTTCCTGCTCTGGTTCTTGCTCGTCTGCTGCTAGAGCAAAAGCTCGCCCGGTCTTCTGCTGATGTTGCCCGAACCGTTGTTGAAATTGTCAAATTTGAGACTGCATTATGTTAGTAATACACTAGTTTAAATGCTAGCTTTTTCCTCTCTAACGCTCTCTCTCTATATATATATTGTGATTGGATTTCAATGCAAGTGACTTTCAATTCTTAACTTTTGAATTTGATTTTTCTGCACCCTTTATAGATGATTGGTAGTTACCTTTCTTATTTTTTGATAAGTACCCGTTTTCATATATACCAGTTTTCATATAGGATGGTAGACTGCCTTACAGTTTTGATGAATTGTTATTTCTGTAACTTTTCTAGTTTAGCATTCTAGATTTCTTGTGTGTTTTGATACCCTATGACTATTTCGGTTAGCATGACTAGTATACCTAGATGAGACTTCACTGTCACCGTATGCCATGACCCTGTATGTCGTTCTTTTTTTGATGGTATGATTTGTTAAGTTCTGGGACTTGATTGTGGGTGTTTGACCTAGAAGGATTAAGAACATTTTAATTTCGAGGACGAAATTTTTATAAGGTGGGTAGGATGTGAGCACCCTGAATTTCGGGTTGATTTTTTTATTTTATTTTATTTTCTGATTAATTGGTTTTGATAAATAATTTATCCTGTTATTTTTTCCTTAAGTGTGCTTTCCGTGCCTTTGATATTTGGAGTGTCAGGGATGTTCAACTCTGAAAATCTTCTTCACGAGTTTTAGAGTGGACATGATTACCTTCATGATGGTATATAGTGTCCCACTCAGACTTTTTCCTTGTGCTCTTTTTGCTTCGCTGAACTTCGGGTCGAATTAGACCATTTGATTATTAATTGATTTTCCCACTCTTTTCCTTGATCATTTTTAGCACGTTACCGTGACTTTTAATTTGGGAGCGCAAGACCAGTCAGTTTCTTGAAACCAACTCCTCATTAATGATCTACTCGAGACGCTCGTCACCCATGATCTTTGTGTCCCACTCAGACACGCCATCTGGTGCTCTATTTGCTTCGTACAACTTTTCCGACACGTGATCCGATTTTATTTCACCCCACGGTGTCATATTTATTTTCCAACTTGATTTGTGGGTCCCCTGTCGACCAAAACCTATCAGCCCCAACTATGGACATGGCCCACATTGAGCCTACTATCCGTCCGCCACTTGTGTCCCATTTATTGGAATCCTCATGTGCTACTTATTTACTCATGATCATCAACACCTAATTTTAATTCAATTTTTGCTCAATGTCCGGTTTTGACCCAATCCGGCTCCACTGAACCCAACCCCAGCTTCATTTTTCCTCTCTCATGACACCCTCATATTTTTTTGCCCAAAAATATTAATTATTCTTTCTACCTATTTTTAATTATTTATTGGAATTCCCATAGGAATGACAATTTTCCTCTAATTAATTTCTAGCCATAGATTTCCCTCATAATTAATCCCAACCATTCAATCCTACATGGAACTTTTCCCTCCATCCCACACTCTCACAGCCAACAATTGTTGGCCGACCCTAACCCCAATGCTGCTTTCTCTCTCTCTCTCTTATCCTCTCTCTCCCACTCTTTTTCCCACACAAAGAAAATCAATACAACAACAACATCAGCAACTTCAACCTCTCCTCCCCGAGCCATGCACCAACCTCCCATGGCCCGAGCTCCCATGGCCATGCACCTGACCACATCCCCCTCCGCCGGCCACCCTGACCGTCGGCCACCCCCTGGCCTCCACCACCACATCTCCCTCTCCTCCTTCTTCCCTTTCCTCCTCCATCTCCTCCACACCATTTCCGCCACCACAACTTCGTCAGCCCGCCACCACCAGCTGGCCGCACCCCCTTGCATCGCCGTGGCTAGGCGAGCCTTCCCCGCCGCCCTGCCTCGCCGGGCTAGGGCGCAGCCTCCCCGCGCCGCGCAGCGGCCAGCAGCAGCTGCTGCACCGCGCACAGGCGCGCACGCGCGCGCGCGCAGCCGCCGTCTTGCGCCACCGCGCCATCGCATGGGCCACCGTGGCCCCTTGGCCGTACGCTGTACACTAGGCTCTCCTCCCATGGCGGCCACCGTCCTCCGGGACACGCCGTCGAGGCGATTCGTGCGTTTTGCACGACGTCCCGTCGTGACGCTCGCGAAATCGAATTCTTTTTGGCGTTCCATCGCAGCAACTTTACACACGTTTTTTCGGAAATCCGACCATTGGATCGACAATTTCTTCGCTCCGTCGCAATCTTGGTATATCCACCTTTATCCCTGTCAATTTTCGTCCGTTAATTTTATCGTTTGATACATCAAAACCGGCCACCAAGTTGACCGTTTAAATTGTATTAAATTTAGACAGTTTCGCGGGGCCAACTTCCTCAGCTTGTATCTCCTCCACCGCAGCTCCTTTTGGCATGCTACTAGTTCCTGTGTGAAGCTGGTATAACCCTCTTACTATCCCTCCAGTTTCGTTTTATTGTGAGCTTGTTTGATTGGTTGAATTCGACGCCAAAGTTGGTCGTCCGAATTCGTAATTTCCAACTTATAAAATTTTATTTTTGAAAACGGGACTCCAGATTTTATTTCTGACACCACCATTAGACTCGTGGCATCGTTTTGGCATGTTTTCATATAAAATTTGTTAGATTTGGAGAACGTGGGCCCGGACACGCATTTCGGTATAAAGTGGGTCCCATATTCTGGGTCAACGGGACTTTTTGACGTCGGCTCATCGGAATCCAATTCCGGATATACCGTTGAGTTCGTATCGCCATTCCGGACTCGTTGACATGTAGTTTGCTGAGTTTTGAGGACTTTGGCTCCGACACGCATTTCCGTACAAACCGAAATTCCAAGTTCTGGTCAACGGGCCAAATTGAGATCGGGTCAACGGAATCCAATTCTGGAGATACCTTTGGGTTCGTATCGTCATCCTGGTTTCGTAGACATATAATTTGTTATATTTTATTGACTTGTTTCTTGCACGTTTTTCGGTCCAAAACGGCTCCGACACGGACACCGTTTTGACCCAAAATTACCTTTTTGCCCTTGTGTCCAAATTGGACCGATGGGTAGGCTATCCTAGCTAATTTGACCATTCTGGACACGTTGGCGATGTTTATTTCATCGTCCGACAATGTTTGTTGATAGTTTCTCTGAGTTTAGCCTTTTTTTATAATTAATTAATAATAAATTCCTATAATGTTCGTATTTCGGAATTAGTACAACGAAACTGAGATCAGTCAATTCCAGTGATCTCACATCACTGAAATTGACAAGATGGACACGTGGATCACCATTATAAGATTATCAACTTTACCGTTGATCATCTCATCTCGATTTGCGTGTCGTAAGTTTCGACGTACGAATAACGAAGTACACTTTATATCTTTAATAATTAGACTAGATTTGACCCTGTTTGACCAAAGTTGACCAGTTGACCCAAAGTCAACTGTAAGTCAACGCTTGACCTAGTTTGACTAAATTATTGACCGGAGTCGACCTAGAGTTAATTTGACTTAGAAGAACCTAGAATAATATAGATTGCCTGTAGAGATTCTTTATTGCAACTTGAACACCTTGTAACCTGTGTTGCTTTAAATAGGACTCTGTGGCTTCAGTTGGACCCCCTATACTTATCAGCTGTTCAGGTTATCAGGCGAGTACATTCTCTGATAGTTCTCTCATTTACTTGTCAATTACTGTACTTCAGTTCTAGTTAGTTGTATGCGATTCTATGTTACAACACGTATGGATATTCTGGATTCATGTATACGACACACATTTATTTTTTGGCCTCTATTACTGGTATCATCATTCCTGGTTTCTATTACTGGAATCATTTACTGAAATAATTTACTGGAATCATTTACTGGAATCATTTACTGGTATCATTATGTTTTGGCTGGACTCATTTTGAATCATTGTGTCGGAATTCTGGATTCACTTGCTGGGAGGGGAAATACTAGAGTAAGACATGTAGACATACCTATCAACACTGGAGGGAGGAACGGTGGACCAAAGCTAATTGGCTAAACACATAACCCCCTCCCCAAATGAGACTCAGCAGCAGGGCCCCCAAGCCCGCATGTAGCCCCAGCCCACCCGAGGATATGGAGTACACATACAGTTGTAAAACCGATCGTATATATACATATATAGACGAGAGATCGAAGGAGAGTTCATCGACTCAAACGAAACCCTAACCCCTAGAACCTGCGACACCCTGGGCAGCTGCACGCGTGCCCCATCGCGCCGCTGTCGGCCGGAGAGCCGCGGTCGGCCGGCCAACCGTGCGGGGAACGGCCACAACAGCAGCAAGGTAAAATACGAGGTATCAATTTTGTCATCGTGTTTCTTTCCGTACACTCAACGGAATTCAATTCCGTAAAATCTTATAGAATACCCATATGACCATCTAGGATTCCTGTCAATTAGTTCGTATGGAATTTATTCATATTCGTCGAGAAATCGACGTGAACATCAAGAAAAAAAACTGCTCTAAAACAGAGCATACCACCTACTCGAACCCCAATTTAGAAAGACGATTCGGGTCAGGATATTCAGAATTTCCCAAAACTATTTGAAGACACTTTTAGACAACATATAGGGCTTCACAATCCTTCTTGTGGCTTCAGAAATCATCGACTACGCGTCGAGAAATCGAATCCCAAAGTTTTCCAAAAATCTGTTTTAGAAACTAGAAAATTCATCCACACGACGTGCGTCCCGCCAATCCGGAAGACGTGGTCGTGAATCGAAAGCATCAAAAGCAGTGTAACGGCTTCATGGTCGTGTAGGCTTTGACGGAATTCAAATTGGTCGCGTGTGCGCGACGAATTTGATGCGTATCCGTCGAAATTTACCGTATCGTGTACTTTGCAAATTCTCCAATTACTTTGTGCACGCTCGTCAGATCGAGACAAAACTTGCGCCAACAGAACCGTATCATTTTTCTGGTCCTGTATGCCAAGTTTGGTCAAATTCTGAGACAGTTGAATCGTACGTCGTTTTGCGGGCCCCACGGTCCCACTCAACGGGCAATTTTGTGCACGGCCCGCCAAAATCTAACTTTGGATATACGGTTGGGTTCGTATCGAAAAACTGGATCCGTAGACATGTAATTTGACGACTTTAGAGACAGTTGACTCTGGCACGCTTTTCGGTGCAAAGCGGGTCCAACGGCGGACATCGTTTTGGCCCGAAATTATCGTTTTGCCCCTGTGTCCAGAATTGGACTTAAGGACAGACAATCCTTGCTAATTTGACTATTCTAAGAACATTGGTGATGTTTATTTCCGCTTTCGGGGACAGTTGTACGGGTTTTGACTATTGTGGCACATTGAGTAGTTCAGACTGTCGGTTTTACCAGCAGATGACCACAGGCGAGTACAGTTTATTGTCTGCATTTCGATATTGATTTTCACTATATTTCATTGATTGGTCATTGGTTATGTGATTATTTTCTATTATAAATTGTTGAGTCGGGAAGGAGAAGTACCAATGATGTGTGATCTGACCTTAGACAGTGTAGACAGTGTAGACAGTAATTTATTTATTACAAAATAGACAGTGTAGACAGTGATTTATTTATTACAAAGTAGACAGTGTAGACCGTGATTATTATTGCACTTAAACTGTGTAGTTCCTGATATTATTTTGTAGACAATGTTTCTTTATTGCAATAGTAACTGTAGACAGTGTAACTGTAGACCGTGTAACTTTAGACATTGTAGACAGTGTAACTTTAGACAGTATAGACAGTGTAACTTTAGACAGTGTCGCATAATTGTTTCGAGACCGATCACATATCAAAGGTACTTCTAGCAGTTGGGGAAAGTGTTTGTGTCTATTTATTTGCTATTAGTTTTCCGTATTTTCTGTTTATTTTCAAAAACATGTAATTGATGTCTAACCTTTGTTTTATAGTCATTTTTTTATTTGAAATTGCATTCAGTGGATTGTGCTCGTTCCATTCCTGACTGAAAACCAACATTTTCAGGTTAGCCGTGGATTCACTTAGCTTGGGGAGTGACGGGAATACTCGTCGACAAAGCCTAGAGACTAGTTAGCTAGTTGAGTTGCAGTCATTCATTTATTTGTACAAGTTTATATTTTTCTACAAATGTAAAACTTGTGATCAATGTAAGTTAAATTAATTATGTGAATGAGCATTATTTGTGATTTTGATCTTCATGGCCGTGACAGCGTTCTATCGTCGACATTGCGGCGTAGGCTGGCTTGGACACGTCTCGTATCCGTTTAAAAAAAATGGGTGCGGGTCGTGACAAGTTTTTATGGTGGCCCATGCAGGTCTGTCTTCGCAAATTATGCGAACTCGTGATAGTACTTAAGTTAGTTGTACTATTGTGAGCCTGCGACTAGAAATGCTCATTCACGAATTAGAAATTAATTTAATTTACGAGAATGACTAGGACTAGGAGTCTCTTATACAAATTTACCGATGGGTAGTCTAGGCCATGCAATGTAGATAAGGAGTTATTAATTTTGATAGTTTATCAGATCCCCATAGGTACATTATTATCTCTTGATATGACGATGTAATCTAATTTGGATAGATTATTCCCTTGGTAAGGCAGGGCTTCATAGAATTAATGATCTAGCCTTGATAGATTATTCAATTCATTCTTTTGCCTCTTAGATATCATCCTCATATCTTGGTCGAACTGTCTATTTAGTTTCTATTTGCCCTAGGAATTAATATTTTGTATAAATTCTGATTATTGTTATCCCCATACGGACCTCGAGTTTGTTTCAATGTTTTCCTCGATGTTTGAATACACATAGAATAGACATTAGAATGTTTGTGTATCTTTTGTCTTCAGTTATTTCCTTCCCGCTCAATCTTTTATTTTAAGGGTTGATAGGGCAAATATTTATGCCTTATTTCATAGTCAACTTGTTTGAATCTCTAGAAGCTCAGGAATTTATTTACAGATATAGTTACGAGAATGTTAGTTAACTTATACTGGCAGGACAGCAGTGCACTGTCGCCATTTATTTAAATTTTGGAGACTAGGGATTCACTGCAGCCAGCAGCGCACTGGCGAGACACGACCCCTAGAGTTGAAATGAGATTAGGAAAGTATCGGTTATAGAATTTGATAGAGATATGACTAGTGGTCCGCTCTTGATCGTAGATATCCTTGAGCCAATAATTGGATAGAGTTAAGTAATGTTCGATTTGTATCATAATTGAGTTATGAAACCAAGGATTACCACAGCCCGATTTTACGGACAAGGCATAGTCCTCGGTGAAATGATTTCAGACGTGATTACAAATTAAGGATACTATACAGGATAGGACAGTGCCCTGTGTGTTCCATAAGATCCGAAGCCAATATTGGTGGAAGTTTTGTAAGTTGGATAGCACGTCTCCCGATCTAGCATTCCGTGGTCCTTGTGACCTATTGACGAGGTTATCGACTGACACTAATAGGGTTACCTAGAATATAGAATTTAGAATGTCCATAACCCATTAGTCGACCAAGTCCTTGTGGATCAGAAGATAGTAGGAAGACTGTATAAGCAAGAACACCGGGTAAGGTTTGATTCTCACAAAACTCGAACTACTTGTCCCTTCTTTTAAAAATCTCGCGTACTTGTATCTTGACTATCTTGACCAACGCTGCTATTACAGCCTAGTTTTTGCAAGCTTACTCGTTTATCGAGCTTGATTCAAGACATATATTTATTGGAGACACCCACTAACTTATTGTCTAATCAGAATCAGTGTATTATGGTCTGATCAACCATGATGCATTTGGTTCGCTCTTCGTTTAATTACACTACGTGGATGGAGATATATAGGTATCTAGGATCTCATCTGCGACTGCTTTGATAATTTCTTTTGAATTATACATTCGCCTTTGAATCACGTAATTGTATTCAGTGACACCTCCCTTGAACCCTTTATTGTTTTTGTCTTTCACCGATCTGGAAAGACGAATGCTCGTGATGGTAGAGAGATACAGAGTATCCCCATGGCTATGATAGTGGTATACACAAGTGTAGCTACCATCGGCCAGCCATGTGGTTGAGTTATTCGTTCTCCTCTCGACCCTTAAACTATTATTGGAACCCTCTAGTCATCTGAATTTGAGAATGATTAGGGTTTTACCCTTAGCCAAATGCCAACCTAGGAGACTATCTATTCTCTAGAAATCAAATGTGGTGAGTCTCTAATTATTTGCTGGAAGCTTGCCTTAACTAGCAACCCTTAAGCCTTGAACCAACCCTTCCTCGACTGAAGCCTACAGTTAGACATGAGATGAGTGGACAATAGAGTAATCATTTACCGTGACGCTCATCCCGAGATTGGTTTCCAACAAATATTACTCTAGTTATGTAAATTTTATTATTAAGACCTAACTAGTGTTGGAACACCACAGTCAATAGCTTAGCCAATACCATAGCTTAAATACCCTGTCATATTATGATCTACCAGTTGTCAACAGCAATACATGATCACTACAACCCTTGTGACCATAGTCTGGCAGGTTTGACCAAATAGAATTTCTTGACTCAATTGTTAGAAATCTTTTCTTATGTTGTGCCTTGGAGTTGGTTACCCTATCGGAAACTTGTATACTGTAGACGAGTAGATCGTTCTATTTTATCGACCAGGTGTCATTGTACACACTCGATTTTCATCTATTAAGGAACGATCCTTGACTCGACTTAATCTACCGTATTCCGTACGTCGTGCCTTATTCTTTATTAACAAGAGTTGAGGTACGATATCCGAGCTTTGTAATCCTTCCAACCTCATCGTTCCTAAACCATGTCCTAACTTCTAAGGTGGGTAGACTGTAAACCTCCTAAATTTTAGGATATACGAGGATTATCGATGGATTAGAATAATTTCCATTAGAATAATATTTAGTGCCCTATGGACTCCCACTTTCTATTTAGATCATTTTGCGTCTCCGGTCGTGCCATTAATATTCGGAGCACGAGACTAGCAGTTACCTTCCAACAAATTTTATATACAAGATCTAGACGAGTCCACCTTCATCTAGGTATATCTTGTCCCACTCAAACACGTTCCCTTGTACTCTCTTTTATGGTACGACTTTCAGGACGAAAGGGACTAGCTGTAATCCTTACCATAATACCCGTATACTTCCCGACTTCCATTAGAGCCTCAATCTGGACTCTAATCTTTTGACCCAATATATGGTTGTGGTCTACTCGAAGTCCACTATGTACATGTCACTAGTGTGCCATTCAACTGTGTTTTCTCGTGCTACTTAAACACGAAAGTCACGGAAGGCGCATCTTCCGGGCTTACAGAACCTAGTTAACCCAACCGACCGCCCATCTAGCTCAGCCACTTGGGTAGAAACCTATTCTAGGTTACCCTAACCTAGTAGAAGTGGTTTAATCATTAGGATCTCGACCGGTCCCTATAGATTGAAATCTGAGGTTCATCCAACCAACAATTGATCAGGAACCCATTAAGACCCAGTAAAAACCCATCCATACATTACCACCATATTTGGACAATAAAATTGAACTATTTAAAATAGGTCCCTATACCTATTATGTAGTCTCCACCTTTTTAGAATGCAGGGTCATCCGTAATCATTATCCCATCTACCTAAAAATTGCGATACGATCTTGTATTACATTTACATCCCTTGCTCGTGTGATTAAGTAACCACGGAAAGGATAACAATCTTGATTTCTCAAATCCTGTTCTATTATAGAACCTTGTCTAGATAGAACTTCGAGAATGAAACTTCTGTATTGCACGAATTGTAAGACCCTCTAAGAAACGAAGGGTCTCTTCGAAGTTAGCCAGTGATTGGAACGGAGTAGCCCCATCTAGCTAATAAGTCAATGGTTCATAAGGTCCATTTTATCGGTATCATTTGATATCCTCTACCATTCTTGAAACTTCGTGCTTGTTCTCAGTTATTCTTCCTCGTCTTTTCGTACCATTGACTTTCGTCCTTCCTATTTTGGGGGTCGATAACCGTGTTGTTTAGAATTTAGCAGGAGTTATAGTATAAGTTGATATTTGAATTTTGGGTTGCTTGATAGATATGCGAGGATTATAGATACCATAGGCGATAGATATCTATTGGAAGAATTTGAGCAACTAATTGGAAGATTATAAGGTTTTTGTAACCTGTATTTTGAGGGATTAGTATGATCAAAGGTGGGTAGAAGTCCTCGAGAGTTCATAGTTACAAGGGCTAGTAGAAGTATATGATAAATTAAATTTGAGGAGAGATGGACTTACTTTTTAAGATTTAAATTTTAGGCATATCTACGAATTAGAATTTCGAGGACGAAATTATTTTAAGGTGGGTAGATTTGTAACCCCTCTTCCCGAAAATCTTGAAAATATTCTATTTAGTTTTATTAATTAAAAAGGGGAAATTTTGGAATCTAGAAAGGGTTTAATTAAATAGTATTACGGTGGAATGTTTTAAGTTATGGTTGAGTTTGAGTATAAGATGACGAGAAATCTTGGCACGGATAGTGCAGTAGAGTGCCTAGACTAGTGTTTTAGATATAATAGGGAAGGTCGAGCCATAGAAGTGTTCTAACCAAGAAAACCAGACCAAGTTGCGACTTGACCTCTATAAAATGATTTAATTTAGTTTTATTATATTATTTAAAGTTTATTGAAGACCCGGGTGTACCAAACTGGCTCGTATTTGACTCGAACCCAACACAAAGCCCATGAAGTCATGTAATGTGACCAAGACGTCCATGTAGACACATACCTATATATATGATTGTATGGTTAGCGAATTATTTTTAGGACTTTTATAGATATTATTGCTAATAATTTTAAATTGTGTTTTATTATAATATTTTTAGTAACTGTAGAAGCATGGAATTTCACAACCAGAAAGCCCATGCGCCAGACACTACATGCGCCAGAACTCAGACGAAGAACTTCACAGCAAAGTCAATAACTATAGACAGTTGAAGCAGGACTTTTTATTTATATATAAAAGTCTATTACATGTCTAGAAAAGGCTGTACAAAGGAGAGCCTAAGACTACAGCCAGCGGCCATTATGCGCCTTCAGATAAGGGCAGCGGCCACAATGCGTCTCCAGATAGGCGCAGCATCACTATGCGCCACCAGTAAGGCGCAGCAGATATCATGCGCCTCCATCCAGGCGCATCCCATCATCTCTTCAGCAGCTCAGTTATGTGCATCCCTTCAGCCAAATTCTTCCAGCCAGGCTCACCTGGCCGAGCAGAGCCCAGTTATGCGCTGCTCTTCCAGCCAGGATCACCGGATAAGTGCTTCCACAAAGCATTTAACCCTCTGGCTGGAACCAAGGAAGAGAGGAGCACGGCAAAGCTGTGGCCAGAGGAGGCTTCGAAAGAGCCTCCAAAGCCCAAGGAAGACCGTGATCGAAATCATGGCACAAGGAAGCTCTCAACACAACCAGAGTGGGCGACACCCACTTTGAAGGAAGAGAAAGCCTAGCACCGCCATTCCGATCTACGGCTCTTCCCGAACAACGGAGACGAGGCCCGAGCATCCCTATCTTTGGATGCAACAGGCACCTTCCGCCTGCCTCGGAAGCCCTCGACTCCGTCTTTTGGATGTAACAGTCACCTTCAAGTGCATCAAAGACAACGCAGCGTCTCATCTTCACCCTCGGGAGCACTTCGTCAGCAGAAAGCACCCGTATGTTCAAGTTCATATTGGAAGTACGTGAGGGAATGAGAAGCAAATCTTCTCTCCATGCCACTATTTATAGGCCGGGCAGATCAAACCCACGCGCCAAGTGGATGGCCCTCCGAATTCCGTGCAATGAATTTACATTAAATGGATGAACCGGACGCCTCGAATTCAGCCAAACGGCTATTTATAGCACTCGAAGAGCGAGACAGCCGCATCATTAAAAGACATGTCCGATGCGCTAGCCAGACAGCGCATCACACGGACGCGCCCTTCGGCATTAGGCGCATCACACAGACGCGCCCTACAGTACTCGGCGCATTATAGAGGATGCGCCTCCACACATCTCCATACCGAGTGGAACGCCAACCGACGCGCCCACTCAGCTGTCCATCGAACGTCACCAACATTAAATGCTGAACTGACAGAGTTGGCAGCACGCCTCCCAAAGTCTGAACAGTTGACAGCTTTATTCAGAAAACGAAGCGTCGGCAACGTCAGCATCATCATGACTTCCGACGGCTATTGTCACGTGGCCACCCGCATGCGCCTCTACGACCATGCGTCCACACCTGCATGCGCCTCTACGGCCATGCGTCCAAACCAGCATGCGCCTCAAAAGCCATGCGCCTCAGACCCTTCACTGATCCCTAAAGACAGAAGAAGAGTCTCCGGTTGAAGTTTTGCATGTGCCTCAAAAGCCATGCGCCCCAGACTAATCTCTGATCCCGAAAGACAGAAGGAAAGTCGCCTGCATGCGCCTCAAAAGCCATGCGCCCCAAATAGTTTGTAACTCCTAAAGGTTATGAGCCGCAGCCTCCTCCTGCGCCCAATCCAAGGCGCAGCCCACCAGATCACTCCTCTCCACCAAATCCGAGATCTTCGAACCATGAGTCGACGACACGTGTCTTTTGACTCAACTCATCCAAGATTTCAGCAACGGAAAGATCTTCTCTCTGCTACGTGCCGGCTCACAACAGCAGTATGAAGAGTTCTCCCCCTCGATCAGGGCGCAGCATCCATGCGCCTCCATCAGCAACCTCCACGTGGCGTTCCCACACCGGCGCATCCTACATGCGCGCATGAGCAGCCAGCCTGTAAAACTATAAATAGAAGGGTCATCTCCTTCACACAGACACAGAGACTCAGAACATAAGACTCACAGAGAATCCACAACAGAGAATCACCGGAGAGGCAGTTCTAGACACTCAACGTCTTCCTCCTCTCAGCAAGCTCCAGCACCCAGAGCAATCAACACCTTCAGAGAACCGATAACCGTCGTCAGCCGGTCAACGGAGTCAATGTATTACCACTCGCTCCATTGGCACTAAGGACCCAGCTTAAACAAAAGTGTACTCCTAGGACTACATCTAAGTCCTACATTGTAACACTGTTCTGTTTGTATTAAGATTTCAATCAAAACAATTTTAATGGCAAACAAGCTGGCGACTCTGCCATGCGCCTGAGAGGGGTGTGAGGGTAGCACTCTCCTCCAACGACTTGCGCAACGTGATCACTCACAAGCGCCGGTCAGGAGAGTTGACCAACAAGCACGATGCGCCTCTCACGGGGCACACTTATGCAGTGGTCACCATCAACTGCTGTTGCAAGACGGCAGTACCGCCAAAGCAGTCGGTCTTCCAACGGCTACAATCATCGACGCCCCTCCGACATCGCCTTGGGACGAAGATGTCAGCAGAAGAAGAACTAAAGATTGCGTCATGCAACGTGATCTCCAATTCCTCATCTGTCCGGAAGACGACTGCCAATTCCTCGTCTTCATCCAAAAGCCAGCCGAGGAAAACCAAGGCAGCTGTCTCGACCTCTGGAGTGTTCGAAGGCACTCGGTCGAGGAAGAAGTTCTTGGAGGAAGCTGGGGGTAGCCAGACCCTTGTCGAGCCTCCTTCCGAAGACGAAGATGTCCAAAGCACAGCTGCGGCGGATCTTCATCAAGGCGAAGATGGCATCCCTGAAGCCCCTCAAAATGACGATGTCCTCCAGGACACCGCCGGGGGTAGTGCTGAAAACGAAGAGGCCCTTCAAGACAGAGCTGAGGGCAGTCAGGCCCTTGCAGATGCGCTTGTCGAAGACGAACTCCAGAATGTGGCTGGGGGTGGCCAAACACCAGGAGAAGTAACTCCTCCACATGAGAGCGAGGCTGAGAGCGAAGCCTCAACTAATCCATCTACTTCCGGCCGTGTCATGACAGTATACATGACCGGAGGTGATCTTGAGACTGATGCGCCGCCACAGGACATTGTCCAGCGCATAGACTCGCTAGAGGGAGGACTCAAAACCCTCTCTGCCTCAATGCAAGCACTGACTCAAGCAGTGTTTGAGATGCGGTCGGCCTTGATCAGGACACCTTCAAATGGTCCCGACCAAGGAGCCAATGGAGAGTCGAGTGTGCCCCTCCAACGGACACCCTCAGACACAGAAGCACCCCGGACGTCGGAGCCCTCAAACGCTCCACTCCAGGTAGTACCTCCTTCCCCGACTCCTAGCTCCATGGAGGACGTGGTCGAAATAATCAAAGATCTGCGAGAGCGCTTCGAGTCCAAGAACAGGCAGGAGGAGCGCCAGAAGATGGGCATTCCCCAGCCTTATCCCCTTGAGTGGAACAAGGTGGTTTATCCCCCAAAGTATAAACCACAAACACTCACACCGTATGACGGGAAGGACTCTCCACGACGGTACCTGACGTACTTCCAGTCGCAGACAGGGCATCTTCCGAAGGAGGACGCGCTCCTCACCAGCATCTTTGTTGGGGCCCTGAAAGGGGTGGCGTATGACTGGTACTGCAGCCTCTCCGATAATTCTATATCGTCTTTCGACGACCTGACACGCCTCTTCCTCGACCGCTTCTACGACGGTGGGAAGGACATGACGATGGCGTCTCTCATTGAGATACGCCAGAAGGACAAGGAAACAGTTCGGGCATTCATCGAACGCTTCCGTCAGGCCTGCTTCAGGCTACCTCCAGGCATGCCAGAGCATGTGCTTCTCTCCGCTTACAGTATGAACATGCTGCCTGCAGTAAAGCTCTGGCTTAACTCTACTCCCCCTCCCGACTGGAGCTCCCTAATCATCGAAGCTGAAGCTGCAGAGAAGAAGGCGGCCAATGCACGTCTTCTGGGTGTTAGCTTCCCCGCCTTTGACGATAAGGGGAAAAAGTCCGCAACCAACAACTCCGGATGAGAAACAAAGGGGAAACAGGCATTGACTGTTAATGCCTCGAAGGGCGCATCTGCGCCTACTCAAAAGCCTCCACTGGCACCAAGATCCAAGGAGGTTTATTCATTCAATGATGACGACACCCTGCAACTCTTTGAGATACTGAAGCAGGGTGACAAGATCAAGCTTCCGGACCCGTAGCGGCCCGATGAAGTCAGGAAGGTGGACAACCCAAGGTACTGTCACTACCATCGGTTTGTCGGACACCCGACTAAGGACTGCTACGTCCTCAAAAATTACATCCAGCGCATGATCAATGCGGATGTAATCTCCGTCGATTACGAAGAGAAGACGGTGTCAGCTAATGTGGTGTCACTTCAGTTCGGCACCTTGCCGCCGACTACCACACAAGATAGCGTCGTCCCCATCCCTAAGGCGACAATGGAGGTGGTGAATTTGCCACCCACCCGTGACAATGTGAGTGGACTTATCCCATTCACCACATCTCGAGGAGAGGTCCTCTGGGTTCACCCCGACCTCGTCTCCGAGGTAACTCAACCGGAGGTACGCCCTACCTTCAAAGCAAAAGGCAGGAAGATCAAGTCTTGCCGCACGGTCTCTTCTTCAACGGAAGAGGCGCTTCCTGTGCAGACGCGTGCACAACAGAACTCCCAGCCCGGTGAAGCTGCCGCCGAAGTGGTGCCTCCGGGCACCATCCCTGAGGAGGGTCCATCCAAGCCCTCAGCAGCCAATAAACAAAAGCAAGTGGAGGCCCGTTTCGACAGACCTCTGTGGAAAGAAAATGCTTCGGGGGTAGCCAAGCCCCACAATTTTGACATTCTGGCACAACTGGCCAGTACTCCTGCACGCTTGTCTTTGTTCGAGCTCCTGCGCCTCTCCAAGGACTCCCGAGAAGCTCTCTGCGAAGCACTGAAGGATGCCGAATTCTTTCTCAGTCAGGTCAAGCAACCTGAAGACCTACCAACTACTTGTGCACACTGTCATTGTGCGGATGAAGTTATCCCAAACATAACCTTCACCCAACAAGATATGCTGCTCAAGCATCACCGACATAACCGACCGTTGTATTACACAGGGTACATCGGTTCGGTAAAGGTGAGCAGGATTCAGATCGATCCGGGGTCTTCCCTAAGCATCATTCCAAAGGCGCTGCTATCAAAGCTGGGGATCCCAATGTACCAGCTAGCGCCCTCCAATACGACCATCAGCGGCTTCAACGCCAGCAAGAGCGAGCCACTGGGCAAGATCCGGCTGAAGTGTGACATCGGCAGCCTCAAAACTGAGGTGACTTGTTATGTGGTGGATGCCGAGGTCAACTACAACATCTTACTCGGACGACCATGGTTACATGAGTACATGGTGGTGCCCTCCACGCTCCACCAATGCATGAAATATGTATCCACCAACGGCGTCATCCGGACGGAGTTTGCAGATATCGATCCCTTCAAAGGGATTGAGGCCTACTTCACCGATTCCGACTTGTACAAGCCACTTGACGAGGAGGAAGCCAACGATGCCGATGATGAAGCAGAGACGGCAACAGAGCCGGACTTGGAGCCCGAAGCGACTCCTGACGCCCCCTTGAAAATCCGTCTGAAAGGGAGACCACCCCAGAAGGCGCCTCCAATGAGCATCAAGCTATCAGAAAAAGCGCCAGCTCGCGAAGCTCCCCTGAAGATACGCCTCAAGGGGAAGCCACCACAAACAGCGGCTCCCCTGGTGGTAAAATTATAAGGGAAGGCGCCACTCATCGAAGGCGCAACCGAGGCACCCCTCAAGGTGCGTCTTAAAGGCAAGCCGCCGCAGTCATCCAAGATGCCGGAGAGGGCTCACACAACCCTCTCAGACCCCAAAGTCAGAGCGGTGGAGGACTCTCCTGATCCGGCCCCAGTGCTTACAGACGAGGAGCTTGGCGAATATATCTCTGCTGATGTAGACGCACCCTCCTTCGACAATGTAATCCCACGGGATAAAATCTCGTACTTTATCAATAATAGAGTGTCTTTCAATTATTCTTGTCTTCCACACTGGAATGCCATGTATACATTAGACAACGCTCTACGGTCGTTGCAAACACAAGTAACGACCGTCTACCACAATCAAATAGTCCCGTCTCAAGGAGTCTTCATAGTCCCTCCACGAAGCCGAGACGAAGGCACCATCATCTCGGGCAAAATCGAGCGTCGTCGGAACCTCCCGTCAATCGAGCCCGAACCTGATACCGGTAGAGTACAAGTCTATCGGTACACAGATGCGGCTAAGCACATCATCCAAAAGATGGGCTACGACCTGAAAAGCAATAAAGGCCTAAACTACGGCAAGGGTCGGCATCTCCCTGTCCGGCTTTCGATGCCCAATGGAAAGCCACAGGATTACTATAATCGGACTCGACGGAGGTTAGGCTATGTCACGCCGCCATCAACTCCAGAGAGTTCAGACGCAGAAGACATAGAACATTCCCACTCGTCGGAAGCATCGACGTGGGATTCCGATACCAGTATCGGATCAGTCTTCAGGAAGGTGCTGTCAGCTAACATGACATCGGCACAACCTCAGAAAGATGAAGGCGAAGACCAACCGCCGGAACCCTTCGAAGAGGAACCCTGGGCTCAACGCCTAGGAGAACAATGGGAGTCTCGTTTTGAGTTACGAGAACCTCCCACCGAAGACGAAGTCGAGCAAATCGACCTCGGGGATGGGTCTTCTTCTAAACCCATCTTTATCAGCAAAAGCTTGGACGGAGAAGACCGAGAATCTTTAGTCCAACTCGCTAAGGAGTATATCGACGTCTTCGCCTGGAGCTACGAAGACATGCCGGGTCTCGATCCACAGATCGCGATGCATAGGTTGAACATCTTACCAGATGCCAAACCTATCAAACAACAACAGCGACGCTTCCGCCCGGACATCATGAACGCCATCGATCAGGAGGTGGACAAACTCTTGACCAGTGGCTTCATCCGTGAGGAACAACACCCGGACTGGGTAGCCAACGTCGTCCCTGTCACCAAGAAGAACGGGAAGATACGAGTCTGTATCGACTTCAGGGATCTCAACTCTGCTTGCCCGAAGGATGAATTCCCGCTCCCAATCACCGATGTAATGATTGACAACACATGTGGCTTTGAACGCATGTCCTTCATGGACGGGTATTCAGGCTACAATCAAATCAAGATGTTCCCCGATGACGTAAAACACACGTCATTCAGGACTCCAAAGGGTGTTTTCTGCTACACAGTAATGCCCTTCGGCTTGAAGAACGCCGGTGCAACGTACCAGCGAGCTATGAGCACCATCTTCCGTCAACATCTTCGCAAGACAGTTGAGTGCTATGTTGACGACATCGCAGTCAAAAGCCGCCTCAAAAGAGATCACCTACAGGACCTAAAGACGGTCTTCGATCTCATGCGGGCACATCAACTCAAAATAAACCCCGCTAAATCCTTCCTGGGGGTTTCTAGCGGCAAATTCTTGGGCTTTGTCATCACGGTAAAAGGCATTCATGTCGATCCCGAGAAGACTAAAGCCATCCTTAATATGGACCCTCCGAAGAACCTTCGAGAACTTCGGGGCTTACAGGGACGTTTGGCATACATCCGGAGGTTCATAGCAAACCTCTCCGGTAAATGTCAACCCTTTACTCAGCTCATGAAGAAGGGAGTCTCTTATGTCTGGACAGAGGAGTGCCAAAAGGCTTTCGACGACATCAAGGCTTACTTAACAAGCCCGCCAGTCCTAGTGGCACCTGTCGCCGGCAAACCATTCCTCCTCTACGTCCGTGCCATGGATCATTCCCTCGGCGCTTTGCTGGCTCAAAACAGCGATGCAGGCTATGAGCAAGCAATCTACTACCTCAGTCGAACACTCATCGGGGCCGAACACCGGTACAACCCCGTTGAAAAGGAGTGCTTGGCTTTGGTGTTTGCCATTCAGAAGACTCGTCATTACGTCTCGGGCCAGACAATTTACGTCATCTCTCGAGTCAATCCGCTCAGAGTTCTCATGACGAAGCCAGGGTCATTAAACTCCCGGCTGGCTACATGGGCGATCCTACTAACACCATACAACATGGTGTTTGTCCCGCAGAAGGCAGTCAAGGGTCAGGCTCTGGCTGACTTTTTAGCTGCACACCCCATCCCAGAGTCTTCAAAACTCTATGAAGATATCCCGGATGAAGTCCAAGAATCAAACGTCACTGAAGGAAGCCCCGTTTGGCGGATGTTCTTCGATGGCACTTCAAGAACGGGCCCCAACGGCCAAATCATCGCAGGAGTGGGGGTAGTCTTGGTCTCCCCCGATCAGCTGGTCATCCAGCACGCATACTCCCTTTCGAAGCCGTGCTCCAACAATGTTGCTGAGTACAATGCACTCGTCATGGGACTCCAGCTAGCACAACAGCTGGGGGTGGATCATCTGGAAGCCTACGGCGACTCGAAACTCGTCGTAAACCAGATTCGGGGGCAATACGAGGTTCGCCATGAAGATTTGATCCCTTACCATGAAGTTGCATTGAACATCATTTCAACCTTCACTGGGTTCTTCATCGAACATGTACCCCGCCTACAAAACTTGGAGGCTGACGCTGTAGCTGGCCTCGCAGCCTCATTGGCCGCGCCCCTTGGGACTCAACACTATGTCACGGTAACTGGCCGAGACTTGATTTGTCCCAGAAACAACCTATGTTTGCAAATGGCTCACGCCATGCCGACAAATACTGGGGTTAATGTCCGAGACTGGAGGTTTCCGTTCATCGACTTCGCTGTCTACGGAATCCTTCCAGAGGACCCGAAGGAAGCCGTCTCAGTCAGGAGACGCTCTCTTCGATTCTACTACGATACAGCCACTAAAACGCTGTACCGACGCTCCTTCGACGGGCTTCTCCTTCGATGCCTGTCTAACGAAGAAGCAGCCGAAGCTCTTCGAGAAGCTCATGACGGAACTTACGGCGCTCACCAACCAGGGCCTAAGTTGCAAGATCGACTGCGACGTATGGGCTACTACTGGCCAACCATGGTTGCCGACGCAGTGGAATATGCTAAGAAGTGCCATGCATGCCAACTTCATGCAGACTTCAAACATACACCATCTGAACCTCTACATCCTACAGTCGCCTCCTGGCCATTCGAAGCCTGGGGCATGGACATTGTAGGGCCAATCACCCCTCCTTCATCGAGAGGACACCGCTTCATCCTGGCCATCACCGATTACTTCTCCAAATGGACGGAAGCAGTCCCACTAGCAGAAGTAAAAAGCTCCAGGGTGGTCAGCTTTATTAAACACCATGTCATTTACCGTTTCGGGGTACCCCGGCGAATCATCCATGACAATGGTCCTCAGTTTATCAGCCACATTTTCAGCAGGTTCTGTGACAAGAATCGTATTCAAAACGTGGCCTCAACCGCCTACAATCCGGCAGCAAACGGATTGGCCGAGGCATTCAACAAAACTATCGTCAGGCTACTCAAAAAGGTCGTGTCATCCAACAAACGCGACTGGAACGAAAAGCTTGGCGAATGCCTTTGGGCCTACCGCACAACGGTACGGACCCCAACAGGCAACACTCCATTCTCCCTGGTCTACGGGAGCGAAGCAGTACTGCCTCTCGAGATACAGATACCTTTGCTCCGCGTGGCAATCACAAACGATCTCACAGAAGAAGACAATCAACGTCGCCGTCTGCGGGAATTGGAGGCACTTGACGAAAAGCGTCTCCTAGCTCAACAACGCATCGAACTTTACCAAGCCCGTATATCACAGGCTTTCAACAAGAAGGTCAAGCAAAGAACTTTCCAAGTTGGCGACCTGATTTTAGCAGTCAGAAGGCCAATGGTGTTAACTTACAAGACACCAGGGAAGTTCGAACCCAAATGGGAAGGACCCTTCATCATTGAGACGGTATACTCAAACGGTGCTTACCGCCTCGCCAAACCCAATGGGGACTTGTTCATGATGTCCATCAACGGCAAGTTCCTAAAGAAGTACTACTCTTGACATCCTCCAAGACATGTATTTCCCTAAACAACCTCTTTTCACAAAATCAATCGCTTCCGGAACCCAGCTGTTCCGTGGCATCCAACCGTAGAAAGATAACCACGTCCACATTACCTCTGAGTTGTCTCTCTACATCCTACAAAGCGGAACCTTACACTTCGTGAGCTTACGCTATCCTTCATGTTTACCACGTCCACATTACCTCTGAGTAAACATCCCGTACAAACAACTCCTGTGTTGTCGTACATTGATCGCAGAACTTCCACGTCCACATTACCTCTGAGTTGTTCAGCGTATCCCCCAGAATCATTCCTACCATGTCCATAAACACCTCTGAGTAGGAAGATTCTATCATTTGAACCTAATGATTGCCATGTCCACATTACCTCTGAGCAAACATGTTGGTTCCTTTATACTTATTATCTGTACCTAAAAACCAAGGTGCGCAAAAGATAATAGGTCCACATAAATCATCAAGTTCATGAAATCAAAAATGAACACATCAAAGAGATAGTGTATTTCTTTATTTTTCAAAAAAAAGAAGGGAGTACAGAAATATGCTATTTCCCCAGCAAGAGTTGCAAAAACACATAAAAAGAAGAGAAGCTACAGTCCCCGATCCTCTCCAGGGTGGGATGAAAGCTCTCTGACTCGACGTCTCAGGTCGGCAGTGCGAGTTTCCACAGTCGCCTGGACTCGCAGCTCGGCTTCTTGACGCATTAATCCGACAGCCTCAGCAGAAGTTTTACTCTCATACTTCTCATCAAGCTGTCGTCGCTGCTGAGCCAAAGCAAGGGTCCGCTGAGTAAGAGTCGTTTCCTCCTGCTTGAATGCCACGTGTTCAGCCAGGACACGCTCAGCCTCTAGTTGAAGTTGGGCCCGCTGGTCTTCAAGACGGCGCATCTGAGCATCAACCTCTGCGATGTTAGCATCCACCGCAGCCCGCTTCTCCGTCGTCTTCTTCATAGATTGAGACAGCTGCTCCGCCGTAGCCTCAGTCCCAGCCACTTCACGCTCCCAACTGCTCACCTCGGCTCGATGGGAAGCCTCGATCTCAGCCATCGACTTTTCTATCTTTGCATCTATCAAGACCGAGAGGTCATTTCGTTGGATGCGCTGCAGTTCCGCGAGCCGCTCGTCCAACTCCATCACCGAAACCTCCAGAATTTCAGCCATATGGTCATGGCCCTGGTGAGTGCGGATCAGCTCGATACAAGGCATTGCCAAAGCTTTTGCTGTCGCAAAGCTCCCCTTGCCATCCATCACTGCAGATACTCCTTTCTCCAGCATTTTGTACACTCCCTCGACGAGGAACTTCACATACTCGTTGGCATCCGCCAGCACCTGCGGCGTCATAGCAGGAGTTGGGGGAGCTACTACAGTTTGCGGACCGGAGGAAGATCCGCCAACCTCGATCTGAGAGGTTTGAACCTCGGCAGCAATAGGCTCTTCATCAACAGGGGCCAGACTGCTAGCCCGAGGTGCCGAAGGAACAGAAGGAGCCGGCACATGCGTCGTGATAGTACCCCAAGTAGAGGGAGCAGCAGAGGGTTCCACACCCTTACCCTTCTCAAGCCCGGAGACATCACCGACGTCAACGGCCACATCTTCTACCCCCGACGTTCTATCAGCATCAGCTACCTCCCCCGGCAAAACGGGAAGATCAACATTTATCTCCTGTCCAGCCCCAGGAGACAAGACCGGCAGAAGGGTCTCACTCTTCTCAAATCCCTCTACAGGGACAAAATCTGTCGCTACCGCCTGATCGGTAGCCATCTCTATGTCCATGGTTGAAGCCAAGGAAGGATTCGGCAATGATTCAGCCGACCTCCCTTCATCATGACAAGGAGGGGAATCAACCCTCTCCTCTATCCCCACTGCTTCTGCTGCCCCCGCAACAGAATCCTGCAGCTCCGGAGCGGTGTCATCGGAAGATGATGAACTCCAATCCTCTTCATCACCAGGAAGCTGCGCACTTGCTGTGGCCTTTGCCACCTCGGAAGCTGCTGCACCCTCAGGATCCCTCCTGACCGGAACCTCCACGATAACAGTATCCTCCGGATCTTCCTCCATGAGAGACATCATTGTCGGCGGGATACGCACTCCAGACGAGCTCGCCATCTCTTCTCGCCTACTCCCACCCGACTTTGGAGTACGAGGTTTTCTTTTTAGCGGCTCCTACAAAAGAAGATGGGATCTCGTAAGTGGCGGAACCAAAATCAGATTTAGTAGGATGTCCTTACCTCTTCGGACGCCGAATCCGATGACACCGTCGGTAACGATGCCTTCCTCTGCTTCTTCGACACAAGAGATTCAGCCCCTGTATCTGCACATCGTTTCGGTCGATCGCCCAAGGGTTCTGCTTGTGATGCGGAGGGGGCACTCCGTTGACCCACCCCTGACGGACGATACGGTCGAGCCTTCCCTGGCGTATCCCCAGTCGCTGCTAACTGGGTGCCTGCGATAAGGCTGGTCTCCCTGTCATATCCGGAGGGCGGGGCAGCCATAACACAGTAAAATTTGGCGGCCGAGTAAAGAATGGGCGGCCGCGGATCGGGGACGGGCAACGTAAAACGAGCTCCGGTACATCCGACATTATAGTAATGCCAAGCTCGTGCACCGTCCAACAAACTTCCAACATACCCCAAGGTATTACTGGGGTTATCCAACATCATCTGAGCATAACCAAATTGCCGCGCAAAACGGCTCGGCAAGTACGGTTCCAGGTAGCACTGATTCCGGTTCCGGTACACCAGATGGGACGGTCGGATATTTTGCAACCAGCGGAATCCCCATTGAGGCAGAGTGGTAGTACCTTCGCCCAGGTCCCGTAAATCCTCGTTGGCCTCAAAACCCAAATAGATGGGACCAACTTTGGTGATCTTCCAACCCTGAAGACGGGATAAAACCTTTCTACAAACCGGGACACCAGTATGCGACCAGCTCCTCCGATGGAAACGACGAAGGAATGCATCTCCAGCCTTATAATCTCCTTCCGAGCCTGGGCTCATCACACTGGGATGATGCAGAATTAGCCATCCCATCAAATAGTGAAACGGCAGTTCGGCGCGCGGGAAGTTATTGTTTCGGCCTCTGTCATGAATCACATTTCCAGCAAACTCTCTCAAACCTCGCTGCAGGTTACATACCATTGCGGGAAGAAGAGCCAGACGCCGACCGAAAACCAGCTTCACGGCTGGCAGGATTAAGTTTCGGGTTACCCTCTCTACGGCACCGGATCCGCCCGCAAATACGCAATCCCGGAGCCATATCATCAGGTAGGATGCCAACACCGCCTTGGGTGACATCCGATAAGCAAGATGCCAGAAGCAGCTGTAGGAGCGTGCATCTGACTGCTGGTCTTCATTTCCTCGGAGATTTTTCTCCCCTAACCTGCTCATTTCGGACAACACTTCGCTACGAGAGAGCGCCGGTGGAGTGGAAAATTGTGAGGGATCCTCCTTGTCTTGTCTAAAGACATGATCTCTCCAAGCGATCACATGAGGCTGCGTCCCGTTCCTATCCCGTCTCTGCATATAGTAATGATGACTCGCCACTTCCTTGAAGACGGCCGTCATCTCCTCAGCCCTGTCCCCCAGGATTTGAAGTTCCTCGTTGGTGGGAAAGTACTCTTCATAGGGTTCCGACTCCCAAGGGAGTTTTGACACCTCGTACATCTCATGAAGTGCGAACCCTAATTCCTCCACCGGGGTAAAGAAGGTCCCGGTATGGATATCAAACATCTCCAGGAGTACGAGGAACATGTGCCTATTAAGATCAACACCTGCCTGGGTAGCACGGATCGCGGCAGTCAACCCGATCTCTCGGAGCTCAGTCTGAAACCGCGACAAGATCCAGAGCGTCAGTTTATCCCATTTGGAGACGTAATGGCACCAACCCTCCACCCGAAACTCTCATGTCGGGTAGGAACGTTCCATCAAAAACATACGATGTGTAAAAGTCGAAGCACTATAAGCAAACATATCAATGGGTACATCACTGAAGAGGCTCCCAGGACGTAAAGTCCGCCAAGTGTAAGAAGACCCAGACCGTACAACGGTCAAAGCATCCCTTTGGTCGGAAGTAGAATCAATTTGGATGACACCAATCATCGCTCCCCCCTGAGAAGGGGTAAGCTCCCAAGACATTCTCCTCTGGGAAACAAGGCGACAGAAGGACGTCAAAGGCCACTGACGTTCAAGTTGCTTAACAGTCATATGCACTCCATTCGCAGTAAAGAACCAGTCCTCCTTGACCTTCAGTACTGACGAATCAGTAGAAGTGAGACGGTCTCCAAACAGGAACTCAGGCTTCAAGAAGGTCACTTTATCAGATGTGGAGGGTTTAATGACTCCGCGCTCCATCATCCGTTTGAGGAACCAATACTGCTGTTCACGGATTAGGGTCATTCTCTCAGGAGGCTGATCCAGCATAAGAGCATCTTGAGCAGGGTTTATCACTTCCTCGTTATGCTCTACGCCCATTTGGTTGAAGGCAGCCTCCAAGAAAACTTCACTCAAAGGCGGGATTGCCATCGACACTAGTAAAAAAATCAGAAAAAAGTCAGAAGAAAACACACAAATGTGTCTAAAGGAGAAAACTGCGATGCATCACCAGGGTTTAAACCCATACGTGTCAGCAGTACAGCCTCGGCGCATCATCAGGGTTTGAACCCATGCGCGTCAGCAGTATAGCCTCGGCGCATCATCAGGGTTTGAACCCATGCGCGTCAGCAGTATAGCCTCGGCGCATCATCAGGATTTGAACCCATGCGCGTCAGCAGTATAGCCTCAGCGCATCACCAGGGTTTAAACCCATGCGCGTCGGCGGGCAAAGGCCGCGGCACATCATTAAAGACTCAAGGCCTATGTGCGTTGGCGTAGGACAATGAGACTTACCAACCACCTCTGGCCGAACTTCGACAGGCCGACGAGGAACGATAGCCGCCGCAACTTCCGCGGACTCCTTCGCTTTCTCCTTCCCCTTGCTGGCAGCGCCGCGAGGAGTCTTGGGAGCCATTCTCTCGAAGAAGGAGAAGTTAGGGTTTTTGAAGAAGAAACTCTAAAGAAGCAGAGGCACAGAGAAGAAGAACTCTTTCTCTCTCCGACTCTTACTTATTTATAGGGCATGGTCGCACGCGTGAACAGATGACGTGTGATCTCAGCCGTCGCCTCGGGTTCTGCAAGGATAGCAGCAAATAAAACCAAAAGATCATCATTAATCTTTTCGGTTACCGAGGCATCATCATCATCAACTGAGAAGAGCATGCGCCCGAACAAGCATGCGCCTAGAAATCATGCGCCCTGACCTCCATGCTTCTTATTCAAAGTATTCCAAAACTTATTCAAAAGTTTTGAAAACTTTGAAGGGGGTCTTGTAGAAGCATGGAATTTCACAACCAGAAAGCCCATGCGCCAGACACTACATGCGCCAGAACTCAGACGAAGAACTTCACAGCAAAGTCAATAACTATAGACAGTTGAAGAAGGACTTTTTATTTATATATAAAAGTCTATTACATGTCTAGAAAAGGCTGTACAAAGGAGAGCCTAAGACTACAGCCAGCGGCCATTATGTGCCTTCAGATAAGGGCAGCGGCCACAATGTGTCTCCAGATAGGCGCAGCATCACTATGCGCCACCAGTAAGGCGCAGCAGATATCATGCGCCTCCATCCAGGCGCATCCCATCATCTCTTCAGCAGCTCAGTTATGTGCATCCCTTCAGCCAAATTCTTCCAGCCAGGCTCACCTGGCCGAGCAGAGCCCAGTTATGCGCTGCTCTTCCAGCCAGGATCACCGGATAAGTGCTTCCACAAAGCATTTAACCCTCTGGCTGGAACCAAGGAAGAGAGGAGCACGGCAAAGCTGTGGCCAGAGGAGGCTTCGAAAGAGCCTCCAAAGTCCAAGGAAGACCGTGATCGAAATCATGGCACAAGGAAGCTCTCAACACAACCAGAGTGGGCGACACCCACTTTGAAGGAAGAGAAAGCCTAGCACCGCCATTCCGATCTACGGCTCTTCCCGAACAACGGAGACGAGGCCCGAGCATCCCTATCTTTGGATGCAACAGGCACCTTCCGCCTGCCTCGGAAGCCCTCGACTCCGTCTTTTGGATGTAACAGTCACCTTCAAGTGCATCAAAGACAACGCAGCGTCTCATCTTCACCCTCGGGAGCACTTCGTCAGCAGAAAGCACCCGTATGTTCAAGTTCATATTGGAAGTACGTGAGGGAATGAGAAGCAAATCTTCTCTCCATGCCACTATTTATAGGCCGGGCAGATCAAACCCACGCGCCAAGTGGATGGCCCTCCGAATTCCGTACAATGAATTTACATTAAATGGATGAACCGGACGCCTCGAATTCAGCCAAACGGCTATTTATAGCACTCGAAGAGCGAGACAGCCGCATCATTAAAAGACATGTCCGATGCGCTAGCCAGACAGCGCATCACACGGACGCGCCCTTCGGCATTAGGCACATCACACAGACGCGCCCTACAGTACTCGGCGTATTATAGAGGATGCGCCCCCACACATCTCCATACCGAGTAGAACGCCAACCGACGCGCCCACTCAGCTGTCCATCGAACGTCACCAACATTAAATGCTGAACTGACAGAGTTGGCAGCACGCCTCCCAAAGTCTGAACAGTTGACAGCTTTATTCAGAAAACGAAGCGTCGGCAACGTCAGCATCATCATGACTTCCGACGGCTATTGCCACGTGGCCACCCGCATGCGCCTCTAGGACCATGCGTCCACACCCGCATGCGCCTCTACGGCCATGCGTCCAAACCAGCATGCGCCTCAAAAGCCATGCGCCTCAGACCCTTCACTGATCCCTAAAGACAGAAGAAGAGTCTCCGGTTGAAGTTTTGCATGTGCCTCAAAAGCCATGCGCCCCAGACTAATCTCTGATCCCGAAAGACAGAAGGAAAGTCGCCTGCATGCGCCTCAAAAGCCATGCGCCCCAAATGGTTTATAACTCCTAAAGGTTATGAGCCGCAGCCTCCTCCTGCGCCCAATCCAAGGCGCAGCCCACCAGATCACTCCTCTCCACCAAATCCGAGATCTTCGAACCATGAGTCGACGACACGTGTCTTTTGACTCAACTCATCCAAGATTTTAGCAACAGAAAGATCTTCTCTCTGCTACGTGCCGGCTCACAACAGCTGTATGAAGAGTTCTCCCCCTCGATCAGGGCGCAGCATCCATGCGCCTCCATCAGCAACCTCCACGTGGCGTTCCCACACCGGCGCATCCTACATGCGCGCATGAGCAGCCAGCCTGCAAAACTATAAATAGAAGGGTCATCTCCTTCACACAGACACAGAGACTCAGAACATAAGACTCACAGAGAATCCACAACAGAGAATCACCGAAGAGGCAGTTCTAGACACTCAATGTCTTCCTCCTCTCAGCAAGCTCCAGCACCCAGAGCAATCAACACCTTCAGAGAACCGATAACCGTCATCAGCCGGTCAACGGAGTCAACGCATTACCACTCGCTCCATTGGCACTAAGGACCCAGCTTAAACAAAAGTGTACTCCTAGGACTACATCTAAGTCCTACATTGTAACACTGTTCTGTTTGTATTAAGATTTCAATCAAAACAATTTTAATGGCAAACAGTAACACAAGTTATTATATATATATATATATATATATATATATATATATATTACAATCTGTAGAATATTGTATACTATTATTGGTACCTATCTCAGGATTATGTATACCATTTTGTACTCTTTTAATTATATAGTATATAAATGTGTGCATATATATATATATATATATATATATATATATATATATATATATATACCTATTTTATATAGTTTTGTATATATAGCTAGTGAAAGGAAATGTAGATATATATATAGTTATATATATATTATTATGATTTGTTTGGATTTTATGGTATTACTATATATATAGAGAATTTTGAGTGTATATATACATATATAGAAACTCTATGTATATATAGAAAGGAATTGATAAATAAAAAAGAAAAAAAAAGAAAAGAAATAATATATATATCAACACTGGAGGGAGGAACGGTGGACCAAAGCTAATTGCCTAAACACATAACCCCCCTCCCCAAATGAGACTCAGCAGCAGGGCCCCCAAGCCCGCGCATATAGCCCCAGCCCACCTGAGGATATGCAGTATACATACAGTTGTAAAACCGATCGTATATATACATATATAGACAAGAGATCGAAGGAGAGTTCATCGACTCAAACGAAACCCTAACCCCTAGAACCTGCGACACCCTGGGCAGCTGCGCGTGCGCCCCATCGCGCCGCCGCCGGCCGGAGAGCCGCGGTCGGCCGACCAACCGCGCGGGGAACGGCCACAACAGCAGCAAGGTGCAATGCGAGGTATCAATTTCGTCATCGTGTTTCTTTCCGTACACTCAACGGAATTCAATTCTGTAAAATCTTATAGAATGCCCATATGCCCATCTAGGATCCCTGTCAATTAGTTCGTATGGAATTTATTCATATTCGTCGAGAAATCGACGTGAACATCAAGAAAAAAACTGCTCTAAAACAGAGCATACCACCTACTCGAACCCCAATTTAGAAAGATGATTCGGGTCAGGATATTCAGAATTTCCCAAAACTATTTGAAGACACTTTTAGACAACATATAGGGCTTCACAATCCTTCTTGTGGATTCAGAAATCATCGACTACGTGTCGTGAAATCGAATCCCAAAGTTTTCCAAAAATCTGTTTTAGAAACTAGAAAATTCATCCACACGACGTGCGTCCCGCCAATCCGGACGACGTGGTCGCGAACCGAAAGCATCGAAAGCTGCGTAACGGCTTCGTGGTCGTGTGGGCTTTGACGGAATTCAAATTGGTCGCGTGTGCGCGACGAATTTGATGCGTATCCGTCGAAATTCACCGTATCGTGCACTTTGCAAATTCTCCAATTACTTTGTGCACGCTCGTCAGATCGAGACGAAACTTGCGCCAACAGAACCGTATCATTTTTCTGGTCCTGTATGCCAAGTTTGGTCAAATTCTGAGACAGTTGAATCGTACGTCGTTTTGCGGGCCCCACGGTCCCACTCAACGGGCAATTTTGTGCACGGCCCGCCAAAATCTAACTTTGGATATACGGTTGGGTTCGTATCGAAAAACTGGATCCGTAGACATGTAATTTGAAGACTTTAGAGACAGTTGACTCTGGCACGCTTTTCGGTGCAAAGCGGGTCCAACGACGGACATCGTTTTGGCCCGAAATTACCGTTTTGCCCCTGTGTCCAGAATTGGACTTAAGGACAGACAATCCTAGCTAATTTGACTATTCTGAGAACATTGGTGATGTTTATTTCAGCTTCCGGGGACAGTTGTACGGGTTTTGACTATTGTGGCACATTGAGTAGTTCAGACTGTCGGTTTCACCAGCAGAGGACCACAGGCGAGTACAGTTTATTGTCTGCATTTCGATATTGATTTTCACTATATTTCATTGATTGGTCATTGGTTATGTGATTATTTTCTATTATAAATTGTTGAGTCGGGAAGAAGAAGTACCAAGGATGTGTGATCTGACCTTAGACAGTGTAAACAGTGTAGATAGTGATTTATTTATTACAAAGTAGACAGTGTAGACAGTGATTTATTTATTGCAAAGTAGACTGTATAGGCCGTGATTATTATTGCACTTAAACTGTGTAGTTCGTGATTATTATTTTGTAGACAATGTTTCTTTATTGCAATAGTAACTGTAGACAGTGTAACTGTAGACCGTGTAACTTTAAACAGTGTAACTTTAGACAGTGTAGACAGTGTAACTTTAGACAGTGTAGACAGTATCGCATAATTGTCCCAAGACTGATCACATATCAAAGGTACTTCTAGCAGTTGGGGAAAGTATTTGTGTCTATTTATTTGCTATTAGTTTTCCGTATTTTCTGTTTATTTTCAAAAACATGTAATTGATGTCTAACCTTTATTTTATAGTCATTTTCTTTATTTGAAATTGTATTCAATGAATTGTGCTCGTTCCATTCCTGACTGGAAACCAACATTTTCAGGTTAGCCGTGGATTCACTTAGCTTGGGGAGTGACGGGAATACTCGCCGACAAAGTCTAGAGACTAGTTAGCTAGTTGAGTTGCAGTCATTCATTTATTTGTACAAGTTTATATTTTTCTACAAATATAAAACTTGTGATCAATGTAAGTTAAATTAATTATGTGAATGAGCATTATTTGTGATTTTGATCTTCATGGCCGTGACAGCGTTCTACCGCCGACACTGCGACGTAGGCTGGCTTGGACACGTCTCGTATCCGTTTAAAAAAAAATGGGTGCGGGTCGTGACACTGCACATGTATGCTATACGTAGGGTTTCAATTCAAAAATTTTGGTTGAGTTTTGTGTTGAAATTGTCAAATTTGAGACTGCATTATGTTAGTAATACACTGGTTTAAATGCTAGCTTTTTCCTCTCTAACGCTCTCTCTCTCTCTCTCTATATATATATATATATATATATATATATATATATATATATATATATATATATATATATATATATATATATATATATATATATATTGTGATTGGATTTCAATGCAAGTGACTTTCAATTCTTAACTTTGAATTTGATTTTTCTGCACCCTTTATAGTTGATTGGTAGTTACCTTTTTTTTTGATAAGTACCCATTTTCATATATACCAATTTTCATATAGGATGGTAGACTGCCTTACAGTTTTGATGAATTATTATTTCTGTAATTTTTCTAGTTTAGCATTCTAGATTTCTTGTGTGTTTTGATACCCTATGACCATTTCGGTTAGCATGACTAGTATACCTAGATGAGACTTCACTGTCACCGTATGCCATGACCCTGTATGCCGTTCTTTTTTTTGATGGTATGATTTGTTAAGTTCTGGGACTTGATTGTGGGGGTTTGACCTAGAAGGATTACAAACATTTTAATTTCGAGAACGAAATTTTTATAAGGTGGGTAGGATGTGAGCACCCTAAATTTTGGGTTGATTTTTTTTATTTTATTTTATTTTCTGATTGATTGGTTTTGATAAATAATTTATCATGTTATTTTTTCCTTAAGTTTGCTTTCTGTGCCTTTGATATTTGGAGTGTCAGGGATGTTCAACTCTGGAAATCTTCTTCATGAGTTTTGGAGTGGACATGATTACCTTCATGATGGTATATAGTGTCCCACTCAGACTTGTTCCCTTGTGCTCTTTTTGCTTCACTGAACTTCGGGTCGAATTAAACCATTTGATTATTAATTGATTTTCCCACTCTTTTCCTTGATCATTTTTAGCACGTTACCGTGACTTTTAATTTGGGAGCGCAAGACTAGTCAGTTTCTTGAAACCAACTCCTCATTGATGATCTACTCGAGACGCTCGTCACCCATGACCTTCGTGTCCCACTCAGACACGCCATCTGGTGCTCCATTTGCTTCGCACAACTTTCCCGACACGTGACCCGATTTTATTTCACCCCACGGTGTCACATTTATTTTCCAACTTGATTTGTGGGTCCCCTGTCGACCAAAACCTGTCAGCCCCAACTATGGACATGGCCCACATTGAGCCTACTACCCGTCCGCCACTTGTGTCCTATTTATTGGAATCCCCATGTGCTACTTATTTACTCATGATCATCAACACCTAATTTTAATTCGATTTTTGCTCAATGTCCGGTTTTGACCCAATCCGGCTCCACTGAACCCAACTCCAGCTTCATTTTTCCTCTCTCATGACACCCTCATATTTTCTTGCCCAAAAATATTAATTATTCGTTCTACCTATTTTTAATTATTTATTGGAATTCCCACAGGAATGACAATTTTCCTCTAATTAATTTCTAGCCATAGATTTCCCTCACAATTAATCCCAACCATTCAATCCTACATGGAACTTTTTCCCTCCATCCTACACTCTCACAGTCAACAATTGTTGGCCGGCCCTAACCCTAATGCTACTTTCTCTCTCTCTCTCTCTCTTATCCTCTCTCTCCCACTCTTTTTCCCACAAAAAAAAAATCAATACAACAACAACATCAGCAACTTCAACCTCTCCTACCCGAGCCATGAACCAACCTCCCATGGCCCGAGCTCCCATGGCCATGCACCCGACCACAGCCCCCTCCGCCGGCCACCCTAGCCGTCGGCCACCCCCTGGCCTCCACCACCACATCTTCCTCTCCTCCTTCTTCCATCTCCTTCTCCATCTTCTCCACACCATTTTCGCCACCACAACTTCGTCAGCCCGCCACCACCAGCTGGCCGCACCCCCTTGCATCGTCGTGGCTAGGCGAGCCTTTCCCGTCGCCCTGCCTCGCCGGGCTAGGGCGCAGCCTCCCCGCTCCGCGCAGCGGCCAGCAGCAGCTGCTGCACCGTGCACAGGCGCGCACGCGCGCGCGCAGGCCGCCGTCGTGCACCGTCGTGCCGCCGCGTGGGCTGCCGTGGCCCCCTGGCCATGTGCCGCACACTAAGCTCTCCTCCCATGGCGGCCACCGTCCTCCGGGACGCGCCGTCGAGGCGATTCGTGCGTTTTGCACGACGTCCCGTCGTGACGCGCGCGGAATCGAGTTCTTTTTGGCGTTCCATCGTAGTGACTTCGCACACGTTTTCTCGGAAATCTTACCGTTGGATCGGTGATTTCTTTGCTCCGTCGCAATCTCGGTATATCCACCTTCATTTCTGTCAATTTTCGTCCGTTAATTTTATCGTTTGATACATCAAAACCAGCCACCAAATTGACCGTTTAAATTGTATTAAATTTGGACAGTTTCTCGGGGCCAACTTCGTCAGCTTGTATCTCCTCCACCGCAGCTCCTTTTGGCGTGCTACCAGTTTCTGTGCGAATCTGGTATAACCCTCTTACTACCCCTCCAGTTTTGTTTCATTGTGGCTTGTTTGATTGGTTGAATTCGATGCCAAAGTTGGCCGTCCGAATTCGTAATTTCCAACTTGTAAAATTCTATTTTTGAAAATGGGACTCCAAATTTTATTTCTGACACCACCATTAGACTCGTGGCATCGTTCTGGCATGTTTTCATATAAAATTTGTTAGATTTGGAGAACGTGAGCCCGGGCACGCATTTTGGTGCAAAGTGGGTCCCACATTCTGGGTCAACGGGATTTTTTGACGTCGGCTCATCGAAATCCAATTCCGGATATACCGTTGAGTTCGTATCGCCATTCTGGACTCGTTGACATGTAGTTTGCTGAGTTTTGAGAACTTTGGGCCCGGCACGCATTTTCGTGCAAACCGGAATTCTAAGTTCTGGTCAACGGGTCAAATTGAGATCGGGTCAACAGAATCCAATTCTGGAGATACCGTTGGGTTCGTATCGTCATTCTGGTTTCGTGGACATATAATTTGTTATATTTTATTGACTTGTTTTCTTGCACATTTTTTGGTGCGAAACGGCTCCGACACGGACACCGTTTTGACCCAAAATTATCTTTTTGCCCTTGTGTCCAAATTGGACCGATGGGTAGGCTATCCTAGCTAATTTGACCATTCTAGACACGTTGGCGATGTTTATTTCATCGTCCGACAATGTTTGTTGATAGTTTCTCTGAATTTAGCCTTTTTATAATTAATTAATAATAAATTCCTATAATGTTCGTATTTCGGGATTAGTACAACGAAACTGAGATCAGTCAATTCCAGTGATCTCACATCGCTGAAATTGACAAGATGGACACGTGGATCACCATAATAAGATTATCAACTTTACCGTTGATCATCTCATCTCGATTTACGTGTCATAAGTTTCGACGTACGAATAATGAAGTACACTTTATATCTTTAATAATTAGACTAGATTTGACCCTGTTTGACCAAAGTTGACCAGTTGACCCAAAGTCAACTATAAGTCAACGCTTGACCTAGTTTGACTAAATTATTGACCGGAGTCGACCTAGAGTTAATTTGACTTAGAAGAACCTAGAATAATATAGATTGCCTGTATAGATTCTTTATTACAACTTGAATACCTTGTAACCTGTGTTGCTTTAAATAGGACTCTGTGGCTTCAGTTGGACCCCCTATACTTATCAGCTGTTCAGGTTATCAGGCGAGTACATTCTCTGATAGTTCTCTCATTTACTTGTTAATTACTGTACTTCAGTTCTAGTTAGTTGTATGTGATTCTCTGTTACAACACGTATGGATATTCTGGATTCATGTATACGACACACATTTATTTTCTGGCCTCTATTACTGGTACCATCATTCCTGGTTTCTATTACTGGAATCATTTACTGGAATTATTTACTGGAATCATTTACTGGTATCATTATGTTTTGGCTGGACTCATCTTGAATCATTGTATCGGAATTCTGGATTCACTTGCTGGGAGGGGAAATACTAGAGTAAGACATGTAGACATACCCCATTACTGGAATCACCCCTACTGGAATCTACTGGAATGATAGCCATCTCTCGCCTGATCAGTGAGAGGTGTGCCGGATTACCCACAGCCGTTTACATATCGATCTCGGTATTTTAAAACACACTGTTAGAGTATAGGCTGGACTCACCCTGGAATCATTGATCACTATAACTGGAATCGTCCCTTACTGGATTTATCTTGTATTGGATTCATCTTGTACTGGACTTACATTGGAGTTACACTGGTCTACATTATCGTCTGGACTTTATATCATATTACCCTGGTTCAGCTAGTTCTATTTTTACAGACTTCATTGCTATGATTCTTCTCTTGTTTAGTTATTTACTTTCCTTGTACTTTATCTGTCTTTCTTACCATCACCTGAATATAAACTGCCATTTTCATCAATACAACTGTCTATAACTGCTTTATAGTTCTCTGTCATTTACTTGGGTTTTCTAGATGAGATGTGCTCGTTCCTGTCCTGACTGGACCTGTTGATAAATTTTACAGATAGCTTGGAGGTTGCCTGCTAGCCTAGAGGAGACACATTAGAGGTTGTTTAGATAGTTATTTCATTTGTCTGGAGTTGTATTTACTTTGTGGATTACTGTATTTGAGATTTGAGATGTATTTCTGGATTTATGTATCTTAGACACTTAGACTTCTATCTCCTGTATCTCTTTTGGATTTCATGCTTTATCTATCTTTATCATGCTCTACCGTAGATGTGATTGAGACTGTATCTGCTATGTCACCCCCATTCGGAGAGTATAACTGCTTAGCATTATATTGTTAGATGATGTGACCTAGGACAGCGTTCTACCGTCGACACTGCGGCATAGGCTGGGCGTTGTTACGTTCTCGTACCCTAACAGTGGGTGCGGGTCGTGACACTCTGCTTGCTACTGGAATTCACATAACATCACGACACTTCGAACTAACTTTCCAACCAAACAAGGACAGAAGTTGTCACGTCATGTCCTGACATTCTGATCATCTCAGTTAGGTAACAGAGTAGGTACAGTACACAAACAAATCAATTTAAACGGCCATGCAGTTACTACGGCTTGCTACTGAGAGTCCCAAGTTATCCTGGAATTATACAATAAGGATTCCTCAGTTCTTACTATGCGCAAGCAAGGCTAGTCTATCCAATCAATCAATTGCACCAATCATGAATTAGACGAGTCCCAGCGGGACGCCCATCATCAATATACAATATACAATAAATAATATAAGCAGATACCGCTCCCTGTCCGTGTGGCAGATTTGCAGTATCTGTGGGAACCAGCCGGCCTGTCGGGGCACTTAATAGGCCCAAAGAGGGCTGCCATGTAAGAACTCGAAAATCTGTTATCTCTATGCAATCATTAATTTATTTAACTTAATAGCCTCTATGTTGAGTGAAATCCCATGCCGTGGATCATAGTCATTCAGAATAAGTACTTTCGTACGGGGTACGATATGCACATCTCTACAACGATACCCGTACGGTTAGATTGTAGGTCTTACATAGCGTAATACAACAATCAAAACTAGCCACGGAATAATCATGCCTTAACCATAAAGTACACATGCTGCTTTTGTAAAATAGATAAATAAATTAAAGCCTGCATGTATCTATATGCCAATATTCGGGATCAGCCAGCCGATTGTAATAGTTCATAGTTCATATGAACGTGTCTCATTCATTCAATTTAATAAGACGACTAGCCAGTCTCTTAGTTTCAACTAGGAACACATGATCAATTATTAGTCAAGATAACAACCAATGTCAATTCATAACAAGGCATGAAAGTCAAATTATTATTTAGTATGGTCGAGTCTACAACTCTCAGGGTTAAATTTCAGTCATTCAGGGTATCTATAAATCAATTCACGACACGTGGTACATTCCACGTAATAATCTATATTAAAGAAAATATTAACATATCATGATTATATCAAGTTCATGCCAAAAGACGTAAGGATATAATAGGAGAATTATCATGCCAACATAAGATGAATAAAGTATAGAGCAAAGGGAACACCAAGGTTGGATTTCGCCAAGGCTAGTTATACCATGATTAGTCTATGCCAAAGTTTTACGCTAAGGCCACCGGGTTATGCCAAGCTTTACGCTAAGGAAAATACGCACGTAAAGAAAGTACGCGTAAAAAGTAACGTAAGGGTCAAAGTGTACGCAGGGATGAATACGCGCGTAAAAAATTGTTCTACGCTGAGCCATGGATTACGCGTAAAAAGATTAGAGTTTATGCCTGAGACACTGTGCGCGTAAAATATTGCATGTGTAACAAGTTTTACGCCTGAAATGCTGTGCGCGTAAAAAGATTATGCCAAGTCAAGTAGACTTGCGTAAAACAGTTTTACGCTGACATGAGTGATCGTGGGCGTAAATCTTGGCACTATGGGGACACGAATAACGTGGGCGTAAAACTCAATATTATGCTAACACGTAACAACGTGGGCGTAAAACTCAATATTACGCTAACACGTAACAACGTGGGCGTAAAACTCAATATTACGCTAACACGTAACAACGTGGGCGTAGAGTTCCTCCTGAACTCCAATTTCCATGGAACCTTCGTTCCAAGCCAGAAATAGGGTTTCCATGGGTCAGAATAACGTATAACACAACCTCAACAATCTGGAATGAACAAAACTTGGAAATAAGGAAGTTTGACAGATCAAAACCACTGAAATCTGAAAAATAGAAATTTCTAGATCTACTAAAAATAAGACTTCAAAATGAAAAATGCCAAGTTCTAAACTCTCTTAGGATCACGAGAGGGAGATAAATGAACCATAAAAATATGGGTTCTCATGTGGAGCAAGATGTACTTGCCTATGGATTTTGGTAGGTGGAGAGAGTTATGAGGAAGAAGAAGAGAAATGAGAAGAAGTAATGAAGAGAGAGAAAGGGGATGCGGCTTAAATGGGGGTGTTGGGTTCGGTTCATGATGAACCATCATAAACCCGAAAATAAACCAACCTAGGCCGAACCTAAAGCAAGCTAAAGCAGAGAATAAAAGCAAAAAGTAAAATGCAGAAAATTAATTAGCGTGAAATTAAAGAAATTTAAACACAGAACAGTTGCGTGATAAATATTAAATAAATATATTCAAGGAGTAGATGTAGAAAAATACGTATTCTGGGAACGGAGAGTGACATCTCTACCCTCCTTAGAAAAATTATATCCTCGGAATTTCAAATCTAAGCAGGATAGAACATCATAGCTAAACTAATCTAAGTAGAAGCAATTGGAGCAAGCAATCATTTTACAATGCCAATAGCAAGTAACATATTTATGTTTAACTATCGACGACACCAAGCAATTCTACTCATAAGGTGACAAGCATGAGGAGTTAAGACAATCAAGGTATACAGAAAGAGATATACCTTGGAAGTCAAACAGGTGCGGATACCGTGATCGGATATCATTCTCACGTTTCCACGTTGACTCTCCTAAGGAATGGTGACCCCAAGCAACACGGACAAGGCTAATTGTTCGGTTCTTGAGTATCTTCTCCCTTTGGTACAAGATAGACACAGGCTGTTCCTCGTAAGACAGGTTGATACCAACAACCAGCTTAGAATGATCAAGGACATGGCTTGGGTCCGATACATACCTTCGCAACTGAGATACATGAAACATGTCATGTATCTCTCGTAACGAAGGTGGAAGGGATAAACAATAAGCAACATCGCCTATTCGATCAAGGATAATGAACGGGCCCACGTACCGTGGACTCAACTTTCTGCGAACACCAAATCTAATGACCCCACGGGTATGTGAGATCCGCAAGAACACGTGGTCTCCAACGGAAAACTCTAGCGGCCTATGATGCTGGTCCGCCCAATGACGATGTCGATCTTGTGCAACTCAAAGTCGCTCCCTAATTCCCTTAACCACTTCAACCGTTTGGACAATCATTTCTGGGCCTAGCATTTTCCTCTCCCCGATATCATCCCACACTAGTGGCGATCTACACTTCTTACCATATAGTGCTTCAAATGACACCATCTGGATACTGGCTTGATAACTGTTGTTATATGAGAACTCGACTAAGTGTAGGTGGCTTTCCCAATATCCTCCAAAATCCAGAGTGCAAGCTCGTAACATATCTTCTAAAGTCTGAATTGTTCTTTCCGGTTGCCCGTCTGTCTGTGGATGGTAAGCCGTGCTAAATCTTAACTTGGTACCCAGACTATGATGTAAGCTTTTCCAGAAATATGATATAAAGCGGGTATCTATGTCTGACATAATACTGACAGGGACTCCGTGTTGCCTGACTATCTGCTGCATATACAACTCTGCCAACTTTTTTGTAGATTGTCCTACTCTGAAAGGAAGAAAGTGTGCCACCTTTGTAAGCCGATCTACTATCACCCAAATAGCATCCTTACCACTTGGTGATCTCGGTAAACCGGTCACAAAGTCCATTGTGATATGCTCCAATTTCCATTCCGAAATAGGAAGCGGTTGCAATAACCCAGCTGGCCTCTGCTGTTCTTCCTTCACTTGCTGACATACCAAACAACGGAAAACAAATCTAGCTATCTCCCTCTTCATTCTGTTCCACCAGAAGTGCTGCTTGATATCTTGGTACATCTTGGTCCCTCCAGGGTGTACAGAATACTGGGAACTGTGAGCTTCTGCCATAACCTCCTGTCTGATATCTCTACTAGGCACACATAAACGTGACTCAAACCTAAGTGTACCATCCTCATGAATTTTCATCTCATTCCTGAGTCCTGACTCACATTCTGTCCTAAGCTTCTGAATCCTTGGATCCTGTGCCTGAGCTGCCTTGATCCTGTCTACCAAGTCGGATTAAACTTGTAGACTTGTTAGAACTCCTACATCACTAGGAAGTATAACTTCGATACCCATCTCCTGAAGGTCTTCTAAAATATGCCTCTGTGTTGTCAACATAAATGCGCCGCCTCTCCTGCTGAGAGCGTCTGCTACCACATTAGCCTTGTCTGGATGATATTGAAGCTCCACGTCGTAATCCTTGATCAACTCCAACCATCTTCTATGTCTCATGTTCTGCTCTTTCTGGGTAAAGATGTACTTCAGACTTTTATGGTCTGTGTACATGTCTACCCGGTCACCATATAAGTAATGCTCCATAGCTTCAAGGCAAATACTACTGCCGCTAACTCCAAATCATGAGTTGGGTAATTCTTCTCATGGTCTCGAAGTTGCCTCGATGTATATGCTATCACCTTCCCATGTTGCATAAGGACACATCCAAGTCCTTTACCTGACGCATCACAATATACGGTAAAACCTCCGGGTCTAACTGGCAATGTAAGAATAGGCGCTAATATCAACTTCTGCTTCAGATTCTCAAATGATTCTGCCGACCAGACAAATAGTACATCCTTTCGTATCAAGCGGGTCATGGGTGTTGAAAGTCTTATAAAGTCTGATACAAATTTTCTGTAATATCCTGCCAATCCCAAGAAACTCCGCACATCCGCTACGGTCTTGGGTACTGGCCAACTCTCTACTGCTTCTACCTTCTTGGGATCCACTGCTACTCCAGTTCCTGATATGATATGTCCCAAAAATGAAATGTGATCCATCCAGAACTCACACTTGCTGAGCTTGGCATACAACTGGTTCTCTCTCAGAACCTGTAACACTTTTCTGAGGTGATCTTCATGCTCCTCTTCACTAGCAGAGTATACGAGAATGTCATCGAGAAACACAACGACAAACTGATCTAAGTGTAACACCCCAGAACCAGAATACTGGAGAGCGGGAGCATACATAGCCAGCTACGTATAATGAAATGAAATCCATCCCACGATACGGTCACGGCTGTCTAGATACATGAGGGTTTAACTACAATCCATCAGTCTCTTATGGTCAATAACAAACCTAATTGTCTCAATCTCAAGCAAGCAAGTAAGTTACAAGATGTAAGATCACCAAATATACAATAGTAAGGCGTCCCAAATATTACATATCCAGCTGATCATGAAGCTAGTCGTTACAATTGTGAGGACTAGCAAGAGTTTAGTTATACATGATCAACCCTAGGATCTGTCAATCATGTTACAGCCCATAGACAGACAATAATAAGGTATGCAATACGAGCTAACAGGTGTTCGCCGGCTAAACGCCTCAAAATAAATTTTTTACAATAGAGTGGGAGAGCAAAAATAAACCCACTCGTTGTCCTAGTCATGCCTGATGGTCACCATCGGGCTGGAAGGTCGGTAGATCCTCTGAGGTAGCTCCGAATTCTGGCCACACAAAACCAGCTGGGTCAGATCCCAGAAAGAGCAAGTGCCACAAAGGAGGCTTCACTTAAGAACTAAAACTAGCATATCAGAAAATGTATTAAAGCAGTTAAAAGAACTGAAAGTAAAGAGATAACAACAGTCATAATGGAGTACGAGGGAACCATTCAAGTAGCCAGGTCACAACCCTTAAACCAAACAAGGACCGGGGTGGTAACCCTTCACTTGAATAGAACTCCGTCTCCAATCTTGTTGGTAAGGTAAATCATTACAAGCATGACGTGGGGTGCAATAATACAATAAACGAAGAGAGGACTTAGAACTGTTCCGGGAGCCAGGTTACAACCCTTAAACCAAACAAGGACCGGGGTTGTAACCCTTCGCTTGAACAGACTCAGCCTCTGATCTTTATTGCTAAGAGTGACAATCATGCGATCAAACCTGCAATAATCAAGCACTGAAACTATACCATACAATCGTACCCGGCCAATCAGTGACTATGGCTTTCTAGATTAGCTAACTAGATTTGTCTCAACATGCAGTGAGATGTTCCTCCAGCCACAAGCCCTGCAGCTAATCCAGGTTATCCAGGCGACTTGGGTTCATTACGCAGTACATTGTTCTTTTCCATATATCAGTAAATCTAGACTTGTGCCCTACTCGTCGGCAGGTTGCAAGTCCCACAATGGTGGCCGGGATAACGGAATTGCCTGTAGCTGGGGAAATCTCTCATGACTACTGAATTATTCTAGTTATTAGCCTTAGCCATTTACAGTGGGTACCCCTGACCGTGGTACTCAGGGATCCCTGTCCTAGACATGATGCAACCACTATCGGTTTAATTGTATAAATGCAATCATGTACGGTGTCCAGCCCATTCAACCTTGTTATGTCATGCTTACTGTTAGGAGTGCGCCGCGTCGGGCCACTATCATGTCATATCAAAAGTGCACCGCTACGGGTCACCATCGTGTCAGAGAACAATTAATTAGCACAAGTACACATTTAGTAATTAAATATTAGAAGGGACAAGGGCTGCGGGAGAACTCATGCGGCTCGAAAAATTTCCATGCGGCCAACTGTCACTTGGCCATATGCGGCTTGAGCAAAATCTATAAACATGCATGCTAGCAGGCAAATGTATCTAATACATTAATATAATGCATTAATGTAATGCATTACCAATGCATTAATACATTAAATACATTATATTAATATATTTTAATATACACAATATATTAATATACATTATATTAATATACGCTAAATAATATTTTAATATATACAAATGTATGCTTGTATGCATTAAAATATTGCATTAATATACATGCGGCTGAGGGGAGCCATATGCGGCTGGCTTAAGAAATTGCAGTAAGAAAATGCATTACATGCTTATGCATTAAATGCATTCTTAAGGACTTAATTGCATTAAATGCATTTAATGCATTCTAATGGACTTAAATGCATTTTATGCATTAAAGGTTGAAAGGACTTAAATGCAAAATACATTTAATGCATTCTAATACGGCTGATACATCATAGGCTTTAAGGTTAAAGGGATTTAAATACAAAAATGCATTCATATGCTTTAAAGGTTAAAGGGGACTTAAATGCAAAATGCATTCATATGCTTTAAAGGTTAAAGGGGACTTAAATGCTTAAAATACTAAGGAATAATATAAGGGACTTAAATGCAAAATGCATTAAGCCACAGAAGCCTATGCGGCTTGTTATTGATGCATGGTTATTATAATGCATTTTCATAATGCATTAAATGCATTGAGTGGGAGAAATGCATGCGGCTGCATTGAGAAATACATGCGGCTGCATTCCACAGAAGCCTATGCGGCTTGTTATTGATGCATTGTTATTATAATGTATTTTCATAATGCATTAAATGCATTGAGTGGGAGGAATGCATGCGGCTGCATTGAGAAATGCATGCGGCTGCATTGAGAAATTAATGCATGGTTATCATAATGCATTTCAGTGTTGCCTAAGCATGCGGCTCACTTTGCTGGGATGGCCATATGCGGCTCTGCTTGGTATTCCAAGCAAATGCACAGGCTGGTGCATTCTTGTGCTAAGGCATTAATTGCCCAGGACTCGTGAATGCTTTTATTATTAATGCATTTAATGCCAATGCACTAATGCATTGATTTGACATGTGGCTAAAGCTAAAATATTGGCCTGCATGCATTAATACAATACGTTGGCCATAAGCATGCGGCTATATGCATTAAATGTAACTTTGCTTCATGCGGCTGAGTGCCAAAATGTCCATGCGGCTCAGCAACATTCCATAGGTCAAATTGGACCTAACGAACTTCTCTGCAATCATGGTATCATCAACTTAGCAAAATATGCAAGTGTGATGGATCAAAAGTCCTGGAAACCAAAAATACCACAAAGCTAGATCTACAAAATTTAACCATGGAAATGAAAAATGACAAGTACTAAAGTGGTTTAGAAACACATGAGGAAGACAATAGAATAATAAAAATGGACTTCCTCCATGAAGCAAGGTGTACTTGCCTAAGCTCTCCCACTCTCTCTATCTCTCTCTGGTGGTTGAAGAAGTAATGGTGAAGAAGAAGAAGTAATAAAGAGAGAGAAATGAGTGGTGGGATATTTAATGATAGTGGTGGTATGTGGGATTTTTAATGAAAGTGGTGGTAGGTAGGATTTTTAATAAAAGTGGTGGTCGGTGGGAGTGGTTCACATAAAACCGAACCATGCAAACGAAGCCGAACCAAGTCAAGTTGGGCCGAACCAAACAAGAAAATATGCAATACGGGTCTAAATACGTACACGTATACCGAGATACGTGATACAAAAAATGGTCATTACAACTCTACCCACCTTAAAAGAATTCCGTCCTCGGAATTTAATCAAGTGGCTAGAGATGCAAGAACAAGCTATACTACTCACAGGCAAGCTATACTAGTTAAGTAATCAAACAATCATTCATGCAAGCAAGGAATCGAAAACATGAGGCATAAGAAGGATATTATACCTCACGAGTCAAACAGGTCGGGATATCGCGATCGGATATCATCCTCACGCTCCCACGTTGACACTCCCAAAGAGTGATGACCCCAAGCAACACGGACTAACTTGATAGTCTTGTTCTTGAGTATCTTCTCTCTTTGGTCCAATATGGATACGGGCCTCTCCTCATACGAAAGGTTGGTACCCACAACCAATTTCGAATGATCCAGGATGTGGCTCGGGTCCGGGATATACCGTCGTAGTTGGGACACATGAAACACGTCATGCACCTCACTCAGAGACGGTAGAAGAGCGAGACGATAGGACACGTCTCCTACTCGTTCCAGAATGTCGAACGGCCCTATATACCTAGGTCTGAGCTTTCCCCGTATACCGAAACGAATGATGCCACGGTTAGGCGAGATCCTCAGGAATATATGGTCGTCGACCGAAAATTTAAGGGGACGCCGATGAGAATCGGCCCAATGGCGCTGACGATCTTGTGCAACGCGAAGATGATCTCTAACTCTCCTGACCACTTCAACTGTCTGAGCGATCATCTCTGGACCAAGCATCTGTCTCTCTCCCACATCATCCCATACTAGTGGGGATCTGCACTTTCTTCCATACAGCGCCTCGAACGGAGCCATCTGGATACTGGCTTGGAAACTATTGTTATAAGAGAACTCCACCAGGTGCAGGTAATCTTCCCACGAACCACCGAAGTCGAGTGTACAAGATCTCAACATATCCTCAAGAGTCTGGATCGTGCGCTCCGACTGACCATCTGTCTGCGGATGATATGCTGAGCTGAACTGGAGGCGAGTTCCCAAACTCTCTTGCAAGCTACGCCAAAAGTGTGACGTAAATCTCGAATCCCGGTCCGAGATGATACTGACTGGTACACCGTGGAATCTGACAATTGTCGAAGATACATCTCTGCTAGCTGAGCCGTCGATTGACCCACTCTGAACGAGAGAAAGTGAGCCACCTTCGTGAGTCTGTCAACCATAACCCAAATAGCATCTCTACCTGCTGGGGATCCAGGTAATCCAATCATAAAATCTATGGTTATATGTTCCCACTTCCATTCTGGAATCGGCAAGGGCTGAAGAAGTCCAGCTGGCCTCTGGTGTTCAGCCTTAACTTGTTGACAGACCAAACACCGAGAGACAAACCGAGCTATCTCCCTCTTTATGCCATTCCACCAAAAGTGATGACGGATATCTCGGTACATCTTCGTGCCACCGGGATGAATCGAATACTGAGAACTATGAGCTTCCGCCATGACCTACTATCTGATATCTCTACTGGGTACACAAAGACGCTTACCATGTCGCAGTGTATCGTCTTCATGAATGCATAATTCAGGTCGTCGTCCTGCTTCACATTCTGCTCTAAGCCGCTGAAGCTTAGAATCGGAGGACTGAGCTATCTTGATCCTCTCAACGATACTGGACTGCACTTGCATGCTGGCCATCAATGCCACATTGGTAGAAAGGACAACTTCTATACCCATCTTCTAAAGATCTGCTAACAACTCTGGTTGTGCTGTCAGAAGGTAAACTCCGGCTCTTCTGCTCAATGCATCTGCAACAATGTTGGCCTTCCCAGGGTGATACTGCAGGTTGACATCATAATCTACAAGTAGCTCTAGCCATCTTCTCTGATGCATGTTAAGGTCCTTCTGGGTGAAAACATACTTCAGACTCTTGTGGTCGGTGAATATCTCCACCCTATCTCCGTACAAGTAATGTCTCCATAACTTAAGTGCAAACACTACTGCTGCCAGCTCTAAGTCATGGGTTGGGTAATTTCTCTCATGATCACGAAGTTGACGTGATGCCTAAGCTAATACCTTCCCATGCTGCATCAAAATACATCCTAAACCATTGCCTGAAGCGTCACAGTACACTGAAAATTCTCCGGTCCCATCTGGAAGTATGAGAACGGGTGCCATCATCAAGCCTCACTTTAGCTTCTTAAAAGATTCCTGACATTCTGCTGTCCAAGCAAACTGCACATCCTTGCGGGTCAACTGCGTCAGTGGTGCTGAAATCCGAGCAAAGCCCGAAACAAATCTTCGGTAATAGCCGGCCAATCCAAGAAAACTGCGAACTTCTGTAACTGTACGGGACACTGGCCAGGTTTCGATAGCCACTTTCTTCTGGGGATCCACTTCCACTCCACCCTTGGTGATGATATGACCCAAGTATGAAATGCGATCGAGCCAAAACTCACATTTACTAAACTTGGCATACAACTGGTGTTCTCGAAGAATCTGGAGGACAACTCTGAGATGCTGCTCATGCTTCGCTTCACTCTTGCTGTAGACCAGGATATCATCTATGAACACGATTACGAACTGATCCAAATAGGGCATGAAGATACGATTCATGAGGTCCATAAATACCGCCGGCGCATTGGCTGCTCCAAAGGGCATAACAAGGAACTCTCAATGCCCATATCTAGATCGGAAGGCTGTCTTCGAGATGTCCTGCTCTCTGACTCTGATCTGGTGGTATCCTGACCGCAAATCAATCTTCGAGAATACTGCCGCTCCTCTGAGTTGATCAAACATGTCATCTATCCTTGGGAGAGGATATCTGTTCTTGATTGTCACTGAGTTCAAGGTACGATAGTCAACACATAATCTGGACATACCATCCTTTTTTTCATAAGAAGCATCGGGGCTCCCTAAGGCGATCCACTAGCACGAATGAATCCCTTGGTTCTGAGTTCTCCAATCATCTTATACAATACCTCCAATTCTGACGGCGCCATCCTGTGGACTCTCTCTGACACTGGTGCTGTCCCGGGAATCAAGTCGATAGTAAACTCGATCTTCCGCTCTGGCAGCATTCCTGGAAGCTCTTCCGGGAAAACATCTGGAAATTCCTCGACTATCCGGGGTAACTGTACTGCTGCTACGGCCATCCGCAATACTGGAGGAGAAGGTTCCACTTCACCTCGAGAAAAGGAGAACTCCGGCTCGCCTGGAATGCTAAAAACAACTCTGCCAATATGGCAGTCTATCCTAGTATACTGGTCTCTCAACCAATCCATCCCTAAGACCACATCATAATCGGCCATCGGGAATTCTATCAGCCTAGCAGGAAACTCTCTACCGCTAACCACGATTCGACACGAGGAAAACACTCTATCTACTCCCACAAGACCATTACCAGTAACTATATTGAGACTTACTGATAATGACTCGGGCTCCAGTCCTATCCGTGTCGCGAATCGTGCAGACATAAATGAATGCGATGCACCAGAATCAAATAACACTGAAGCGGGAAATGTATTGACGAGAATAGTACCTGCCACTACCTCACCTGGTGCCACTCCTTCTTCTCCCATGGTCAAAGCCAACACTTGACCATGTCCTCTGGGTGCCGGCCCTCTCTGCTGGAATCCTCGTTGCCTATTCTGGGCTTGCGCCTGGGCAAACTGCTGAGGCCTTTGCTGATGAAAAGCCTGGGTCTACGTCAGCAATGGCCTTGGGGATAGAAACTGCGGCTGCTGGATTGGTACTGGGGTTGGTCCCCTCACTGATGAACTGGTCCTGGTTGGTGATAAGTCAGTCCTGAACGGGCAGGACCCTACCATATGGTCTGGCGCTCCACAAAGCAAACACAATCCTCGAGCCTTGCGACACTCTGAAACAACATGTCCAGGCTTCCCACAATAAGAGCAGCCCATGGAGGAAGACTGCTTCTGCTTCTGCTGCTGAGGATACGTCGGGGTTGAATGCTGAACCGACGTAATCGAAGCTATCCTTCTCGGAGCTCCAATGGTTAAAGCTCTAGCTGCCGGGGCTGGGACTGACGACTGATTCATCTGGCCGTGAGATCGCTTTCGACCTTCGGTCCTGTCCCCAATCCTCTGGGAGGTATACTCATGCCTCCTAGTTGCCCTCAATACTGCATCGAAAGTCTGATGCTCAAACTGCTCCACCGCCAGCAAAATCTCCAGGTGGAGTCCTTGCTGAAATCGCTGGGCTCTATCGAACTCGGTCGCCACCAAGGTGGAAGCAAACCGACTAAGGCTGGAAAACTCGGTCGCATACCCATCGACCGTCCTGCCTATCTGCTTCAAATTGGTGAACTTGGTCTGCAGATCGTACCGAGCCACCGCATCGAAGTACTTGGTCTGGAACCTCTCTCGGAATACTGCCCAGGCAATAGGCGCCACCAATCCAACGACCTGTGCCGCCCACCAGCTGCGGGCTAGATCTAATAACTGCAGGCGCACCACGGCCACCTTCTCATCTTCTGGGGTCTTTGCTGCCTCCAATATCACTTCTGTGTCCTGAAGCCATGCATCAGCAGTGATAGCGACTTTGCTGCCATCGAAGAAGGGAGGGTTCAAGCGCTTGAAACTGTTCGCTGCACTGTTCCCATAATGTCCATCTCTGCCCAGAGCATCTGCCACTGCCTGATACAAGGCATCTCCTCGACGATCCTGCGATGCAAGCAACTCCCTGATAAGTCCAACCAAGGCTCCATCGTCTTGTCTCGCGGGCTGGGCTGACTGCACCGGGGGTTCTGGATCTCTGGAAGGCATGGCCCTGGAGGCTGCTCCTGAGTGCTGGGCCTGGTCTTCTTGTTGCTGTTGGTCCACAGGGTGCGCTTCGCCTTGCTGATCAGCAGGTCCAGGAACAATATCGCTGAAGACGACGACATAGGGAACAATAAGGAAGGACCAAGACAGATTCAACGATATAAGCATGTGATCAGGTCGAGAATCTCAGGGATTAGAAAAGTCGGGCGGGGATCAAAGGCGAGTGCTGATTGAGACATCTATTCGGTAACCCTCACATATCATGATTTACAAGACCTGCATGGGCCACCACTTAAACCATGTAACGCCCCAGAACCAGAATACTGGAGAGCGGGGGCATACATAGCCAGCTACGTATAATGAAATAAAATCCATCCCACTATACGGTCACGGCTGTCTAGATACATGAGTGTTTAACTACAATCCATCAGTCTCTTATGGTCAATAACAAGCCTAATTGTCTCAATCTCAAGCAAGCAAGTAAGTTACAAGATGTAAGATCACCAAATATATAATAGTAAAGCGTCCCAAATATTACATATCCAGCTGATCATAAAGCTAGTCGTTACAATTGTGAGGACTAGCAAGAGTTTAGTTATACATGATCAACCCTAGGATCTGTCAATCATGTTACAGCCCGTAGGCAGACAATAATAAGGTATGCAATACGAGCTAACAGGTGCTCGTCGGCTAAACGCCTCAAAATAAAAATTTTACAATAGAGTGGGAGAGCAAAAATAAACCCACTCGTTGCCCTGGTCATGCCTGATGGTCACCATCGGGCTGGAAGGTCGGTAGATCCTCTGAGGTAGCTCCGAAATCTGGCCACACAAAACCAGCTGGGTCAGATCCCAGAAAGAGCAAGTGCCACAAAGGAGGCTTCACTTAAGAACTAAAACCAGCATATCAGAAAATGTATTAAAGCAGTTAAAAGAACTGAAAGTAAAGAGATAACAACAGTCATAATGGAGTACGAGGGAACCATTCAAGTAGCCAGGTCACAACCCTTAAACCAAACAAGGACCGGGGTGGTAACCCTTCACTTGAATAGAACTCCGTCTCCAATCTCGTTGGTAAGGTAAATCATTACAAGCATGACGTGGGGTGCAATAATACAATAAACGAAGAGAGGACTTAGAACTGTTCCGGGAGCCAGGTTACAACCCTTAAACCAAACAAGGACCGGGGTTGTAACCTTTCGCCTGAACAGACTCAGCCTCTGATCTTTATTGCTAAGAGTGACAATCATGCGATCAAACCTGCAATAATCGAGCACTGAAACTATACCATACAATCGTACCCGGCCAATCAATGACTGCGGCTTTCTAGATTAGCTAACTAGATTTGTCTCAACATGCAGTGAGATGTTCCTCCAGCCACAAGCCCTGCAGCTAATCCAGCTTATCCAGGCGACTTGGGTTCATTATGCAGTACATTGTTCTTTTCCATATATCAGTAAATCTAGACTTGTGTCCTACTCGTCGGCAGGCTGCAAGTCCCACAACGGTGGCCAGAATAACGGGATCGTCTGTAGCTGGGGAAATCTCTCATGACTACTGAATTATTCTAGTTATTAGTCTTAGCCATTTACAGTGGGTACCCCTGACCGTGGTACTCAGGGATCCCTGTCCTAGACATGATGCAACCACTATCGGTTTAATTGTACAAACGCAATCATCCACGGTGTCCAGCCCATTCAACCTTGTTATGTCATGCTTACTGTTAGGAGTGTGCCGCGTCGGGCCACTATCATGTCATGTCAAAAGTGCACCACTACGGGTCACCATCGTGTCAGAGAACAATTAATTAGCACAAGTACACATTTAGTAATTAAATATTAGAAGGGACAAGGACTGCGGGGGAACTCATGCGGCTCGAAAAATTTCCATGTGGCCAACTGTCACTTGGCCATATACGGCTTGAGCAAAATCTATAAACATGCATGCTAGCAGGCAAATGTATCTAATACATTAATATAATGCATTAATGTAACATTAATACATTAAATACATTATATTAATATATTTTAATATACACAATATATTAATATACATTATATTAATATACGCTAAATAATATTTTAATATATACAAATGTATGCTTGCATGCATTAAAATATTGCATTAATATACATGCGGCTGAGGGGAGCCATATGCGGCTGGCTTAAGAAATTGCAGTAAGAAAATGCATTACATGCTTATGCATTAAATGCATTCTTAAGGACTTAATTGCATTAAATGCATTCTAATGGACTTAAATGCATTTCATGCATTAAAGGTTGAAAGGACTTAAATGCAAAATGCATTTAATGCATTCTAATACGGCTGATGCATCATAGGCTTTAAGGTTAAAGGGATTTAAATGCAAAAATGCATTCATATGCTTTAAAGGTTAAAGGGGACTTAAATGCAAAATGCATTCATATGCTTTAAAGGTTAAAGGGGACTTAAATGCTTAAAACACTAAGGAATAATATAAGGGACTTAAATACAAAATGCATTAAGCCACAGAAGCCTATGTGGCTTGTTATTGATGCATGGTTATTATAATGCATTTTCATAATGCATTAAATGCATTGAGTGGGAGGAATGCATGCGGCTGCATTGAGAAATGCATGCGGCTGCATTCCACAGAAGCCTATGCGGCTTGTTATTGATGCATTGTTATTATAATGCATTTTCATAATGCATTAAATGCATTGAGTGGGAGGAATGCATGCGGCTGCATTGAGAAATTAATGCATGGTTATCATAATGCATTTCAGTGTTGCCTAAGCATGCGGCTCACTTTGCTGGGATGGCCATATGCGGCTCTGCTTGGTATTCCAAGCAAATGCACAGGCTGGTGCATTCTTGTGCTAAGGCATTAATTGCCCAGGGCACGTGAATGCTTTTATTATTAATACATTTAATGCCAATACACTAATGCATTGATTTGACATGTGGCTAAAGCTAAAATGTTGGCCTGCATGCATTAATACAATACGTTGGCCATAGGCATGCGGCTATATGCATTAAATATAACTTTGCTTCATGCGGCTGAGTGCCAAAATGTCCATGCGGCTCAGCAACATTCCATAGGTCAAATTGGACCTAACGAACTTCTCTGCAATCATGGTATCATCAACTTAGCAAAATATGCAAGTGTGATGGATCAAAAGTCCTGAAAACCAAAAATACCACAAAACTAGATCTACAAAATTTAATCATGGAAATGAAAAATGACAAGTACTAAAGTGGTTTAGAAACACATGAGGAAGACAATGAAACAATAAAAATGGACTTCCTCCATAAAGCAAGGTGCACTTGCCTAAGCTCTCCCACTCTCTCTATCTCTCTCTAGTGGTTGAAGAAGTAATGGTGAAGAAGAAGAAGTAATGAAGAGAGAGAAATGAGTGGTGGGATATTTAATGATAGTGGTGGTAGGTGGGATTTTTAATGAAAGTGGTGGTAGGTGGGATTTTTAATGAAAGTGGTGGTAGGTGGGAGTGGTTCACATAAAACTGAACCATGCAAACCAAGCCTAACCAATTCAAGTTGGGCCGAACCAAACAAGAAAATATGCAATACGGGTCTAAATACGTACACATATACCGAGATACGTGATACGAAAAATGGTCATTATACTAAGTATGGCATAAATATGCGGTTCATCAAATCCATAAATATTGCTGGAGCATTGGTCAAACCAAACGGCATTACTAAGAATTCATAATGCCCATACTTCGACCTGAATGCTGTCTTGGGAATATCCTCCTTCCGGACTCTCACTTGATGATACCCTGAATGAAGATCTATCTTGGAGAAAACTCTAGCTCTGCTCAATTGATCAAACAAGTCGTCGATCCTGGGTAGTGGGTACTTGTTCTTTACTGTCGCCGCATTAAGCTTTCTGTAGTCAATGCACAATCTGGATGATTGCACAATCTGGATGATCCATCATTCTTCTCTACAAGTACTACTGGTGCTGTCTACGGTGATATGCTAGCTTGGATGAACCTCTTCTCCTTCAGTTCCTCTATGTGCTGAGATACATTGGCCTGCTCTGAATCCGCCATTCTGTAAAATCAATCTGATATCGGTTTAGTTCCATGTACCAATTCTATACTGAACTCAATATCCCTAACTGGTGGTAGACCTGGAAGTTCTTCGGGAAATACGTCTAGAAACTCTTCAACTACCTTCGGAACCTGGACTTCTTCCATTGTCGTTACTACTTCCTGCTCTTGTTGAGTTGCCATTGATCTGACTAAGGTGAACCGCTTCATGCCTGGAATATAGAAAGATACACTCCCTCTACGACAATTTATTGTCGCATGACTGTCTTTCAGCCAGTCCATGCCTAAGATAACGTCGAAATTTCCAACAGGAAATTCTATTAACCGAGCGGGTAAGGAATGCCCGCAAACTACAATGCTACATGCTAGAATAATCCTACTAACTCCTACGAGCCCATTACCAGTGAGTATATTCAACCTTCCTGGCAATGCCTCGAACTCCATTCCTAGCCGTGTCGCAAATTGTGCAGATATAAATGAGTGTGATGCTCCCGAATCAAACAATGCTATAGCGGGATATGAGGCGACGAGAATGTTACCTGCCACAACATCTCCCGATGCCAATGCCTCTTCCAAGGACAAAGTAAATGCCTGTCCTCGACCTCCTTGTTGGTTTCCATGTTACGTCCTAGCCTGGTGCTGCTGCTAGCCCCTACCTTGATGATGCTGGGGTGGTCTATGCTGGTGTTGCTGCATCGGCAGTCCCTGCTGTCGAAACATTTGAGCTTGTGTCATGAACGGGCGCTGTGCCAACGGTCTCACTGCCACCGCTGGTCCTCGATACTGGCCTGCCCCTGGTGCTGACAGAGCAGAAAATTGTTACACTGGTCCTCCTGACCTCGAATTCATGGGACAGGTGGTAACCCAATGATCTGGGCTTCCACATATCAAACACTGCCCGTTCAATGTCCGATACACATCTCTAGTGTGTCCTACCTTCCCACAATAAGTGCAGCCCACTGGGGATTGCTAGTTCTTCCTCTGTTGCTGTTGCTGCTGCCTTGGTGGTGGTGGTGGTGCTGGTGCTGGTCCTCGCATTGCTACATCGTGAATGCGTATGCCAAGGGACGGTACTGTTGTTCGGGGCGCTGCTCCCCCTCCTCTTTCAATCTGTATGTGGGATCTCTTCTGACCCCCAGTCCTTGCCGTGATCCTCTGAATGGTGATCTCATGCCTTCGGGTTGCCGTCAATACCTCATCGAAAGTCTGATAATTATCCCCTCTATCAATTGCAAGAGTTCAAGATGAAACCCTTGCAGGAATCTCATAGCCCTTTGGCTCTCTGTTGCTACCATCTCTGGGGCGAACCTACTCAATCTGCAGAACTCCGCTGCATAAGCATCTACTGTCTTGCCAGCCTGTCTGATGTTGATAAACTTCTGTTGTAGCTCAAACTGTGCCACAACCCTATAGTACTTCGTCTTGAACCTTGCAGTAAAACCGTCCCAAGCAACAGGACGTCTGATGCCCACTTTTTCTGATTCCCACCAATCACGTGCGAGATCCTGAAGTAACAACTTTACCTGATCTACACGTTCTTCTGTCGGTACCTTAGCGGCTGTCAAAATGGCCTCAATATCCTTAAACCATGCATCTGCTGAGATGGCATCTTCTGTGCCCTCGAAACGGCGGGGGTTGTACTTGTAAAATTTGGTTGATGTTCATGAATCTGTCCTCGTCCCTCTTTCCAAAGCTGTCTGCAATTCTTGGTTGAGTAGGACATTCTGCTCTTGCAACTGAGCGTGCATGCGCTGCTGGGCCAACATCTGGTGTTGCTGAGTAGCCATTATTCCTCTCATGATCTCCAGAAGGGCCGGTGTGTCCACTTCCACAGGGGTAGGTAGAACTATGGGCGGTATAGGAACCTCCGGATACTGCGGTCCAGCTGCTGGTTCCACTATTACTTTTTCTTGGATAGTCTCTTGAGGTAGTACTGGCCCTTGTAGCTGACCAACCTGGTCATGTTGTCCATGTTGTCCTTGTTGTTGTTGTCCAGTTCTGACAGACGTAAACGAAGTGCCCCTAAGAAAAGGGACAAGAGAGCAATCAAACGACCGGACATGAAGGATCAATGAAGCCGAAGGGTACGGGAATGTCAAGCTAGGATTGAGAACAACGAATCATGAGATCAAGGGGGAACATGTGTGATTGGGACATCCTATAAATCAAAACACCCCACAAGTCTGAAATCAGACCTGCATGGGCCACCACTAAAACCTTGTCATGCCCCAGAACCAGAATACTGGAGAGCGGAGGAATGACTCAGCCAGGTACGTATTACGGGTAGATAAATACCGTATAATACGATCAATGCTGTCTAAAAGATGAGGGGGTGCATACTACATGAAAGTCTTACTATGGTCACTTCACATCTATTGTCTCAATCATTCAAGCAAGAAACAGTAATAGAGAACATGTGAGATAAAGCAGTAAGGCGTCCCAAACGCTCAGTCAAAATGTTCTTGATATCTGGCTTTACAAAATATAGCTAGATGATGAAGCAAGGTATACACAATCGTTTATCAGCTGCAGTCTGACTTGGTTACAATTATGTAAAAGTAAGTACAAGACAATCCGACTAACATGTCGGTGCCAAACGGTAAAGTATAAAGTAAATAACAAAATGAGCAGGAAAGTAAGAAACCCACTCGAGTCCTCCTGCGATCATCCCTCTAGTATTGACCATTTTGGAGGTGAAAGTAAGCTGAGCCCTCGGAGACTGGCTCTAAATCTGGCCATGCAAAACCAGACAGGTTCGACCTCTAATAGCAAGTACCACAAGGAAGCACGTCATGAGGAATTAAAACCAGTAATAAGAGAATATGATATATGCATCTCTGCTTGCTACTGGAATTCACATAACATCACGACACTTCGAACCAACTTCCCAACCAAACAAGGACAGAAGTTGTCACGTCATGTCCTGACATTCTGATCATCTCAGTTAGGTAACAGAGTAGATACAGTACACAAACAAAACAATTTAAACGGCCATGCAGCTACTACGGCTTGCTACTGAGAGTCCCAAGTTATCCTGGAATTATGCAATAAGGATTCCTCAGTTCTTACTATGCACAAGCAAGGCTAGTCTATCCAATCAATCAATTGTGCCAATCATGAATTAGACGAGTCCCAGCGGGACGCCCGTCATCAATATACAGTATACAATAAATAATATAAGCAGATACCGTTCCCTGCCCGTGTGGCAGATTTGCAGTATTTGTGGGAACCAGCCGGCCTGTCGGGCACTTAATAGTCCCAAAGAGGGCTGCCATGTAAGAACTCGAGAATCCGTTCTCTCTATGCAATCATTATTTTATTTAACTTAATAGCCTCTATGTTGAGTGAAATCCTATACTGTAGATCATGGTCATTCAGAATGAGTACTTTCGTCCGGAGTACGATATGCACATCTCTACAACGATACCCGTGCGGTTAGGTTGTAGGTCTTACATAGCGTAATACAACAATTAAAACTAGCCACAGAATAATCATGCCTTGACCATAAAGTACACATGCTGATTTTATAAAATAGATAAATAAATTAAAGCCTGCATGTATCTATATGCCAATATTCGGGATCAGCCAGTCGATTGCAATAGTTCATATGAACGTGTCTCATTCATTCAATTTAATAAGATGACTAGCCAGTCTCTTAGTTCCAACTAGGAACACATGATCAATTATTAGTCAAGATAACAACCAATGTCAATTCGTAACAAGACATGAAAGTCAAACTATTATTTAGTATGGTCGAGTCTACAACTCTCAGGGTTAAATTCCAGTCATTCGGGGTATCTATAAATCAATTCACGACACGTGGTACATTCCACGTAATAATCTATATTAAAGAAAATATTAACATATCATGATTATATCAAGTTCATGCCAAAAGACGTAAGGATATAATAGGAGAATTATCATGCCAACATAAGGTGAATAAAGTATAGAGCAAAGGGAACACCAAGGTTGGATTTTGCCAAGGCTAGTTATACCATGATTAGTCTACGCCAAAGTTTTACGCTAAGGCCACCGGGTTACGCCAAGCTTTACGCTAAGGCAAATACGCACGTAAAGAAAGTACGCGTAAAAAGTAACGTAAAGGTCAAAGTGTACGCAGGGATGAATACGTGCGTAAAAAGTTGTTCTATGATGAGCCATGGAGTACGCGTAAAAAGATTAGAGTTTACGCCTGAGACACTGTGCGCGTAAAATATTTCACGTGTAAAGAGTCAAGTTTTACGCCTAAAACGCTGTGCGTGTAAAAAGATTACGTCAAGTCAAGTAGACTTGCGTAAAACAGTTTTACGCTGATATGAGTGATCGTGGGCGTAAAGCTCGGCACTACGGGGACACGAATAACGTGGGCGTAAAACTCAATATTACGCTAACACGTAACAACGTGGGCGTAAAACTCAATATTACGCTAACACGTAACAACATGGGCGTAGAGTTCCTCCTGAACTCCAATTCCCATGGAACCTTCGTTCCAAGCCAGAAATGGGGTTTCCATGGGTCAGAATAACGTATAACACAACCTCAACAATCTGGAATGAACAAAACTTGGAAATAAGAAAGTTTGACAGATCAAAACCACTGAAATCTGAAAAATAGAAATTTTTAGATCTACTAAAAATAAGACTTCAAAATAAAAAATGTCAAGTTCTAAACTCTCTTAGGATCACGAGAGGGAGATAAATAAACCATAAAAATATGGGTTCTCATGTGGAGCAAGATGTACTTGCCTATGGGTTTTGGTAGGTGGAGAGAGTTATGAGGAAGAAGAAGAGAAATGAGAAGAAGTAATGAAGAGAGAGAAAGGGGATGGGGCTTAAATGGGGGTGTTGGGTTCAGTTCATGATGAACCATCATAAACTCAAAAATAAACCAACCTAGGCCGAACCTAAAGCAAGCTAAAGCAGAGAATAAAAGCAGAAAGTAAAATACAGAAAATTAATTAGCGTGAAATTAAAGAAATTTAAACACAGAACAGTTGCGTGATAAATATTAAATAAATACATTCAAGGAGTATATGTAGAAAAATACGTATTCTGGGAACGGAGAGTGACACTGGGCCTCCAGTACTCCTTGTAGCAGGCCTACGAGCTCGGTGGGGTCCACCGGTACTGGTTGGGCAGCTGGTACGGGCACTACCGTAGGGACTACGGCTCAGTTCGGGGAAGTACAGGTTCTGCCGTTTGCGCTGTAGTAGCGTAAATGGGGCGGGGTGCTGGTACAGCGTGGGGGTGGTCAGTCAGCTGCAAGGGAGGAGGGTCCCGGCGTGCTTGAGGAGGTGGGGTGTGATTGGTAGATGACACCTCATCATCAGCAGGGCCGGAGCGGGTGATCTTGTCACGACCTGCACCCGCTTTTCGGATACGGGACGTATCCAAGCCAGCCTACGCCGCAGAGTCGGCGGTAGAACGTTGTCAAGCCCGCAAGAAATAAATGCTCAAGAAATAATATTATTGCTCATTCATATTTCTAAATTTATTACAACATTTACAATTAAAGAAAATATAAGATTTTACAATTAATGAAAATGGTACAATTGCTTTCTAATTCTAGGTTGACCTCAGCATGCCCATGTCCTCCCAGTGCTAAGAGTGATCGTGGCTAAACCTGAAAATGTTGGTTTCCAGTCAGGAATAGAACAAGTACACAAATCGACGACAATGCGAAAACACAATAGAATTAACAAGACATGAAAATAACATATGAGATATCAAAACTGGTAAATAACTGATGACATAGCACGATAGAGAAGAAAATAAGGAAAAACTAATAAAAGACATCTATCTAGGTGGTATGAAATATCCTTTTTGACATGTGAACGGCTAGGGGGTAAATTTGGCACCTGCACGTGTCGTGTACAGGTGCTATTGTTCACGAATAGACATCATGGAATAGTTCTGGGTAGTCCACATGTCTACTAAGATATTTCCCCTCCCGACTACTCCGTGTGACGAGCGTGTCAACAAGCAGTAAGATATATGTATAGACATGAAATGAAAAGACTACTATGAATCGAAAAGCAATCAGAAAGTGCACTTGCCTGAGGTCCTTAGCTGGAGAAACCAATAACACTATACCACTCAATGAGCCACAATCAGTCAACACATGTAGAAGTCTCTGGATGCTGAAATAAATATTACCAACGTTCTCAGAATAGTCAAATTAGCTGTGATTGCCTGTCCTTAAGTCCAATTCTGGACACAGGGGCAAAACGATAATTTTGGGCAAAAATGATGTCCGTCGTTGGACCCGCTTTGTACCGAAAAGCGTGCCAGAGTCAACGGTCTCTAAAGTCATCAAACTACATGTCTACGGATCCGATTTTCCGATACGAACCCAACCGTATGTCCAAAGTTGGATTTCGGCGGGCCTTGCACAAAATCGTCCGTTGAGTGGGACCGTGGGGCCCGTAAAACGGTAATTTTATCAACTGTCTCAGAATTGGACCAAACTTGGCACGCAGGACCAAAAAATGATACGGTCCTGTTGGCACAGGTTTCGACTCGATCTGACTAGCGTGCACGAAGTAATTGAAGAATTTACAAAGTGCACGATACGGTAAATTTCGACGGATACGTATCAAATTCGTCGCGCACACGCGACCAATTTGAATTCCGCCAAAGCCCACATGACCACGAAGCCGTTACGCACCTTTCGATGCCTTCGGTTCACGACCTCGTCGCCCGGAATAGCGGGACGCACGTCGTATCGAACAAATTTCTAGTTTTTAAAACAGGTTTTCGTCAAAGTTCGGGATTCTATTTCTCGGCGCGTGGTCGATGAATTTGACTTTCACGAATTGGGTCGTGGAGCCCTACATGTTGTCTGTAATTGTGTTTAAATAGAATTTATAATATTATACGGGATCGATCGGGATCGATCCCCGAACGTAGATAATTGGACTGAAATTGTGTTCTGTCTACACGTAGTTTTTCTTCGACTTTGCGTCGAATTTATGGGTGGGTTGTGACACTATCCTCAAATCCCTTTGATGGGATCTCGAGAGGGTTATATAGGCTCTCCGAAACAATTTACGAATCTCAAAACGACGAAGTACAGAGGAAGAAATTTACCTTTAAAGTGGACGATTTGCTGCACCTACTGCTGCGGCTGCCCTGCTTTGGCATGCGCGCGCGTGGGTCTGTGGCCACCCTGGCCGGCCGACGATGGCCTGGCCGCTTCGGAGCGGCGTGCACAGACATGGGGAAGGTCGCCAGAGGTTTGGTTTAGGGTTTTTACTCGACTCTCTCTCGATATCTCTATATGTATGCGTGGTTTAATCCCGAGCTGAGGGTCGGGCTCATGGGGTTTTGCTCGGTCTGAGGTCATGGCTGGAGGGTTCTTAGCCTGTGGGTTCGGCTATCAGTAGTTACTGCTGGCCCACTGGTTGTCCGGGGGGGAATAGCAGGCCGGTTGCTGCTGTTTCTTATTTATTCTATTTTCTTCTTTTATTTTTTCTTTTTCTTATTCATTATTTATTTCTATTTAACAACTATTGTATATACATATATGTATATGTATATGTATCTATATTTATATACACACAGTATACCTTTATATATTTATATATACATGCACATACGTACATATATAATATTTATATATATATATCTTCACATGTACATTTATATAAATATATTTATATATTTATGCACGTATAACCTATATATATTTATCCGCTTACATCCATATATTCATATATACGCATATATATACATTTATATATACATATATTTATATATATACACACACACTTCCATTATTATATATATAAATATATATATAATATTTATTAGTCAATAAACTAATATATAATATTTATTAGTCAAATATATATATATATATATATATATAATATTTATTAGTCAATAAACTAATATTAAATAACACTCCTAATAAAATAATGATAATAATAATATCAAATTTTAATAAACCAATAATAGTATTTATAATATTTAATTAAGAATACTTAGAAAATATTCATCAGATAATTTAAAATGAAATTCGACACCATCATACCAAGGTACTTTAACACGAATGTCATAGGACGTTCCGCATGACTACATGGGCGTGGGCTCTGTTTGAGTCCAGTCCAGACTGATTTGGTACGACCGGATCTCCTAATATTTAATAACATAAATAATTAACCATTTAACTATTTCTAGGAGTTAGGTCGCAACTTAGCTTGGTTTTTCTAGTTAGAGCACACCTATGGCTGGGTCTTCCCTACCAGGGCTAATACACTGGTCGAAGCACGCTACTGCACTACCCGTGCCATGGTTCCTAGTCACTTTGTACTCCAAATTTAATCATGATTAAAATCATCTACCGTAATAATTAACTAATTAATTATTTACAAAATTCTAAAAATCTTATTTAAATCAAATAAATAAAATAAAAATATTTTCAAATTTTTGGAAAGGGGAGCTACAAATCTACCCACCTTAAAAATAATTTTGTCCTCGAAATTCTAATTCATAACTATTCTTAAATTCAAAAAAAATATACTATAATCTTAATCTCCTTAAATTTTAATTTCTCAAAATAGTTTGTATCCTCCTTCTAGCCATTTTGTAACTACGAAACTCTACGGTCTTCTACCCACCTTTGGTCACACTACTCCCTCAATGGTATGTCTACCAACTACTTGCTAAAATGGTTATCTATTGCTTTTGGCCTCTTATAATCCTCTCCTACCTATTAAATAATCCAAATCTAACAAGCAACTATTTACACAAGTAGCAAAAATATTGGTAGATTCTAATAAGTATGACCATTCGTCGCTCCAGAAATAGGAAGGACATGATGGTAAGGAAGAATAATCGAGAGCAAATATAAAGTCTCAAGAGCAGTAGAGAGTATCCAATGGTGCAGATAGAAGAAAAGTTTACGAATCATTGCCATATTTGCTAGATTGGGCTACTCTAGTCTAGTCATTGGCTAAATCTAAGAATCATTCGTTCTCTAGGAGAGCTTGCAATCTGGAATACAAAAGTTCCAATCTCGGAATTCTAAACAAGGTTCCAAAATGAAATGGAGTTTGAGAAATCTAGATTGTGATCTTACTGGGTTCTCTATTTGGATATCAGTCGTTGGTTGGGTGAATATTGGATTTCAATCTATATTGACTGAACAAGATCCCAAGATAAAAACTATGTCTACAAGGTTAGGGTATTCTAGAATAGGTTTCTATCCAAGGGTTGAGCTAGTTGTCCGTCAAGTTGGTTAGCTAGGTCCCTAAAGCTCAAAGTGCGCCTTCAGTGACTTTGTGTTTAAGGAGCACATGAGACCTCAATTGGGTGACACACTAGTGGCATGTGCGTAGTGGGCTTTGAGTAGGTCACAACCGTATATTGGGTCGAATGAATTGAGTCAGGATTAATGCTCTAGTGGGAGTCGGGAAGTATAGTGGTATTATGGTAAGGGTTACAGCTAGGCCTTTTTTACCTGAAAGTCGTACCATAAAAATAGAGTACAAGGGGGCGGGTTTGAGTGGGACATGACATACCTAGATGAAGGTGGATTCGTCTAGATCTTGTATATAAAATTTGTTAGAAGGTAACAACTAGCCTCGTGCTCCAAATATTAATGACACGGCCGGGGACACAAAATAATCTAAATAGAAAGTGGGAGTCCATGGGGCACTAATTATCATCCTAATGGAATTTATTCTAATCAATCGGTAATCCTGGTATATCCTAGACCTGAGAAGGCTTACCGTCTACCCACCTTAGAGGTTAGGGCACAGTACTTGTTAGAGGCTCACAATACTTGGTCTCTTGAGAATAAGTAGTCTCCTTGGTTGGCATTTGGTCAAGGGAAAGATCCTAATCATTCTCGGATTCCAAGGACTAGAAGATTATGATAGTATGTTTAGGGTCGAAGGGAGGACGAGTAATTCTAAGCAAGGTTCCAGTCACAGGGCTGGCCGATGATAGCTACACTTGCGTATACAACTATCATAGCCATGTGGAATACTCGGTATCTATCTATCAATTACGAGCTTTCGTCTTTCTAATCGGTGAAGGACAAAAACAATGAAGAGTTCAAGAGAGATGTCACTGAATACAATTACGTGATTCAAAGGCGAATGTATAATCTAAGAAGAATTGTCAAAGCAGTCGCGGATGAGTATCCTAGAGACATCTACATCTCAATCCACGTAAGAAAATTAGATGAAGAGCGAACCAAATGCATCATGGCTGATCAGACCGTAATATAATGATTCTGATTAGACAGTATGTTAGCGGGCATCCCCAATAATCATATGTCTTGAATCAAGCTCGATAAAAGAGTAAGCTTGCAAAACTAGGCTGTAATAGCAGCGTTGGTCAAGATAGTCAAAATACAAGTGTGCGAGATTTTTTTTTTAAAAGATATAAGTAGTTTGGGTTTTAGAAAAGTCAAAACCTTACCCGGTGTCATTGCTTATACAGTCAATCCTACTATCTTCTATCCATTCGGCCTTAGTCGAATAACGGTTTATGGAACTATAATTTCTATATTCTAGGTAAACCTATTAATGTCAGTCAATTACCCTATCAATAGATCACAAGAACCACATAACGCTAGGTTGGGAGACGTGCTACTCGACTTACAGAACTTACACTAGTATTGGTTTTGGATCTTAGGATCATACAGAGCAGTCTCTATTCTCTATAATATCCTAAACTTGTAATCACGTCTGAAATTATTTTACCGAGAATTATGCCTCGTCCATATAATCTGGCCTTGGCAAACTCTTGGTTCCGTGATTCAGAGGCGGTATGCTATCAGGTACTCTACCTTATATTGACACAAGGGTGTCTAAGATCTAAAGAGGTCAACGAGGACATAGTTTTAGCAATGTTTCATAAACTATGATTCTTCGAAATGGTTTCAATTCTATGGGTTGTGCCTCGCCAGTGCGCTGCTGGCTGCAGTGAACCCACATCTCCGCTCTCAGCTAATTGATGACAGTGCGCTGCTGTCTAACTATTATTAGTTAACTAATACTCCTTTAACTATATCCGTAATAATTCATGAGCTTCTAGAGATCCAAACAAGTTGACTAAGAATAAAGCGTAAGTATTTGTCCTATCAATCACAATATTTAAAATAAAAGATTTAATCCTGGAGAAAATAATTAAAGACAAAAGAATACAAACACTCTAGTATCTATTTCATATGCATTTCAAATTATTGAGGGAAAACTTTAAATCAAATCTAACTCGGGGTTCATACAGGAATAACATAATCAGAAATTATAAACCCACTCCTTACAGCAAAATAGAATTTAAATAGACAGTTCTAATTTATGATATGATGATTATATCTAAATGGAGCAAAAGATAATTAAACAGTTTATCAAAATCAAAATTAACTCCTTAATTATAGGCAAATCTAACATACCAAGCGAATAGTATATCTACATTGGATAACAATGTCGTATCAAAAGTATCAGTGTGTCTTATAGAGACCTGGCAAGCATTCTGAATAGCATGGCCTATCTAACAACCTTAACTACCCAACGGTCAATTTGAACAAGGGACTCCTAGTCCTAGTCATTCTCTTAAATTATTTTAAACCTAATTGTGAATGAGCATTTCCTGGGCGCAGGCTCGCAGTAGTACGACTAATAGGGTACTACCACGAGTTCACAATCTTTTGCGAAAACTGACCTGCATGGGCCACCACAAAACTTGTCACGACCCGCACCCGCTTTTCGGATACGAGACGTGTCCAAGCCAGCCTACGCCGCAGAGTCGGCGGTAGAACGCTATCAAGCCCGCAAGAAATAAATGCTCAAGAAATAATATTATTGCTCATTCACATTTCTAAATTTATTACAACATTTACAATTAAAGAAAATACAAGATTTTACAATTAATGAAAATGGTACAATTGCTTTCTAATTCTAGGTTGACCTCAGCATACCCATGTCCTTCCAGTGCTAAGAGTGATCGCGGCTAAACCTGAAAATATTGGTTTTCAGTCAGAAATGGAACAAGTACACAAACCGACGACAATGCGAAAACACAATAGAATTAACAAGACATGAAAATAACATATGAGATATCAAAACTGGTAAATAACTGATGACATAGCACGATAGAGAAGAAAATAAGGAAAAACTAGTAAAAGACATCTATCTAGGTGGTGTGAAATATCCTTTTCGATATGTGAATGGCTAGGGATAAATTCGGCACCTGCACGTGTCGTGTACAGGTGTTATTGTTCACGAATAGACATCATGGGATAGTTCTGGGTAGTCCACATGTCTACTAAGATATTTTTCCTTCCGACTACTCCGTGTGACGAGCGTGTCAACAAGCAGCAAGATATATGTATAGACATGAAATGAAAAGACTACTATGAATCGGAAAGCAATCAGAAAGTTCACTTGCCTGAGGTCCTTAGCTGGAGAAACCAATAACACTATACCACTCAATGAGCCACAATCAGTCAACACATGTAGAAGTCTCCGGATGCTGAAATAAACATTACCAACATTTTCAGAATAGTCAAATTAGCTAGGATTGCCTGTCCTTAAGTCCAATTCTGGACACAGGGGCAAAACGGTAATTTCGGGAAAAAATGATGTCCGCCGTTGGACCCGCTTTGCACCAAAAAGTGTGCCAGAGTCAACGGTCTCTAAAGTTGTCAAACTATATGTTTACGGATCCGATTTTCCGATACGAATCCAACCGTATGTCCAAAGTTAGATTCCGGCGGACCGTGCACAAAATTGCCCGTTGAGTGGGACCGTGGGGCCCGCAAAACGGTGATTTTATCAACTGTCTCAGAATTGGACCAATCTTGGCATGCAGGACCAGAAAAACGATACGGTCCTGTTGGCGCAAGTTTCGTCTCGATCTGACGAGCGTACACGAAGTAATTGGAGAATTTATAAAGTGTACGATATGGTAAATTTCGACGGATACGTATCAAATTCGTCGCGCACACACGACCAATTTGAATTTCGCCAAAGCCCACACGACCACGAAGCCGTTACGCACCTTTTGATGCCTTCGGTTCACGACCACGTCACCCGGAATGGCGGGACGCACGTCGTATCGAACAAATTTCTAGTTTTTAAAACAGGTTTTCGTCAAAGTTCGGGATCCGATTTCTCGGCACGTGGTCGATGAATTCGACTTTCGCGAATTGGGCCGTGGAGCCCTACATATTGTCTGTAATTGTGTTTAAATAGAATTTATAATACTATACGGAATCAATCGAGATCGATCCCCGAACATAGATAATTGGACTGAAATTGTGTTCTGTCTGCACGTAGTTTTTCTTCGACTTTGCGTCGAATTCATGGGTGGGTTGTGACACTATCCTCAAATCCCCTTGATGGATCTCGAGAGGGTTATATAGGCTCTCCGGAACACTTTACGAATCTCAAAACGACGAAGTACAGAGGAAGAAATTTACCTTCGAAGTGGACGATTTGCTGCACCTACTGCTGCGGCTGCCCTGCTTTGGCACGCGCGCGCGTGGGTTTGTGGCCACCCTGGCCGGCCGATGGTGGCCTGGCCGCTTCGGGACGGCGCACGCAGACATGGGGAAGGTCGCCAAAGATTTGGTTTAGGTTTTTTACTCGACTCTCTCTCGATATCTCTATATGTATGCGCGGTTTAATCCCGAGCTGAGGGTCAGGCTCATGGGGTTTTGCTCGGTCTGATCTCATGGCTGGGGGGGTTCTTAGCCTGTGGGTTCGGCTATTAGTAGTTACTACTGGCCCACTGGTTGGCCTGGAGGGGAATAGCAGGCCGGTTTCTGCTGTTTCTTATTTATTCTATTTTCTTCTTTTATTTTTTCTTTTTCTTATTCACTATTTATTTCTATTTAACAACTATTGTATATACATATATGTATATGTATATGTATCTATATATATATACACACAGTATACCTTTATATATTTATATATACATGCACATACGTACATATATAATATATATATATATATATCTTCACATGTACACTTATATAAATATATTTATATATTTATGCACGTATATACCTATATATATTTTTATCCGCTTACATCCATATATTCACATATACGCATATATATACATTTATATATACATATATTTATATATATACACACACACTTCCACTATTATATATATAAATATATATATAATATTTATTAGTCAATAAACTAATATTAATAACACTCCCAATAAAATAATAATAATAATAATAATATCGAAATTTAATAAACCAATAATGGTATTTATAATATTTAATTAAGAATACTTAGAAAATATTCATCAGATAATTTAAAACGGAATTCGACACCATCATACCAAGGTACTTTAACACGAATGTCATAGAACGTTTCGCATGACTACATGGGCTTGGGCTCGGTTCGAGTCCAGTCCAGACTGATTTGGTACGACCGGATCTCCTAATATTTAATAACATAAATAATTAACCATTTAACTATTTCTAGGAGTTAGGTCGCAACTTAGTTTGGTTTTCCTAGTTAGAGCACACCTATGGCTGGGTCTTCCCTACCAGGGCTAATATACTGGTCGAAGCACGCTACTGCACTACCCGTGCCATGGTTCCTAGTCACTTTGTACTCCAAATTTAATCATGATTAAAATCATCTACAGTAATAATTAACTAATTAATTATTTCCAAAATTCTAAAAATCTTATTTAAATCAAATAAATAAAATAAAAAATATTTTTAAATTTTCGGGAAGGGGAGCTACAGATCTTTTCTTTGGCCATACTCTGGAAGGTTTAGGATGCAATACATAAGCAAGGTATCCTACCAGTCTATAATCAAACAAATATATATATATATATATATATATATATATATATATATATATATATATATATATATATATATATATATATATATATATATATATATAATTCGGACCTACGTTATGACAAATCAATATTCTAGTGTTCTAATTGTTTCTAGATATGTTTACATAAGTCGTTGTTTCTGACCTGCATGGGCCACCACTAAAAATTGTCACGACCCGATCCCAAATTATTGGGTCGAACCGGATCATGTCCAGCCTGCACCGTTGTGAGATGGCGGCAGGAAGGTGTTCTATATGCAGATATTCACAACAACATCTATACATTTGTCACAACTCCAATATACGAAAATTTTAAAAACTTTTTATTCAACAATTGAAAAGTACAACTGGAAATAGAAGAACTGAAATAAAGTACTGAATTCAAATTAACAAAACTCCAAAACAATAAAGCTAGAAAACTGGAAAACAACTAGCTAGGCGATCGGCTCATCGGCCCCAGGTTCTGCGTCCTCCAAGGGGGACTCTGACAATACCACATGATACAATACCGGGTCATAGTAGCTATTGTACAATAGCTCAGCATCTTCAATGTCACCTAAAAATGTGGGTCTCCAGTCAGGAGGGAGCAAGTACGAATATGTATCTCATATTTCAAATAATAATGGAAAAGTGCAGGCTAAACAGTTGAAACAATATTTTTCAGCAATTTAACAATTTAAAACAATGTGATTTGAATGTGTAAACGTCTATGACTGACTTGGGTTGTACAATAGCATCCTAGCGACGCGATACGGCTTATCCCTGTGTGTAAGAGGGGTAAGCTCGCACAATAATGCAATATGAGGGGTATTGGGCATAAACGCTACACTATTCTCCCAATTCCCACAATCAATATCAATCAATATTTGAACCCTAGGAGAGGGTTCCGTGTAGCAATATGGTTTAAACATGCAGCTTGACAATTACTAAATAAAATATAAGAAAACATAACCGTAACTTGCCTCTGTTGATTGACTGGATCGGGAATGTCGGTACCGAGGAGGAAGTCAAGTATGTCTCCGAGATCCTACAGTTGAGAACCTTGACTTAGAATCATAATAAGACTATTACAATCTCTAGAAGCAGACCCTAGTCATATTTTAAGTTATTAATTAATCTACCAGAAATTGTCTAACGTCGCAATCTACGTTCGTTATCATTTTAATTGAATAAGTCGGTTATTGATTTATTAGGAAAAAATAGCAATTACCGGTTAATTTGGCAAAACTTTGTATTATATATATATATATATATATATATATATATATATATATATATATATATATATATATATATATATATATATATATATAAAACTTAGACTTTTCTTTAAATGAGGAAAAATGTGAATTGCTAAATTACCAGATTATTAATTGTGAGAAAACTTATTAATTTTTTTTATAAAATATATATATCCATTTTATATTCTACGCGTTTAACGATGAAACCAACATTCCTGTCACGATCTGATCCCAAATAATTGGGTCGAACCGGATCATGCCCAGCCTGCACCGTTGTTGAGACGGCGGCAGTAAGCTCTTCCATTAGCAGGTAACCATACAACAACAACTATATTTGTCACAACTCAAATTCGGAAAGGAAACTTTATTAACTCTTGAAATAAAATACAACTGGAATTCAAATGAACTGAAATAAATAATTGAATTCAAATAAACAACAATGCTGAAAAAGAAAAACTATCTATCAGCCGGCTCATCGGCCTCGGTCCTAACGTCCTCCAATGGGGACTCTGACAGCACTACAGGGTACAGAACAGGGTCGTAGTAACTGCTGTATAACAGCTCAGCATCCTCAATGTCCTCTAAAAATATATCTCCAGTCAGGAGGGAGCAAAGTACAATTCATGCTAATTTAAAACAGTTAAAATGAATAATAGAATCATGCACTTTTAAACAGTTTAGAAATTGAACAGTTTTCTAGCAGTAAAACAGTGTGATTTGAATAGGCAATGAATATGACCGGCTTGGAATGTACAGTTGTATCCTATTGATACGATTCGACTTATCCCCGTGTGTATGAGGGGTAAGCTAATACAGTTGGCTTTGGTCAGAAATATTACTCTACTCCCCCAGTCCCTAATCAGTACAGTAGTCACAATCAGTACTCTCCGAGAGAGTTTCGTGTTTGCATCGTGGTTTAAACTTGCAGTAAAGCGATTATTAAAATAACTGTAAAACTAACACAAACTATACTTGCCTCAAAATGGACTTGACTAGAGAGGATAAAGACTTCGAGACGGAAATTCAGAATCGTCCTCGAATTCCTACATTCGAGAAATTGACTCAGATTCCAGGGTTACCAATCTAGCTACGCTAGTTGAAATCTCTATTTGTGTCCTAATCCAATTTTAATTCTTTATTAATACAAAACACAAACGGGAATACGGTTATCGGTGCGTTGAATCTAATACGAAGGAAAAGATCGTTTTAGACTTTGTATTTGAAGAATTCGTCGATACCAATTTAATTGATTAAAACTTTATATTTTCATAATTATAAATATAAAACTAATTTCTTATTTAGTGAGAAATACATGATCGTTAATTAATATAAAAACTTGTAGATTTTAGGTGAGAAAACCTTTATTAATTTTTATACGAAAATACTTTTTATTCAATTTATTCGTATACTACAAAAACTCGCAAAAACAGTAAACAACCAAAAACCTACGCTACCAAATTTCAGTTACAGAACCAACAACCAGCTGGGCTTATGCCGATTACAATTTATTTATATAAATTGAAATAAGACAAAAACTGCCGTTAGTTCTAAACTTTATATAAATTAAATAAATAAATAAATAAAAATAAAAATAAAGTAAATATGAACTAGTCTCAGATATGGTCCAATCGTCAACTAGGCTAATGCCTCAACGTCCGGGCGAAGCCGGTTTCGTTTGCACTTAGCCGGGGCCCATTGACCGATACGGTCGTCGCCCAAAATATAAATATTTAATAAAATTCCGAAATCCATTTTGAAATCATTTTTAAAATATACTTTTAAATTTACGAAAAAATTCGGCAGCATCTCCTCTATTTTTGGTCAACCCAAAAACTGGAAAATATGCCGATAACCTTTCCTGCAAATCCCAAACCAGGGAATCCCAAAATATATATATATATATAAAATAAATCCACAACCAATCCACAGATTAATTCGGAACGATCCGAAATAATTTCGGAAGTCCGAATCCAACCAAAAACGTCACAGCACAATACCGAAAATATCCGAAAGCTAAAATATACCGAAATCCAAATTTCGAAAAGTTCCGAAAAAACTAAACAATCAACAGAACCTTTCCGAAGGTTCCGGAAAATACGACGTCGCTAAAAACCGAATTTCCAAGAGGGAATCGGGGACCATTCACATCATAGACTAAAGAAAATGGGACGGGACAAGGATTATACCTCGGGTTGCTCGGCTAGAGCTCTCAGATGATAATTAGGAGAAAAAGGAATTCCGCGGGCTTGGGAAACCCCAAAATTCGCGAACAGCAAAGATCGACGATGGGAAACAGCAGATCTGAGTCCACGAGATGCTACGAACAGCGGATCGGTGCTCGGATCAGCAGTGGGCAGCGACAACGCTGTCGCGGGACCGCGGGGTTGGGATGGACCGAACAGCGGCAAGAAGACCGTAGGAAGGCGGTCGATCGGCCAGAGGAGGTTGGCCGGAGCTGCGTCGGGCGCGGCCGGCCGGAGTCGGCTTCGGGGCGCACTGGAGGGTGTCGGGCGCACAGGGTCGCGCCGAGGGGGTCCTCGGGAAGGGCGCGCACGGGAGAGTCGGGGCGCGCCGGCGTTGCTGGGGGAGGGGCGCGCGGGCTAGGGCACGGCGCCGGGATGCCTGGGCCGGCGGGGAACGCCGGGGAGGCACGGGAAGTGTAAGCCCCTGTTTTTCAAATTTTAGTTTTATTAGTGCTAATTAATTTTTAATGTTAGTTTGGCCTTAAAATATTTTATTAGGATTTTTAGGAATTTTCTATAAATTCTAAATGAGTTTTATATATAAAAATATTACTTTGCAAATTATTTGAAATCAATTAAATAGGTTTTGCAATTTTTTGAAATGATTTTATATCAGTTTGTAATAAAAGGAAATGTTTTAATTAGGAAATGCAAATTCAGTTTTGCATTCTCTCACTAGTAATTCGATTGTGTAAAATCCTATTTCCTAAGGGCCCTATTGCAATTCTACCCGAACCCCCCCCCCCCCCCCCCCCCCACGACAGCTCTCTCTCTTTCTCTCCTCTGAACTCTCACCAACCCCCACTGACCCCTGCCCTGACCGACCACGACCGCTGCCCCCCGCCGAATTCGGCTGCCCCCACCGCCTCCAAAGACCCTATTTAAACCTCCCACACTCCCCAGACCTAAACCCTAACCCTAAATTTCCCCTACGACCAACCACCGCCCTGTTCTTCCCCATTTTCCCTCCGCCGAAACCCTAGCTCCGGCTAGACCCGAGCGCCGTCCCTACGACGCACGCCACCACCGTCCACCACCATCATAAGGTTCGCCGCAGTGAGGCGAACACGTCGCCACCTCTCCGCCACCGTCCCGACGCCCCAAGCCGCCGCCTCCGCCTTCGAAACTTCGTGGAGAAGTCGGACACGTAAGTGTCAGCTTCGATTCGTGTCGTGCGAGTCTCGTCTTCACATATGAGACTCGCCAGGACACGGGCAATACTAGGGTTGGCTTGGACACGGCCAAGTCGCTTCGTGCGTGTCGTGCTAAGCGAGGACACGCTGATACCTGTGTCCTTAACTGTCAGGACACAGGATGGTTTTTATATTTTTTTTATGTTAATTAATTTGAACCTAAATAAATTAAACACAACCCTTTCCCTAACACAACTGATGGGCTGACCCCCTGGCCAGCCCATCCTAATCTAAACCCCCCCCCCCCCCCCCCCCCCCCCCGCGCGCTGTGTTGGCTCGGGTTCGAGCCCGGCCACTGCTGTTTTTTTCCTTTTCTTTTTCTTTTCCTTTTTTCCTTTTTCTTTTCTGTTTTATTTTATTTTATATATATATATATATATATATATGTATATATATATATATATTAGTATATATATATATGTATATACTGTATTTTACCAGTATTTTATATATATATGTATATATCTTATAGTTAGTGAGTTTCATGTGTATATATTTGTATATATATATATATATATATATATATATATATATATATATATATATATATATATATATATATATATATATATATATATATATATATATATACGTATTGTTATTTATACTACTTTATATATATAACTGTTTATATATATATATATATATATATATATATATATATATATATATATATATATATATATATATATATATATATATATATATATATTTCACTTTAGTATTTTATAAATATATATATGTATTTATGAATATATATGTATATATTTTTCTTGTGTGTATATTTTCATAGCTAGTAAATATTATATATATGTATTTGTATACATATATATATATATATGTTTTCATATATATGGATTATTATACACTTTATAATTTTATGTCTCCTTATATATATATATATACATATTTGTGTAAATATATGTGTACTTTATAAATAAAGTATTTTCCTTATACATAGATATATGTACCTTTTCCATATGTATGTATATTTTCACTATGCATAACTTTACCATATTAAAATAATAATATTTCCTTGGCACTATTGCCAAATCATATTTTTAGTATATTTAAATTACTGCAACCATTTGGTGTCCAAGCCTAGAATGGGTATTTGGGCCCAAATGTGTTTTCACACATTCAAGACCTGTACAAGTCATATTGGACTTGATTCATGGCCTTGGGTCCTATATTTGAACTTTGGTTCAAATTATATACATGGACAAAATACGCAGATAATTAATTATTGTGTACAATGCTGTTTTTGATTTTCTAAAAATACTTAAAGTACTGCTAAAATTGTGGAAAAATAGTTTTTAGATACTATGTTAAGTTAGCTAATTTAGTATAATTTTTGTAGTATTTAATTTACTGTTTTGCCACTAGTTTGGCATATGAAACCAAAACTCACTTTCTGTATACTTAGGAAAACTAATTTTTATAAAATATTTGTACTGGATAATAAATTCCAGAAAAATTATAATAAATTTCTATGATTAACAAAGATCACTTTGATACTTTACTTTAAGAAAAACTAGGCTTTTTGCCTATCTCTAAAATTGTTAGAACACAATGGTCTTTTGATTTATTTGTTGTTTAATTACGACTTGTAGCTTTTGTGCTATTTTTGAGTTTTAGCCGTGTTAAACCTCATCCCTCACTAGTGTAAAGACCCTGGAAAGTTAGTTAAAGTAGTGTGTCACCCCACATTGGTCCCCTATGCCAAGTCATCATTTTGGCTAGGTGCCCAGTCACAAGTCGTGTCGCGCCAATTAGTGTCCTAGTGTTTTAGCTTAGTGTAAAACTAAGTTGTTGTATTTACTTCTATAGTGACGAGCTACCAGACATCCATAGCATTGTTATCGCAGCTTATTTTGTTTTGCTTTGCTAGAGGCAAGTACTTTCTACGAACTTTACATACTGCTATAAACCATAAAACTGTGAATCACCAACCATGTTAAATGCTGATCCTTGGGGTAGCAAGTTAGAACTTTACATGTTGTATTACTTTCAGTCTCTACCATGTTTATACCGTATCTCATAGTCTCTCTCACATGCTTAAATAACGGGTTAAGGGGAAACTGCTAGTAGTGTACGTGATCATGACCCCCTTCTCCGTATGTATTTACCGAGCACCGTTACATTCTATATGTATCTGTGTCATATGTCTGGTCCCCGCGTTTGTGTATGGATATACACCGATGCCGTTATGTGTACGTATGTGCACATCAGAAAATTGATATGTACCGCTGTACATCCTGATTACCTATTGACTGATCACTCACCTACTACAGTTTTAAACTTTAAAATGTATATCTATCGCCATGCTAAAATATACCTAAAACTGAACCAACATGATATGTCATTTCCTTTTCATCACATGATCAGTATTATATGTTTGTTAGATTTAGTACTTGCTCCCGTCCTGACAGGATAACGTTGTAGGTATCCTTACTAAGGAGGAGTTACTCTGTGACACATACTATGGAGATACCGCCGAGGACCCGGCTCTGCTTTACGAGGATGTTCCTGCGGGGAACCTCGCCTAGTTGTCTTTTGTTTACTTAGACTTTTGAGAGTAGACATGTATTAGACTATATCATTTTGTAACTGGACATGTATCCAGTTTTATATTTCAGTTTACTTGTACTTGGATATTTTACTATATACGACGACTTTTGTGTTTGAAGCATTTATGATTCTTCTTCACTTATAGAACTGTTAGCACATTTAGTCTTATCATGTTGTCTTTAGAACAGCTTACTACGTTTTATCTCAACGCAGGCTGGGCATGCCTCGGCCTGGCCCAACAATTTGGGTAGCGGGTCGTGACATGTTTTTAGTGGTGGCCCATGCAGGTCCTGACTAAACTGTTTGGTTACGTTATTGTACCAAGCATGCCTGCAATTAGGAACTTAAGGTAATTAGACAACATTAGGAAAGACGCTTAGAACACTTAGAGGAATGCTAGGATTGCAACATAGGAAATACATCACATATTTGCTATTATAATTAGATTTTCTTGTATATGATTGCTTACTTTAAACAAGTCCTTATAAGTCATTTTATCTGTAATTTAGATGGTGCTTACTCGTTCATCCCAGTATGTTACCCTCGAGAATGGGGCCCTCCATATCCAGTCAGCTGACCAGTTGACTGATGCATCTCCACCTACCACTTTCCTCCACTCCACAGATCCACAGACCCAGATACCACCTTCCACATCACAGGCCCGGCAGGACCCAATACCTCCACCACCCCCTATCACTATACCCACCCAGGCTTCCGTCACACTCGACGGGACCCAGCTGCTCACACTGATCCAGGGGTTCCTAACAACCCATCAGGAGCAGACTACCCTACTCTGCCAGAGCATGGAGCGTTCTGAGGGACGTCCCGTGGTCCTACCACTTGTAGAGCCACGGCAGAGAGCGGGAACGATCAAGGACTTCATGGGTCTGAATCCCAAGGAGTTCTCAGGGACTGAGGGCATAGTAGTAGCTGATGACTGGCTAGATTCGGTAGAGAGGAAGCTTCTGGGAGTTAGGATGCCGGATGACCTTCAGGTCGAGGCAGCGAGATTTCTGCTGATAGACTTAGCAGGAGTCTGGTTCCGGAATGAGCCGTTGTTCGCGAGAGGTAGAGCCACCTGGGACCAGTTCAAGACCCAGTTCAAGAAAAAGTTCTTCTCGACCACTGCTAGAGTAGCCATGGGGCTACGATTCCAGAACATCCAGCAGGGGAACCGTTTTGTTGATGATTATGCGGCAGAGTTTAGTCGCCTGAGCCGTTTTGCTCCTAGTCTGGTTGCTGATCCAGAGGAGATGACCCGTAGGTTTTTCCATGGTCTAGTTCCAGACATTGGCATTCTTATAGTGGCAAACGGTACGACTGACTACTACCAGAGCCTAGAGTTAGCTTGGAGCATCGAGGAGCGTCTTCTGTCATGCAAGAGGCCGGCTTCTATACATCATGAGGGACCGTCCAAGCGTCAGGCTTTCCAGCAGAGAGCACCGACGCCACCCCAGTAGGCTTACCGTCCCCCTACACCACATCATCAGACCCCTCCAGTTAGAGCCCCGGGACCCCGACAGCAGCCGAAGGGAGGTATTTGTGCATTTTGCAAGAGGGTAGGCCACGACGTTTCCATCTGCAGGAAGAAGTTGGGGCAGTGTTTGGCTTATGGGTCTGCCACCCATCAGCTTCGAGAGTGCCCAGTAGCGAAGACTAGAGGACCGCTCCCGACTCAGCAGCAGAGGTTCGGGCAGCATCTGCAGCAGCAGAAGGGACCTCCGGGGAGGGTTTATAGTCTAGCCATAGAGCCGGAGCCGGAGCAGGTTTCGGAGCCGAATTACTTAGCTGACGTCATTACAGGTCATGTTTATTTGCATACTTTTCTAGCTCTATGCTTGTTTGATTCTGGTGCATCTCATAGCTTCCTATCATTAGAGTTTATGCAAGAACATCATTTAGTATCTACACCTACTGCGGAGATTAGTAGAGTAATGACGGGAGGAGGACCAGTGCCTATTAAAGCTAGCTATAGATGCTCTATTCTGATAGCCGGGAGAGAGTTCGAGGGGCGATTCTTTGTGATGCCACTCCCCGGTTATGATATCATATTAGGGATGGACTGGCTTAGCTATGCCCATGCATCTATAGATTGCCATGAGGATAGTATTTTGTTCAGTCCCCCAGGCACAGTACTATTTCGTGTCAGGAGGACACGGCCGGAGATCAGCCTAGAGCCGAACTGTTGTGCTACAGTCGGGGACGCAGCACCGCCACACCCTATCATTAGGGAGTTTGTGGATGTATTCCCAGAGGATCTTCCAGGACTTTCGCCTGACAGAGATGTGGAGTTTACTATAGATCTGGTGCCAGGTTCATCACCAGTATCCCGGGCTTGCTATAGAGTGAATCCCAAGGAGGCCATAGAGATGAAAGAGCAGATTGATGACCTGTTGAAAAAGGGTTTCATTCGATCCAGTACTTCTCTATGGGGAGCGCCAGTGCTCTTTGTGCCTAAGAAGGATGGTACAGTCCGGTTGTGTATTGACTACCGGGCTTTGAATGCCATCACTATCAAGAACAAATATCCTCTGCCCAGGATAGATGATTTGTTCGACCAGTTGAGCAGGGCGAAGGTATTTTCCAGGATATACTTGAGATCCGGGTACCACCAGGTGAAGGTTAGGCCAGCAGACATCCAGAAGACGGCGTTCAACACGAAGTACGGGTAGTACGAGTTTCTGGTGATGCCATTTGGTCTCACAAATGCGCCAGCTATCTTTATGAACTTGATGAATAAGACATTTCACCAGTATCTGGATAAGTTCGTCGTGGTGTTTATCGACGACATCCTGATATACTCGAAGACGCCAGAGGAGCATGCAGAGCACTTGCGGACAGTTTGGGGATTCTGAGGCAGGAGAGATTGTTTGCCAAATTGCCGAAGTGCGAGTTCTTTTTAGACCGAGTGGAGTTTCTCGGCCATGTAGTCACTGGAGACGGAATCTCGGTGGATCCCAAGAAGATCGCTGCAGTTGAGACGTGGAAGGCTCCGACGTCAGTTTCAGAGATCAGGAGCTTTCTGGGTTTAGCAGGCTATTATAGAAAGTTCGTCCAGGACTTTGCTAGGATAGCTGAACCCATGACGAAGCTGACGCGGAAGGACGCAGAGTATATTTGGTCAGAGGACTGCCAGACAGCATTTGAGGAGCTGAAGAGGAGGCTGACGACCACTCCAGTTCTGACTTTACCTTCAGGTTCTGGAGGTTTCACCATTTTCAGCGATGCTTCTGGGAAGGGGCTAGGATGTGTTCTACAGCAGCATGGGAAAGTAATTGCTTATGCATCTAGGCAATTGCGGACTCATGAGAGGAATTATCCTACCCATGACCTAGAGTTAGCTGCAGTGATCTTTGCACTCAAGTTATGGAAACATTACTTATACGGAGAGCGTGTGGAAATCTTTACTGACCACAAAAGCTTGAAGTATGTGTTCACGCAGAAAGAGCTGAACATGAGGCAAAGGCGATGGTTGGAGTTGATGAAGGACTTTGACATCGATTTACAGTATCACCCCGGGAAGGCAAATGTGGTGGCGGATGCGCTGAGCAGGCATCCGATGGCATGGTATCTGATGATTGATCGGCATTTGCGGGAGGATCTGGAGAAGCTCGGTATCGAGCTAGTTCGGCCAGGATCAGTGATACAGATGATGGCGCTTGACATTCAGTCAGGTTTGATGGAGCAGATCCGGGAGGTACAGTCTACAGATAAGAGCCTTCGCAGACTTCGACCCCAGGCATTAGCCGGATTGCTGGATGACTTCACTATAGCAGAGGATGGATCCTTGAGGCATGGCAGCCGATTGTGCGTGCCGAGAGGAGAGCTGGTAGAGGCAGTCTTGTAGGAGGCGCACCGATCGAGATATTCTATTCACCCTGGTGCTAACAAGATGTACCGTGACTTGCGGGAACATCTTTGGTGGCACGGGATGAAGAGAGATGTATCGCATTTTATCTCGAGATGTCTAGTTTGCCAGCAGGTCAAGGCGGAGCGCCAGAGGCCAGCTGGTTTGTTGCAGCCGTTACCCATTCCCGAGTGGAAGTGGGAACATATTACGATGGACTTCGTTTCAGGGCTTCCTCGTTCCCAAGGAGGGAAGGATGCCATCTGGGTCATTGTAGACAGGCTGACGAAGTGTGCGCACTTCATACCCTTCAAGGTGGGGCTTTCCACCGAGAAGTTAGCGGAGCTATACATGCAGCAGATAGTTCGCCTACACGGAGTGCCGGTGAGCATCGTGTCAGACAGAGACAGTAGATTCACATCCCACTACTGGAGGAGCTTGCAGGAGGAGTTGGGCAGTAGGCTCAAGTTCAGTACGGCGTACCACCCGCAGACAGATGGGCAGTCCGAGAGGACGATACAGACACTGGAGGATATGCTGAGGACCTGCATGCTGGACTTCGGAGGATCATGGGAGAGCCATCTGCACTTGGTAGAGTTTTCATACAACAACAGCTACCAGGCCAGTATTGGTATGTCTCCTTTCGAGGCGCTATATGGACGACGATGTCGCACACCGCTCTTTTGGGATGATGTCGGAGACAGAGTTATGCTTGGACCAGAGATGATCACGGATGCAGCAGAGAAAGTCGGGATGATCAGAGACAGGCTCAGAGTAGCTCAGGACAGGCAGAAACACTGGGCTGATGCTAGTCGTAGACTGATGGAGTTCACAGACGGTGATATGGTGCTAGTGAAGATATCACCTACTCGAGGGACGATCCGATTCGGACGAGGAGGGAAGCTGAGCCCCAGATACATCGGGCCATTCGAGGTACTTGGCAGGATTGGAGAGGTAGCTTACAGGGTTGCACTTCCACCCAATCTAGCAGGAGTTCACGACGTCTTTCACGTATCTCAGCTGAGGAGATATGTTCCAGACCCCAGTCATGTGCTAGATCATTCAGAGTTGGAGGTCGGACCGAGCCTTACAGTTTCTGAGCAGCCAGTGGAGATATTAGACAGGAGAGAGAAGAGGCTGAGGAACAAGGTTATACCCCTAGTACGAGTAGCTTGGAGCCGTCACTCTCCATGTGAATCTACTTGGGAGAGGGAGTCGGACATGAGGGAGAGATACCTTACTTGTTCGATCCAACCGCTGCGAGGGAACCACCCGTTCCTGCTTGATACATTAGAGGTTAGTTTCGATCGCAGCCTTAGTCATTTTGTTGCATTGCTTGCTATGTTAGAATATTGTTGGGTCTTCAATCCTTGTGAATTTCGAGGACGAAATTTTTCAAGGAGGAAAGACTTGTAAGCCCCTGTTTTTCAAATTTTAGTTTTATTAGTGCTAATTAATTTTTAATGTTAGTTTTGGCCTTAAAATATTTTATTAGGATTTTTAGGAATTTTCTATAAATTCTAAATGAGTTTTATATATAAAAATATCACTTTTCAAATTATTTGAAATCAATTAAATAGGTTTTGCAATTTTTTGAAATGATTTTATATCAGTTTGTAATAAAAGAAAATGTTTTAATTAGGAAATACAAATTCAGTTTTGCATTCTCTCACTAGTAATTCGATTGTGTAAAATCCTATTTCCTAAGGGCCCTATTGCAATTCTACCCGAACCCCCCTCCCCCCCCCCCCACGACAGCTCTCTCTCTCTCTCTCCTCTGAACTCTCACCAACCCCCGCTGACCCCTGCCCCGACCGACCACGACCGCTGCCCCCCGCCGAATCCGGCTACCCCCCACCGCCTCCAAAGACCCTATTTAAACCCCCCACACTCCCCAAACCTAAACCCTAACCCTAAATTTCCCCCACGACCAACCACCGCCCTGTTCTTCCCCATTTTCCCTCCGTCGAAACCCTAGCTCCGGCTAGACCCGAGCGCCGTCCCTACGACGCACGCCACCACCGTCCACCACCATCATAAGGTTCGCCGCAGTGAGGCGAACACGTCGCCACCTCTCCGCCACCGTCCCGACGCCCCAAGCCGCCGCCTCCGCCTTCGAAACTTCGTGGAGAAGTCGGACACGTAAGTGTCAGCTTCGATTCGTGTCGTGCGAGTCTCGTCTTCACATATGAGACTCGCCCGGACATGGGCAATACTAGGGTTGGCTTGGACACGGCCAAGTCGCTTCGTGCGTGTCGTGCTAAGCGAGGACACGCTGATACCTGTGTCCTTAACTGTCAGGACACAGGATGGTTTTTATATTTTTTTTATGTTAATTAATTTGAACCTAAATAAATTAAACACAACCCTTTCCCTAACACAACTGATGGGCTGACCCCCTGGCCAGCCCATCCTAATCTAAACCCCCCCCCCCCCCCCCCCCCGCGCGCGCTGTGTTGGCTCGGGTTCGAGCCCGGCCACTGCTGTTTTTTTCCTTTTCTTTTTCTTTTCCTTTTTCCTTTTTCTTTTCTGTTTTATTTTATTTTATATATATATGTATATATATATATATATATATATATATTAGTATATATATGTATATACTGTATTTTACCAGTATTTTATATATATATATGTATATATCTTATAGTTAGTGAGTTTCATGTGTATATATTTGTATATATATATATATATATATATATATATATATATATATATATATATATATATATATATATATATATATATATATATATATATATATATTTTATATATATATATATATATATATATATATATATATATATATATACGTAAAAATATATATATATATATATATATATATATATATATATATATATATATATATATATATATATATATATACGTATTGTTATTTATATATATATATATATATATATATATATATATATAAATAACAATACGTATATATATATATATATATATATATATATATATATATATATATATTTCACTTTAGTATTTATAAATATATATATGTATTTATGAATATATATGTATATATTTTTCTTGTGTGTATATTTTCATAGTTAGTAAATATTATATATATGTATTTGTATACATATATATATATGTTTTCATATATATGGATTATTATACACTTTATAATTTTATGTCTCCTTATATATATATATATATATATATATATATATATATATATATATATATATATATATATATATACATATTTGTATAAATATATGTGTACTTTATAAATAAAGTATTTTCCTTATACATAGATATATGTACCTTTTCCATATGTATGTATATTTTCACTATGCATAACTTTACCATATTAAAATAATAATATTTCCTTGGCACTATTGCCAAATCATATTTTTAGTATATTTAAATTACTGCAACCATTTGGTGTCCAAGCCTAGCATGGGTATTTGGGCCCAAATATATTTTCACACATTCAAGACCTGTACAAGTCATATTGGACTTGATTCATGGCCTTGGGTCCTGTATTTGAACTTTGGTTCAAATTATATACATGGACAAAATACGCAGATAATTAATTATTGTGTACAATGCTGTTTTTGATTTTCTAAAAATACTTAAAGTACTGCTAAAATTGTGGAAAAATAGTTTTTAGATACTATGTTAAGTTAGCTAATTTAGTATAATTTTTGTAGTATTTAATTTACTATTTTGCCACTAGTTTGGCATATGAAACCAAAACTCACTTTCTATATACTTAGGAAAACTAATTTTTATAAAATATTTGTACTGGATAATAAATTCCAAAAAAATTATAATAAATTTCTATGATTAACAAAGATCACTTTGATACTTTACTTTAAGAAAAACTAGGCTTTTTGCCTATCTCTAAAATTGTTAGAACACAATGGTCTTTTAATTTATTTGTTGTTTAATTACGACTTGTAGCTTTTGTGCTATTTTTGAGTTTTAGCCGTGTTAAACCTCATCCCTCACTAGTGTAAAGACCCTGTAAAGTTAGTTAAAGTAGTGTGTCACCCCACATTGGTCCCCTATGCCAAGTCATCATTTTGGCTAGGTGCCCAGTCACAAGTCGTGTCGCGCCAATTAGTGTCCTAGTGTTTTAGCTTAGTGTAAAACTAAGTTGTTGTATTTACTTCTACAGTGACGAGCTACCAGACATCCATAGCATTGTTATCGCAGCTTGTTTTATTTTGCTTTGCTAGAGGCAAGTACTTTCTACGAACTTTACATACTGCTATAAACCATAAAACTGTGAATCACCAACCATGTTAAATGCTGATCCTTGGGGTAGCAAGTTAGAATTTTACATGTTGTATTACTTTCAGTCTCTACCATGTTTATACCGTATCTCATAGTCTCTCTCACATGCTTAAATAACGGGTTAAGGGGAAACTGCTAGTAGTGTACGTGATCATGACCCCCTTCTCCGTATGTATTTACCGAACACCGTTACATTCTATATGTATCCGTGTCGTATGTCTGGTCCCGCGTTTGTGTATGGATATACACCGATGCCGTTATGTGTACGTATGTGCACATCAGAAAATTGATATGTACCGCTGTACATCCTGATTACCTATTGACTGATCACTCACCTACTACAGTTTTAAACTTTAAAATGTATATCTATCGCCATGCTAAAACATACCTAAAACTGAACCAACATGATATGTCATTTCCTTTTCATCACATGATCAGTATTATATGTTTGTTAGATTTAGTACTTGCTCCCGTCCTGACAGGATAACGTTGTAGGTATCCTTACTGAGGAGGAGTTATTCTGTGACACATACTATGGAGATACCGCCGAGGACCCGGCTCTGCTTTACGAGGATGTTCCTGCGGGGAACCTCGCCTAGTTATCTTTTGTTTACTTAGACTTTTGAGAGTAGACATGTATTAGACTATATCATTTTGTAACTGGACATGTATCCAGTTTTACATTTCAGTTTACTTGTACTTGGATATTTTACTATATACGACGACTTTTGTGTTTGGAGCATTTATGATTCTTCTTCACTTATAGAACTGTTAGCACATTTAGTCTTATCCTGTTGTCTTTAGAACAGCTTACTACGTTTTATCTCAACGTAGGCTGGGCATGCCTCGGCCTGGCCCAACAATTTGGGTAGCGGGTCGTGACAGGAAGGGCGCTGTCGGAAGAGCCCGGTGGGAGGCCGGGGCGGAGGCACCACACAGGGGTCGCGTGCGGGACTTGAGGGAGATGGGTTGATGGGGAAGAAGTTGCTGCTCCTTGTGGGGGAGAAGAGAGGAGATGATGGTGGGAGTGTTTGCTCTTCTGAAGGAAGAGAGGGGATGGGAATGAAGTGGGGTGGTTGGTGGTGTTTTAAAAAAGCAGTGGGAGCAGGGGTTATGTAGTGCCCTGTCCCGCTCAGTCAATCGGAGGAATCGAAATGCCGACGGCGTTCGGACTTGGCCTTGTAACGGCCGTTTGAAGACATCGCTCAGGTGGGGTAGTTTCGGTGAACTCTCCTCATCTTTGCCTTCACATAATAAATCGTGTTTTCAACTTGCACAAGTTAGGCTTGATAATAAAAGCTACGCATCCACATAGCTAAGGGAATAATCTCGACAGGTCAAATGAGTTAGAACATGGAAAACGTCCCACGGTCGGTTTAGAGTTGGTGCACGGCGTGCTTTGAAATGACACTCGGTCCTTCGTCCTGTGGCTTGGGAGAAGGAAAGTTGGTCTTCGACACAAAAGTTATGAAATAGCCTAAGTCATAGGCGTCGCCCGCGTAAATGTTCGACAAAATATGCACGTTTCCATAACGCAAGGCTTGGCATAGCCTTTGCTCGTTAAGTTGTAGGCTTGAGTAAGTTAGGCAATGTTACGCCGATCGACCTAAGATATTTCTAGTGCTGTCCCGCTCTTTTTACGGTTGTCAAGTTAAATAGTCCCACGATCCCAAGGCCCGTCATATGAAGTATGACTTGGGCGATAGCGTCGCGTATGTTGGAAGTCGGTTTGAGACACGATGGCACGGTCCTAGCGTTTTTAAGGCACGGGCCACGGTTGATTCATTGAGTTTGGAAAGTGTTGTGAAAAATTGTTCTTGAGTTGGATAAAATGGTAGGGCAAGAAAGAAGTATGCTCGCGGCTACATGTCGGCGAGGCCTCGCGGCTACATGTCTGCGAGGCGGTCTCATAAGAAAGAAATATTGAACTTGGCCCTGAAAGAAATGGTAACACAAGAGGTAGCATGATGGTGTGAGACGTCAGTTTGTGTCGAGTCTTGCATGGTCATTGGATAACTTGTCCACAAAGCGGGAGTTTCTCCGCACGGCAACCCGAGGCCTCGGGACCGCTGCGGGCATATGGAACAAACAATTTGTCGACAAGGTGAGAGTTTTCTCCGCACGATAACCCGAGGCCACGGGACCGTTGCGGGCATATTGGAAACGAAATATTACTGTGCTTTGCACGGGTTAGGCGGGGACTTGCAGCGGGACTAGCTACCTTGCGCTGAAAGGAACGCCCGTCTAATAAAAAGAAAGAGTAGTCCACTATGGCTCTGGGAGCCAGTGACCAAGTTCATATAGATGTCGGCAGATAGCGGCTAACCGCGTGTATGCCTTTGGATTGAGTTGAGTTGAATATGTATGCAGTATGCAGTAAGAAAGACACAATGTCTGGGCCTAAGATTTGGCAACAGCGAAGGTGGCGTGCTTCGGCACGGGATGTGGCGTCGAGTGATAAGTCGTCGAATAGAGTGTATGAGTTAGACTTGAACTGTTGCGAGTCACGGCACAAAGGAATTATAGCACGATCGTAAAGAAATTGGGTACTACCGCGTAAGTTGCGTCTCTGATTCTGGCCGAAAGGCAAGCACGACCTGATAGGTTAACGTTGTGGCACGAGAAGTGGTCTAGAGACAAAGTATGAGTAACGTTGACATTTCAAGCACGGGATGGTTTTGATACACAAGTTGCGCCAAGGCGCCGGTCCTAAGACTGAACCTAAGGCAAGAGTAGAAAGACAATCGAAAAGGGATTTAAGCTGCACAAAGTAAATGAACGTGTCGGTTTTGTATGGGTGGGCGAGGAGCTCACTCCACCAGTACAGTGGTACTGACACCCACACAGTGTTTCATGTGCAGGCACAGGTAGAAGCTCGTGGCGCAGAGTTCGCTTGGATGCGTCGAGGCACGGAGTTCCTTGGCGATTCGAAGCGTGCGGCCGCCTGGACTGAAGACTTATACAGGACATAATGTATGGACATCGCCTTCCGAAGCTTCCGCTGAATCAAGACTTGTAATTGAGAGATGAGAGAGAGCTGAGTGAACTTGTAAAAGTGAGAAGAGTGAGCTTGAGTGATTGTAATCTTGGCCTTGCGCCCCCAATGTAATCATTGTTTCAATATCAATAAAGAGCTTATTTGAATAACTTGTGTTTTGTTCAAAATTCTGCTGCTATTATTCAATGTCTCTGCTCGGGACTTCTGTGCGACGACCCCGTCGCAGCCGCTGAAATCGGCCGTTATGGAACCCGCCTTGCACGAGCGCAATCTAGGCTCATGCGGCATCACGCCTTAGCGAGGACGATCGCTCCTACGGGAGCGGGGCGTGACAGGTTATGGCTGTGAGTGAAAACAGGGAAGGGGAGTAAGGAAAACAAGAACGTGGGGAGGGATTGTGCTGGTCCTACGGTGGACCAGCTCCAAGAAGTAAATAATATTTTTTTTTAATAAACAGACCCAAATCAGAAATTAAAGAATAGGTCCAGGTCTGGGTTCGGGCTCGGGTCTGGGTTCGAGTCTGAGTCAACAACCAAAAGTCCAGGTTTAATTATTTTCGAAATAATTTTAACACTAAAAAATAATCCTAATAATAAATATAATAATAATAATAATAATACTAATATTAACTTACAAAAATTGGTTTCACAATTCCAGAAAAATAATAAAAGCTACGCTACACAATACATGGTCACAGAGAAATAAAGGAAAAACTGGGCTTATGCCCTTCACATAAATTAATTAATCCTAAGGCGAGCTTTGAGTACCGCGAACGGTCCAAACAGTAGGCTGAGGTCCTGCACCATAAATACTGTCACGCCCCAGAACCAGAATACTGGAGAGCGGGGGCGGACACAGCCAGCTACGTATAATGAAATGGGATCCATCTCACTATACGGTCACGGCTGTCTAGAAATATGAGGGTTTATCTACAAGCCATCAGTCTCTTAAGGTCATATATTATCCTATTGTCTCAATCACAACCAACTAATAATAGTCACAAGATATCAGATCACCAAATATACAATTGTAAGGCGTCCCAAACATTACATATCCAGATGATCATGAAGCTAGTCGTACAAAATGTTAGGACTAGCAAGAGTTAAGTCATACATGATCAACCTCGAGTTGCCAATCATGTTTACAGCCCGTAGGCAGACAGAAAGTAAAATATACACGAGCTAACACTAGCTCGACGGCTAAACGCCACAAAAGAATAATTTTACAATAAAGTGGAAGAATAAAAAGAAACCCACTCGTTGCCCTGGTTACGCCTGGCGGTCACCATCGGGCTGGAAGGCAGGTAGATCCTTTGCTGCTGCTCCGGTATCTGGCCATACAAAACCAGCTGGGTCAGACCCCAGAAAGAGCAAGTGCCACAAAAGAGGCTTCACTTAAGAACTAAAACCAGTAAATTAGCACAAGAATATAATTACTTAATAAGAGACAGTAATTTAAGAAAAACATGACTGGTGAATATAAAAGTCAATCTTGTACAGAATCAATAGAAGACAGGACATATTGGAAAAGCGTGACAGGATGATATACGATGAGATAACCATGGGACTATTCAGATAACCAGGTTACAACCCGTAAACCAAACAAGGACCGGGGTTGTAACCCTTCGTCTGAACGGAACTTGGCTTCTCTCACCATTTATCGGCAAGATAAATATAAGAAATCTGGATATGTAACAATCTTGTACAGGATCAAGACAAGACTAGACAGATTATTCTCATAGAATCAATCACGGCCAAGCAGTAAGTACGGCTTGCTACTTTAACTAACTAGGGTTATCACAGGCCTAGTTACTAGCAAATGCAATGAGAATTCCAAGTCCGGTTACCTGTTTGTTACTACCTGAGTGATCCCAGCAAGAAAAGGAAAAGATAGCAGGATATAGCAGACACACTGTAGTAAGATACATGTGTCCTAAGGTACCACACTCGACGGCGGGCTGGAAGTGCGCTCATCTTGACGGATAGCAACAAATCCCATGTATATATATATAAGGCCGGGACCAAAGGGGCAACAGGTAACTGGGAAATTCTCCATGAACTATTTGATCAATCTAGTCATTAACCTAGCCAGATTCAGTATGGATCCCTGACCGTGGTACTCAGGGATCATGCCCTAGACATGATGCAAGACACAACCGGACCAGTAGTTTATACAAGCACAATCAATGCAAACAACCACGGTGTCAGGATTAATTATACAAGTCATGTCATGTCAGGTAGCCGTCGCAACAGCTATTCGAGATAATCATGTCAGGTTTATCATATCAAGTGTGCTAGTCAAGAGTGCGCCACGACGGGCCACTATCAGGTCATGCCAGGTTATCATGTCAAGAGTGCACCACTACGGGTCATTATCACGTCATGCTCAATTATCAATTCCAAACATATCAAATGAATTCATTATTTTCAAGTTCAGGACAAAAGGCGTAAGAATATAAAATGGACGTAAAATATCTAATAAAATATCAATATTCAGGACTATAGAAGAGCCATGCGGCTAAGGCATATGCGGCCAGGTAATGATCACATGCGGCTGGAAGAAGAACAGCCCATGCGGCTGGAGAAGACTGGGCCTTATGCGGCCAAAAGGTAACCGGGTCTCATGCGGCTAGGAAATGACAGTGGCATATGCGGCTAGCAGGAGTTTAAGTTCATGCGACTCAGGGTGTTGAGTTCATGCGGCTGAGGGAGGGCGGAGTCCCATGCGGCAGCAGGGGGAAATGCTTATGCGGCTCAGGGGCAATGAATGCGTATGCGGCTGAAGGAGCAGTGGAGCCTATGCGGCTCGAACGACTCCGGGTCATGCGGTTAAGTATGGCGGGCACATATGCGGCTGCATAGGTAAGAGGGCGCATGCGGCTAAAATAAATCGGGTCATGCGGCCCGGACTCAGAAGCCCATGCGGCTCAGTTAGGACTGGGCCTTATGCGGCAGGGTTAAACTCATGCGGCTAGAAATGTAAGTCTCATGCGGCTAGGATTAAATCTTCATGCGGCTGAAAGAATTAAGTTCCTGCGGCATAGGCCATGCGGCCAAGTAACACAGCAAGGCTTATGCGGTCAGGAATAAAACTTGCTGCATAAAGCTATGCGGCTAAGTTCAGTCGGCTATGAACTGTTCTTCTTCTCCATCCTTCCGAGAAGAAGAACCCTTCAAGCCATGGCTCCCAAGCTCCATGAATCTTTCATCCAGAGTCCAAATCCAAACTTCTATAGGTCAAAATGGGGCAGAATAAAATTCTCAACAACATGGAACCATCAAAACTTAGAAATAACAGGATTAAGTAGATCAAAACCCAAGAATTCTGAAAATAAAAATAAACTTAGATCTACAAGAATCTAGCCATGGAAATTAAAAATGTCAAGTACTAAAGTGTTTTAGAATGCAGTAAGGAAGAGAATGAAGCAATAAAATTGGAGTTCCTCCATGAAGCAAGTTGCACTTGCCTAGACCTCTCTCTTCCTCTCTCTGGTAGGTGAAGAATTAATAAAGGAGAAGAAGAAGAGTAATGAGTAATAATGAAAGAGAGAGAGAGAGTGGGATATAAATGAGGGTGGTGGTAGGTAGGAGTGGTTTGGTTCACATAAAACCCAACCAAGCCAAACCCACCGAACCGAACCAAACCAAGCCAATGCAATGCCATGATGAACCATGAAATACTTAATAAACCAAGCTCCATTAATCATAATTAATCCATGAACGATAAATGACAATTAAACCACAATGCTAAATATAAAAATAAACTACAACTAACTAATCAAGGAAAAGAGAAATACGGGTCAGAAATACGAACACGTATAAAATACGTATCACGAATTTCGGGGCACTACATCCTACCCACCTTAAAAGAATTCCGTCCTCGGAATTTAATCAAGAGGCTAGAGATGTCGGGACAGCTATACTATCGCAAGCAATCTATGCTACCAATCAATCATACAATCATTCATGCAAGCAAGGAATCGAAGTGCAAGGCATAAGGAAGATATTATACCTCACGAGCCAAAACCGATTGGGATAACGTGATCGGATATCATCCTCACACCCCCACGTTTTGACTCTCCCAAGGAGCGATGAACTCAAGCAACACGAACTAAACTGATAGTCTTGCGCTTGAGGTCTCTCTCTTTGGTCAAACAGGGACACGGGCCTCTCCTCATACGAAAAGGTTAAAGGCTATTGGTACCAACCTTTTCGAATGATCTAGGACATGGCTCGGGTCCGAAATATACCGTTGTAATTAGGATACATGAAACATGACACGTATCCCGCATAACGACGGCGGAAAGCAAGATAATAGGACACAGATACCTCTCTGCCGATTCTGGATCTGGGCCTGGGCCAGGGCGAACTGCTGAGGCCTCTGTTGCTGGAAGGTCTGGGCCTGAGACGGCAATGGACCCGAGAACGGGAACTGCTGTGGTTGGTGAACTGGGGCTGGTTCTGGTGCTGGTGCTGGTCCTATAACCGAGGGACTAGTTACTGTCGACAATGATCTGTTTCTGAACGAACAAGATCCTATCATGTGGTCCGGCGAACCACAAACCAAGTACAATCCCTGTGCTCTGTGGCACTGAGTAACAACATGCCCGAACTTTCCACAATGAGAACAACCGGTTGCGAAAGGCCGCTTCTGCTTCTGCTGTTGGGGATAAGTCGGGACAGAATGCTGCAAGGAGGTAACCGAATCTGTCCTTGTAGCTCCAATGGTCAGGGCCCTAGCTGCTGGGGCCGGTGCTGAGGATTGGTTCATCTGGTCGCGAGACTGCTTTCGATCTCCGGTCCGGTCCGCTATCCTTCGAGAAGTGTACTCATGCCTCCTCGCTGCTCGTAAGACGGCATCGAAAGTCCTGTGCTCGAACTGCTCTACTGCCAGTATGATCTCCAAGAGGAGCCCCTGCTGAAATCGTTGTGCTCTGTCTAGCTCGGTTGCCACCAAGGTGGGAGCAAACCGACTCAACCTTGAAAACTCGGCCGCATATCCGTCGACCGTCCTACTCATCTACCTGAGATTACTAAACCTGGTCTGCAGGTCATATCTAGCCACTGCGTCGAAGTACTTGGTCTGAAACATATCACTGAATACCGCCCACATGACAGGCGTACCCAAACTCGCTGCTTGCATCGCCCACCAGCTGCGGGCAAGATCTAGTAACTGCAGGCGCACCACAGCCACCTTCTCTGCTTCAGGGGTCCTGGCTGCCTCCAAGATAACTTCAATGTCCTGTAGCCAGGAATCTGCAGCAATAGCATCCTCGCTGCCGTCGAAGAAGGGAGGGTTCAGGCGCTTGAAATTGTTGACCGCACTATTCCTTCGAGGACCACTCCCGCTCATAGCTTCTTGTACTGCTTGCTGCAAGGCATCACCTCGACGATCTTGAGACACAAGCAACTCACGGATGAGCCCTATCAAGACCCCATCCTCTGACCCTGCTAGCTGAACTGGCTGGACTGGGGGCACTGGTTCTCCAGAAGGCATGGCTCGGGAGGCGGCTGCTGAGGACTGATCTTGATCTTCTTGCTGTTGCTGGTCTGCCGGCCGAACTCCTTCTGGCTGATCAACAGGAATGATGCCACTGAAGCAATGACATCGGAAATATTAAGAAAGGACCAGGATAGAATAATGATGCAAGCATGTTATCAAGTCAGGGATCCAAGGAGATAAGAAGATACGAGTGGAGATCAAAGGCGAGTACAGATTGAGACATCTATCCGGTAAACCCTCACATTTCTTGATTGACAAGACCTGCATGGGCCACCACTTAAACCATGTCACGCCCCAGAACCAGAATACTGGAGAGCGGGGGCGGACACAGCCAGCTACGTATAATGAAATGGGATCCATCTCACTATACGGTCACGGCTGTCTAAAAATATGAGAGTTTATCTACAAGCCATCAGTCTCTTAAGGTCATATATTATCCTATTGTCTCAATCACAACCAACTAATAATAGTCACAAGATATCAGATCACCAAATATACAATTGTAAGGCGTCCCAAACATTACATATCCAGATGATCATGAAGCTAGTCGTACAAAATGTTAGGACTAACAAGAGTTAAGTCATACATGATCAACCTCGAGTTGCCAATCATGTTTACAGCCCGTAGGCAGACAGAAAGTAAAATATACACGAGCTAACACTGGCTCGACGGCTAAACGCCACAAAAGAATAATTTTACAATAAAGTGGGAGAACAAAAAAGAAACCCACTCGTTGCCCTGGTTACGCCTGGCGGTCACCATCGGGCTGGAAGGCAGGTAGATCCTTTGCTGCTGCTCCGGTATCTGGCCATACAAAACCAGCTGGGTCAGACCCCAGAAAGAGCAAGTGCCACAAAGGAGGCTTCACTTAAGAACTAAAACCAGCAAATTAGCACAAGAATATAATTACTTAATAAGAGACAGTAATTTAAGAAAAACATGACAGGTGAATATAAAAGTCAATCTTGTACAGAATCAATAGAAGACAGGACATATTGGAAAAGCGTGACAGGATGATATACGATGAGATAACCATGGGACTATTCAGATAACCAGGTTACAACCCGTAAACCAAACAAGGACCGGGGTTGTAACCCTTCGTCTGAACGGAACTTGGCTTCTCTCACCATTTATCGGTAAAATAAATATAAGAAATCTGGATATGTAACAATCTTGTACAGGATCAAGACAAGACTAGACAGATTATTCTCATACAATCAATCACGGCCAAGCAGTAAGTACGGCTTGCTACTTTAACTAACTAGGGTTATCACAGGCCTAGTTACTAGCAAATGCAATGAGAATTCCAAGTCCGGTTACCTGTTTGTTACTACCTGAGTGATCCCAGCAAGAAAAGAAAAAGATAGCAGGATATAGCAGACACACTGTAGTAAGATACATGTGTCCTAAGGTACCACACTCGACGGCGGGCTGGAAGTGCGCTCATCTCGACGGATAGCAACAAATCCCATGTATATATATATAAGGCCGGGACCAAAGGGGCAACAGGTAACTGGAAAATTCTCCATGAACTATTTGATCAATCTAGTCATTAACCTAGCCAGATTCAGTATGGATCCCTGACCGTGGTACTCAGGGATCATGCCCTAGACATGATGCAAGACACAACCGGACCAGTAGTTTATACAAGCACAATCAATGCAAACAACCACGGTGTCAGGATTAATTATACAAGTCATATCATGTCAGGTAGCCGTCACCACAGCTATTCGAGATAATCATGTCAGGTTTATCATATCAAGTGTGCTAGTCAAGAGTGCGCCACGACGGGCCACTATCAGGTCATGCCAGGTTATCATGTCAAGAGTGCACCACTACGGGTCATTATCACGTCATGCTCAATTATCAATTCCAAACATATCAAATGAATTCATTATTTTCAAGTTCAGGACAAAAGGCGTAAGAATATAAAATGGACATAAAATATCTAATAAAATATCAATATTCAGGACTATAGAAGAGCCATGCGGCTAAGGCATATGCGGCCAGGTAATGATCACATGCGGCTGGAAGAAGAACAGCCCATGCGGTTGGAGAAGACTGGGCCTTATGCGGCCAAAAGGTAACCGGGTCTCATGCGGCCAGGAAATGACAGTGGCATATGCGGCTAGCAGGAGTTTAAGTTCATGCGGCTCAGGGTGTTGAGTTCATGCGGCTGAGGGAGGGCGGAGTCCCATGCGGCAGCAGGGGAAAATGCTTATGCGGCTCAGGGGCAATGAATGCGTATGCGGCTGAAGGAGCAGTGGAGCCTATGCGGCTCGAACGACTCCGGGTCATGCGGTTAAGTATGGCGGGCACATATGCGGCTGCATAGGTAAGAGGGCGCATGCGGCTAAAATAAATCGGGTCATGCGGCCCGGACTCAGAAGCCCATGCGGCTCAGTTAGGACTGGGCCTTATGCGGCAGGGTTAAACTCATGCGGCTAGAAATGTAAATCTCATGCGGCTAGGATTAAATCTTCATGCGGCTGGGAGAATTAAGTTCCTGCGGCATAGGCCATGCGGCCAAGTAACACAGCAAGGCTTATGCGGTCAGGAATAAAACTTGCTGCATAAAGCTATGCGGCTAAGTTCAGTCGGCTATGAACTGTTCTTCTTCTCCAACCTTCCGAGAAGAAGAACCCTTCAAGCCATGGCTCCCAAGCTCCATGAATCTTTCATCCAGAGTCCAAATCCAAACTTCTATAGGTCAAAATGGGGCAGAATGAAATTCTCAACAACATGGAACCATCAAAACTTAGAAATAACAGGATTAAGTAGATCAAAACCCAAGAATTCCGAAAATAAAAATAAACTTAGATCTACAAGAATCTAGCCATGGAAATTAAAAATGTCAAGTACTAAAGTGTTTTAGAATGCAGTAAGGAAGAGAATGAAGCAATAAAATTGGAGTTCCTCCATGAAGCAAGTTGCACTTGCCTAGACCTCTCTCTTCCTCTCTCTGGTAGGTGAAGAATTAATGAAGGAGAAGAAGAAGAGTAATGAGTAATAATGAAAGAGAGAGAGAGAGTGGGATATAAATGAGGGTGGTGGTAGGTAGGAGTGGTTTGGTTCACATAAAACCCAACCAAGCCAAACCCACCGAACCGAACCAAACCAAGCCAATGCAATGCCATGATGATCCATGAAATACTTAATAAACCAAGCTCCATTAATCATAATTAATCCATGAACAATAAATGACAATTAAACCACAATGCTAAATATGAAAATAAACTACAACTAACTAATCAAGGAAAAGAGAAATACGGGTCAGAAATACGAACACGTATAAAATACGTATCACGAATTCGGGGCACTACAAATACTAAAGCAGTACCAGTTCTAAAATAAATTATAATTAAATTAAAAATTAAAGAGTCTCAGACTTGGTCGTGCAATCTCATGTTGCGGCTTACGTCTCAACGTACAGGTGACCCTGTATCGTTTGCGTTTCACCGAGGCTCATTCGACCGATATGGTCGTCGCCTAACTGGTGATACAAAATCCATAAAATTCAAAAACCAACAAAATCCAATCTATAAATCATTTTACAAAGACCGATTTTCTTGAAAAATAGGTTTTATTCAAATTGCTAATTTTTATAAGAAAATCCCTTTTTAAAATATTTCCTAAAAATTTGGGCAGCATCTCCTCTGTAATTGGGACAACCCAATCCTGGGAGGATGCCAACCACAACACAATTAAATATCCCAAACCAGAGATCACTAATTACCAACCCCAAAATGAATATCCAACCCAAAAATGAACCACAGCACAACATATCCAGAATAGAAAAATACGCCGCGACGTAACCGATACTCTACGTATCACCCAAAAGCAACAATATATCAAAATACCGAATCCCGATACAGGATCGGGACCGCGTCGTCACAGACTATCTACGGGAGGGACACGGGGACACGAAGTTATATCTCAATTGCTCGGCTAGAGCTCTCAAATGAAAATATTAGAAGAAAGAAATCCGCGGACAGCGGGAACTGGCTCGGAAAAGCGTTGCAGAACTCGGGACAATGCTGGGGCGGAGCCGACAGGGCTCGGGATCACGCCTGAAGGCGCTGGCCGGCTGCACGGGGACTCGGGGGTCACCGGGGCGAATCTGGCCGGACGGGAAAGGGGGTCGCCAGGGTAAGAGACCGGCGGGTGGCGCTGGCCTCGGGAAGAGCGCACGGTGGAGGCGCCGGTCATGGGAGGCGTGCGCGGACGGGATCTGGCCGGAGGAAGTCGGCGGGAGGCCGCTGGGGAGTTGGTCGGGGGTTGCCGGGGAAGGCGAGGCAGGGCGCGCCGGAAGGCGGGCGCTCGGGCGGAGGTGGGCGCCGGGTGGTCGCGGACGGGCTGGGAGCGGGTTGGCCGGAGTTGGCCGATGGCTAGGGCACGGGAGGGGTTCGGGCGGAGCTTGGAAGGAGATGGGGAAGTGGGGGTTTGAGAGAGAGTGAGAGGGAGTGATAGAGAATAAAAAAGGAGCTGGTGTTGGGTTAATATGGAAATAGTGGGAGAGAAAGATGTGGAGATGAGGAGAAATAGAGATAGAGAAATAAGGGGCTTGGGCCAGGTCGTGGGGAGAAGTCGGAAACAGGTCGTGGGAAAGGGTTTTGTTTTATTATTATTATTATTTTTCTCTTTCCTGCCACTACGAAAATATGTGTATGTATAAAATCATGATTTAAAAAAAAAGGAAAAAACAAGGTTGGGTTTAGGAAACGGAAGTCGGGCTTCGGGAAATCGGGTTCGAACTCTGGACACGGGATCGGGACAGGCCACACCCAAAAATCCAATAATTAATTTTAAAAATAATATTTTCCTAATTCGAATAATAATAATAATAATAATAATAATAATCTAACTACGGAACACTACTGCAACAGAACTCAACAACTGACAAAATCCAATAAATCGAAAATCAGGGTTTTACAGAACTTGGGGGTATCTTCTCAAATAAAAATAATTGAATGATTTTCTATTTAAAATTTAAATTCATTATTTTGTTAGATTTTAAATTTACTTTGGTTTTTTATAAATTATAAAATAAAATAAATTGTATTTATTAGATATAAATTTTATTAGGTTTTGGTATCTTCTCAAATAAAAATAATTGAATGATTTTCTATTTAAAATTTATATTCACTATTATGTTAGATTTTGAATTTACTTTGATTTAATTATAAACCAAATTAGATTAGACTTGTTAGATATAAATTTTAGGGATAATTTAGCAAATGCCCCCATTCTAGATGTTGAAATTAGCATATACCCCCACTATTTTATTTATCTAACAAATACCCCCATTTTTGATATAAAATAATAAAAATTTAAGATATACCCCCACTCTTTTACATAGGAGTGGGGGTATTTGCTAAATAAAATAAATAGTGGGGGTATATGCTAGTTTTAACATTTGGAATGGGGGTATTTGCTAAATTATCCCTAAATTTTATTAGGTTTAGAATCATAGATCACTAGATCACGTTGTAAATTGGACTGGATACAATTTTGAATTAGAGTATAATATATTCAAATTTAGGAGACCGGACATGTCTTAATTTTATGTTTAAGTTTAGTTGATTGAAATAAAAATGATAGTATGATAAAACACAACATTATAGTCATTAATAAACTTTTTTTTTCTTCTTTCCGTTATGATTCCTTAAATCCCAGCCATAATATATCTAGTCCAATAAAGTCAAACTACAAAATATCTAATCCAATAAAGTCAAACGAGTGGTGTTGCTGCTGAAGAAGAGTCGTGTGTGGCAGTCATAGTCGTCGCGTTTGGTGGTGCAGGAATCGAATCGGCAATGTGATGACGCCTCATCCAATACGTTTGATACGTGTAATACAAACCTACAACAGTGTCTATAAAACTATCTATTGCAACCACTACAACGATTAATAAAGCAAAAAACAAAACAAAAAACAAAGTGCTGAAAATAGATTTCGATATGTGGTAATCTTGGATAGACTTATCTCCAAATATTTTTCTAACACATAATTATCATAAATTGTAACTTGGAAATTACAATATAAAAATTTATCAAATAATATTTATTATTTTAATTGTCATATAATTACTGAATGTTAATTTACTAAATAAATGCTAAAGTTTTCGTGATTTAATTGACCGTTGAAAATAAATCTCATCCAACCATCACTCTCCATTCGTAACATTCGCAATCCAACGCCCAGTTCCACACCAACTCTACCCTCTCTCCTCGGTGGCTTCATACCCACTCACACCTCTATCTCGCTCTCTCCACAAATCTTAAGGGGTTGTTTGGTAAACTGGATTTGGAGCCAAATTTGAGAATTTCATGAATTTGGAGTCAAATCCATGGAATATTATGTTTGGTTGGAGTTGGATTTAGATATGAAAAGTGGGTATCAAAACCAAAATTTAAATTTGGAGGAAATAAATTTGAATTTGGGAGGAAGAAAGTTGGATTTTATTTTAATTATTTTATTGTCCTATTAGATATTTAGTTAATATTAATCAATAATTAATTAATTAATTAACTAACTAATTAATTAAAAATTAACAAATAGCTAGTTAATATTTTACATACTGATTTATTATTCTTATTTAATATAAATAAATTCATTAGTTAAGTAATTTTATTAATTTATAATTTTAATAAATAATATTATATTTTAATTTTAATTAATAATAAATTAATTTATTAATCATAATTAGAATAATTTATTAATTTATAATTTTAATATTTAATATTTTATACATAACTTAATAATTTATATCATTATGAATCATAATTATATTATTAATTAATAATTTATTTATCATAACTATAATCTTAATTATCGATTTATTAATTAATAAATATTACTTAATTATAATATTAATTAATAATTTATTAGTCATAATTATAATCTTAAATAATTATTTAATACTTTAATATTTTATTATAATCTTAATTAATAGTATATTAATCATAATTAATAATTTATTATTTAATAATTTATTAAATAATATTTTTATAATATTAATTAATAATTTATTAATCATAATGATAACTTAATTAATAAATTATTAATATATAATTTTAATATTTAATTATAACCTAAATTAATAATTGATATCTTTATTAATCATAGTCATAATCATAATCATAATCATAATCATAATCATATTTTAATAATTTATTTATCATAACTATTATCTTATTTAATAATATATTAACTAATATTTTAATTATTAATCATAATATTACTAATGTTCATTAATTAAGTAATGTTTTATTATAATCTTATTTAGTAATTTATTAATCATAATTATGAATTAATTAATTTTTATTATAATCTTAATTAGTTAATACTTACTTATTAATATATTAATTATAATCTTAATTAATTAATATTGATTATAATAAAATGGCAAAAGGCCAATTATATATATATATATATATATATATATATATATATATATATATATATATATATATATATATATATATATATATACTCATCCTGCTATTTAAATACTAATAGTTATACATTTCCAACTATAATAAATGTTTACAATCTCTCGAATAAATTTACTTTAAAATATTTTATAATATTTTAAATTGGGTTGTCATCCAATTTTACATTTATAAATATTTTATACTATTTTAAAATGGGTTGTCATCCAATTATATATTTATAGAGTGAGAAAAAAAATATTTGAAACTCATCACGCGATCACTTCACATAATATATAATAGTCGTTCATTCACATTATCTATTGTTGATAACCCAACAACTGTGTAGTGCTTGGTTATTGATTAAGATATATAATACCGCTTCGAAACAGCTCAAAACGAGTCGTTTAAGTCGTATGTATATCATAAATCATTTAATGTAAAAAATTACGAAAAATTATAATTTTAAACTTTTACTTCCGCATAATCGAATATTATCTTTTTATTTTTAAACTAATTGTTTATCTACGTAAAAGTGTCTAACAACACTTGTTCTAACTAATGTGGTTAAGATGGTAAGTATTATCGTTTGGAGTGTTATTTATAACAAATTAATTTTTTTTAACATTTTTTTACATAATATTAATTTTTTGAAAATGATTAATTTATGATATTACATACGGTTTAGACGGTTCATTTTTAAGCTGTTCCAAAGCCACATTATATAGTAGAAGATATATCTATAACAAATTATAATTAAATTTATACAAATTTTAATAAAATACAAATATATATAACAATTTTTAATTTAAATATTTAAATTATATTTTGATAATATTAGAAAAATAAATTATTTTGCGTATAACGTACATGCTTTTACTATTTTATTAAGAAAGCTACAGAAATAACAATTGTTAATATAAAATTATAAATATATAATAACAATTCATTCACATCATCTATGGCCTCGTTTGGTTCACGGAATGGAAGAAAAATGAAATCAATTCCTTGACATTTTCTTTCCTTTAAAAAATTATAATTTTTATTAATTTTTCTTTTCAATGTTTAGAAATGCCAAAAAATTTGGAAAGGAAAGTGAATACTTCAATATGGAAAAGTGATTTCTTGCTTGGATGGATGAAATCATTTTTTTCCTAATTTTTCTTCTATTGGAAATCGCTTTCCTTTTCTTCTCAATTACTTTGGCACCCAAACACAGAAAAGTAATCACTTTCTTTTCCCAATCCGCGAACCAAACGATGCTGAGTTAATAATTAGAAAAGCAATAGAAATTAATTTTATCGATAATATATAATAACTATTCATTCACATCGTGTACACATTGATATCCGAGAAAGTGTTAGTTACTAATTAAGAAAATAGAAAATTAATTTTATTTAATATAATCTCTACTGGGGGGCTTCAAAACGTCTCTACTATTATAAAGGGGTGTCAAAGCTGCTCAATCTTGAGCCGTCTAAGCCGTGTATATCATCAACCATTTTATTTTTTAAAAATAAAATAGAATTTTAAAATTAACTATCTTTCTTATTTTCTAAGTAGATAACTGAACCCCCTCTCCTCACGTAAAAATCAAGAACCACCCAATACTTAATATATTTAAAATCAAAATTATGTTTAAACTAACTACATAATATTATGTAATTAAACACATATCTATAATTTAAAAAATAATCATAACAAATCATATTAAAATATATTAAAATTGTATTTAAAATATTATAATATAATTTAAATTTTTATATATTTTATTAATACTATTATTGATTTTTTTTATACATACAACGCACGTAAAGGTGACTAGTATATAACAACCATTCATTTACATGTGGATATTCCAACAAGTGTGCAGTGCTCCTCCTCGTATCAATTAATACATTACATAGTTAATATAATGTTTTATTATATTAATTATTAGTTTTGTTGTGTGGACAATTAACTCAACCTCTCAATGTATATCAATATATCTCAAAATGTGTCTCTACAAGCCATCCCAACCTCTCTTTATATAGGGAGAGAGAGGTTGGGAGTTACAAAGTGAAAAGTCACTTGGGAGTTACAAAGGTGAAGAGTCACTTGGGAACATGAAGGATTATCATGAGTTACAACACTCCCCCTTGGCTCTTCACAAACTCTGCTTGTAAACACCTCTGAGCTTCTTCGTATGTCTGTAGCTTGCTGATTCAAATTTGACCACCTACTTGTGCCTCGTCAAAAACCTTGCCAAAGAAAATCCAGTAGGAAAAACTTTGGTCGAAGGACAAAAGAGTACACACAGGTCAGTGATGATGGGGGTAAACTAACCATTGCAAAGGTGCCTCGTCAAAAACCTTGTCAGGAAAAACCCAGTGGAAAAAAAAACCGCCGATCGAAGGACAAAAAAATACACGATGGATTAGAAGTATACACTGGATACTCCCCCTGATTACAATAGTCCTTACTGAATAAGAGATTTGAACTGTGTCTCGTTAAAAATCTTGCCAAAGAAAACCCAGTGGAAAAAACTTTGGTCGAAGGAAAAAAGAGTACACAAGCATACATCAGGATGCTTTCCTTTTCACTCGCACTCGACAGGGTACGGGATATACGCACAACAGGGCGTTTGGAGGCGCTCGTTGGGGCGCTCCCCCTCACATGCACACAACATGGTACATGAAACATGTTTCACTTAGGCTAGTTCTGAAAGTTTTCTAAGTCCAATTGCTCTGACATGTTTCTGAAACGAGTGTTTCGGCAGTGACTTGGTGAACAAGTCTGCATGGTTATTCTCCGATCCAATGTGTTGCATTTCAATCTTCTGAAGCTCTTGTTGTTCATGTGTAAAGAACAACTTGGGCGATATGTGCTTGGTAGCATCCCCTTTGATGTAACCATGTTTCGCTTGATCAATAACAGCGGTATTGTCCTCATAGACGACAACAGGTTCATCTGGGTCATATGGAAGATCACATGTACTTCGAATATGGCCAATAACAGCTCGAAGCCATACACACTCTCTAATCGCCTCATAGAGCGCGAGTAGCTCAGAGTGGTTCGTTGAAGTAGCCACTAAGGTCTGTTTGCGAGACCTCCAAGAAATCGTGTGTTCCTAATGGTAAAGACGTAACCAGATTGGGAACGCCCCTTGTGCGGATCAGATAAGTATTCTGCATCGGCGTAGCCAACAAGGGTCACGTTGTTTCGAGTGCCAAGAGCGTTGGACTCACTCAAAACCGCTTAGGGATAGAATAAGCCCAAGTCCGTAGTACTCTTAAGGTAGCAAAAAATATATTTATGCCATTCCAATGGCGGCGTGTTGGCGCGGTGCTGTGTCGAGCTAGACAATTCACAGCAAACGAGATGTTCGGTCTAGTACATTGGGCCAAGTATAATAAAGCGCCTATTGCACCCAAATAAGAGCACTGAGGACTCAATATCTCTTCATCGTCCTCCTTTGGACGGAATGGGTCCTTAGTAATGTCTAGAGAGCGGACGATCATGGGAGTAGCGGACGGCTTAACGTCAAAATGACTAAAGCGTCTCAACACCTTTTGGGTTTAGTTCGCTTGATGGACAATATTTCCATCTTTATGGTGCTCGATCTGCAGGCCGAGGCAAAACCGTGTCTTTCCAAGATCCTTCATCTCGAATTCCCTCTTCAGGATATCAGCAGTTTCTGACAAGTCTTTTTCGGTTCCTAAGAGATTTATGTCATCTATATAGACCGCGATGATTGCGTATCCTGAAGTGGATTTCTTTATGAACACACATGGGCAAAGTTCGTTATTAATGTATCCCAAACCGATCAAGTATTCGCTTAGGTGGTTATACCACATTCGTCCGGATTGTTTCAATCCATATAGCGAACGCCTCAGTCTAATCGAGAACAGGTTCTGTGGTCGGGAACTACTTGATTCAGGCATCTTTCACTACACCAAAAGAAAAAATTTCCAACACAATTTTTTTTTCAATTACTAACGGTTTTTTGCTGTTACTAATTACTAACGGCAAAAAACCATTAGCAACAAAAAAAAATCGTTAGTATAAATAGAAAAAACTAAAATTTAATATATATAACACATATGTTTTCTGTTCTAACATTTAAAACCGTTGGCAAAGTTATTAAAAATTGAATATGAAAAAACATTCTATCCGTGTGCGTTTTTCATGTGAAAGGAAAAGTGTTGGGGGATACTTTTTCATTCCCCCTTTTTTTTTTTTTTTTTTTCCTCCCGTGAAGCCCTAGAGGTCCTTCCCTTTTCTCAACACCTCCACCGAAATCCCTAGCCTATCTTCAATATCTCTGCCCCTTTTCTCATCACCTCCACCGAAATCCTTAGGGGGTGTTGCCGAGGGAGTTGTCGAGATGGTGAAGAGGCGACGGTAGCAGGAATGATGGTGAAGAGGCGCTTGTTGCTATGGAAGTGGGCGGTGAACTGGAGGTTCTTGCCATCCTGAGAACGAAGGTTGCTAGGTCAAATGGGAAGACGTTAGTTATTTCTTCATTAGCTACTGATTTTCCATGTTCCATTTACAAAATCAAGTATGACCTTTTTTTGGGATCAATTTGACATCTTGTACAGACTTCCATTTACAAAATCAAGTATGACCTTTTTTAGGATCAATTTGACATCTTGTACAGACTTTTTTTCTTCTTCCGGGGGATTGTATATCGGAATAGAATGGCCATCCCATTCAATTTTGGAAGGGCAAATGGGTTCCTAATATAGGTACTTCTCCCTCAATTAATTCCTCTATTTCCTTATCTCTCAAGCAAAGAAATTTTTCCTTCTTTCTAGTGTTAGGGTTTTGGCCGATAGGAGATGGGAGCGGACGTGGAAGCGGCGGCAGCGGGGTGCTCGGGCAGCGACGCGGTGACCGTCCACATCCAGTGCTCGAACGGGACGAAGTTCTCGGTGGAGGCGGATTCGCAGTCTGCGGTGGGGGCCTTCAAGCACCAGCTCGTTGGGACCTGCGACCTGCGACGTCCCGACGGACCAACAGAGGCTCATCTACAAGGGGCGGATCCTCAAGGACGAGCAAGCCCTAGCCAGCTACGGTCCGGTTCTACTCGCCCTCCCTCTATTTTTTGTGTGTGTTTATTCATGAAGAATTATGAGTTTTATTGATAAAGGCGAGATTTTGGTAATCTTTGGGACTTGGGTTCCAAAAAGATCATATTTTGTATTGTGTTGATTACTGACTGGTTCTACTAATGGCAAAAACTGTAGGTAGCCATTGTTGTGCCGAAGAGTTCTGTAGAATTTTGAAGTTGGGAGCATTTTGTTAAGAGTTCTGTAGAATATTGAAGTTGGAAGAATTTTTTGATTGTTGTCGTCTATATTTCTTAGGGATTAAAATTTTGTGTCCTAGTCTAGAGGTACTGATCTGTTTATCAAAGGGATGCATTTGGGTTATAGGACTATAGGAGAACTAAAACACCTATATGAAATAGGATTTAGTTATTCCCATCCCAAGGTGTTGAATGTACATGGACTCTTAGTTGATTAGAGCGAGTAAAAAAAACTAAAGCGGAGAATAAAGTCAAATCTATTAGAAATCAAGTATTTTGTATGCACACTTTGGAATGTCTTAGTTGAGCTAAACAATATAGTCAAGGTAAATAGTGAAGCAGAAGACACCCAAAGCCTCTGCAATCAAAATGCTCTCATATGCTCTCAGCGAAGAACTTATGATAGAGGCCAATTTTAGGTCTACTCTTTCTTTGAATGAGAAGGAGTTGCTTTCTGATCTTGTTCCTTCAACACATTTTAATACTTAATGTATGTCTCTTAAATTCTTTATTAAGAATTTCCCAGATGTTTTTGTGACATGACGAAAAAAGATAATACTTACAGCATAAATTTAAATTATAAGAGCACAAATTCAAATAGTGAAATTTATGTTTTATCTATACTTATATACCTCATTTGAAGGGACGAAAAAAACTTCTAAACAGTCTAAAAGTAGAGATACGTTGTGTAGAGTATGTGTATATGCTACTACTAACAAAATATATATGCTGTTCTTAAGGACTTGATATTCTGTAACACTTGAGATTGTAGATATCCAAATTTAATCAAATAAGTGCTGAGACTAAACAAATTAAAGTATCACCTTTTTATCCTCTAAAATTTCTTCTTTCGGTGTATGTCAAACTAATATTAGTGTTTTCAGGCTGAGCATTACTATTTTGAAGGCAATGGCAACTTGTGTGTATAAAAATTGCAAGAGTATTAAGATGGTTGCTTGCCGTACATGACTTGGGGGTGTCATTGTTCCAAGATCTTATGATCATCAAGCTCAAGTCAATATTTGATTTATAACAATTTTTTGTCATGTCAGATTTCTCTTTGGATTATAGATCTTGATTGTCTGTCGTATGTTTTATGTTTAGCTTGGGGAAGAGCCCTGCCCATTGGATCCTTGGGTTGTAACCGACCTTGGCCCGGAGGCCGTGGCCACCGCCACCCAGCCACCTCCGTGGGAGGGAGGGCTCGAACCCGGCCCTCACCCCGGTGCACGGTAGTGTTACCAGTACACCACGACTCGATGTGCAACAAGCAAGTATGTTGATTTGCAAACACTTAAACTGTAGGAAAATCCAGAGGTTGGGGATTACTTTTTGTTGAATGAAATGTCTGAGACTGTTACTATGGGATGTTAAAAACTTCGAATGAACTGAAACTATGATTTTTTTATATGGTTGTGTAGGATGTTCCAACTGGGGAGTTACCTTGAAATATGCTTCAATCAATGGACGGACACTTAGTTCAACAATTGTTCCTAGCACTAGATTGACGGTTTTTGCATTTCAAAAATAGAAAAACAATCCTAAAATATTATAATTACATATATATCCAATGAATTAATTTGCTGTGAATGTTGGAATTGATATTTATGTTGTTCTGTTACTTACAGCCAAAAGGGAGCAGTGGAGTTAAGCCAGAACGATCCAAGTAGATCATATGTGATGCAAGTATCTCTTATGGATGGTTGTCTAAGAAAGTAAGAATGATGCCCATGTAGGAAAAGTGAAAGTAAGAATGATGCAACCTTTCTATTTGTCCAACATGCAATATATCCATGGAGTACTTTTAGTAAACCAACCATTAAATGAAATGCCATTTTATGAAATATCTGTTATCCGTTTGATTGCATCAAGTTAGATCACCATACCACATCTGAACAAAGCCATAGTTACATTAGCTGCTCTATATATTCATGGTTATATTGATTATGAAGAGTTCATTAGTGCAATGCAGGTTCTTTCTCATATTAACTAGATTTAGTTGATTTATATTTAAAATTAGATCGTTCTGCTCAGATGCTTGTTAACTAATTGCAGCTTGTTTCACTGGCTCAAGCAGGTTAGGAAATTAGTCAGGATATTCTTAAGAATGCAGGTGAATGTTCATTTAGATATTTAGCCATAGGCTTCAACAGGAATCCAATCATTTTCATGGTTTGATATACTTATTGACCGCAGATTTGGAGAATTTAAAACCCCCGGAGATGGAAGGTTTGGAAAAATAATATCTGTAGGTCTATTGTTCATTTTCCCCATGCAGTTTACTTCTTGGATGCCATTTAATAACAATCTTCTAATTATTTTCAATTGATTTTCTTGTAGAAATTGAAGAAGTCGCCAAAGAGGGAGATAACTGATATTGGGAGAACTGATTTCTTGTAGAAATTGGGAGACAACTGATATTGTAATAACCTAACTGCTTCTTGCAATAATGTAGAATTAGTAAAGATCCAACCACCAGTATCTTTCTTGCTGGTTCAATTCGTCGAAATCATCAAAGAAGGTATTCCCTCCAACAACTTGTCAACTTTTATCACATGCTATACTAATGGTTCAGTTTCTATCCTTTATGAGTGGTCAATTTCTATGGTAAACTTTTATTGTGTTTTAGTACTAAAATATATTATTTGAAACTATTGGCTATATTTCTGATTCAATTCTCGTATGGAGAAGTTGGAAGTTTGTACCAATTTTATGCCAATTCCACATGCATTTTTTATTCACCTAATGCGGAAGGCCCATGCCATTTGGAATTATTTCTGCAGATAAGTTATGTATGCTTAATTGGACTGAACTCTTATGCTTGTAAGTGAAGTTTTAAGTAGTTAAGGTATAAAATACCAACTTGTGGTTCAATTCCTTAATTTGAACTTACTAGGTTTAAGTTTTTGGTGAGAAGCACATTGCATAGGTGTTACCTGGGGAGCACGGAAACTCGGATAATCATGTCGAAAATATCTGTCGCATTGTGTCAGAGATGTATCAAATATGTTATCCACTAAAAATACTAAGACAAGCCAGAATCAATCATTTCTGTGTTGCGTGTCCGTAAGTATTATGTTGTATATGTTTGTGCAACATAAATGTTACACAAATATGAGTAATTTGGTTTTATATTTAATATGTTATTTCTCATTCTATAAGGACACGTTAGTGAATGGTTTTTTATTTCTTTCCCATTCAAGTACTTGGTTTTTTATATTAAAGCGAGAATGTCTTTCTATTTTAGATATTGACATTAAGTGATTTTACGTACATTGTTTCTTTGTTTCCTTAAATATATTTACTTACACTAGATTTTATTTTTTCTTACAGGATGTATGGAATATGGAATTTAGACGAAATGTTGAGCAAGATGTCCTTTGGAGTAACTGAGTTTTGTCATCTCGTGGCTAGAATGATGTAGACCAGGAAAGATTGAAATCAATTACTCAACTGCTGCTTCGGTGCCAATGGTCCAACAAATAGATCTATGCAAATTTGAACATAACCATAATCAGTTTGCTGGAATATTACTTTTGTGAAGCAACTCTTTTAGATGTAACTTATGTAACTTATGTTGTTTGTTTGTGGGTGTTTGGATACACTACGATCTCCAATGACTTACGTACACTTTTTTCTTCTTCTTTTACTGAGACTTCGTATTGTTTCTTCTTTAATCAGTCTCCTTGTTCCTCTTTAAGTATATTGGTTGATATTTAACTTGGAAATAAAACTTGTTGATTTTTTAATATTAAAATTATTTGCTATATATGAATTTGAATTGTATATATCTTTTAGGTGGAGCAAAAAATCTAAGGCTCAATAGAGCTTTTAATTCTCCATCAACACATTTCCCCATAATCTTTTCTTTGTTCGAAGAATTCTTGTGTATTGACATACTTAGCAAAAGTTATAATAGAGTTCTTTACAAGTAACAAAGTTTTCTTAAGAGATAATCGACAACTCTTTTTCGACGAAAATAGTCTGTGGCACCCCTCTTAGGTAGTCATAATTGTCTCGGCGCTCCTATAGGTATAACAATATGAATAATTGTCTCGGCGTTCCTATAGGAAAGTGGGTCGATAATAGTATAAATGTCAGATACTACGCTCCACATAGTGGATGATATACCATAGTATCTGGTGGTTGACCAGTAAGAATGCACAAAATCGAAATTATTTCCCTCTCAATGATCTATGTATTTAAAGCTAATTAATTAACCCCATCGTTCTTCGTGGAACGCATGTCGTGGACACACGACCATCCTTCCTAGAGGTCGTACCATAGTATATGTACGCTAGGTATGGATTATGATTGGTTCTTTAGGGTTCCAATCTAAATATATCATAGCTAAGTGAAATGCATCAAACCACAAACAATCCATAATCCTAATCCACGCTACGACCGTTGACCTACTACAGGAGTATTCGCACAAGAAACATTGTATAAAGACTACAACAGGAGTAGGCACACATGAGTAGGCACCTAAATGCAATACGTAACAATAGCACCTTGGTACAAGAAATATGACCAGTACCTCAATGGTGTCATGGTAGTGAATAACACAGATACAATGTGGCCATGTTATGAACATAATAATCAGGTAGTCAATCGATCAATCAAGTACTAGACAATACACTAACCCCAACATAATGATAATGATCACACAAATCCATCAGTTAATCCACGGGTTCTAGCAATCATTAATCTTTAACACTCTAGCGCAGGATGATGGGGGTTCCACTGACCAGTCAGCTGACGGGATCGAGGGGGGCAACGCCCCTCGTGGGGGTTCGAGGCAAAGCCCCAAAAGCTAACCAATCTTTCGAATAGCAGGACTAAGGAACATCGGGTGGTCACTAGGAAACGTTTTAAGGAAGGTGAGATGCCCATACGACAAAACGACACATAAAGTAGGGGCTATCCTAAAGAATTAGTAAGCCAGCGGTATATCATCGTTACACTATTTTGTCTCACATCACACTTGCTAGAATATAGGCTCTCACCACATTCTACAGCCGGTATACCGTCGTTACTCTAGTTTTGTATGACTAGATATCATAATCTAACGAAAGTGACGATATATCCTCGGATTCGGTTACGATATCTTGCCATACAAAATTAGATAAGTGAATCCCTAATAACAAATACCACAAATAAAGTTTGAAAAGAGGTTATAAACTCAAACGTAAAACATAAAGCCATATCAACACACACATATCTAACAACAATAATATATATTAAAATTTTCTAGTCAAACCCGGTCAAAATTAGGTCCTGTCGGACCTATTAACGATAAATTATTTGGTGCTCCCGGCTCAACACTGGATGTGCTGAGTGGTGAGCCCGGTCCAATGAACAATCGACACTTGGCAATAACCAATTAACTCCACACTTTCCACATCAGAACCGGATAGGAGAAAACAGAAAAAGCTAACAAAAAACCAACGTCAATTCATAAGTTAGCTTAATAATATTAATTTTAATTTTAATATTAATATTAATGTTAATCTTAATATTAATGTTAATATTAATGTTATTATTAATTTTAATGTTAATATTAATATTAATGATTTTGTTAGCTTTTTTCGTTATTTTTTCCTATCCGGTTCTGATGTGAAAAGTGTGGAGTTAATTAGTTACTGTCAAGCATCCATTGTTCATTGGACCGGACTCGCCACTCAGCACATCCATTGGTGAGCCGGGAGCACCTAATAATTTCTCCCTGTTAACACCTTGAAGTATGTCGTATATTATATCTATGCTCTTTTGATTTCAAATTCTCATGTCTAATTATCTGCCTTCCCAAACAGCTTGTTCACTCTCTACAATAATCAATAATGTCTAGTGTTAACTTTTATCTTTTTGTAACATGCAAATCTTTATACCTCGTAGGAAATCAGTACCAAGCAACTCTGCAGGGATTACAAAGACCCCCTAAACAGTACGTTGAACTGAGACACGGCCATCTAACCAACCCGGATACTGAAGCAATTTCTAGGATCGAAAAATCAAATTTATTAGAAAATAATAATAACATACGTCATGCAGCATGAACTAAATCGAGTCAAGTACATGTCATCAATCACACAAGTCTGACAATTTGTACAACATTACCAGACTCGTACGTTTAGTACGAATATCACATCGTTGTCCAGAGCATTCAAAGAGTAGCCTACACAAGTTCTATGTTGACGCTTTTCAGAAACATCCATCAGAATCCAAATTTTAAGAAGTACTACTTTTCTTTCTTAGAAACCGATGAGTTTGCCGCCATTGAATTAAACCTTGGTTGCAATTCAGCAGTTAACAATGTGGCACGAGGACACATCACAGCCTACCAAAGAAAGCACAGCAGACCACAGGCGATAGAGAGACAAGATCACTTGAACTCATGAAACATAAAGGGGCTCTGGATCTGTTTTCCTTCTGATCCTGATATAGAAAGGAATAGGTCAAGAAACATTTGCAAGAAAAAGAACAGACCAGAGTGAAGTCTTAAAATAACTTACAGAGCTTAAACAACTACTGCAGATGTATCTTCTCAAATAATAAATAACTGGATAATACATTGGTTGTAATGCACCGACGGTGCCAAGTCCCCCCACCCCACCCCCACCGCCCAACACTAAGTATCAGCATAAAAACATGTCCTCTCATGCTCCCATCCTAATCGAAGATGACAGCTTTTCTTTATATAGATCATATCTTGCGACGTGGATTTATAGATTGGCCTTTTAGCAAGGTTCGAAATATTGGTATCAGGATCAGTTTCGGTCCCTTCCTACAAGTATCTGTATGGACAGTTTTGGCGGTTTTGGATCGGATTATCGGATTATTCGTTTCAGAAAGACAAAATGATCAAGTCTTTAAAAAGCTAGAAATATGTGGGATACATGTAGACATAACTTTATATATTATATATTGCTTCTAATTAGTTTTAAATAGAATAATATAAATATGGATAAATGTTGTGAATTTACAAATATACAATTTCGACAAACGGTAACGGTTATAATTTATAATTAAGGAATCATTTTGATATACAACATTGTCAGTGAATCACTCCGTTGACACTATTTTTTTCGTTCTTCTATCTTTTCCATTGTTTTCTGTGTTGAATTGATAGGTAAAGAGACCCCCAACGTCGGTATCGATCAGTATTAGTAGCGAATTGGGACATGCCAAACTATATCAGTTTCGGCCAATACTGCAAAGTATATCAGATTGGGACATGCCAAACCCTCTTAAAGATTGTGGCCCTCTGACCCATAAAAGCATCAATGTCATGAAGTCGTCCAAAAAGCTTCTTCCAATTTAAGGGGGCATCTTGTGATTATTGAGCACTCTAGAAGCATTTCTCCACTTCAGCCATCCTATTTTACTTCTATGAGCATCATCCTAGATCTTCCAAAATAAGGAATAATTAATCCTTATCATTAAGGGCACTACAGATACGTAATCTGACAATAGGGCCACATTGGTTAATGTTTGAGTTGCTAGACTTAAAAGTGTTCATACTAAGTAGCCCTAATTTCTCCTTTGATCCCACCTTGGTTATGTACTAATGAGGAAGGTTCTCCTCCTATGAATATGTACCAAACCACACCAATAAAACTATCCCATGAATTGGGCCTCTTAACATGGTATTAGAGCTAGGTTCATTGTATACCTAGCTCTCTACCTCCCACTAAAACAACTCTAACAGTTGAAGTTGCTCAGGTAGAAAGAACTTTTTACTCAACTAACGATGCTTGAAAGGATAACAACAGAAAAAACATAGTTGCGATCAAGGATGGCAAAACTGATGATCATGCAGTTGTCGTAGTCGCAGATAGAGGATCTACAGATATGATTGATATTGACAATGATGGATAGAGATATTGGTGCACCATATGGCCTTACCTGGAGATAGATATGGTAAACCAAAAGAGGCTTAACAATGTTTAAGCAACCACATACTATGATCAATTGATTTGAGGGTGATTGTGATGTTACTGCATATATGTGAAGATATTCTTGACAGCAAGATGTACATACACGTAGCCAAATAACGTCCAAGAGGAACAGGTGGAACCATAAAAAATATGGTCTTGTTGGCAATACGTTCAATGATACAAATATCATCTGACCATCAAACTCAATAAAGAGTCCTAAAAAAGGATAAGACCAACACAAGGATTGAACAGAAGTTTCTTAAAAATGCCATTAAGAAGACTTGATTCAGGGCTTATATAGCTGTGTCAAGCAGGTCTAACATTAATGACATCCAATAAGTAATTCGTCTGTTCACCTGAGGGAAGCTTAGCATATCCTTATTGGTAATTTAACAGTGATTAGGAAAAAGATAGTTGATTGTTGTATATTAAGTTTTCATTATTTACTAAACTGAGATTATTGAGTTTGTTAAATGAATATTAGATCCTAACTAACTGATTATAATTAAAAGAAATTAGCGACTAATGTTGAATCAAGGGAATTATGAAATCTGAGAAACATCCATATATCATGAACCGTTAGTCTGACTATCCACAAAAGAAGAATTATTTGACCTCAACATAAGCATTATTAAATAGCTTGCTTAAGATAAAAATAACAAATTAATTTAGAACTTAAGGATAAGTATAAATGTATTTGATTTTTAACTGGGGTACGCTTATCACTAATTGAATCAAATATGACAGCTAGACTCTAAGAATTTGCTAAAGAAGTACACTAACCAGTTTTCTTTAGCCCATGTAATGCCATCAGTATCCACCACGTGCAAACTTAAGGCATGCCTTGATCTGGGAGATCGATTTTCAAAACTATCATAAAACATAAGTTAGCCATAATATAACTACATCTTCACAGCCAAAGTTATCATTTTTTACATTCACAAAATGCTAACCTTTGATGCACAAGGTCACCATGTATAACTACCAAAGAGCCTGCTTTAACTTCCAGTGGTTTGAATTCCTTTTGATCATATTCTGGTGAAGGGCGGTCAAAGTGGACTCCATTTTCATCTCTAATAAACCTCCTCACAAGTCCATCTATGCAACACGGATGAAAGAAAATGAATGATATATTTGTATGCCAAATATCAATGAGTTCCTCAGTAACCAAAATAAAACAAAAAGGAAGAGGAAGGCTACTTTTATGGGAGCCGGGGATGGCCCAGAGGCAACCATTAGTAATTGTTGCATCTTCTAGTGCCAGCCACAACCCTGTGCATGAAGTAGGCTCCGTATAGAGAAAAGAATTATCCTGATGTGGAACAACTTCTCCGCCGATGCCTGGTTGCTACAAAGCAATGTATACACTTCAATTAACACATTCAATGATTTTATCTCATTAAGAAAGTATTATTGGATAAGCATATCCATAATCAGTAAAAATTTATATCATATGCATAACCTACTGACAACAGACTACAACTTGTATTAACTAAGGGCCAAGTTTTATAGTGCATAGATTAAAATTAGACAACATTCTCAAAAAGTTGTCAAGCATAAGAGCTATCACGTATTGTACACCTAAAGCATAGTAACAATATTCACAAATCCCCCCCCCCCCCCCCCCCCCCCCCCCAAAAAAAAGAACCATGAACAACCATGAATAATAGATAGGCATGTTGCATTTATCCGTGATCTAGCAGCAGTTCGTTGATAGTTCTTGGATTCGAAAATTATTCACAATAAATATGTAAATAAAACAAATATTCATGAATAAAATAAACAGAACACTACAACTCAAATTTACTCAGAAAAACTTTTTCATCCCTGCGATCCTGAGCAAGACCCACTTTGAGCATCTCTTTGTTTCATTTTCACCACAATTCCCTCTACACCGACGGCAGTGATCTAATTTCAATGCAGCAATTGGGTAATGTCAAATGGACGATAGTGAACCGTTTGCTGATCGTCGGGACTCGGGATAGAAGGTTCGGATCGTGGGCCTTGAGGGGATTCATCCCTTCAAAAGAGCAGCAGCATCTAATGACATGTAGACTTGGAATACAAAGGAACTACACCAACATGAGACCAAAAGAGGCACATGCAAATATCCTAAATTATAGTTATATTGACGTATTTTATGCTTATCTTGGATATAGAAAAGTGTCCAAGTCACAACTAAAAAAAGGACGTCCCATGCCACAAGGCTCCCGTTACGCAAAGTTCGGAGAGGGTCAAGATGTACGGAGTCTTACCCCATATATATGGAGAGGCTAATTTAGTGATTCGAAAAGCATCAACCTTACTGTCTTGCCAAGCAACACACGCACGCACGCACACACACAATTTGAGCTTTAAAATTTCATTGTGCGCGCAAAATCTCTTTGTTTATGCAATTAGGCGTGAGGGGAGAATGACCTGTCTGTCTTTTCTTATATTATTATGCGTATCAACATATTTCCCATTCATAGATGTGGAAATTTATATGATTTTATGTTTTTTTTAATCATCTCTCACCAAAATTAGTCCATATTGCATTCACATATTCAAACTTCCAAGTGTTTGGATTTCTAGTATATGCAAGCACTTGAATTTTATGGGTTTGATATGCTTGGCATGTGATATGCTTGATATGCCTTGAGGTCTCTCTTTATGGGTTTGATTTGCTTGACATGCTTCTTTAAGTCTTTTTTATCACTAATAAAGGCAAAGAGAACTTGGGTATTTACCAAAATCTTAGTTTTTGAACTTCCGTCAATTTTGATTAAATATACCTTTTTATACATGTGATGCATATGCACTTCGGGTGAATCTTTTAAAAATAATTTACATAAACATGTACCTTCCATAGAAAGGAGTGAGGGAGTGCCCAAACGTCCCAGTTCTGAAACTCTATGCATGAGTTATGAGATGATTCCTTGAATATTTGTCCATTTGTTCTATAATACCACATACAACATACTTGGTATTTTCTTATAGATTTATGACTTAGTTAATGGTTTTCCATCATAGGAAAGCGGGGATTGTCAGTCTCAAGTATATAATTTAGGTTACGCAAGATTGTTAGTTTTGTGTCTAATTGAGTTCTTCGAAATCTCAAAGACATTACTTTGATGATGCCTTCACAATTAAATTTGTATTATAGTAGCCATTTGATTTGCTATGCACTTGGATCAAGTTATGCTTTAAGAAATGTTTATGAACCTTGCATAAAGATTGTGGCATCTATCGAGAGTTATTACTCATTGAGCATCAAGTATTTAATTTTAGGTTAGGGAAGATTGTTAGTCTCATGTGTCTAATTGAGTTCTTCAAATCTCGAAGACATTACTTTGATGATTTCTTCACAATTAACTATGTAGTCTAGTAGCCATGTGATTCTGTATGCACTTCAATCACATTATACTTTGAGGTATGCACTTTAATCAAATTATATTTTGACGTATGCACTTTAATCAAATTATACTTTGATAAAATTATCATGAAGATGAAGCCTTCACAGCATCGTCGTAGCATCTATTGGGAGTTATACTAATTGAGAATCAAATACTAAGTTAGAAGAATTCAAGTTGAGAAGACAATGAGTCCTATGTGACAGATTCTCTGGGTTCTCTTTGTGATTACTTGAAGAGAATCCATGTGCATCTATTTGAAATATTTAGGATAGATGCCAGACCCTGTGACTGTTGATCCTCAAAAATGACAGTTTTGCAAGAGAACCAATTCTCGCAAGACAGCAGCAGTGAAGCTCAGTTCCGCGAGACATGGCGGTGAAGCTAGTCCCACAGAACATGGCAGTGAAGCCATCCTAGCAAGACATAGGCAGCAAAGCCATTCCCCGCTGAACAGAAGCAATTAAACTTCACAAAACATCAATGAAGCTATTACGTGGTACCGCTGAACCGGGTATTTTATTGGAACCATGTCCTGCGGCCAAGCTTGTTCTCGCTGAACAGAGGAGCACGCAACGCTGGAGCACGCCAACCCATGCGCAGCAATCTCCCTGGTGAGGGTTGTTACAGCCCCATTAACAAGGACGTTACGTCCTATGAGGCGTTGCCTTGTTAACGATGGACGTTATGCCGTGCGACCACAACCCATGTGGGCAGCTACATTAATGGGATGTTGCGTCCTCGGGTTGGTGGAAACCCACGTGACGTACATTCCGCGCTCTCTGCAGGAACATATACCCTACTGCTAGGGTTTCTTACTTAACAAGCTCCCGCAGGACGCCAATCGTCTCCATCTGAAATGTCCTGCAGGAGATCAACAGTTTTTTACGCGGCAGTAGATATAAATAGCCCTACTTTTTGGCTGATCTGAACGACCAATGGCATCCTTTTCGAGAGCACTCTGTCCACGAGCATTCTCAAGTGAGTTTTGAGCACTCTCAGAGTTCTAAGTTCCCTTCGGTTCCATCAAGCAGCTTGTGTCAGATCGTCAACGGAGCAGAGCGATCACGTGCAGATCGAACTTCCACTGCTACATGTTAGAAATTTTATTGTACCATGTCGATTCATGAGATGAAGAACATAATAAAATTGTTTGCAGAAGCGTACCTGAATCCATTGTCTTTGCTTGACGGATCTTGAAGCAAACGTCTCTTTTGGGATTTGATCTTCCAACCCGCTACGGCCCTTAATAATAAAGATTAAATCTTTATTCCTCTCTTTGTTGATGGGAATACAAAAGAGAATAGAGAAACCCTATCTTTGGTGGCCGTATGAGTTGGGGACCATAACTCTAATGAATACACATATATATAGATATGTGTGTTGTGATATTTCTAATTTGGCCCCTCATCAAATTAGAATTATCTCCGGTATCTACACATTAATTACATGACAATTATACCCTTAAGCCAATTTCCATATAGACCACTTTAATTTGGCTTAATTATTTAGATAGCCCAAACACAATTAATTTTACATGTGTGGCCCCATAATTATTGAATAATTCCAACAATCTCCCACTGGGCCACATATGTAACCTTATAATTGTGTTAACCTTAGTGAGCTCATAAATTGCTACCTTAATCCTTAGGGTATATCCAGACAATCTCGTCCATTAACCATATCAACATAGGATCAAAGCGGCCTCCGTCACATATAGCGTAACTCAAGGTAGTCAAAGGCGCAAGGCGCACTTGAGGCGCAAAGGGTCCATATCGTCCGATGCGCAAGGCGCACTTAAGACGTGCGCCCGAGCGAAGCGAGGCGCAATATATATATATATATATATATATATATATATATATATATATATATATATATATATATTGCATTGATAAACATGTGTGCTTCCAATTCCTCCCTTGTGTAGGTTAACATGCAATCACTTTAAATTGAATTTTTAGGATATCCTTGAATTGGAAAATTCAAATTAACATGACTTGATCTTATAAGATGGAAATTTTATATATATATATATATATATATATATATATATATATATATATATATATATAATTACTAATGTAAAGTAATAAAACAAACATATTAAATGAAGTTAAAAAACAATATTATGAAGTCTGGAAAAAAACTAACAAAAAATGATGTTAGAAAACAGTATACATACTAAACAAGTTAAAAAACAGTATTCAAAGTAAAAAAGTCAAAAAAAAACTAGAGAAAAAAAAGTAAAAAAATAACAAACAACAGTTCCAAAAAATAGCAGCTTAAATAACAGTCAAAACACTCCGCCTGGAGGGCCCTGAGGTCAAGGCGCGCCTAGGCATGCCTTAGCTATTCCAAGGCGCTCGGGAAAGGCGTGCCTAAGGCGCGCCTTAAGAACTGTGCCTCGCCTTGAGTGTCTTGAGGCGCTACTCCTGCACCTAGGAGCAAGGCGCGCCTTTGACTACACTGGCGTAACTAAACCATCAATGGTCACATATACCAATATAGCTAAACGACATAGATCAATCATGGATGCGTAGCATGGAAATTACACGCAATGTGATCAATACATGTCTATTTTCAACTGGTCCTCCTTAACTTTAATGAGATCAATACTTTAACATAATGAAAACAGAATGAACTGAATTTCCATATATCTGATCAGATAAATATCCAAAATACTTTAATACATAAATGTGTCCAAAACCAAATAGCACCCAAATACATAAAATACAAACTCCCACTATATTGCCATATTCTTAATTAACACCCATATGAACAGTATGCTCATGAAAGACCCTGGATGATAATGCTTTTGTGAGCAGATCCGCTAACATGGAGTTTGTCCTAATGTGCTATATGGACACTATAACCATTCTGAATTCTTTCCTTCACAACTAGAAACTTTATGTCAATATCCTTGACTTATACAAGTTTCTGTTGTTTTTGGAATACATTACTGCTGATTTATTGTCACACCATAATTTAAGTGGTCTTTCAACACCGTACTGTAGGCGCAGCCTTGTGACAATTTCGCAACCATATTCCCTGAATAGATACCCCACAGCATGTTATAAACCTTGCTTTCATGGTGGAAGAAATTATGAGTGCATGTTTGACACTCACCCAAATATACCCTCATTAGTCAGCATAACCTGATGTGGATCTCCTGCTGTGTTGGCATCCAACAAAATCGGAGTCGGAATACCTTATGATCTCCAGAATTATCCGATCTCCTACAAAGAGCATATAATTTCATGTTCTCTATTAATTACTTAAGTAGTTTGGCTGCTATCCAATGATCCATCCATATTTGCTTAAATATCTGCCTAACATCCTAATATATACGCAATATCCTGCCGTGTATATACTTGAGCATACATTAGACTCCCTACAACTCATTATGAAGGAAAAATCTATTGTATTTTCTTAATTTTAAGGCTAACCTTAGGGCACTTGTTTGAGACTGAATTTGTCTCCTTTAACGAGAGATGTCACCTGGGTTGCATTAAATACTTCAATCAATATATAAAACCAGAAAATTATTTCTACTCCCACTGAACTTGTGATACACACAATCTTCAACAGTGTTCATCTCAAAACCAAACGAGATAGTCACTTGTTAAAACTCAAAGTGTCTTTGACGAGAAGCCTGCTTGAGTCCATAAATAGATTCTGTCAGTTTGCAAACCATATTCTTTGGATCTCCCGACACAAAGTTTTCTGGTTGCACCATATATTGTTTCGTCGATGTTACCATTGAGAAACACAATTTTGACATCCATTTGATGTAACTCAATATTAAAATGTACAACAAGTACTATGATTGGTTTAAAAGAGTCTTTCAAAGAAACCGAAGAGAAAGTCTCTTTAAAAAAAAACAATTTCTTCCTCTTCTCTTGAGGTTGTTGAGTTTGTTTCTCAGAAACAATTACCTTATCTTGAATGGGGGGTGCCTTAATGTTGTCTTGTTGAGGTAGCTCAACATCGACTTATAGAGGTAATTCGACATTGTCTTATTGAGGCTCTGAATTCACTTCTTGATCAATGACAGGTGCAGAATCTTGTACATCGTCAAAAGTGATAGTAGGAATCGCAATCGATTCCTCCTCAAAAGACAATGTCATTGACTTTATTTCTCCCCCAAACTCAACATCCTCAAAAAATATTACACTTCTCGTCTAAAAAAAAATTCTTTATTTTTGTGTTTAGTACCACGTGGTTCCATATGCAAGATTTTTTTATAGGACGCAATAGTTTCAAGTGATAATAGCATGTCACGAATATTTAAAAAAAATAAAAATAATACCAACATTAATTTGAATTTAAAGATAGATCAAACTTTATTGTTCCCAAATGAACAATGATAAATAAGATTGTCAAACAAGAAAACTGAAACTAAATTTCGTCTAAAAGACGGTACAATAAAAGCTTTAGATAAAATTGTCTATCAAATCCAATAATAACTAATATCCAAATTTGTCCTATTGCATACACTTCTACCGACTTGCCGTCTCCCACATAGATGTATCTTTCACCATCAATTGGCTTTCGGTAGATCTGGCAACCCTGCATAGAAACACTGATGTGAGTAGTTGTACCAAAATCTAATCACCATGTGTTTCTTAATACTGAAGCTAAATTATACCAAATTAAGAAATGTACCTTTCTTTACACGCCATGCGTGGTACTTTGTGCATTCCTTCTTTACGTGTCCCTGCTTGCCACAAAAAAAACAACCATTAGCCTCAGTTTGTTGTTTCTTTTGCACTGGACCCTTAGTAGCTTCTGTATTCTTTCGCTTAGTGCCCTTATACTTGTCTTTAGGGGTGGTAGCCAAATTAGCACTTTCAGTTTTATCTTGCTTCAATCTCTCTTCTTCTTGTACACAGTACGAAATGAGCTCATTTAGAGTCCATTTTTCCTTTTGACAGTTGTAACTGACCTTGAACTGATTGTACTGTATAAGAAGTGAGAGCAATACCAAATAAACGAGCAAGTCATCCGACAAGTCGAGCTTAAGTGCCTTAAGTTTTGAAGCAATATGAGACATCTCCATGATGTACTCCCTTATGTTACCTTTGCCTTTATACTTCATGGTAATCAAGCGCAACAAAAGTGTGCTTGTTTTCGCCTTATCATTCTTTGCAAATCGCTTCTCGATTTCAGCAAGGAATTGTTTGGCATTAGTAACCTCATCAGATACTGCACCCCTGAATGCCTCTGGAATACCGCGCTTTATGATCATTAGACTCATGCGGTTTGAGCGTTCCCACTTCTCGAAGTTCGTTCTGTCACCAGATGAACTATCATCCTTAGGAGTAGTGGGACGCTCAATCCTAAGTGCAAGGTCTAGATCCATGCAGCCGAGAACAATATATATGTTCTCTTTCCAGTCCTTGAAGTTTGTCCCGTTAAGCATTGGAATTGAGTTCAGATTAGCAGATATTGTAGCAACACTAGCTGAAAAGAGAACAAAAAATAAATAAATAAATAAATATGCTCTAATTAATAACCAAAGAATAAAAGATAGTCAAACAAATTCAAATAATGGTAAACCCCATCTCAAGATACCTAGTGCATCATTAATATCAAGTCTTTGGACATTGATATTAACTGCAAGTGGTACTCTTGGTGTAGTGATCAAATGTTGACAATAATTTATGTCAAATAATAAGCCTATCTTTGGATCGGATTATTATTCACATATAAACCGTATAATTATCACACATTTATCACTACAAGTATGTGTGCAATTCGGCCAAGTATTAACCTTCCTTTGGGCCGGCTAATACCCACATGAATATACAACACAAACATCTAACATCCCTCATAAACTATCTACGCAAGAGAGGTCACTTTGGCGACATCTTGTTTCAATGAGTCTACTTAGAATATTGGACAACTATTGCTAGTCATAAAAGGCACCAAAAAAATTGAATGTTGACTAAATTTTACAAAACTGAATCATGTCCAAAACTTTATATACATGCATATTCATAAGATTATTACTCAAAAAAAGTAATCAAAAGCATAATCATGAATTTTAATTTGCCAAAATTTTAGCATTATCAACATAACAAAATTCATATAATAATCTACGAAGGATATGTATCCAAAGATAATATCAAATAATGCATAAGGATTACTTTAAATAGAATAATCTATAGAAGACTAATATATATGATTAACAGATTACATCAAATAATCTATAAAGATTATACCAAAATTGATCTACTATATCAAAAGTATGTGAATTTTGTGCATGATTTAAATCACGAATTAAATCAGCCAACAACAAAGACAAAACCCACATACAAATTTCAAACGAACCTTATAAAAACAATTATTAAAACCACATATATCCCAGTCTTGGATATCCAAATAAACCATAGTTTATTTTCCAAAAGCTGAAGACTTTGTAGCCTAGATATAGCATTAAACTCCTTCCCAACCAACTACTGTACTCGTAAATAACTAAATAGTAGCATGTACTCTAAATCCTTCGCAGACAGAGATTCTGCGTGATATTGACAGTATCGACATCACATGCAGCTTGTACAAAGAAAGCACGTTTGACGGAAATGCCGTGTCCACGCCACATCGTGTCAGACGCTCCAAAATTGCGAGGAAACACGTGTTGTGTCCGTGTCATATCGGTGTCCACACGACGTAGCTTCTTCGTGATGATCTGATAATGCAGATCAACAAAATATACTCAATAATCCACACACATCTGTATGTATCCATGTGCAGATCGACATCAAAATTTTGTGGTTTCTCGAATTTCAGCAGATTATGTCGATCACAACAAACACACGTGCGCCAACTTTTGCATACTAGTCCGTATTTAAACCAGATTATGTTGATCACAACAAAATTAAATTAGATCTTACGATCTAGGGTTCCTAAACAACAACAAAAATTAAATCTAAACCTTCAATCTCATAAATCAAACAAGGAGGCTCTGATACCACTTGTTAGAAATTTTATTGTACCATGTCGATTCATGAGATGAAGAACATAATAAAATTGTTTGCGGAAGCGTACCTGAATCCATTGTCTTTGCTTGACGGATCTTGAAGCAAACGTCTCTTTTGGGGTTTGATCTTCCAACCCGCTACGGCCCTTAATAATAAAGATTAAATCTTTATTCCTCTCTTTTTTGATGGGAATACAAAAGATAATAGAGAAACCCTATCTTTGGTGGCCATATGAGTTGGGGACCATAACCCTAATGAATACACATATATATAGATATGTGTGTTGTGATATTTCTAATTTGGCCCCTCATCAAATTAGAATTATCTCCGGTATCTACACATTAATTACATGACAATTATACCCTTAAGCCAATTTCCATATAGACCACTTTAATTTGGCTTAATTATTTAGATAGCCCAAACACAATTAATTTTACATGTGTGTCCCCATAATTATTGAATAATTCCAACACTACACTCCCCAGATTTTTCATTTGTATGGAATTCTTTTGTATATACACACTAAGAAAGTTGTAAGAATTTATCCTATACAAAAATACAATATTTTCTTCGTTAAGAAATTCTTCTTTATTTCGAAGAAAACAGTGACCTAGCAGCCTAACCTTGGTATTTATAAGAAGATCTCAGACCAACCAGTATCCACTAGTTACCCACTTAGCTCACCAGCAGCTTTGTTTGCATTTCAATGAATAGGGTGCCCAAAGACACTGCCAAAACCAGCAAGCCGTTGTTGATCACTCACATGACATGTTTTGCACTCCAGAGGGTGCATACCAGCGACTATCCTAAGCAGTTTGACTGTGAATATCAAGCAGAGACCACTGACCACCAGGATTCACGGTACTCAATAACCGCTAACACCCATATTTTGTCAATGAAGCTGACTATGTTGAGTCGTTGATGATGCCAACCTATGCAGACCTACACCAGGAGGTTGCTTTCTTATCCTCTTCCACCAGAAAGATGGTGCCTGCTAATTTTTATTCTTAGACTTAGTTGAACCACTGATGTGAATAGTAATCAAGCAACTTAGCTTTAACTATACTAATCTCAAGCTAGCAAATATATGGACTTGTACACCGAATCCTCTCATCTATTCTTGTATTCAGATGGGTTTGAGTAGCCCCAAAAATCATGACAAGTTAATCAGTGTCCTCGAATTGTGGCAGAAATACGAAGGTGCAAGGCAAGAGGAAATGCCACGTTGAAAAGTCGTCAACCTAGGTGGATTCAAGTCAACCACAGAGTGTCAGGCTAGAGGTGAGCCCACGGGTGAAAAAACCATGATGAACCCATGCCCTTTGTGTTTGCAACTGTGCATCTATCTGTCTCCTTGCCTTTAATTACCTGACCCTTTGTTTTAACTGTTTCAATTGATCTTCGTTAGCATTTTTGTGTCCGTGGATCATGAGATGACTATTACAAGCTTTTAGAATAAAGCTACAAAGGAATATTACAATTTAAAGTCCAAGTTCTTTTTAGATAATATGTATTTGGACTGTCATGCTAATGCACGAGTTGAACAGCATGCCACAAGTGATTTTTGGACAACCTCAGTGTGATTTTCCTACTACCTAGGTATATATCATCATTTGGAAACGTTGTCGAGTTATTTTTAATTCTTACTATGATGCTTTTAGCAATTCAATAGCACTATTTTGATGTCATTGATGTCATTGCATTTATGACTGTCTTCAAATTTCCTCAAGTATTCGACATGCAATAATGATCCTTTTACCAAGCATCCTCTGTACTGGATCACTGTTTCATATTGTTTGTTAACCACCCAATATCTACCACATCTGCTAAGACGCCTCCCCCACTATAGTCCTTATCCAATATTCATACAATCTTTCTACTCAAACATGTGGACTACTAGATGTAATTTCCATTGTTTAACTTTCTAGTAGTATATTTCAGTACTAGCTTTAAGGCAATTTGTAACAATTAACACAGTGCAACTACTAAAAATAACTAAACAACGATATTTATAAAAATTTGCTATGGCAACAACAAAAGCAACTGATGCAATTATTTGAGGTCCACGAGCATTTTCTTATAAAATTTATGTACCCAAATCCAATACAAAGTCCAATGGTCAGATCCTTGTAGGAAAAAGTTGGTAACAAGAGTGCTATTTTGGGTTCCAAAACTTAAAAGCTGTCAGAATTTGGAGGAATACAGAAAGTCAGATATATTTACTATTCCGTTATAAGAACTTTCAGTTTTAAAATAAATGATAAAACCATAAAATGTGGAACAAAAAGGAAAAGTTGGGTAATGAAAAGGAGTCAATAAAAAAGGAGAAAATGTGGGGGCATGCACTAAAAAATCCAACTAGGGCAAGATCCCAAAGGTTTTCTACTTTCCAACTTACTACAACAAACAAGATAAGAATCAAATCCTACAAATGCCAGCTTATATACTTTCCTATAGTGAATTTTAATCTATTAAACTAATGTTTTCACAATTGATATAAACAATACTGAAGCCATAAAAGAACTCACTCCCCTCCTTGCAACTCCCATACCCAACAAAAGTATGTTAAAAGATAAATCAATAGTTCAAAATAATGAAAAACTCATCATCGTCCAAGCCTTCCCATATCAAATGGGGTTGGCTATGGAGCATAAGAAAGCTCCCTAGAAGAATTGACGAAAAAATTCAAAATAGTGAAAAATGATGCATAATATTTTCATACAAGCTTGTACCATCCTTTTACATGCCTTCCCATCCCAACCTCCATCTGTTCTCACAAACCACACTTCCCTGATCATTTGAATCATATATCTTCCAAGGTTTCAAGTATCGATCGGCAGAAGCCAATACATTTCAGACAGGAATGGGAGGGTCCGAAACTGTTGAGACCAACCACTGGAACCCCTGAAAACTGTTGAAACCAATATGCACAGGAAGGTTCTGAAACCTATACCCATACTAAAGGGTCCGAAACCAAGACTCTAAACTTTGATAATTCCCAGTCCAACCCCCATCCTTCCCATAACGTTCTTCATCCTAGGAAGAATCAGGGGAAATGAACCCATTCCACGACATACATAACTAATGTTCTTCAGTTTGGTTGCTTTTGTCTTTTTCTTAGTGATAAACAGGAGAGCAAGGATTTTTTTTCCCTCAATTTTATGAAAGAACTTAATAACCAGTACAATTTTACCATGAAAATGAGTAGTGCGTATATAGAGAAGATAAAAGAGAAGATAAACACCACCACACCAATCTAAAATTTACAAGTACTCATAGTACCTTAAATATGTACATTGATTGAATAATCGCAGGCCTCCTGTATCCCATAGAACGAAACATACTTGATACTTTCTCTGAACTTGAGAACTTCTTGAACACTGGGTCAATTTCATGCAGGGCTGCAGATGGTTAACAATGTAAGGCAAAATATAGAAACGAATCATCAGCACAATGGCTAGAAAAAATGGCAAAGAAATTGGTGTAGGATCAAACTATAAGTACAAACCGTGGCCAACTTTATTAATTGAGAGTTCTTTTGACTGCTTCAAGGTTCCATCATCTCCAAATGCCTTTTCTGTGATATGACAGGAACATATTGCATGACATGGACACGCTTATAACAGTATAGATAAACCTGCATGGTAAGCTATGAAATAAAAACTAGGAGCAGTGAACTTTTAGCATAAAGGTCAAGAAGTTGACTACGTACGTCATGCAAAATTGTGTATGTATGTGTGGGCGTGTGTATTGTTAGTGTTACAGGGGACATGGCGTTCGACATAGCTGAACGGAAGGAAAGGATTCGAACAACCAAACCCAACATTTGGGACAAAGGCTTTCTTAATACTCATGTGCCATGATCACAGAATGTTGGATATTATCGAGCGTTCGGTATACGGGAAAAAAAATTATTCCCTAAAAAAGTTTAGGATGGGGAACCTATTCCTATGTTTAGCTTATTAAAAAATACCCGGTAACCAATTTACCTACAAAAAATGGGAATCATATCCCTTAAGAATAGGTGGGTATATTTTTGTTGTACAGTAAATTTTTTTTGCCTTTTTTTCCTAATACCCTTTGTAATATTTTCTTCTTTTTTCTTTTTTCTTCTCCTTTTTCATTGTTTGAAGATTTTTTTTCGGTTTTTTTCCTGGAAATATTTATATGTTCACCAAAACATGGAAATGTAATTTTCCAGAAATTTAATTTTCAGGAATATAGAATTCCCAGCTTATATAGTATATAAGCATAACAAACGCCTTTAGAAGTACTGGTGCTAGAGAGGCAACACCATGGATAAGATAAACCATGAAAATGTCAACTTATTAAGCAAAGGGTGTCCTAAAATGTAGAATATTAGTAATCCAGAACTCCTACAACCCAATAATTTTGGGAACGCGGTGTGACCCTGACCCGAACCAGAGTTGGCCCATGAGGTACGATATTAAATTGGGCTCATATGCCTTAAAAGAGAAATTCTCATGTAAGGTCTGAACCAATTACAATTATCTACACCTCATGATCTCACCTCCTAACCGATGTGGGACTAAATTACCCAACTCCATTGTCACACCCCGTTTGAGCGCTCAACCGGAAACGAGATACAACCCAACAAATAAATCATACGCAAGCTTGCTCACCCTCGAAGAAGAAGGAGACCTTCTCGGCGCTCTCGAAGAAGTAGTCGTCCGTCGTCTCCTGCTGAAGAATAAGAAGAGGAGGAGAACATGATCAGTACCAAATTCTCACCGATCGAATAAAAAACGTAAGCGAAGCTTCTCCGCAGAGGCAGACCTGGTTCGTCGTGGAGAAGACCGAGGACTTCGCGGCGTCGAACCCCCGGAGGAGCTCCGCCATCCTGTCCCTCATCTCCTGCACCTCCTCCGTGCTCGAGAACGACTCCATCACCAGATACCCTAAAAATAAATATATACATATATATATATATATATTCAAAAGAAGGTGGTGGTGCTGAGAGTTCGTAGAAATTTTCTGATGGAGAGGGAGGGAGAGGGAGAGCTCACCATTGGAATTGAAGAAGGCGAGCTGCTCTGTGCTGAGATTTCCATTGATTCCCATTTTCTTTTCTTTCTTTTTTCCGACAGAGAAGAAACAAGCTTCCTCTCGGGAAAAATATAGACTTTTTCTAAGGGCACCACACCATTTACTTGGGGCTATCCCAAAATTTTTTGAAAAAATTACAAGTTTGCCATCAAAATTTTTTACTTGGGGCACCACACCAATCAGTCCTAGGACTGCCAGCAGGTTGACAGTCCTAACATATGTTAGGACTGCCACCCTGCTGGCAGTCCTAACATATGTTAGGACTGCCAGCGGGTTGACAGTCCTAACATATGTTAGGACTGCCAACTTAGTGGCAGTCCTAGGACTGCCAGCAAGTTGGCAGTCCTAACATATGTTAGAACTGCCAACAAGTTGGCAGTCCTCGGAGGAGAAGAAGAAGAAGAAGCAGCACCACCTACATCCATCCATCCATCCATGTCTCCTCCTCCTTGCTCCTCCTCCTCCTCCGGCCCCGTCCTCCGCCCCCTCCGCTTCTCCACCGCCGTCGCCTCCTCCTTGCTCCTCCTTCAAGCGGCCGGAGATCAGAGTGCCCACGTTGGTGCTCCAGGTGAACGCCGACGAGGGGGTTCCGATAGTTCCTCCACCGTCGGTGCGATCGGGGCTGCGGTGTCCAGAAGGGTGGTGGGGGTTGTCGTCCTTGAGAGCGGCGGCGACAGGGATGATGGCAGCGGCAGGCTTTACGAGGCGGCCTGCGTGCTGAAGCCGGTGGTCGGCGACCGGGCTTATCTGCTCGTCGCGGAGCGTGTGGATATTGCTGGAGCAAGGAGGAGGAGGAGGGAGGAGGAGGAGGAGGAGGAGAGAGAAAAAACCCTAATATTGGGCTGCCCCCAAGTAATTTTCGGGACGCCCCCAGTAAAAGTTTCTCAAACCTGGGACGCCCCCTAGTAAAATGACGCCCCCAGTAAATCTTGTGGTGCCCATAGAAAAAGCCAAAATATAAGGTGGAAGTCAAACCGACTTTAAAAGTATCGGTTTATTGCACGCCACGTGCTTGATACAATGTACAATTCTTTTATAGGATAAAGTGCAAAAAAAATATTCTTAGATATGCAATTTTGAATTTAAAGATCTCTTGTTTTAAAAAAAGGCTTTTTCTAAGGGCACCCCCACTATTACTAGGGGCTATCACTTACTAGGGGACAACCCAGGTTTGAGGAACTTTTACTGGGGACGTCCCGAAAATTACTTGGGGGCAGCCCAATATTAGAATTTTTTTCTCTCTCCTCTCTCCTCCTCCTCCTCCTCCTTGCTCCTCCTCCTCCTCCTCCTCCTCCTCCTCCTCCTCCTTGCTTCAGCGGAGGGGTAGCGGGAGTGGATGACGTGCGTGAAGTCGAGTTCGGCGGCGGTGGAGGAGCGGAGGGACGGAAAACGGGGAGGGGGCGGAGGGCGGTGGAGAATCGGAGGGGGCGGAGGACGGGGCCGGAGGAGGAGGACGAGGAGGAGCAAGGGGGAGGAGGAGGAGGAGAGAGGAGGAGACATGGATGGATGGATGGATGTAGGTACTGCTGCTGCTTCTTCTTCTTCTCCGAGGACTGCCAACTTGTTGGCAGTCCTAACACATGTTAGGACTGCTAACATGCTGGCAGTCCTAGGACTGCCAGTAAGTTGGCAGTCCTAACATGTGTTAGGACTGCCAGCATGTTGGCAGTCCTAACATATGTTAGGACTGCCAGCATGTTGGCAGTCCTACTTGCTGAAAAAATTGAGCTAGCCCCAAGTAAAAAAATTGATGGCAAACTTGTAATTTTTTGTAAAAAATTTGGGATAGCCCCAAGTAATTGGTGTGGTGCCCTTAGAAAAAGCCTAAAAAAACTCACATTTTTATTTTGGATCAATTTATACTCCTGTCATTAACAGACGTTAAAATACGTCTGAAATAACGATTTTACCCCTCCCTCCCTCTCTCTCTCCAGTAGTGGGGGCAGGTCGAGCAGGGACGACCAGAGGAGAGGGGAGGGTGGTCGGCCAGCGGAAGGAGGAGGGGGTCGACCGGCCAGTGAAGGGAAGAGGGGGCAGGTCGAGGGGGGTCGGCCAGCGAAGGGGGGGTTCTAAGGGGTCGGCCAACGGAGGGAGGAGGGGGGTGGTCGAGGGGGGGAGGAGGGGGGCGGGCAACCGCTGGTAGAGAAGGGAGGACATTTTTTATTTTTTTAAGTCATTAACGGTCATTTCTAACGATTAATAGACGGTATGGACATTTTGCTGACACGAAAAATCTAAGGAGTGATCAATTCTATTAGTTTACTAACCAATCTTATTTTACTTCCGAGACAAATCTAAGAAGAATTTTTTTACACTTTACCCTTTTTTTTATTTTAAGTAATATTTTTTTAAAAAATAGCTGTAAGAAAAGATCTTTTGCATATTTAGAAAGAGAGGTTATACAAAGGCGAAAATTCTGGCAGTCGGTCGGTCGGACAAAATTTTAATATTTCATTCTTTAACTTAATTTTAATTTAAACTTGTTGTAACTCATGGTAATCCTTCATGTTCCCAAGTGACTCTTCACCTTTGTAACTCCCAAGTGACTTTTCACTTTGTAACTCCCAACCTCTCTCTCCCTATATAAAAAGAGGTTAGGATGGCTTGTAGAGACACATTTTGAGATATATTGATATACATTGAGAGGTTGAGCTAATTGTCCACACAACATGTTATCAGCACCTTGCTCGTGCAACGTCGGAGACCCGACGTACCGATCGTTTTCTCACTTTCTTCCACCATAAGGTAAGAAAGGTAAAAAAATTTTTGTTAATATACTCTTCATTTTGAGTAGTTGTGGTTGGTCCATTTTCTAAGTTTCTGAGATCGGTAGGAGAAATTGTAGTTGAGTGATTTTTTTTCTCTTCTATTCGTCTAGTGAATTTTTTGTCTTCTACTTAGACTCTTCATGGTTCACATAAAAATTCTATGTTTACTATGGTTCGATTGTGTATTGCATGATGTTTTCAACTTATTTCAGTCATCACAAAATTTATTTTTCATCCGAATTCCATTCCCAACATGAATTTGGACATACTTACTGTTTAAGAAATGAAGTGTGTGATTTTTAAGAGTAGTAGAAGCTTTCGTAATATATACTCAGAAATTTTTTTTTGAAAAATATATACGAGTAAATTTTTTTTATCAAATATATTTTGTTACAGCAATATATTTTGTTACAGAAATTTTGTTACGAAAATATACTTTGATAAAATACAATATTTTCTTCAAATTTTTTTTAATCAAAATATACTTTGGCGTGTTTATCAAATAGTCTGTTGTATATATTTTGGTAAAAGACATTTTTCTGAAATTTTTAAACTGACAATTTCAGAATTTTTTTTGTTTAAATAGTACTTATCCCAACAAAATATTTGTTAGTTCTTTTCTGAAAAGATAATTTTTTTTGAAATTTTTTTTCATGTTGACGAAAAAAATTTAAATGCTAACATTATTTTGTAATGACGGATTTGGAGAGCCCCGGCGAGCACCTCAGTGCCATCTGCGTCCTGCCGAGCACCTCAGTAGCATTTTTTTTCTTTATGTTACTCAGTGAATTATTGTAACAGATGGGTAGTAAAATTGTATTTTTTTCTCGCTATTTTTTTTGGCGTCGCTTCATTAGACGTCGGAAAAATAGTTGACATTTTTTTGGTGCCGCTTGCTTAGGCACCAATTCTTTTGTGTGTTATTGCCTGTTTATGTTGTACGTTTTTTTTTTTAACGTAATAACGAAAAATCTTGAAAAATTGTCTTGGCTATATAAACAAATTCTGGCACCGCCAAATTTGGTCCTTCCAAAATAATTTTTTTTGGCTAATAATTTTCAAAGGCAACGCTCATTTTGAGCACGCACTAAATTGTCACCTATTTTGCACAGTTCGTAAATAGTGTGAATATCTTGAAAAATCTTATTTATTCTTACATTTGAGAAAAAAGTTTACGAAATCTCTCCGAATAGGCTCACCTATTTGGGTATGATGTCAGAAAGAACTTGAGGCTTGGTTCTTAAGAGGTCCTCAGTGACCCTCCTCCCTCATTTTTCCGCCTGGTCATATTCACGTAGAGCTACTGAAAGGGGTTGACCGAATATATTTTTTGCTCAAATTGTATTTATAATTATGCATTTTTATAAGAAACTAATTGAACTCTCTATATCGGCCCGTCGATCGATATAAGAAAACTTAAAAAAAAATTATTTTTTCAAAACCGTTGGTTTTATTTACGATTGTTTGTTTGCTTATACAAACCAAATCCATATAAACCTATCGTTTTATATGTTGACTGATCAAGATTTTTTTTCCTGTTATAGAAAAATATCGATCAAGATTGATTTTCCTATCCTTGAAGCCTTTGGCAAGAACTACTTGGACTGGACGCAAGACATCCAGAACCATCTAGATGCGCATGGCCTCTTGGACGTCATCTATAATGAGAAAGAGCGTGAAGTGGAAATCACTCGCTCAATGAACGCCAAAGCGATGATTCTATGCCGCAGGCATTTATCTGACGCCATGAAGGTGGAGTTCATTGAAATCTCCTCGCCGAAGACGCTATGGGACTCTCTGAAAGAGCGCTTCGACCACCAGAAGACCATATGGTTGCCTGAAGCGCGCCATGACTGGTTAAACCTGCATTTCCAAGACTTCAAGAGTGTAACTGATTATAACAATAAAGTCTGCAGGATTCAATCACTTCTCCAATACTGCGGTGAGATATTAACCGACAGTGATCTATTGGAGAAAACATACACCACATTTCCTTCCACTGACAACTTACTCCAGAAGCAATACCGTCAGTCTAAGTTCACCAAGTTTCCCGAGCTCATCACCCAGCTTTTACTAGACGAGAAGAAAAGTCTCATTTTAATGAGAAACAACAATTCTCGTCCTGCTGGAACAAAGGCAATTCCAATGCCTGATGCAAATGCTCTCCATGAACCAAATCTACGGTGGAAACGAGACAAGGGCCAGTCGTCCCAGCCAAAGAACAGAGGCGATTTTAAGTCTCGTCACCTAAAGCGAGATTCTAACAAGAATCAAGGACCTTTGACTCCTAGACAGTCTCATGGTAAGAACCAACGGGCTAGTCGTCCCAAAGCGAGAGTGGAAGGCCAAGTGCCTACTCTCTGTTACAAATGTGGTGCTTATGGTCATATGCAACGGACTTGCAGGACAACCCCCCAAGAAGTTGATAACTATCACAAGGGGCACCGGGCCGAAGCAAATCTGGTCAACGAGTGCGAAAATCTAAATCTTGAGACCTCCGATTTTATAGCAGAAATGGAAGAATGAATCTCCTTTTTCTCTCTATATTTGATTTAAGTCATGAAACTTTTGGTGGTTTGTATTTTCTGTTTTCTCGATAAATTAAAGTTCTATTTCGAGCACTTTCCTCAAACGTGTGACAAACTTTAATTTTCTTTACTTATAGGCATGGACCACGGGGTAGTAGATTGTCTAGTTGATAGTAGAACAACTCACACTATCTTGAGAGATAAAATATATATTTTATCTCCTATACGCCTAAAGTAACATCAATGACAACCATTTCGGGACCCTCAACCCTTGTTCAAGGTTTTGGCAAAGCCCGTTTTTCGTTGTCCAATGGTACTCCCGTTGAAGTATCAGAGGCCTTATATTCTCCAAGGTCCAGTCGTACCTTATTGAGTTTTAAGGATATTCGAGAAAACGGATTTCATGTTAAAATTGCTCGAGAACATGGCTTCGAGTATCTTTTCATTACCTCCACTCAGTACGGCCAAAAGCGTATCATGGAGAAGTTGAAAAGTCTTTCAAGTGGTTTGTATCTCACTACGATACAACACATCGAGAGTAATCTCATCATTCGCCGAGCGCAAGTTGATGAGAGCATTTTTATGCTATGGCATGACCGGCTGGGTCATCCGGGTCAAAATACGATGCTTCGCACTATGAATGTATCGCATGGGCATCCTCTTGGAGGAAAATTTTTTGTTATAAATCCGAAAAGCCTTTGCCAAACTTGCTCGATTGGAAAGACGAATCTCAAGCCGCTCCATGTGAAACCTACGAGATTGGTTTCTCAATTCCTTGAAAGAATTCATGGAGATATTTGTGGACCAATCCAACCAACATGCAGACCATTTAAATACTTCATGGTTTTGGTTGATGCATCGACTAGATGGTCACACGTAGTGTTGTTGTCCACCCGAAACGCAACCTTTCCTAAACTCCTCGCCCAGATCATTAAGTTAAGGGCTCACCATCCGGATTATCCGATAAAGTCTATTAGACTTGATAATGCCGCGGAGTTTACATCGAAGACTTTCGATGACTATTGCATGACTTTGGGAATAAATCTTCAACATCCTGTTGCGTATGTTCATACCCAAAATGGCCTAGCGGAAGCTTTTATAAAGCGACTGCAAGTGATAGCGCGGACCTTGGTTATGCGCACCAAACTCCCACTATCTGTATGGGGCTATGCAATTTTGTACGCTACAAATTTGGTCCGTCTGAGGCCCATGGCCACCCAACCACTTTTCGCGTACCAGCTGGTTACTGGATGTGAGCCTGACGTCTCACATTTACGCGTGTTTGGATGCCTAGTCAATGTTCCAATTGAGCCGATAAGGCGTTCAAAATTTAGACCTCAGAAGCGACGGGGAATATATGTCGGTTATAACTCCCCGTCCATCATTCTCTATTTAGAGCCCTTGACAGGCGATCTCTTTACCGCGAGACACGCGGATTGTGACTTTGATGAGGCAATCTTCCCGTCATTATGGGAAGAAATGCATGCTAACGTTGATGAGGAACGACGTGAATTAGCGTGGCATGTGCCCGCTTTTGCTCATCATGATCCCCCTCTGCACATAGTGATAAGAAAGTGCAGAGGATTCTAGGTCTGCAAGATATTGCAAATCAAATGCCAGACGCATTTAGCGACCTAGCAAAAGTCACGAGATCAATTATACCTGCTGCAAATGTGCCTGCAAGGATAGACGTCCCTGAGAGACGCCATGTTCCTGTGAAACATGTTGCTCCGGTCGAACCCGCCGAGCAAAGGACGCTGCAATCGGCCATCCAGTCCGCCGCTATTCCCAAAAAGAAGGGAAGACTGGTTGGTTCCAAAGATGTTCTGCCCCGGAAGCGGAGAAATCTTGTTAAAAGCGTTTTGCCACATGAGATCATTAAGGATCACGGCGATGTATTAGAAGAGCGCATTCCAGATGAAATGCCTATTCCTAATCATGCCGATAACCTCGAAATATTTGTCAAGTACGCTAGCTTAGACGATATTTTGAAGCGAAACGAAACTGCCATCGATGATGTGTTCATATACTCAGTGGCCACTGACATTATGAGCAATGATGACATGGAACCTCGCAGCGTTGCCGAGTGTTAACGACGAACGGACTGGCCACAATGGAAACAAGCAATCCAGGCTGAATTAAATTCCTTAGCGAAAAGAAGCGTGTTTGGACCTGTAGCTCCAACACTACCCAATGTTAAACCAGTTGGTCACAAATGGGTTTTTCTACGGAAGCGTAATGAGAATAATGAGATTGTGCGATACAAGGCTCGCCTTGTGGCGCAAGGCTTCTCACAATGCCCTGGAATTGATTACGAGGAGACGTAGTCTCCCGTAATGGACGTCATAATGTTCTACTACTTAATCAGTTTAGTAGTTTCCGAAAAACTGAATATGCAGCTCATGGATGTGGTCACAGCCTATCTCTACGGGGATCTGGACACAGAGATATACATGAGAGTCCCTGAAGGACTAAACACTACACCAAAACAGTCATTTCCTAACGACTATAAGCGTTAGTAAAATTATTACTAACAGTTTTTTACCGTTGGTAGTACGGCGTTGGAAATGTTTCTAACAGTAAAATACCGTTAGGAAAATAAATTTCCTAACGGTAAAATACCGTTAGAAAATTAAATTTTCTAACGGTAGAAAAATGTTGGAAAATTTACTTTCCTAACGGTAAAAATCCATTGGTGAAAAATGTTGGAAAATTTACTTTCCTAACGGTAAAAATCCATTGGTAATTGTAACAGGTACAACCTTGAAATTACTTGGAAATAAATTACAAAAAAATAAAAGGCTTGATTGGCGCTGATCACTTTACTCCGTTGACGATCCGAATTCAAGTACAGAACTCGAACATTATGCTTTGATGATGCTTTCTCCTTCGTAGATATGATCTTCATGAAGTATACTTGGAGAGAAGTTTTTGTATTTTTTCAATGGCACATCTACTAGATGTTGCCAGGATGTAGTAGATCCAAGAAAGAAGAAGAAGATGGTTTCACAAGTGGAATGCTCAAAGCTTGTGGAAATCTCATACATGTGATAAGACATTTACTTGAAGGCCAATGAAATTCTTGTAGAGAGAAGATCATGTTTTAGCTCTTCAATGAGCTATTTATAGCAATCTAACTGTATAAAACACAAATGCTAAATTTTTGCTGGAAGGCTGCTTCCAACGGCAACCGAGTTGCCCGCGGGAAGGTCACTGCCAACGTCTCTTTAGCTCTTCAAGTTCTAGTGGTTATCGGCAAGGGGAGCGTTCACGCATGAAGAGCAGAACGCGTGCCACTGGCTGACTGCATTAGTGATAGACATTGTGTCTAATAATGCAATCTGCCGTCATGACATTGATGAATGGTGGAGTTTTCGTCTAATCTTGTAGTCTGTAATGCCTCACACCCCACAATGCATTACACTGACTCATTGGTTCGAAGATGTATTAATTTGAGTTCGGTTTCATGTGCGGTCTTTACACAGAGTTTTCTGAGGTCGATATTTTGTCTCTTTGCAGACGGATACACAAGTCAACATCGTAGATGAATCAGTCGGTTAATTCATAATAAATGGTATTATATACTCCAAAATGGATGATGGAGTGTATTTGACCACAACGGTCACATAATGCATACTTTTTTTTGGGCTTGGGGGTCGAGATCGGTCCCGCTACTTGGGAGTCTCGATAAGCCTCGTTCACGAGATCGGTCCCGCTACTTGGGAGTCTCGCTAAGTCTCGATAAGGAATCACACGAGATCGGTCCCGCTACCTGGGAGTCTCGATAGAAAGATGGAAAGCATGGTCATGATTAAGGAAGGACTTGATAGATCAAGTTGAGTCTTGGATGGTCATTGGACAACTTGCGCGCAAGGGTAAATTCCTCGAACGATCCCGGGGCGCCGGGTTCATGTCGGTGTGAAACCCAGTTTTTGATTTGTAATTTATTATTATTATAATATTATTGCTATTATTATTATATTGTGGGTTCAAAATTAATTTCAAATTAATAATTTGGATTTTTGGTTGCTGACCTGATCCGAGCCTGGACCAGTTCGAACCCGAGTTCCCGAAACCCAATCCCGACTCCTGAACCCATTCTCAATTTCTTTTTCTAATATATAAATATATATATGTTGGAATGGAAGAAAAAAGAAAAAAAAATAACTAATCTTAAGCTAAACCCACGACTTCGCTCGGTCCCCCCCCATCCTATTCTTCAGCTACTCCCTACTTTCCCTCTCCTCCTTATTCTCCCACTCATTCCTCATCCTACCTCTCCTTATAAAGGTTTTTTTTTAGGGGCACCTCCACATTTACTAAGGGGCAGCCCTTACTTAGGGGGCAGCCCATTTGGTGGAGATTCTACTAGGGGGCAGCCCAAATTTTACTAGGGGGCAGCCCAACCCCCCAAACTCAAATTTCCTATTCATTTCATCATTTCCTCTCTCTCTCCTCCAAAAGAGAAAAAGAAGAAGAGCTCTCTCCCCCTCTCCCTAAACCCTAGAAAATTCTCCTCCACCACTCTAATCCTAATTCTTCCACCAAATTTCTTTCAAGAACACTCCCACATTCGACGAGATGACACGCAAGTCGAAGAAATCGGATTCTCGGTACGTTCGACAGTTCGGCTTCGTGCAAAGTGTGCCGAAGCGCACACTACAGATGTTGGAACCTCCCCGCGGGACCCAACCATTGAACTACAAACCGGCGTATTTCGACTGAAATTAATATTTTTTTGCGATTGTGAGTCATTGAATTAATATTTGTTTGCGATTCTAAAATTTCGACAAAACTGCTAAAACGGAGGTCCAAACATCATTTTTTTGTGATTCTAAAATTTCAAAAGGCCGTCAAACTGTGAAACTGTTACTTTCAACCTCCTCGAAGATACGCTCGTTTTGGGACAAACGGGACCTCGTTTCGACCTCCCAGTCAAAAGTTATGGCCCTCCAAAGTTTCAACTGACCATAAAATGCAGGAGAATGACCATTCTCCGTGTAAATTAACACGGAGAATGGCATTCTCCGTGTTTTTAACACGGAGAATGGACATTCTCCGTCTTAATTTACACGGAGAATGGTCATTCTAGTGTTAAAATGCAGGAGAATGACCATTCTCCGTCTTAATTTACACGGAAAATGGCCATTCTCCGTGCTAAATTACACGGAGAATGGCCATTCTCCGTGTAAATTAAGACGGAAAATGGTCATTCTCCTGCATTTTAACACTGGAATGACCATTCTCCGTGTAAATTAAGACGGAGAATGTCCATTCTCCGTGTTAAAAACACGGAGAATGCCATTCTCCGTGTTAATTTACACGGAGAATGGTCATTCTCCTGTATTTTAACACTGGAATGACCATTCTTCGTGTAAATTAAGACGGAGAATGTCCATTCTCCGTGTTAAAACACAGGAGAATGACCTTTTATATAACAACAAGTTTCAATTAGGACTGCCAGCACCCTGGCAGTCCTAATTCAATGTAGGACTGCCAGGGGGATGGCAGTCCTAATTCACAGAACATTTCATCTAGGACTGCCATACACAGGGCAGTCCTTCACATGTGTTGGACTGCCCTGTGTGTGGCAGTCCTAGATGAATTGTTCTGTGATCAAACACAGAACATTTTAGCAAGGACTGCCACACACAGGGCAGTCTAACACATGTGAAGGACTGTCCTGTGTGTGGCAGTCCTAGATGAATTGTTCTATGATCAGATCACAGAATATTTTAGCAAGGACTGCCACACACAGGGCAGTCCAGCACATGTGAAGGACTGTCCTGGGTGTGGCAGTCCTAGAAAAGACAACACCTGGATAAAAGTAACACACATGTATGACACACATGTATAACACCCAAAACACACATGTATAACACCCAGATAAAAGACATATAACACATGGATAAAAGTAAGAAATATATATTGGACTTCATATTTCATAGTTTAATGTATACAAAAGTGGTCCTCTATAACCAAAATGCCAAAATGTATACAAAAGTGGTCCTCCATATAACACATTGATACTCAGTCGATTTCGACGTCACAGTGGTCAGCAGGTAAGTCTCTTGGCTCCTCAAACTTCAACAACTTCTTACAATGGTCGATTTGATGAGCGAAAGGTGTGGTCCAAGCTCTGTATTTGATGAGCGAAAGGTGTGGTCCAAGCTCCTCAAACTTCAACAACTCCTCGGAATATCGCAAGTCCTATAATAGAAGTTAAAAGTCAAAACTAAACAACTACATAAAGCGTATTATTATTTATAGAGGAGTCTGTACTTGGTCACAAGTTGAGACACTTCAAGCGTATCTGTCTGCAACATATAATCCTTAGTTCTCTAAAATTTAGTTATAAATGTAATATAGTTGCTACTTGAAAGTAACATCAGTATTTGGATCAATGTTCATATTTGGGTTATATATATATATATATATATATATATATATATATATATATATATATATATATATATATATATATATATATATATATATATCTGGACAAGACGTGATACGTTGACCCCTATATATTTTTTTACTGTTAAAATATGGTTCTGTATTTACTCTTTATGTGATATGTCTTCATTTCTCCACTAAAGTGAATGGAAAATGATACTCATATTATTATTTATAGAGTTAGCTAGATGTAGGTCCAAAAAATCAAACCGCGCCTAATTTAAGTTCAACAGATTAATCAGAATGCGCCTACAAACAAATGGTGCCTACTTCATCAACAAACACAGAACGCGCCTATTTCTGCATCATAGAGGCACATTTCACAAATCGCGCTTAGCTGACGTGGAGTCATCATTACCCGACAAACACGAAGATCGAGAAGGCGCTATCATTCCTATGATGGCGCGGCGCTCGAGGAAGATATGACAGCTGTCTAAACAGATTGCGCCTACATCAAAGAACTAGGCGCTATCAACAGACTGCGCCTACTTTTTACTATATCAAGCACACTTTGCAGATTGCGCCTACGAAGAAGGTGCAGTTCAAAACAACATCAATTCAGAGCTTACCACGTGTCCCTGAAACAGGCGTACTTTGACTAATTCAACGTCTAACTACCACTCTACATGTCCAACACGTGTCCCACTAACTGTACACGACCAAGCGCATTTCAATCAAATAATGCCACGTGTCTAAAGCAGTTGGTGCACGTTCGTGATAACGGAGTGAAAACAGGCGCAGTTTGTCATATGTGCTCAAAACAGGCGCACTTCAATCAGGCGCTCTCCAGAATAACTGCCCAAAACAGTTATTTCAGAACTCTATAAATAGAGTTTCGTTTCCATTCAGCAGGGGACGTACACAATCAAGAAAAATCAGAGTTTTTGTCCAAGTGCTGCTGCGTTCTTCAGAAATTCAAGTCTTCAAAGTTCACATCGTCCAAGGGATAAAGCGATCGTCATTTCAGATCGGATTCCTATAGTTGTACTTTCCCAGAATTCTTGTAATATTCTTTACAAAGTTTGTGAAATAAATATCATACTTTTGTTTTTGCAAACAAAATGGCGACTCTGCTGGGGACGACCTTTTTCTCCGATGAAGAGGTGACAACTCAATGTGACACGGCGTCTATCGGCTCGACGCAGAAGACTTTGGTCGTGAAAGTTGACCAAACGGCCTACGAAGCAATGATTAATGCACAAAGCACTCCTCGCCGCACTACGACTTCCGTCAAGAGCAAGACTCGCTCAGTGTGGGCTCCCAAGAACTCTGCTACTTCTCTAATGAAGAACGCTGCCACTTCCTCGGTACAACCTGCTGTTTCTAAGACACCAGTGTCTATCTCTGGTAATCAGGCGCAGTCTATTCTCTCCTTAGGGAAACAGGCGCAGTCTGCTGTTAAACCATCTTCTGGCACAGTTTATGCCAAAATAGCACAATCTCTGCCTCACAATCAGGCGCAGTCTGTTCTCTCCTTAGGGAAACAGGCGCAGTCTGTTGTTAAACCATCTTTTGGCACAGTTCATGCCAAAACAGCACAATCTCTGCCTCACAAACAGGCGCAGTCTGCCACCAAACCTTCTTCTGGCACAGTTTGTGCCAAATTGGCACAAGTCAAATCTTCTGCTGCTGCCAAGGCTCAATCCAATGTATCTGCTGCCCTGACTAAATAGGCGCAGTCTACTCAGGCGCAGTCTGCTCAGGCGCAGTCTATTCCAGATCACTCCAGAATCCAGAAACCCCAAACTGCTCAGACGCAGTTTGCTGAGGACAGTCCTTTGGCTGTTTCTTCTTCCATTCCATCAAAAGGAAAAGGCCCCTTGGTCTTCTCCCAATCTTCCCAAGCTCAAAACTTGAAAGATAACAGAGGGAAATGCTCTTTAGCTATCCCTTCATCTCAAAACAATGGGAAAGGTCCTCTGGCCTTTTCCAAGTCTTCTTCGATTCTTATCGAGGAGGATCCAACTGATAGTGCCTCTGCACCTATTAGTACGAATATCCTCCTTAACAAGGGTTCTCGTACTAATCAGAGAGGTATTTTACCTACTCCCAAGGCAAATATTCAGGAATTGCCTAATTTGCGGATTTCACGATCCGAACAAGGCAAATTACAAGTTTCACAAACTGAGGTTCCCAGGGGCGGTTTAAATGATTTACGGACATATCTTAATAGAAAACCCCAATCAAAACCTACCTCTGTAAAACGCAAGCATGCTAAGATCAACTTGCCTCAGTATCAACCTTTTGAGGCAAGGAATCCTGACAACTACGCCAATCAGATGAGTACCTCTCTTTATACTCATGGAATCGAACGTTTACGAAATCGGAATCATGTTCCAAATGTCATCTATGAGTATATCCCTGCTACTTCTTCTCATCCCGTTGTCTCTGATCTTCGGGATCATCTCAGGCAGAAACGGAATACCACCCCCAGTTCTCCCAAACAATCACAAGTTCATCATTGCAATCATCCTCACGAAGTGGTTATCAAATGTTGTTGCCAAACAACCAAACGTTCTGTCTTCGAGCGTCTGAATTTCTCTTATGTTGATCAAAAGAGTGATGATGAAGAAGAGGTAATGTTTGCCTCCGTCAACATGACTTCCAGAGACTCTGGGGGTAGAAAATGCAAGCATGGAAAGATCCGGAGACCTAGCCAGCACTATCTTGACCGACTTAGAGAATTAGATGATGGTGTTTACCAGCATACTCGATCTCGAAGCCGAGAAACAATCGGTCAAAGGAATCTTCCTTACAGTGATCGGTCTACTTCTCATGATGGGGGTAATTCGGACTTTGCTGTCGACAGTGATGGCTCTGAACAAACTGTGTCATCTGTCATGGCACGAGAAGTGACAGCATACGTTACTGAAGAACAAGATACTTCTGGTTCTAACAATCAGAATCAAAGGATTGTTGCACTAGAAGAACAATTGAAGACTATGGCCGAAATGATGGCTAAAATGCATGATGTTATTATGGCTCAGCATACTCCACCAGTCATAACTCCTGAACCATTGATTTCTTCCACTCCTCAGAATCCTGGTATGGGGGTATCACCTCCTCCAGTCACCACAGTACCAGTTCAGGTTACTCTTAGCCAAACTGGTGCTGGGGTGATGCTTACCATGCGGTTCTCCTCCGGCTATTAATAATCAATCTAGCAATCCTCAATCTTCAGGGAATGCTAATGAGCGTTGAACAATTGCGGAATCAATTTGAAGCCTATACACAAGGGAAGGCTTACAACGGTTGAGCATTAAACAACCCTATCCCGCCGAATGGAAGAAAATGCAGTTTCCGCCAAAATACAAATTCCCTACCATTATGCAGTTCGATGGTACTTCATCTCCCAATCAGTATATTAATCATTTTGAATTGATGACTGATCCTCTTTAGCCTAATGATGCCCTTCTTACTCGGGTATTCGTTAGTTGTTTAACTGGCGCTGCTTATGACTGGTACCGAAGTCTACCAGACGGATGTATCACTTCTTTTGCTGATTTCAAACAGATGTTCCTTGAACGATTTATGAAGGCGTCAATGACATGACTATGTCAGCCCTCATTAAAATTAAACAAAGAATAATGAGCCTGCTGAGCAATTTATCGAGAGT